>JAWNPG010000054.1:9977500-11220000 GCA_035045145.1 Drosophila meridionalis
GATTATCATGGCAAGCAATGTACAACAACAGCAACAACAGCGGCAGCAATATACAACAACTAGAGCGCAACAGCAGCGGCGGCAACAGCAGCAGCGAACAGCAGCAGCACCAACAACGGCAACAACAACAGCCAAGTGCGAACAGCAGCAACAGCAAAGAGCATGCTTTAAGCGGCAACAACAGCAGCAGCAACAGCAACAACAACAACACCGACAGCAACAACAGTTGTCCCTGCGTGCTAAGGCGTCGTCACTGTCGCCCCGCCGTCGTTTGCTAAACGGCAAACGGGCGGCCTTATCAACGGGGCGTGGCTGCGGCCTGAGCCGCCTATGCTGCAACCTGGACGCACTGCGGCAATCGGCGCGGCAGCTGCAATTGGTCTCGCTGGCAGCGCTAACGCTGCTGCTGTTGCTGGTCACACATGGAGATCTTGTGCAGGCGGAGGGCAATGTTGGTGAGTACTACACGGAGTTTTACAACACTGCCAGCGGCCGCTGGGACAACTCAGCTTCGTCATGCTGTTGGATGTTCTCGTTATTGTTTTTCTTCCTCACTTGCATTTGTTGTGTTATGTTTTTAAATGCTCTGGCAAAACAATTTACAAGTTTAATTAAAACTTTGACGCAAAACTAAATCCAAATTCCCCACAGGGCGTACCGTGTCCCAATCTGCCGGTGCACGTCCACAGTTTAACAAGATTTTCAATGCAAATATGTTTTTAACTAGTTTGTCCAGGCAGTGCATATGTGTGTGTGAGTGTGTGAGTGTGTGTTTGTATATGCGTGTGTGTGTGCTTGTGTATCCTGTCACTCGATTATTTGACCGGAAACAGACAAAGTGCATCGCACTAAGCCAGTTACAGTAGTTAAATCAAATTATCATTGCACCGCACACATGCAACCCGAAACTGCGCCGCCATTTTGTGTGTAGGTGGCTGCCACAAAAGTACAGTGCCGTCAAAATGTTTGTGCTTTCAGTTTGATCCTTAAAGTGCTGTAAAATGAAAACTAGATATTTAGGGGGAATTATTCCAAGTGTTGTAAAATGCCAAGTAGATATTTAGTCATCAGCATTAAAAGTGTTGTAAAATGTGAGATTTTTAGTTATGTTTCAGCACTTAAAGTGCCATAAAATGGCATGAAATAAACAACTTGGATAGCAAACTCGTGTTTAATGACGAAGGAATTGTCTGCTCATCGAAGAAAAGTTTTTAAAGTTGAAAAGTTTATAAGAATAGCAAAAAGATAAACTAGTTTTAGTTAGGTAGACTGATTCATTAGCATATTTGTTGTTGGAGATAATGATCGTTAGAGTAAATTCTCAGTGAACTGCACTCAATGAACTGCACTTTACACTATTCAATTAGTATTTCAGAGAGAGAGAGAGAGTTCTGCTCCAGCTAAGATTTCATATTGTTTAATTAAAGGTGAACAGTAATTGCTGTTCTATCAATTTGTGTTTATAACAAGCTTTCAGAAGTTTTACGTTTCATTAGATTTGCCACAAACTAATTGCACTTGCCCCAAAAAACCCTGTAAATACCCTAAACTGTTGCAGGTGGCGGCACCTGGACCTGTCAGCAGCTCTTGAACACAACTGTACTTTATTCCATTAGGGAATGGAAATGTAACTCGAGCTGTTGCTATTCTCCCGGTGCTACCCCTAAAGAGCGAACAGCTCTAAGTCCGGTAGTCATGACAACAACCAGTTGCTGATGCAAAATTTGCAGCTTGGACGTCAGCAATCAACCCTCATGCATGCAAATACCATCAAACATGTGGGAATGTGTGTCTATATCTCTATCTGTGTGTGTTTGTGTGTGTGTGCATTTATGCATTGCCTTGCGCAAATATCAACAGGAGCTGGGTCCTGGGATTTATTGATTGCCAACTGCTGCCGCACGTCTGTGTGTCGCCCACGCATCCGGTTGCTGCTGCTGCTGCAGTTGTTGTTGCAGTTGTTGTTGCTGCCACACAGACTGTTGCAGAGACTCTTGTAGATAAATGAACTGACACTGCATGCTGTGGGCTGACACACACAATGCTCTCGCTGCTTGTTGTCCCTTGTCATGTATATATTAGTAAGCAGGTTGCACTATCAGCAGCAGCAGCAGCAACAGCGGCAACATTAGCAGCAGCAACATTATCATTAGCCCTAACTGGCAAGAGCCAGCACTCGAGTTGCAACTTTTTGTTGCTGGTTTGATGCATAAAATTTAATTAGTAGCTGGTAGCAACGCGTGTCAACGGCAACGCATTGAACTTTTGCTTGCGGCAAGCGCAGCAACAACTTCATTAAAATGACAGCAAAGCCAAAAGCGAAAACTTCTGTTAGCTGTCCGCACGGCAGCAACAGTTGCTGTTGTTATTGCAACGGCTGCTGCTGTTTCTGCTGCTGCATTTATTCATTTTCATTTGAAAAGCAAATATTTGCGCACATTTTAAAAGTATCTTTTGCAATTCTTGTTGTTGTTGCTGTTGCTGTTGTGCATTTGCCATATTTTTCGCAGTGCGGCAAATTTAATGAAATTCCAACCTAAATTTTGTTTTTGTCGTATTCTCGCATCAATTTGCAATGAATTATTAATTAGTTCAGTCGTGCAAAAAAAAAAAAAAGCAAAAATGTGATTTTAAATATATGCAGCGCTAATAGCATTTGCATTTACCACATCACGCATACGTCCTGTGGAGCCGGATAAATAATAAATAAATAAGTAAAAAATTACGCAAGCATTTACTTATTGCAAACCACTCACGCAATTCAACCAAATCAGATTTGCAACACTGAAACAGCGACATTTAGTCTGCTGGAGAGTTTTGCGAGACCACAAAGTAATTTTATACAAAGCAACCGCACGTTGCAGGCGTTGCTATTGCTGCTGCTGCTGCTGCTGCTGCTGCTGGCTGCCTGTGGGCTGATTGCTGTTCGATGCAGCTAGCAACTATTTGAAATATTTATGGAGCAGCCATTCGATTTATTTATTTTGCAACTGAATGCGCACTGAGGTGAAATGTGACAAAGGCTTTACTACAATAGAGGGAATATTTGTGAGATTAAAGGAAAATATTTGTGGAGGCTTTGTTGGATTTTTGTTTTATTATTTGTAATTTCTATATATTTGAGATACTCTCTGAAATCCCTGTACAATTCACTCTCAGTTTCTAAATATTGTAGGGTGTGGTGTTTGTTTAGTTTTGGTTTTATTATTGTAAATTTCTATATATTTGAGCTAATCTCTGAAATATTTTTGGCATTCATTTCTATATTTCTAATTGTCATTTGCTTCAGTCTTTGTTTGATTTTTGTTTCATTATTATAAGTTTATATATATATTTTTTTGTTTTATATTATATATATTTGCCATTCAACGCTAAGTTCGTAATTGTCATATATTTTTATGTATTTTCTATATATTTTGTGTACTCCCTCCAATATCTGCGACATTCATATCAGAGTTTCTAATTGTCATATGTTGCTTGCATGAGTTATATGCCTTTCATTTTGGTAAAATTTGTATTTGATATTTTTGAGTACATCTCTTTGAAATATCTTCTCTTTTCATTGCTCAGTTCCTAATTCTTATATTCTTTTTCTCATATTTATTTTCTACATACTTTATCTACTCTCTCTCTCTCTCTCTCTCAAATCTCTTCGCCATTCTATGCTGAGTTCCTAATTGTCACACGCTCCTTGCATTTTATTTATTTCGTAAAAGTTTCAGCATTCAACTTAAGCTGCAGTCCACTTGGCTGCAATTGCCCACTGAAAGGCAGTCGAAAGTGTGTCGAAAACTTAGATAAGTGCCGCATTATCTGCTGCTGTTGCTGCGCTTCACGCTTTTTGCATGGAAAACTTTATGCGGCAACAGTTTTTTTTTATTCAACAGTTTTATTTTACTCTTATACTCTATGCACAGCTAGAAGATGTTTCAATTACGTCATGTGTGGGGCAAAGCAGGTGATGTGTTTTTGTGGAAAATGCAAATATATACATATATCAGAAAGTTGCATTAACTTTTGACTAGTGAGTAGGTCATATAGTTAGTTGTGGCTGGAAGCTGATTAAAATTTGTTATTTGTAACTCTTTTATTTATAGTTTTTTTTTAAAGCTTTATTAGCCATGCTCTGATAGAAAATGTTTGAATTCCATTATATCATGCGTTCGAGCAGATTTCTTTCCATGAAGAATGTAAATACATATATGAAGGTATTATAGCTTGAAGAAAACTAGCATTAGTTATTTATAATTTATTCTTATTTAATATTTTTATAGTTTTTCTCTTGCTCTGCTAGAAAATGACTTCATTATGCAAAGTTCAAGTTAAAGCAGGTAATTTTTTCTTATGAGGAATATAATGAAATTTCAGATGTGTAAGTAGGTGGGGTGTTAGCTATAGATTGAAGCTGATCAAAAATAGTTTTCCTGTTTCTCTAGAGTGGGCATGTATTAACTAAATGAGCTGCATCATTCTCAGATATATGAGCTAAAGTGATCTATACTTGATTTGAATGTCGTTCCGAAGAGTTAAAGTTCTTATCTATTAGGATCATTATTTCTAAAAATATTCCCAGAATAATTCCTTCATTGAAAAACTATTTTATCCACATTTTCAAGGCTTGCCACGACGTATAATTGTTTTACTAATGTCCCTATGTCCCTACTATTCCTTTAATATTTTCAAAATTTTTCTGAAGAGTAAAATGGTCGCTTTATGGATTCTGATTTCGGCGAAAAGCAATCCTTATCCTCTGCTTCTATTATATGACTTTTTCTATAGTTTTTTTTTTTACTTTACTTTTAATAAAAGTTTTCTTTAATTATATTTATACACATGTTACATATCCTGTCTTATCTTATACCGAATTCTTGCCAGAGCATTTCATATTCGTTCAGGTATTCCCCATTTCTCCTTTTTTGTGGCAAATTGCGGCAATTGTTGGTAATTGCGACACTTAAACGCTGCGCCGTGTCTTACCTACAGAATGAGGCGAGTTTTTTTTTGGGGCTTTCAAGTTGTTGGTGGGCAGCCAGCGATAGCTGAAAAGTTACAACTGTCTGTTGCGCCGTTTCGTCTTTATGCCTGTCTGCCTTCCTGCCTTCCTGCTGGTTGCTTAAAGTGCAGTCAAAAGGAAAAGTCGAGCGGAAAAGTCGCATTTGCCGTGTCGCAATCTCTGACAAATGCGCAAATGCTGCTCAATTGTGCCTGCAACTGGGTAACAATATGTTTACCCTGCCACGCCCCCAGCAGACAACGTTGTTGTTCCAAGCCATTTGAGCGGAGGGCGCAAATTAAGTGCATTTTCATTAGATACAAGTTGTTGCATTTTATAAATTAAATTGCCGACGCGTGCAGCAGCAACTGGAGGAGCCTCAAATTCTGAGCTGCGCGGTGCAGCAATTATTTTTCATGGCTCGCATTCGCTGTTAGCCTTGTTCGCATGAGCAGCCCAAGCGCAAGCAGAAGTGTACAAAGGAAGAGCACGAGCGCGAGTGGGTAGTAGAGAGAGAGAGAGAGAGAGAAGAGAGGGGGGGAAGAGAAAGAGAGAGATAGAGAGAGATGGCAACTTTTTTTTTTTTGGTCATGTTAACCAGCGGCTATCATTTGCAGTACTTCAAGGAATAGAAGCACATACACACACACTCATGCCAAGCTCAAGTACTTGTTGGAAAGTTTTTGCCACGCGCATTAAAAGTTGTCTATTACCTGCAGCTAAATAGAAAAAAAGTTTCAAGCAAAAAGCTGGCCAGAGCAGGACGAAGACTAAAGACTCTGTATATAAAGAGTAGAAATAGAGAGTACAAATGGATATGATGATGATGATTATGATTAGAGACTACTATATATAGTAATTCTTTCCTTGAACTGTATATATCTTCTTGTATTATAGTACTCTATATAGTTCTATAGTGTAGTGTATATACTAATTATAGAACTATATACAGTACTATATTTCATAATCATATATAGTTCTATAATATAGTTCTTATAGGAATATATAGAATACTATATTACGGAACTATGTAGATTACTATGAAGTTAGAAGACATGTATAAAACTAATATATACTTTATAAAATGGAGATATCTTAAAAAATATTTATATTTTTCAAACAAGTTCTCAAGTTTTAATTAATGGCATTTTAGCAGAATTACTTGTAATAGTAAACCGATCCACAGTAACAAAATATATGCAGCTAGCAGTTTTAGCATGCAACTGTATTAAATCTACCCCAAGAGAGCTTCGTTTACATACATATGCATAGAGCAGCTAAAAAAAACTTGGACATTTTCTATACTTAGGATCTCTATATATAAACATTTTCTCCTACAATAATTAAAACTTGTACCTATTCCCTAATTACATGCTTAGGTAAATTAATCAAGCTCCTTCTACAACTGACAGCCTTAATATACAATCGGGCCAAATGCTGATAAAGCTGAGATCATATACGCATAGAGCAGATAGTGCTTCCTTGGCAGTCAAGCATAAAACTACTTTATTCCATTACAAAAATAACAAAACATAAAAAAAACCAAAAGAATAAAAACAAATAAATCTTCAACTACATTTAATGAAATCAACAATTTTCAAGGACAAATGCGTATTATGAGTCAACGCAAAACAAGATGGGTAGATGACAGTAGACGATGATGAAGTTGAAATCGATGGCAAAGTTTGTCGATGCGTCGAAGTGGAACAAATGTACAAAGTTTGAGTTGAGGTTAAAGTTGTCCAAAGTCCAATAAATAACTGTGGCAGCATATGCAAAATGTCAGCCACACTAGATGTTTTTTTCGTTTGCCTAGTCTCTCAATTTCATGGAGATGTGCGCAGTGTCTTAAGATGACAGAACAAGGTCGGAATTTTATTTTCTATTTATTATTTTGATTAAAAATTGCCATTCCAGCTATGCACAGGTCACGTTCCTAGCATAATATTAACATACAAATTTGGGATTTTGATTTTCGTGTTTATTAAATATTTGAATCTTACTTATCCCACTTCAAAATAAATAAGATTAGAGATTGTACAGATCCTAAGGCTTATCCCACTTCAATATAAGTGAGATAAACGCAGCTCTGCAGATTATGATTATTGAATGAGATAATATTTGTAGCCATCAATGTTAGGGTAGCTAAATGCTTCAGTTTTAATGACTGTTGCTCACACTGCCAGCAGAGAGCAACAAAATATGTTTATTATTAATAGACAATGCTGTCTTTAATGGCTTCGAGTTTCAATTGGAGCAACAGTGGGGGCAGGCAAACATTGAAAGCCATAACAATTCAATTATGTTGCCCCATAACGTTGGGCGTGAGTGTGTCTATGAAGGACATGCTCCTTAGACGTATCGAGTAACAGCAGCAGCTACTCACAGATTGGCTGCCAAGTTAATTAAACTTGGCGAGTTGAAGGCTGGCAGCAAGATGAAAATGTAATTAAGAGATAAAAATGAAACAATGAACACATGTGTGGGTGTGTGTGTGTGTGTGTGAGAGTGTGGGTGAATGCGCATCACGCCCACCGAGCAATACGCCCACCTGCATTATGTGGCCCATCAGTTGAACTGGCATGGAATACATAATGAACCGAGCTTAGAGTCGATCGGGAGAGAGAGGGGGAGAGTGGGGGAGATTTGGCAGACAATCAAAAGAGAAGCACTGGAACGATACAAAAGCGTGACTAATGACGAATAGCTGTAATCATAATAAAGAATCATAAAAGTGAAATGTGTTATAATACGAGTCTGATTCGAAATTGGCCGCCAAATTGCCAGCGGGCATGCCATCAAAATTAACGTAGCCTCGTAAATATTTCCCCAATTCCACAAATACATGCACACCCACACACATATGTGTATCCACACAGATATGCAGTTATACACACATGTACATTCATATAAATAGCCATATGAGAAATGCCACACTGAAGTGCAAATATGCGTAAAATTGCGCACATATTTCGCACAGACTGAGGCGAACACACAAACACACTTAAATACCCACACACATACACACAAGCTCATTTGGCATATTAAACATAAAAATGTCGCGACGACTGGCAAATGAAATGAAGATAGAGAAAGAGAGAGAGAAAAGGAGCTAGAATGATTTGGGTTAGTTGGATTCGACAACCAGACCTGAATATACTCTATAAGGATATAGGGAGAGAGAGAGTGAGAGAGATCGAGAAAGAGGAAGAAATACAAAGAGAAAAGGAAGACAGAGTGTCAGACATATAAGGAGTCAGATATATAGGGAGAGCAGACTAGAGTGAGGGAGACAGAAAGAAGGAGAGCGAAAGGAGAGAGGAGAGAGTGAGAGAGACAGAGGAGATACAAGAGAGAGGAGAGGAGAGATGAGATAAAGAGAGGAAGCAAAGAAACAAATATAGATAAATAAAGAGGATAAAGAGGGAAAAAGAGAGACAGAGAGAGAGAGAGGGAGAGATGAGATAAAGAGAGGAAACAAAGAAAATATAGATAAATAAAGAGGATAAAAAAGGAAAAAGAAAGACAGAGGGAGAGAGAGAGAGAGAGAGAGAGAGAGAGAGAGAGAGAGAGACAACAAAGACAGACAGATACACACATAAAGAAAGAAAGGAAGAAAGGGACGCGAATGAGGAAGACATAGAAATAGATGCAGAAAAGTATAAATTCCACAAAAAGTAAATCCAAGTGCATAAATTTTTCTTACTTGCAAATACAAATAAATTTAAAGAGAGACTTAAATGTGTTCTTAGCCACAATGACGATTTCACATTAGAGCCAAGCCAACTTTCTGACATTCGCTGTCATTTGCCTTTGGTCTGAACATGTTGGTCTACCCCTTCGCTTTCGTCCAGGGCCAGGATATTCGAGCAAAAGGCTGAGCTTGGGCGACCAAACGTCCTTAGGCTGTTTGGCGTCTGCTGCTATTGCTTTCTGCACTTGTTTATACATTTACCATATGGCTATGGGCGTGGCAGTCGCACCCACACACACACACACACACACACAGGCACATTCCCTTTGCCCGTTAGGCAAACGCGCGCAATTACTTTGTTGGCACTTTGTTTTGGCTTTGCTTTTGAAGTGTTTTTTTTTCTGGTTCTTGTTTGAGTTCTTTTTTTTTTTTTTTTTTTTTTTGATGCCGGCGGCTGTGGACCGAAACTAGCTTAGGCCAGGTCCATTTAGGCAGGCGCCAAAACTAACAGTCAACAACTACAACACAGTAATAAGAACAACCATTCATATGTTGCATAATTTATGCAAATGTATTTATTGCTGCGCCGCAAAGTAGGCAACAGAAATGGGCCTGCAGAGAGTTGAGGGCTGTGGCTGCTGGCAAAGCAAATAAATGTTAATATCATGGTAATGGCCCTGCCCTGCTCTGCTCTGCTGGCCTCGCCAGGTGTAACCAGAGTGAGGTAAACTTTACAGACGCCCACCTGCAACGCCTAAGCCCCTATAAACTTCGAGTTGAGCTCGGCAAAACAAAACAGGAAAAAACCAAAAGTCAACTAAATGTGTATTGATGTGCATACCAAAGCCAGTACACTGCATGTGTGTGTGTGTGTATGCGGGTGTGTGAGTGTGTGTGTGCTGTGACTTGTGTTTTGCATGTTGCCTGCTATGCTGGAGGGAAGGGGCGTGGCATTAGAAAACAAAGCGTCCTAACACACAAAAAACATGTTAAATTCATTCAAGCAAACAGCAGTGGGGGGTAGTACTGAGAGGGGGCGAGGCCAGAGTGGGGGCTGACTGTTGGAGCCTAGATATCTGGCGTCTGATTTGCCCTTCCGAACCCCCTTTTCATATGTTTGCCTTAGGCGTAGGACCCAAATGCGTGGGCGTGCGGAAATTTAATAAGAATTGGATTTTTATGTTTTTGCGCGTCTAGATGGCATATGGCACACACACACATACACAGAGATATGTGTGTGTGTGTGTATGTGTGTGGCTGCTCTATGGGGCGCACTTAATTTAGCATTAATACTCATGACAAGCGTGCAAACAGCAGCAGCAACAGCAAGCAGTAACCCAAACCCAGGCGCAACAATCCTCCAGCTCGACCTTAACCTTTTGTGCTAATGATTTGATTTATTTGCGGCCAGGCAAATGCCGTTATTTGCACAACCACCGAAATATGTAAATAAATAAATTACTTTTTCTCTCAGTGTACGTGTGTGGGTATATATGCTGTAGCAAATTGCACTCACTCTCTCTCTCTCGTGTGTCCACTCCAACTGTTGGCAGGTTAATTATTTTTATTGATTTTAAATGTTCGCAAATTAAATTTAATTTTCATGTAATTAGAGCCCTTTAAAAGTGCGCATAATTAAAATGCGCACGAAAATCCATTTATTTACTCGGCTCTTAATGCATTTATGGACTCGCATGTCGCTTTGTTGCAATTAATTAAATGTGTTGCCATTCGACTGGTCATGAATCACATTACTTTTTGTGGTGGGCTTTATCTTTTCTGTCATTTGATAATTCAATGCTCGTATCACTGCATAAAGTTCTGGCCACAAACACGTACGGGAAAAATTAAAGCTCTTGAATTAGCTGAAATGAAAGCAAAGCTGCTTTTCGTAATACCCCAAGCGAATTGGGTTTTGCGTAATGAAAAGATATACATGAAGAGATAAAGGTAAAAGTAAAGGTAAATGCAAAGGTAAAGGTAAAGTAGAAATTAACTTAGTAAGCATAGGCTTTCTAAAGGGTGTGAACATCCTAGGTTGACAATAGACTTTCATGGAAGAGCTCTAATAATGTATAGCTAATGCTGCGTAAATAATCTGTTAATCGAGATATAAAAGCAAATGAATCTTGTTAGAATTTTGCCGACGGGCTTACATTAGTAATAAGTAATCATTGATTCAGCGAATAAATTCGATATAAATATATTTATCGATTATCTTTTATCTTCAGTCTAATAGCTGCTCAAATCGATGGACTTAAACATGTTATAGTTATTCTGTTAATATACAATATATTCATTGTATAGCAAGAAACATGTAGCAAAATTGTATCGAAAGGGCATAGAAATTAAAATATGTTCATTTATATTTATCGATAATTCAGTATAATGGGAATCATCTTTACTTAAAAGCAAGTCATTATATCTGCATGCTTCAGCTCTTATAGTGACTGATATCGAGGTCGACCAACGACATTCAGCTATATCTACCCAGTATCTTCTTCACGTCAACTAACTGAAATACTTCAAGCTGTTACCTCTCGCTTATTACATAATTTTATGCAAAATTTAGTTCATTACCTCCAATCGATATAAGCTTTAAGGTCTTTACTTATTTTGCAGGCTAAGGGCAAGATTAAATTTCAAAGTACATTTTTTGTCGATTCTCGATAAATTGTTATTGTTATCGATGATTTGACGGTGCGTCCTGCTCCTCATTTGGTTGCCCTCAGCCAGAGCAGGTTGCTCCTTTTTTCGTTGCTACTAATTTATGCAAAAATTCTAATGAATTTTTATGCCAGCGAAATGAAAAAGCAAGGAAGACGTGGGGCAACAGAGAGCAGAGAGAAAAGTAAGAAAGAAACGAGGCTAAGTAAATGAGGGCGTTGAGCGCACAGTGCGAATTAATGAAAATTCATGAACAATTCTTTTGTCTTAAGGAAATCGAGGGCGGTCATGGGGCGTGGCTGGGGCCAGACTATTAACGAGCGCAAATTAAAAGCGGCCTGAAAACATTAATTGAGAAAAGGCCGAAAACAACAACGAAATGAATTTGTTGAAAAATGTGCACGAAATTATAAACAATAAAGATTTGTGCATTACGTTTTAATGCCAAATTGGCGAAAAACAAATTAATTGCACGATTTGAGCCGGAATGAAGCTTTTTGGATTTAATTAAATCACTTCAAGTGGAGCTTAGATGATTTTATGGCAGGTATTTCTGGGATTTGTTTTGGACTAAGGGCCATCTCAAGCCAATTGCTTGGCTGAGAGTGTTGTGAGAGTTAGATAAGTAGAGCAGCCTGACATGAATACCACTAAGACCACCCTCTACCCTAGCCACGCCCCCTCCTTATATGCAGACGAGGCAAGCTTAGAGCTGCTTTGCTGACGCACGCTGGCCTGCCAGGTATTCTATCCCCTTAGGCATTGGGCGCGTGTGACGCTTGAGGCCAGCAATCAGACATTTTGCTGGAAATTCGATTTTGCCTCTCCATTTTCCATTTCACAATTTCACATTTTCAGATTTTCACATTTTCCCATTTGTGATTGCGAATGCGTCTTCAATTGCATGTAAGCCATAATGGTTAAGCTTAATTGCAGTTTCCAAGAATTTTTGGCCTGACCAGAAGCCAAAAAATCTCTATGCAATTTCCCTTGAATAATTTCGAGGAATTTTGCTAACAAAGCAGTTGATGATGCACTTCTGGGAAAGCAGCAAGGCCAAAGCTGAAAATAATTTCAAATTTCACATGCAAATTAACTGGCAAAAGCCTTTTCCATTCTTATCAATTTGTTTTCTGATAAATAGAGACTAAATAACAATTGTAATTGCCGGAAAAGGCATTTAACATGAATATTTATGGCTGCAATTATAATATAAATGATGTCTGAGTAATTATATAAGTTTTCCATGTCATAAATTTCGTTTTAATTGTTATCTTTTTCAAATAAAAGCGCTCAAATAATTACACAAACATAATTTATATATACAATGACAATGGGGACAGTCATAATATGGCACAGAAATATGTGAACTTAAATAAGAAGATATTTATTTCTGTCTAACACTGAGCGCTATTCATATTTATACAACTTATGACCTCTGGCCACTTACTCTCTAATGCTCTCTCAATTATAAATGCAAAGTTCAGAGTCAAGTAACTAACTTCTGGGCCCGGCAGCTTGACCATTTTAATCACTTTAAGGGGATGTCCCGGCAGGCCGAAGACAAATAGAAGCCATCAGCTGTGTATGCGTTGTGGTCTCTGCTGTTGATCCTTCAGTGCACTGTGGTTAGCCGCATGTCTCTCTGTGTGTGTGTCTGTGTGTGTTTATACTACACAAGAAGCTGTCAAGAGCCAGCTTTATGTGCTTAATCTGCCCGCTTGTTGCTGCCACACACGGATACAATTTGTTGAGCCGTAGACAAAAAAGAAGCAAAATGAAAAAGGAATTTAAAGTTTATATTTATGCGGCACGTTCATTTGAAGTGCAACCTAATTGCGGCCAACAATTCGGGCTAACAAATTCCGCTAGATAAATCAACGCTTAACGTGCAGGGCAAATGGGCCGGGGTCGGCGCCGGGTCCGGAGTCACGACGGCCACTCAGCCAAGACAGTCGACTGTGTCCGAAACATTTCAAAATTTATGAATTAAATGAGTGTGCATAAATCAGCATACAAAATGAAAAACTGCTTAGCTGAGCACAAAAAAAGCGTAAGGCAACGGCTCCGGCTCCAACCCGAAGCGCCAAAGCTGAAAGTCATAAAGTCAAGCAGTGCGAAAAAGTATGGCGCAGCCAATGGAGGCGAAATGACGCCGCTTATTTACACTTCATAAAGCTGAAACACAAAAGCCCCATCCGAAACGTGGCAAAAGCCAAGCTTAAGCGAAACTCAGCGTTGCATACGTTTTGGCTTATGTCTATTGTGTGCTCTATAGTAAAAGAGGTATGATGATGCGAGAAACTAATGTATAAGTCATGATAATGATGGCAGAACTATTGCTAGACTAAATGCATAAATATGGCTTATAGATAATGATGTGACGCTGCTTAAAGTTCCTTGTAAGAAAATGGTGAGGATGGTTCTTGGTGTATGAGAATCAGGGATATCGAGAATTACGAGCAATAATTTTGCGTGCCAAGATTGAGTAGGTACTGTTCTCTTATCTAAAACATTTTTGTTGTTGAATATAGACTTGAACTCCACATCCCAATTAGAACCCCAAAAGAAGAGTATAATCTCCAACACTTTCACTCTTTTCTATAACGCAACTTGAGTAACAGCAAATCTCCTGTATCTAAGGCACATATTAAGTAAGCCCAACATATTTCTATTATACAATATATTAGAGTATTTATTATACTCTCGTCAGCTACTTTAGCTTTATTTTCAGTTAGTTGCGCTGCAGCTGAGCCCATAAACAGCTGCACAGCACTGGATGCTTGGATGCTTGGATGCTGAGTTGCCCGCCCTCGGTTGCCAGGCGCTGCATTCACTCTCAGTCCTGGCTTCATTATGTTTTATTTGTTTGTTTGCTTTTGCCAGGCATCGCGCTGCGTGTCGCATGTCACTGGCAAGGCATTAAATGCTTGACATAACACATTGCTAGCACAGAGAGAAGGGAGAGAGAGGGAGGGCGTATGAGAGAGGGGTATAACTGGCGGCTCGTGTGTCTTGTTATGTTGGCCTTTAACGAGCTGCCGCAGTCGCCGAGCTTTGTGTCTATCATTTCTCCCATAGCATGTTTAGGTGCCTCTGCTCCTGCCCCTACCCCATCCTCTTCCTCTTCCACTTCCTCTTCCCATGCCAGTTCACATTTCTCCCCAGTGTCTGGCCTTTGCTATATATTCACATTGCCTTTGGTTGCGCTCTGATTTGCTCCTCTTTGGTTCGGATCCTGGCCCTTGTCTTTGTCGCGATTAATGGTCGTCCTGTTATTATTTATTTCGCTTTATGTGTGCGTGCGTCTGTGTCTGTGTCTCTCTGTCTCTGTCGACCCTCTGACAGTTATGCTGGCCCCGTTGCCAGTGTCCTGGTCATGTTCGGTTGTGTTATCCTTGTTGCTGGCCCTCGCTCTAGCCATTGACACACGTTGTCAGCGCATTTTTATGCGAATGCCCCCGGAACAACATCATTTTTTTTTTTTTTTTTTTTTTTTTAATTATAATTTTATTGCAGCTTTTGTCGTGGACTCTATAGCGCATATATAAGGGTACCTTAGCTATTAAAGTGGCTTAATGCCTTTATTGCTAAAAAATTACTTTAATTTAGATCCAAGGGGTGTGATCTTTTCAGTCTTCTGTTGATGGTGTTGGTAGCTAAGTTGGCTGCAAGCTCGTTTGGGTGGGCGGATATTCTATCCGCGTACCTAGTGCTGTGTCGGCCAATGAGTTCAGCAATTGTTGGCATCTTGAGGTCGGTGTGCAGTGTTTCGTTTCTGACGTACCATTCGGCTCCGGTCCATGTCCTTAGTGCTTTGTTTTGTGTGGTTTGAACTTTGTTGATGTGAGTTCTTGCAGCAGACCCCCATAAAGGCATTGCATAGGTGAAGACAGGTGCCACTATTGCGTTGTATATATGCCTCTTACTGCGTAGTGACAGAGGGCTATCGCTTCTTAGCATCCAGTCAAGTTTTTTTAATTTAAACTTGCACTTTTTGACTGTCTCACTTATGTGCGGGCCATAGGTCAGTCTCTTATCGAGAGTGACTCCCAGGTACTTCACCTTGTTTGCTCGTGGTATTGGAGCTCCTAGAGTCACTTCGGGGCAGACTCCCCTTCTAGTTGCAAATGTGATGTGCGTGGACTTCTGGGCGTTAATTCCGATGCTCCAGCGAGTTAGCCACCGATTGAGATCCTGCAAGTAAACTTGCATTTGACTAGAGGCTACTTCGGGCGATTTATTGCGACTCAGTATGGCGGTATCGTCTGCGTACGTCGCTATAAGCATATCGCTGTTACTTGGGGGCAACGGCATATCAGCGGTGTAGAGTGTGTATAATGTTGGGCCAAGCACACTACCTTGGGGCACGCCTGCTCTGACTGGTCGACTCGACGATTTTGTCTGTCCTCTTAGAACCTTGAAGCTTCTTTCTGATAGATAGGAGGCCAGCAGCTTGAAGTGGGAGACAGGTAGGGCTTTCCTAATCTTGTTAAGGAGACCCAGATGCCACACCCGATCGAAGGCCTGCTTAACATCGAGAAACACTGCAGAACAGTATTCCTTGTTTTCAACCGCGCTGAGAATGTGGTTAACAACTCGATGCACTTGCTCTGGCGTACCGTGCTGTCTCCTGAAGCCAAATTGATGCTCTGGTATGGTCTTTCTTTGACTCAGCTCGTTAAGCACTCTTCGCAGCAGTATTCTTTCGAATATTTTGGAGAGTACCGGTAGTAAGCTGATGGGTCTGTAAGAAGCAATTTCCTTTTCGGGTTTTCCAGGTTTCGGGATCATGATTATCTCAGCTCGTTTCCAGCAGGACGGAAAGTGCTGAATGCGAAGGATGGCGTTGCATAGTACTACGAAGTAGTCTATAGTTGATTCAGGGAGTGCCCTGAGAACTTTGCCATCGATTCGGTCATGTCCCGGCGCCTTTTTAGCTTTTACAGCTTTCATCAGCTTGACAACCTCTGCCTTTGTGCATGCTTCGATGGGGATACCTTCTGGGATAGGAGAGTTCGCAGTTCTTCTGATGCTCTCAAGGTCAGATATCTCGGTTGTTAGCAGCGGCGAGAATTGCTCATAGAGGTGATCAGCAAAGGCTTCGGCCTGCGCTTCATCTCCGGTGAGCCACTCACCCGTTGCGCTCAGGATGGGGTGACGCCGTAAGGACTGCCTTTTGATGTTTCGCGTGTACCGCCATAGCTGAAATTCTGCCCCAGCTGGAGTATCTGCTCGTTCAAGAGCCTCTCTAATGCGCGTACATTGCATCTGGGCCAGGGCAACTTTGAGCTGTCTGGTGGCTTCGTTGTATCTGCTTTTGTCGCTGGCTGCGCGTGTTCTGATCCAACGGCTCCTTGTCCATCGTTTGTATTCGAGCAGATTTTGAACATGCGGGGTGAGAGGAATGCTGTAGTGCGAGTAGTTCTGGTTATGAGCAGCCGGTGCAGCTAGCAGCGCTGCCTCTGTTATGGCATCTTGCATTCTATTTGCTGCATACTCTATGTCATCTGCAGTGTGGAGTTCTATGTCAGAGTGCAGTGAGGAGTGTAGAGTGAGCTTGAAGATTGCTAGATCCGACCCTGCGGAGAGAAGGCGTTGTCTGATCGGAAAAGGTTGTGGGTGAGCGTGGACGGTAACTATCAGCGGAAGATGATCCGAGGATAGATCGAGACATTCTTCTATGCTCAAGAGTCTGGCACCGATTCCTTTGTAGATAGCAAAATCGATTGCAGAGGGATAGTGTCCGTTTATTGGGTAGCGTGTGGGGGCTCCCGTGGCCAAGATGGAGTATTGTGCACTTTGAATTGCGTCGAATATTACCTCACCACGTTGGTTCGCTCTGCTGCTACCCCAAAATGGATGCCAACCATTCCAGTCGCCTCCAATTAGAGTTTTTTGTTTTCTTTGGCTGATGAGCTGTGCGATGTCTTGCACGCGAAGATCTGCGTTTGGCGGGCAATATATCGATGCGAGTTCAATTTCGCCAATTGATGTAGGAAGGCTTATGGCAGAGAGTTGAAGTGTGGCGTTGGAGAATTGAATCGATGGTGTGTGTGCCAGAGTTGAGCGGATAAGCAGCGAGGAACCTCCAAAACTGTTTGCTCCACCACCATGAGCATGATAGTGTTCGAATCCGAAGATTTTTAGCGTGGAGCATTCACGTGTTTCTGCAATTAGCATAACATCGATATTTTTCCGTGATAAGAAGACGGCTAATTCTTGAGCTTTACTGCTCAAGCCATTAGCGTTCCATATGCCCACGCGAAGAGCCATTATTTGGAGCTGAGTTTTGCGATGAGAGCCATAAGGCTGGTCATAACGTTTGCTTGCTGGGCTTGCTGCTCTCGCATTGCTTTGATTTCAGCATTAATAATATCAAATTGTCGCTGCTGTTGTTGAAGAAGCTCAATAATGCTTGTATCAGGCTTGTAAGATGCTGGCTGGGCTTTTTCTCCTCTAGTAGCTTGGGCATATGATAGTCCACTAGTGGGCAATTCAGTGGGCAATGTTAGATGGCCTTTGTCAGCCCAGCGCGGGACAGCATTGAAGGCTTGTGTCGGGTTCCGTTTTTGCGCTGGAGCCTGTGCCTTTAGGAGTCGCTTGTAAACATGGCAACCCCTGTAATTCGCCGGGTGCTGTTCTTCACAGTGAGCACAGATTGGAGGTTGGTCCCTTGCTCGGAGGCAATCCTTAGAAGAATGCTTTCCGGCGCATCGCACACATCTGGGAGCCTTGTGGCAGTAGCGCTGTGTGTGCCCAAATTCCTGGCAACGGTGACATTGCGTGAGATCGTTGAATTTCCTCGGTAGCTCCACCGTGCATCTTTGACGAGCAATAATGCGAAGGTCGTGGACTTGCTTGTTGTTTGTGGCCTGCGCCAGATCAACAAAAAATATGTTTAAGGGCGTTTTATCGATCCGGCTGAGCGGGTTGAATATGTTGACAACTGTATGCCCCTTTAAACCAATATCTGACTTTATCTGGTCCACGTCCGTGCTTGAGTGCAGACCTTTTATGCAGACTCGGTAGGGCTTATCCTCCTTCAGCTGGTAACAATGGAACTGCAATCCAAGCTTTGAAAGGTGCTTTATCACCGCACGGTAGTCATCGCTGCAGCTTGTAAGGACTCCAATATTATTCTTTTTTGGCTTGATGACATACGATTTGGGATCGATGACTTCGTCAATGACTTGTTGTAGTTTTACAACTGATCTAATGTCCGGGCACCAAATAGGGGGCGGTCGAGCTTTAGGTTTTTCGGCTGGCTGCTGCTCATCCGCTTTTGCGGCTACTACCATTTCGCAGTCTTCTTCGTCCTCTTGATCAAGAAGTGCAAATTTGTTTTGTCTTTCTGCCGCAGCGGTGCTCGGTTGATTGAGCACGGAAGATTTTTTTCTAGCTATTTCAGGGGAGCTTAGCTGCTTGCGTTTTATGCTTGATGTCTTCGGACCTTGGATGGATGCCACATCAATGTTCTTCAGAGACGAGTCGTTGTTTTTAGCAAGTAATTCAGCCATTCGTGCATCGAGTCTGCTCTGCATTGCTGCCTTAATCCTTTCGGATTCTGCTGTTAGACTGTCAGTGGACATTGCTCTTTTATATTACTTCGCCCTAGAAGTATGCTTTATTTCTTGGATGATGACGTTTCCGTAGACACAAACCAGTTGAGCTTTCTTACAAATGCCCAAATGATTTGCACAGCAGATTTTTCTTCTTTTTATACCCTGAGCCCATTGAAAATGGGAAATCAGGGTATAATGGTTTTGTTAAATGTATGTAACAGACAGAAGGAGGCGTGTCAGACCCCACAAAGTATATATATTCTTGATCAGGGCGACGAGCTGAGTCGATTTAGCCCTGTCCGTCTGTCTGTCCGTCCGTCTGTCCGTCTGTCCGTCTGTCCGTCCGTCCGTCCGTCCGTCCGTCCGTATGTTTGAACGCGTCGATTGAAGCATCTAGACAAGCTAGAGACTTGAAATTTTTTTTGTTGGGTCCGTGAATAGCACGCGCAGGTCAAGTTTGTTTCCAAAAAACGATATCTATTTTTGTTGTAATGTTATCGATTTTAATGCTTATCGAAAATACGTTTTTAAGGCATAGTTTGTGTATCGTTTGAGCTAGAGACTTCAAATTTGCTGTGTAATTGCGTTGAATGAATACGGAGATTACGTAATCATTAGATTTTTTATGCCACGCCCCATTCATCCCCAATAGCCCCCTATTTGTAAAAATCGCAAATTAAATACTAGAGAGTTGTGCTTTGGCAAATACACACATATGAATGCCATTAATAAGTTGTGAAAGTTTGATGAAGTTAGTCCATCGCTAAAAAAAGTTATTAAATAATTAAGTTCCCATAGTAATGCCCACATTGCAGTCAAAGCGCAGTCGCTGCGTCAACTGCGCAGTTGGCAGAGCGCGCGCTTATGCGTGCGTGCACATATATGTGTGTATGTGTTGTTTGTATGTATGCATAACAAAAGCGTAGAATGATTTGATATTTGGCTCTTCACAGGGCTCAGGATATCCCCTAGTCGAGCAGTCTCGACTAGAGCCCTCTTACTTGTTTTTGTTTTGTTTGGAAAAAACCAAAACAAAATACGCGCGCATGTGCGCTGAGAAAAATTTGTTTTTCTCTATAGCGTATTTTCTTTGAAATTCTGCAGTACCCTATGAAAGTATGATGCGCGGCGTCCACGCACCTATTGACTGTGCCGTTTCCAGATAATTCTGGTGGCGGCGTTCAGATAAATAATTACTTTTCCGGGAGCACTAGAGAAACGCGACTGCACCAGTGTGTCCCTAAATGACACATGACAACATCATTATGGGTGAAAAACTCGCATTAAAGTACACGCACGACCGCACAGTGGGGCAACAAATGCGCTTCTAATTGTTTGTGGAGTCATCAATTATATTTGCGAATAGCCCTTAAGCCAGAGAAATGTTCTAAAATATTTCACAGTCAAAATTCATTTGAAGACTTGTTGCCTAGGCTAAGGTAATGCAGACATATTGCTTGATTAATATATATTTGTTTGAATAATATCGCTCATTAAACTGACAAGCTGGCCCACTGTACGACAGCCGCAAGATATGCTGTGGTTTTCACTTTTTTCTAACATTTTTTTCACATTTTTTTATTATTTTGCACACATTACACATACCACACGTTAGCCCGGTCGCTTGTCCTCTGCAGCGCTCACACGTGTCGCTGCTGTGGTCGAGGGGGGGGGGGGGCAGAGAGGGGGACGGATGGAAAATGGAAAAAAACAAACGTGGTTATGAAATAAAAATCTTTTTAAAATTCCTTGACCCGAAGGCAAATAACAGTGAAGCAGGGCAGAAGCCACAGAGCGACTAAGTAAACAACATTTGCTGCCAGGCGGAGCAGAAATTGAACCTGGACCTGGGACCTGGAATCTGGGACCTGAAAATTGGAACCAGGGAGCTGGCACCCGCAACAGGCTTGTGCATATGGCCGTGGACATCAATCAAAAATGCGTCTCAATTGTGGACATGGATGTGGAAAGTGGGAGTGGCGCTGGGGCTGGTTGGCTGCTGGCAGCAGTGGAATTTTCAATTTGCTCCTGCGGTAGAATTTATTAAATTGTTTGGGGTCGCCTCGCTGTTTGCCAAGTGGCTGAAGCCGTAACCGTAGCCATAATTTATGTGAAGAAAAATAAATAATGTGGCAACGTTGCCATAGAGACGTCCCAGCCACAGTTTCCTCCAGCTGCCATTCAGCTAGCTCTTCAGCTCTTCAGCTCGACAGCTCTCTAGAGCTCTCCAGTCTTTCTCTAGTTTCGCTCTACAGCTCGTTGACAGTCGTTCGAGTTGTAGCGCCAACGTATCAATCACATGAATTGATGCAACCACAAAGGCAACAATGAATGAGTAATGGACGTGACTGAAAGCAGCCCCAGTTCCAGCATACCCAGCCCCAGTCCCAACCCCAGTCCCAGCCCCAGTTGATACTTTCGCATTGATATGCACAATTTTGATTTGTTATGCGGCTGCAGTCGAAGATTGCAAATCATTTCGAATGCCACCTCAACATGATGCATCACTGCAACGGCAACGCTAAGCGAGCTGTGAGTGGACATCAAAGAGCGAAACCTTCGCATTACTCAAGCCATATCAGAGCTGATTACGTAATCTCTCATATTAAAGAAATGAACTCAAGCGAATCGAAAATTATCATATAAATTATGTGATTCTTAGTCTATCTCTCAGTTATCTCGCTCCTTCACCAATACTTGATGCTTCGCTTGGCAAAAACTCAATTTAAGAGCTGTATTAATTCAAAGAGCTCTTACAGGGTTCTTATACGCTGAATCCATTGAAAATGGGTAATCAAGGTATATTGGTTTTGTTAAATATATATAATAGGTAGGAGGAAGCGTGGTATGTAAATTTTTTATCAGGCCGACAGGCGCGAGTTGATAGAGCCCTGTTCGTCTGTTTGCTTGCCTGTCCGTTTGTCCATCCGTCAGTCTATATGAACGCAGAAATCTCGAAAACTATAAGAGTTAGAGACGAGAATTTTTACATGTATCGTCATGTATATCATTCCGCTTGAGCATAAGTGTGTACATGTGTTATTATTATGTATGCATAATATAAGTGAAGTTCAGGATATCTCCTAGTCGAGCAGACTTGACCAGACCACTCTTACTTGTTTTCTGTTTGCCACTTGCAACGGATTCACGCACTTTTTGCAGCAAATCGAGTGCGAATATAAATAAAACTTGCAGCACTGAAAAAAAATAAGAGGGAAAGGCCAAAGCAAAGAGTGAACGTAATGGGGCAATTGGTTGCTGCAACGCATTTGCCGCGGGCATTTAAAGCAGTTAGCCTCGTTTCGGTTTATTGGTCGCCCATTTAGCGGGCTCCATTTGGTGGGCCTGGCCACAAAGCGAACTACACACGTTTCATGCATATTTCGGCGTAGGTGGCACCGTGCGAAGTGTGGAATATTGCGCATACGCCACGCCGCGCCTTATCGGAAAGAGCACATTGCACACAGTCGTACAGCCGTACAGCCGTACAGCCGTACAGCTGGACAGGGCCGGGCCCGTGCCGGCTCAGGACATGAGCCTGCATATTTATGAGCCTCGGCTAAGGACACTGCTTATGGGCTTTGATGTTGTGCGTGATTTGTTTTTCTACGCGTGCCAGCCATGTTGACAGACAGCCGGAAAAAAGGATGGCGGCCTGGCTGCAGCGGGCCGAAGAGTGAGGCGCACAGAGTGTGTGAGATGCAAGTTTGTTCATCTGACATTTGTGTTCTTTATAGAGTGGAAGTGGGCTAAGACCCTGAATGACGGAAGCCAGCTGGGCTGAGTAGGTAGTTTAGAGTGCAGCGTGTAAATTGTAGTCTGTATACCTATCTGAGTGCTATACTATGATAAGTCGTAGGATATAGAGAATGGGTTTTAGTAGAAGGAAAGTGTGCTGGCTCTGGTATATTCAGAATGAACTTGAGGGAGTGTGAGATGAAGGGAATAGATTGTGGGCAAACTGTTTGATATTGGATTTTTAGTAGTGTGTTGGCTTGGGTGAGTGATCGCTCGGAAAGATTTACTCTACCCCCAGTAAAGTTGAGTATCTACTATTCTATCATATTTTAGTGTTAGCATTTCTCTAGGTTCTAGCTGCAGTCCTTCTTTATAAAGCAAAAATTCTCTGCTTTAGCTCTTCAGCTGGCAACTGGCATTTAGTCTACTTAGCTAGCCCTCTGTCCATGATGGCAACGACAATTAGACTGGCAACAAAATTGCTTTTGAACTGCCAAAGCATTTTTGCTGCGTATCGTGTTGCAAGTGGCAGCAGACACGTGCCACATTGGCCTCGTTTGACAGCTATTGACAAGCGCTTTTCACATTTATTGACAATTTTGGCTCCGTTCACGGAGTGAGTGCGCTTCAATCTGTCATGTTGACACAAAAGTCGTGAAATTCTTTAGAAATGGCACACAGACGGACGGACGGACAGGCAGACAGCAGGCAGCCATTGGCCAACAATGTTGCAGTTGAGTATGCAATAAACTTGTCCACAAATTGACATTTGATGGTCTGACCAGAATGAAAATGAAAGACGTGGCATGTTCAAAGGCTGCATTGGCTCTAAATGCTGATGCTTGACTGCTTTCAGTAGTCACATTCGCATTCGCATTTCCACTGACAGATGAAGTCATTTGTTTCGCCTGCGCCTTAAATTAGGCAACACTTTTTAAGAGACTCCCAAAAAAAAGGCCACTTAATTTGTAATGGCGTGAAAACGGCTAAAAATTATGCTTATTATTTTGGGCGCTTATCAAAAAAGGTTCAGGCCAGCAACATAAAAACAGAGTGCGACTTCAACTACAATGTGAACGACTAAAGAATACCCTGTTGTTGCTTTTTTTTCCTTCTTATTATTTATTATTTTTTTATAATAAAATATTTATTTAATAACTTTCTTATTATTTATTTGCCAAATTTTGAGATAACTTAATCTAAATAATAATTATTAAATATATATATCTTTATTATTGCCCCTAAAAATATATTTTATTAAGTATTAATACTAAGCTTTGCAGTTGGTTAGAAATAGTTTAAAGTGGGAACTATGTAAATAGGAAATTGTGATTAGAAGATTTTAAAATTAAATTTTAGGTTTGACTTAAGATGATGACTTAACTGTAAAATACTTGCAAGGACATAAAGGAAATTTGATTTATGTTGAGTATTTTACTTTGCTGCTATTTTTATGAAATATTTAGATATACTTGAGATATTTTTAAAATATTTTTTTGTATGTGCTTTCCAGGTCAGCAATCACTTTGCTGTAATCCCTAGTCAAATTACTTCTATTATCTATTATATTTCTTAGACAAGTCAGCTAGCTTCTCAGCTAAGCCAACATTGTGCTTATGATTTATTCAGCTTCCATCCCCTTGGTTGTTCCTCAGAAACCAAAATCTGTAAGCTGTGGCTACTTCTGTTTGATTGCAGGGTATGGCCCTCAAGAGATTAATTTTCAGCCATGGCCGGCCTGCAATTATGCAACAATTAAAAAACAAATGCCTAAAGTGCTCAGTCCGCGAGGCAGCTGGCAATTGGGGAATGGATGTGGGGTCGCTGGGTCTGCAGAGTGAGAGCGCGGTTTTTGGGGTGGGGTAGGGGGAGGGGCGAAACTAACCCACGCCTGCCCGCACACACAAATTACTGCGGCTTAATTAATGGCCAAGAAATGTTGGTGCGTCAACAGGGAAAAGTTAAAACGCAGCCAAAGCAGCGTGTTCGTGTTGACAACCAAAACAGAAAACAAAAAAACAAAGTTTTTCAACAAGGGAATGGGAGTTGGAGTGGGGAGTGGGAGTCTGAGTGGGGAGTGGGAGCCTGTGTGGGAGCGAGCGGTTGCTCGTGTAATGACAGGCGTTGACGTGGGCTACGTGAGCTGCTGGCTCATGTGCGCCCCGTCGAAGATGGCGACAAGAAAGTGCCACATTTTTCAGTCTCTGTCTTGACGTCAGAGACACCAGCAGCAGCAGCAGGAACAACAACAATAGCCTCAACAGCAGCCTGGCAAGCAGAGCTATGTGACTGAGGAACATTTTTGGGGATCCTGTCGGGATATTTTGCAGTTTGTCTGTCGTTTCTTGCTGTTGCTGTGGCTACAGATGCGTGTGTGTGTGTGATGTGGGTGATGTGGTGTGGCGTGGCGTGTGTCATGTGCGACATGCTCATAAAAAGCGTTTATTCAACCAAGAGCCAAGCAAGTGCTACATGACACCAACAACAACAACAACAACAACAACAACAACCAACAGGCAACGACAAAATGGCGACGTGCCAGAACTCTAAACCGTTTGACGCCGCTGCTGGTGGTTCGAGTGATTCGGGTGGTGCCTTTGCCTCGCCAGCGTGGGTGTAATGCTGATTTGGCTTTTACCACATTATTATGTCTTAACTGAAACTTGTTGTTGTGCCCATTATTCTTGGTTTTTCTTTCTCTTTTGCTAACAACTCTTTCATGTGGATTTCTTTTCTTTGTTTTGCTTGCAGGCTGCCAGTTTGTTAGGACGCTTTGCATACCCCACACCGAGGTCTGCTACGATGGTAAGTTAAGATATCAACGACAACAGTCGATTAACTCTATATACATACATACTATACACTACAACGACAATATCTGATTGTGTGTTTATAAAGTGTCAGCGAGTGTCTTTATCAACTGTGCAAAAATATGAGCTTTAAAGTGGGTGAGGGTTAAGCAATAGATACATATCTCCGGGTTGTTTGTCGTTAATGGCATGAAGTTTGCCTTTTAGGACAAACAAATATAGCTGGAGGGTGTGTCATAATAAAAATAAATATCTATATATATATATGTATATTAAGTGCAGTTTGTGCTGATAGTGCATAGAAATAAATATAGATATATATATTTTGTGAGTGCAGTTCGTGAGAGTAAAATATTGTTGGTAATGTATGTATTAATTCTATTAAGTGCTGAAAGTATTTAAAGTGAGGAGGATAAGAGCTTAAACTATGAAGTAATAATAACTATAATAATAAATAATATGAGTATTACATATATTATTACAATTATATACTTATAACTATAATAATATTTAATAAAATATATTTTTATTATATGATTAAATATTTCAAAGAGAATTTTGCCAAATATTTTATGACCGTTTCTTAAATTTAAAAACAAAATATTTGCTAAAATTTAAGAGTAGATATTTTATTTTATTTTAAGAACCATGATAATATATTGTATATAAAAAAAAAAATATAAAAAAGTGTAGGACCATTGCTCGAATTTCATAGAAAATATTCAATATTAACAGAAAAGGTGAAAGCTGTAGGGTCCTGAGGGTATTTTTGTTCTATGAAATACAGCCAATGTTGATTGAATTTCACAAAAACCCAATATGAATTAATAACAATTACTATATCGTTTAAAGAGAACATGATGATTTGTAATTCTCAGAGCTCAATTGCTAAAGTCTTCCCTAGAAATTGACACGCAATTCACACAAACTTGCAGCTGGAAACGTTTCCATTTGGAGAATTTTTCTAGAACATTTGAACTAATGACAGGCTTTGGTGCGTTACCCAAGTGAAACGTGGGCTGCACAGCCCGAGGGTGCTCGATAGTACTAAGTGCTCAATAGCAGGCGAAGCTGCAACATAAAACGATTTCGCACACACACTGTGAGTGTGCCTCACCCACAGGACGTGTATGTGTTAGGGGGCACACTCTCTTCAGGGGGAGCAGCAATTGCGAACAATGACCAAAAATGCACTTCGGACCGCTCAGAGATGAAAAAATGCGATTTTGTGGGTCAAATTGCAGCGGGCACATCTGAGTTTTGGGAGTCACTTTCGAGCCGCTGGCCCCGGCCTGAAGTATATATTCTCGTATTTGCCAAGTGCTTCAAAGCGACGCGCGTTCAAAAAGCGTAAAGAGTGCAGGGACAGAAAATGGGGGGCCAAACAAATGGGGGGCGCCATGGCAGGACTTAGGGGCTTGGGGCTGACTAACAGTGCATTATCGAGAACACACTCAATTACTTATGTAAGCGCTGTGAAATTTCGTGGACGTTGGGGCCCGACTGAGAACAATTGCAACAGCTGCAGCTGCTGCTCGAGTAGGAGAAAACCTGCGAAAAATGGTGCAAATTGCAAGGGAAGAACAAAACTAGAAAGAATTGTTTGACCCCAAAAGCGAAAAATGTTCGCTCTCAAATGTCAAAGGGGGAAGCTGCACTTAGAGAAATTGGGGTTAGACTTTCTATTGAATGGCAAATGAGATGAGAGCTAGGGCAAGTCATTGGTTGGAAGCATTAAGTATATAAAAATTTTAATGAATATTTTTTTCAGTGTATTGACAAAATATTGCTTACATACTGTATAATCAGAGAAAATTAAATACAGATTTAAGTTTTCCTATGTTCTTAAAGCCTAACTTTTCTGAGTTGTAGCTTTATCTGATTGTATAGTATGGATTACGTAATAAGTGTTTCTGTCAGTGTATTCATACTTAAATATCTAGAATGTATATATCAAAGGGAAGCTGAACTGAAAAAATATATATTAAATACAGACATATATTATATATATTATATTTAGCAGTGTATGTAAATAAATATATGAAAATTAAGTAACAAACATACTCTAAAGTCTAGACTAAACATAGGAAATATTTCTGTCAGTGTATCGACAGTCATGCTTAGAAAGTTTTTGTGAAATTGAAGCTGCACTCAGAAAAATTGCATACAAACACATCAAAGCTCGAGCCAGGCAACATATGCCAGAGAACGAACACTTTTTATCCCAAGCGAATCGCATTTTTTATCAGTGTATTCACACGCATGTCAAGGTATTTATTACATAGCTGGGAGCTGCAGTCGCAGTTTTTCAGACCAGACCGCACCTACATTATGCAAATGAGGTTCGAGACTAGCGGCAAGGATGTGCAAGGATATGCATTTAAACGCTCGTAAATCAGGGTGAAGACAAAAGGTAGCCAATGTGCTGTGTGTGGCAGGTGGGGGAGTGAATAGGGGATGTTGGTGAGTGGGGCGGGATTGTGTTGCAGTCATTGTGAGACACGCGCGATTAATGCAGTTACATGGCCTATTAAAATTGTGTATAATTTGCATTCCGCAGACAACATCTTTGGGAAGTGCATTCCGACAACTGGAGTTGACGTCGAGGACATTGAGAAGTAATTATCCTTGTCGCATTTGCAGTCGAGTGCGACGCTAATTGTGTTTTGTGTCCGTTGCAGGACACCACTCACCGAGGACCAATCACGTCTGCTGGCAACCATGCTGGAGGAGCTGCAGGGCGCCGGCCTAGGCTGGGACCATCACTACGTGCAGTGCCGGATTCAGGGAGCGCTCTTCTCGCTGCAGCGCCAACAGCAGCTGCCGCCGAACTTGTGCGCCAATTTGGCGCCAGCGCCACCCGACTACGGCGATCCGGCGAGCGCGTTAGCCTATGTGCGGTTCACCCCGCCGGAGGCGGAGCAGCTGGAGCTGAGCGCGGCGGCCGACTACTTCGATCAGACGCAGCCCAGGCAGCAGGCGCAATTCTATCCAGCGCTGCACAAGAAGCAGCCGCAGGACAGCGGCTTCAATAGCATCTTGCATCAGCTGCAGCTGCAGGATCGCCGAAGGCTGCGTCACGATCCGAGCGAGTTGGAGCACTTCGGCAAGCTGGACGGGCACATGAAGAACACCCAGCTGGAGCTTCCGAGCGTGATGGATGCGTTTTTGGATACGGAGCGGCAGCGCATGGAGCTGCGCCTGGCTGAGCAGGACGCCAACTCGAAGGCGGGCAGTCCACGCAACCGGCTGGAGCTCTACCAAATCCTCGCCGCCTCCGAGCCCGATCCGCAGCCCTATCAGCGCAACCAACAGCCAGCCAATGCCATGGACGAGTTGGAGGCGATTGTGGAGCAGCAGCAGCAACAGCAGCAGCAGCAGCTGTCGCAGTCTCAGGACCCGGATCAGCCGCCGGCCGCACCCGTCTTTCTGCCCGAGGAGCTAAACGAATCCAGCGAGCTCTATTTCCCGGACAACTATGCGCCGTTCAAGCGTCGCGGACCACAGCCCAAGCACTCCTTCTTCCGCGAACTGGCTAACGAGCAGGGTCTGGCCCAGGAGCCGTTGGCCCAGCTGGCTGCACAGCCGGAGCTGATGAAGCGACGTCCCAGCGACAGCGCGGTCAATGCCCAGGAGCAGGAGCTGGCGTTCGAGACGAGCTTGCGCCGCAATTCGCTGACACCCTTGGAGGAGGAGGCCATGCTGGCCTCGAACAGCTATCCGCGCGCCCTGCACAATCAGCGCGTCTACACGGAGGGTGGGCTGTTGCTGGTGCCGCAGGATCAGCTGCAGCAAGACTCGGCGCAGGCGGATGAGCCGGCGGACATCAAGCAGGCGCTGCTGGCCAACATGCTGGGCTTTGCGCGTCACGAGCGGCTCGATGTGAAGAAGCCGGGTCCCCAGCTGGGTCCCCCCTCCTCGGAGCCGAGCAACCAAGTGGAGACGGAGAAGCCGCAGCGTACCAAGGACGTCAACAAGGAGGTGCTGCCCGCCCATATCAAGGGTGGCGATGTCAACGAGCCATTCAAGAAGAAGAAGGTCGTCAAGGAGCAACACTCGGACGAGGATCATGCGCCGCACACCGTAGACACTGAATATGCTCATGTGTTCGTTAAGAACCCGTAAGTCTCGACTAATCGCAAATGCATCCGGAATTCTCATTGAACTTTCTCTTTCCTGCAGCATTGACAGTTGGTACGATGGGCAGCGCATCATGAATGAGTTGGCGCAAATACTACACATGCAGGGATACTTTTCTTATTTAACGTAGGTTCTAATCTCATGTTAAACTAATAACATTAGGTGTAAAGTACATGGTAACTTTTGCAAAAGCTGATTTGTCTTTAGTTCCATCATATTTCTTTGTTGATTCCGAAAACTATGTTTATTTTATTATACCCTGAACACATTGTAAATCGAAAATGTAACAGGCAGAAGATGGCGTGACACATTCCATAAAATATTCATATTCCTGATCAGCGCGACGAAACGAGTCGATATAGGCATGTCCGCCTATCCATCTATCCGTCCGTCTGTATCAACGAAGATATCTCGATATATGCTTTTTGTATGTTGTAAAAGTTTGTTAAATATAGTCCATAGGGCTCATGTATCTCCTAGTCGAGCAGTCTCGAATAGAACACTCTTATTTGATTTATTATCTCACATTGACATTAAATTTTCTGTAGCGTTCAACCACACGAAGTCAGCTTCCGGGTGGACTCAAACAACCCCGAGCGCAAGACGGCCGCTGATGTAGCTCGCTACATCAATGAGAACCGCGGCGTCAAGAACAACATCCAGCGACGCGTCGGCTTCTATGTGCTGCACGCCGGCGTCGGCGATCGGGTCAAGGATCTGCGCGATCCGAGCATCTCTGCGTCGCCAATCGAGCTGGCCGAGCAGGGACCGGATGTGACCCACATAATGGCCTACATGTTCGCCGGTGCGGGCGCCGCAGCTGTGATTGTGATCTTCGTGACGCTCATTCTGATCAAGCGGCACGATCGCAAACGCGATAAGCTGGGCGGCCTGCAGACGGGCATGTCGGGCGCGGAGAGCTGCAGCAAGGACTATCAAGAGCTCTGCCGTGCACGTATGGCCGGAAAGAATGGTAACGCAACGACTGGCAGCAGTGGTGGTGGCGGTGGTGCTGGTGGTGGCGCTGGTGCCGGTGGTGCCAATGCCACCGATCAGGCTCACAGTGGACGCATCACCTCGCTGAGCAAAGAGAACGAGGGCCGACCGCCATCATCACGCTCCAGCACATCATCATGGAGCGAGGAGCCAGCGTTGACGAACATGGACATCTCAACTGGACACATGGTGCTGGTGCGTAGAGCATGAGTCCCTCAAGCTGGCCCCACTTTTATGCCCCTCTCTTTCCTTTCCTTTTGTAGTCATATATGGAGGATCATCTGCGGAACAAGGGTCGACTGCAGCGCGAGTGGGAGGCGCTGTGCCGCTACGAGGCCGAACCTAGCGCCCGAGATGCCGCCTCCCAGCCGCAATGTGCTAGCCTGAATCGACCCGGAGCTCCGCTGCCCTACGATCACTCCCGGGTGGTGCTCAACCACTTGGCCAATGCCGAGGGTCTGGACTATGTGAATGCATCAACTATTGTGAGTAGACGGGATTAAAGACTCCAACTCTGACTTTTATAGACTTTCTCCTAACTCTACATATTTTTATTAATCCTCATCAGACCGATCACGATCCTCGCGCACCCGCCTATGTGGCAGCTCAGGGACCTTTGCCCTCGACCTTGGCGCACTTCTGGCAAATGATTTGGGAGCAGGGCGCTGTAGTCATAGTTGCCCTCTGTCGGCTGCAGGAGAATGGAGAGGTGGCCTGTGCGCGCTACTGGCCGGAAGAAGGTGCAGAGGTCTATCACATCTATGAGGTAATTTTGCTAGAGTTTCGATTCGATTCTCCGACAAATCAAACTAATCTAATCTCTCTCTCTCTCTCTCTGCTTTCCCTAGGTTCACCTGGTTAGTGAGCACATTTGGTGTGACGATTACCTCGTACGTTCTTTCTACTTGAAAAATTTGCGCACTAGCGAAACACGCACCGTGACCCAGTTCCACTTCCTGTCCTGGCCGCAGATGGGCGTGCCGCCGCAAGCCAAGGCGCTGCTGGACTTTAGACGGTGAGTTGAGGGAGATCACATAGGTTTCCCCATTGATTCTAGTGGTTTCTGATTGCAGCAAGGTGAATAAGTCGTATCGTGGTCGCTCCTGCCCCATTGTGGTGCACGGTAGCGCTGGCGCCGGACGCACTGGCTCCTATATATTATTAGACCTGGTGCTGGGACGCATGAACAAGGGCGCACGCGAAATAGACATTGCCGCCACACTGGAGCATCTGAGGGATCAGCGAGCTGGCGTGGTGGCCACGCGTCAGCAGTTCGAGTTCGTGCTGATGGCCGTGGCCGAGGAGGTGCACGCCATACTTAAGGCTCTGCCGGCGAATACGTCGGGCGAGAAGCGAGAGCTGGACAAGGACAATGGCGCCACCAAGGAGCCGCTCAAGGAGGACAAAGCACAGGAGGCCGCCGAGGAGGAGGCGCCCACCAGCAGCAGCAAAGCAGCAGCCGCCGCAGCCAAGGAGAAGGAGCAGAGCAAGGAGTCCACTTCCAAGGACTCTAAGGCGTCCGTTGAGCAGAAGAAGAAATAGGCGCGCAGATAAAAGAAAAAAATAACAAAAACAAACAAACAAAAAATAAGTAAAAATAATAATTCCTTAGTTCACATCACGTTTGTTGCAGCGTTTCGGGGGTCTAATTTAGTTGTTGTAGCTAGTATTAAAGTACACAGATTGTTTTATGCGATTTATGTTGAAAGGTCTAAGCACTTGGAAGGTTCGAAACGGGCTCAACACGGTCGGCCAGAGATGGATACGCATTAATTGTTCAGTTATTATATAAACAACTTATATATATGTATATATATAAAGAAATATATCTATATATATATATATGTGTATATCTTAAGCCTATGTTCAGCACAAATTGCACCACTTGAAGGCAAGTGAAAAAAAAACAAAATAATTTTATAGCGTTTGCAATGCGGCCCCAGAGCTTGCCCCGGGGCCAGCATGCTGCAACGGGTTCGCACACCAGCCCGTGTCATCCGTTGAGAGCGTCTCTGGCTGGGGTCAACTCAAGCCTGTGGTCGCATTGGGCGCGCCGCACATATATATTTCTATTCAATACATAAATATATATATAAAGCATATGAGAAACTAAATTTGAGTGTTATATATACAAGATTTATATATATATATATATATGTTATATATATATATATATATACATACATGTGTAGCTGTTAAGCATTTAAATTCAATTATGAATGCATTTTATCTATCGATGTTGGCATAAAACATTTAAAGCGAAACACGAATATGAATACCCTTTACTTTTTGGTGTGAATATAAACCTCTAATCGATGTGCTTGAAATAATCAGCGGGAAAGATGATAAAAAACAACAACAACAACAAACGACAAACTACAAAGAAACTAAATGGTATACATATGCCAACAACAACAACAACACGCGACACACATACAACATACATATACATATACAAGAGCAGACATATACATCTCTATATATATATATAAACATATATGTATATATATATATATATACCGCAAAAGGATGAATGCAAAATTTGTACCTAAACGAACGCAAAAATTTCTATTTACAAAACAAAAACAAAAAACAAAAGCAAAAAATGCAGATACAAAAAAAGCTATTGATGTGTACGACAATTACTTATACAAGTTTATTATATATTGAAAGAAAAACTCTATATATTATAAATATATATATATACAATATACATTATTCATATACAATATGGTGAGTGTCAATATTTATATTATATTGTATCGACTAACTACTATATCTGAGTGTAAATTTTCAGCAACAAAAATTTAATATTTAAATATTGTTTTACCAAACCATATGTGTGCGAATTAATATCTATATATATATCTATATATATATATATATACATATATATATATATATATTCACATAATCTCTCTATTTGTTCAGTTCCTTCATTAAACCAAAATCCTAAAAGAATTTATTTCGAACCAAAAATGAAAAATACATAAAATACCAAAATCGGCACTAGGCTCAGCGAGTTCGTGCAGTTTGTGGCCAGCGCTTTAAACTCATGTATTTCTCATCCGATTTAGAGGCAGCTAAAAGCGCCGCTCGCAAACCGTTCGCGCTCGCCGATTCCCTAGAAAAATGTCGAAACAAACGTTTAGGAGGGTGTGTCACACACATATATGGAGAAGAAGAAGATAGCGCAACATCTAGAAATCGAAGCTTTAACAACACACAAAATTGTTAATTAATGCTTTCGCCGGCATGCAATAGAACATGATAAGAAAATACTAAATACACAAACACAACAAGAGAACATATACACTCAAACACACACACACACATCACATGAAAATACTATCAAAACTAAATGAAATCCCCACTCAGGCATGACCCTTTGAATGTTTCAAATGGACAAATAGATAAATGTTAAACAGGAACTTAACTTAGAACACATGGTATAGGTGCGGTATCTAAAAAATACTGCACTACACGTTACACTAAACACAAAATCAACGGAATCGCCACAATGATACAAATGACTACAAACGATATCCACAATTGACTAAAGATAATACAAACTAGTTAAGTAAGTGCAAAGTATTCAAAAACAAAAACAAAAAAAAACTGAAAAAAATATATCAAATATACCAAAATATAATACATTCCTCTATGGACAGCAGAACAGGAGCAGCTGAGTTGATTAAACGCAGTGTCTGAAATGTATGTATCTAAATGCAAATTGCTGCAAGTTAGCACAAAAATTACTGCAAAAAAATACCCATAAACAAATGAGAAATACTAAAATAATTAACAGTTTGCTGTAGCAGTTGGTGTTATACATAAAAATACATGAGTTATTTGTAGTTTGAGAAAACTTTTTGAAAAAAAAAAAACCAAATGTCAACTAAATAATGTTAAGAAAATATCGAAAACGAAAAAATTTAACTAGACGCAATATTTGTTTGTTAGCATTTCCTTCGTTACAAAAACAAGATTCATTAAATACTAAAAAAAAATTACACACACACAACACAAAAGCAAAAAACAATATTACAATAACTGTGGCAGGCCCAACAACAACTTGGGGCTTGCAAAAATCTCTTAAAATCTCTTATTAACGTGGTAGAAAGTATTTAAAAAAAAAAAAAGCAAAAACAAAAATCAATTTAAAGTTTACAGTTTTAAAAACACTTAAAAAATGACAATTTAAGATTTAGTAGTGAGTTTTTTCCATTAATTTAACAAAACGTTTTTTCAGTGTTAATTAAATACAAATTACAACAAAATATTTCCAAATGTTCTTCGACAAACAAATTAAATAAGTGTACTAAACCAAGAAGAAGAAGACGAACAAGTCTAAGTGTATTGTAGTAAAAAGCTTATAAACTATATTAAACACAATTATTATTGATGTATATTCGACAAAAACAATTATATTATATTCAAAAGCAAACAACCATGCGTAGCAAATTGAACGGAACTTACAAAGATAACACAAACAAAATTATTCTATAATATAATACGAATGAAAATTAAATAAATATGTATATATATATATGCAAATATATATACATATATATTCAGCATACAGCATACGATATGTATGTGTGCGTATTTCAGGCACAGGAGTTATCATTTCTTTAAACTATTTTCTTTGATGGTGTAACATAGATATACAAAGAACTAAAAAAGAATTATTCTAAAAAAAATACTAAATTGACAAAGATTTTGACAATGCCTCGGCATAAACCAAAACAAAAACGGTACATTATGACCCCGAAGTCTTGCTCTGACCACAGCTCCCGCTGGAGTGCAGAGAGTGAGGCTTCCACATAAATATAATCATTAAAGTATGCATAAAAATACCAACAAGGCATGCATCAATTTGTTAGCTGAATTCCATCGAGAGCAATCGACGATCGCTGTCGCAGTACAGTTGGCACTCGAGATACATACATAACCCTGGACAGATCTGGGACAGACTTAAATGACCGACGAACTACATACAAAATGGTTTGAGTTCCTAGTTAAACGCAAGCTGACTATTGAGACGTTAACGGACCGACGGACCGACGGACTTTCTGGACCGGCTGTAAATACGCACATCTCACCATTGGACGCCCTGAAAAAATACTACAAATATTAAGAAAAATACCGACCTCGACACGGACAATAATGCAGAGCTAAAACCCTACGAAAAAAAAATGAGATTTAAATGGTTTGGCGATATCTTGAAGCGTTCATCGTATCATTTCTCTCGATCGAATTCCGAGCTATCAACTTGATGCGGTATTGTTTCTAGATTAGTGTGAAATACATATGACGTTCAACATGATTTAAAAAAATACTAAAAACTTATACTTAACGAAATTTTTGGCTTGTTTCGATATGTTAAATTTTCAGTTTCTTAACAAAAAAAAAAGAAGAGAAAATATACAAATACAAATAAATACAAAAATAAAATATGAATATCCATATAACATGCATATTTATCGCACATTAAAAACTATGCGTGTTGTAATTAATGAAACCATACACATATATATATAACTATAAATATATATAATAATGAAAATCCAGAAAATTAAATCTATGTGTATATGTGAAAAATATGATACAAAATATTGCTGTATATTTCAATTAAACAAATACAACTTAAGCAAAGTCAAATACCAAGCGCAGGCTTTCATACATTTTTGGAAAAGAAATGAAAAAAAAAAACAAACACAAATTATGAAATTATAATTAATAAGTTTGACAAATATCGATGTGTATAACATATAAAAATATTATATATACATATATATATATGTATATGTTTAGCCACTTGGCGAAATTTGTGTTAAAGAAACATTAAACAAAAAAAATACATAAAAAATAATCAGAAAAAAAAAATTGTAAAACCAGCAGAAAAAAAATTATGCTGGCTGAGGCCACTTAAAATATACTAAAAATATATTGAAAGCAACATAACACACAACTACACGAAACGAACAAAATTACACACATTAACATAAACAGGCAACAACATGTTTATGGTCATACCTATTAAAGGTTTTTTGTGCAAGCATAATTAAGAGATCAATTTACATATATATGTACTCAAATATAAACAATGTGTGTAAAGATAAACTATATAAAGTGTGTGTAAGATAAATATTTAAATTGAAATCGCTATGCAATTTAAATAAATATATATATACACAACAACTAAAATTATATATAAATGTATACTTCAATTATTTACGACAATTACATACATACATACAAAAAGAAAAAAATATATAAATGTTATTATTCAGCAAAACAAAAAACCAAAAAACAAAATACAAATAATTTTGATTGAATAGATCTATATATATATAATAATCTCCATCGGAGCAAACGAGAGATCATATATCTAAATGTAACGCGCCATTGTGTAATATGCGCTACATATACTAAATAAATATATATATATATATATATACATACATATATAATCCAAAATATATATATATATATATATATATATGAATAACTGGATGTATAAATGTAAATCAAAACGAAAACAATTCAGAACATTGATGAATATCAGAGCAAGGAAACAAAGACAATTGATTATGATAATGATGTCATCAATTATGTAGAACCGGTAATAATTACGATTATTATTATAATACAAACAACAAAATAATAAAGAAACCCTTGAAAACAAAAAAAAAAAAAAAAAACAAAAACCCAAAACCAAAAACCAAAGACAGCTATCAAAACCAAAGCAAAACCAAAGCAAAAAAAAAAAAAAAAAAAACAATCCAAACAAAATCAAATCCCATAAAAAGTTCACTCAAATCGATTCTCAGTGTATTGCACTTAAATGTGAAACCGAATAGCTGCGAGCACAAACAAATATATTAGTAACACTGTCTAACAAGAGTAAGCGAAGTCCATTCAAATGGCCGAAAAGCTACCAAACGCTGTAAACACAACACCACTTAACTTTCCACAGTAAGGCGTGCATGGAATTGCCATCGCACCCATTGCTATATAGGTAATATCTCTCTACATAGTTTGTAATCTATCTCTGTTCAGTCGACAGTTACAGGATTGGAGAATCTCAATCAACACAGGCACACCTACATACATACCCACACACAAATACACATGTCCTTTACAACACTGGTTAAGGTAAAAACACAACACTTTCTGCTTGGTTTCCCAACAAATTCATTTCCTACGGCTAAAAATCTAAAAATCTGTGTGTATTTCATTTTTTTCAGCTTCCCCCTTATTATTCAATTTTATGGCAATTGGCGTTATCTAAATTTATCTGAAATTTCTCAAAAAATTATTCAAAATTTTGATTCTAAAATTACTTTATAATAAAAATATTTTTGAAAATGCAAGAATATTTTTCTTAATTTTTTAAATATTTTATTATCTTTTTATTCCAAAATTGGGATTCAAAAATTCAAAATTAAAAAAAAATTATTTGAATATATTTTCGTAGAAAAAAATTCAAAATTCTGAAAATTTATATTCAATAAAAAAAATTCTATTGGCTTTAGGAAAATCTACCCAAAACCCAAATATTTTTTATGCAAAAAAAAAAAAAAAATTTTAATTGATTTCAAAATTATTTTCAAATAATTGGCTTTTGGAAATATATTTTCTTTCCAAACTAATTTTGTATACCCCGAAACATTGGCAAATTTGGCAATTCATTTGAAATTTCTATTCTTTAAACCAAAACTACACAAATAGACAACTTGGCTCAGAGATAAGTTAGCCAAGTTGTGCGCATATTTATAATCTTAAAGCGAATATGCATTTGCATTGAAAAAGTAAATCAATTGAAGCTTCCAAATGAAGAAACTATGAAACTAAGTAAAGCGCACGGCAGCGCTAAGGCAGAGGCACTAAATTGTTTTTTTGTTGTTTTTTGAGAAACATTCGGCCCACTATATGAAATACACTTGAAGAAAAGCACGCGTACAGCATGTCTAAAGAACGTAATATATATAACAAATATGATCAGCATCCACTATGCTTGATATATATATATATATATATATAGAGAACATCGAGTGGCTAAAGCTACCGATCCTATACAGAATACATATATATAGTTATAGGCAGTTCAGCGATTCCGATTCAATTTCTCTTGGGAAATGTTGATCAATCGCGACATATATTATATTGGGGGTGGGTTAAACCAGTAGGTTCCTCGCCTTAGAGTATTTTTTTTGGGATACTCTGCAAAGAGTCCCATCCTTAGCAAATGGAGCAAGTCCTAGCTACATAGATAACCAGCAAACGAAGTGATTACACTGAAAGAAAGTTATATATATATATATATATTTAGCCAAACAACATTTTAAGCACATTCACAATGCAAAATATTCGTTAATCGATATATATATATATAAATATATATATACAAATATTCACATATTTAATCCATTGGTGTAAAGCAAGCATTGAAAAATACAAAAAAAAATGATAAAATTGAAAAAAAAAGAAAATAAGAAAAACCCCTTTGAAAAAAGGAAAAAAAATCTGGCGACATTTTTTATTTGCATAGATCGGACTCTCTATATATATATGTTATTTGGATCAAAGGTTTCATTTCATAACATTTATTTATTTTTATTTATTTTTTTTTTGCAATTTTTTTTACACGTGCCAAAAGCAGTGCCAATGCAGTGAGAAAGGAAGCACTCATGCTTATCTTGTGCCCGACCTGCACAATGTGTTTCATTATGCTGCACGCCACAGACACGCCCCTAAGTGTAGCACCCCATGCCGATTGCCGATTGCCCATTGCCACTTGCCACCCCTTTGCGCCGCTTTCGCTTTGCAGTATTTCAGAACAAAGCAAAAATACCGCGCCAAAAAAAAACCTATATACATATAAATAATAATGAACCTAGCAGAAAATCGGGTCATAGCCAATTTTATATGCTAGCAACTGCTGTGGTGGTTCAACCGCATCTGCCTTGCCCTGCCCCTTGTGCATGTGCGTGTGTGTGTGTGCGAGTGTGTGAGTGTGTTTTTTCGAGTTTTCGATTTCATTTGGTATTTTGGCACAATTTCGGCTTTCGTCTGGTTGCTGTTCGCCTGTTCCGTGTGTCGGAACATTTCTTTGAAATGCCGCAATGAAAGGCAAAAAGCCGCCGTGCAAACGCTTTGATGATTTTCCGCATGCCGCCGCACCACCAACCAACCACCAACCACCAACTGCCAACAACAACAACAACAGCAGCAAGCGACAGCCAGCGACAAGGAACGTTTTGATGACCGCGTTCCTCTGTCTTTCTCCCTCTATCACACTGTCTCCCTCTCTCGCTCTCCTTCTCTCTGCTTTTTTTTTTGGCCCTCTGATGATGATGTTTGTTGCTGTTTGCGTTTGCATTTGCCATGCCCGGCATATCAATTTAGGGGAGTGGCATGCGTGACGCTTAACTGAACGAGATTATAGAGTCTTCTCACTCCCAATGCCCACAAGAGATCCCCGACCCACAAGCAGCTGCTGAGTGCCACAGAGTGCCACAGAGTGCCACAGTTTGCGGCAAGTTCTTTGTTGTTTCCCACTGCAGCTGGGCGTTGCCGTAACAGGAGCACGAGGAGCGGCAATAGCGACAGGAAGAGGAAGAGTAACAGGAGCACCAGACATTCAGACTCGATTCAGCTCGCAACATTAACAACAACTAAAACAACAACAACAGCAACAACAACAACTGCAACAATTTTGCCCAGGGCAACTCTCTTGATTGCGGTTTTGATTTACTTAGCCGGCTTTAGTGCTTAATTCATCAACGCCTTTGCCTTGCAGATAGAATGCGTTTGATTGTTGAGGTAATTGCGGGCATATCAGGCAGGTGATAAGACTTGGACAACTTGAAGCTTTGAGGTAGCGAAACGTTTCTGGGGAATACCCAGGGATTCCCATGGCATTTCTATGATTAACAATAGATGTTCTAATAGTCTTAAGTCTGAAATGTAAGGTTGGCATTTTTCAGCATTTTGTTTATTAATTTAATATTTTTTTAAATAAAGCTAAGTATTAAATACAAGAAAATTAATTTATATTTAGTCAATACACAATATATATGAAATCATGCTGGAAAAAAAGTATTTGTTTCAGTTAATTTCATATTTAATATATATATGAAATTTAGCTGAAAAAAATGATTTATTTTAGTTAATTTTATATTGAATATGATTAAATAAATAATTAAACATAATTAAATATATTAAAAAAAAAAACAATTTTATTATTTAAAACTCCATTAATACGCCTGCTTTTGCCCACTGTGCTCAGTGTCTGATCCAAGGCTCATTTATATATGAACATATTTTGTTTTCAGCTATAGATGGCGCCAGAAAGTGGTTTGTACTGCTTATGACCAACAACAACTAGATGGCGCCACTACAATTTTTTTTTATAACTAAAAGAAAGGTAACTGAAAATATTTTATATTGCATAGTTTTTTATTTTATGTATAATAACAGATTATTTTTATTTTTATTGATAGTAACAACATTTTTTTTATAATGTTTTAATGCTCTTTTAAAGCCAATAACTAAACCATAAAAATCTGCCATAAAACTAGCTATACACAATGCACAAACTCTACGATGGTTGTTGTCTTTGCTAAACAAGCAAAGCATGTGCAAATTGCGCCATCTGCCTCTAGTTACTGCCAGCTGCCAATAGCTGGCGCCAACTGCAACTAGTTGCGGTCAATCACCAACAGCTGGCGCCAGTTCATCTCATATGTGAGAAAGTACAGCAAGACATGTTTTTAAAATTAAATTGTCACCAAATGCGACAATTCAATGTGAGTGCAATTAGATCGTCTACACTATGAATTTAAAAAAAAATAAATAAATTACAATTTTTAAAGCTAATTATGCATTTTAAATGACATTGGCTAAACACATAACATTAAATAAATTTTAAAATAGTCTAATAAATGTTTTGCTGTCAAGGTGTTGACCTAATAAAAGTCAAATAATTCATATGCAAAGCCAAAAACTCGCGGTTCGTAAAAAATTAATTCAGAAAATTGAATAAATTACGCGAATTATGTAACAGGCGAACAGAAATCGATGCCAACAGGCAGCAGCAGCAGCAGCAGCAGCAGAAGCAGAAGCAGCAGCTGAGAACCGTTTAGGAGCACTCAAACAAACACACACACGCACACTCACACACACTCACACACACACGCACGCAGGCACATTGAGAAACTGAGCACACACACGCAGTCGAGGAAAATGCTTTTCCTCCAAAAAGTCAAATGAAATAAGTATGTGAAAGAAGAAGAGGAAGCAGCAGCAGCAGCAGCAGCAGCAGCAGCAGCCGGCAACACTTGAGGCAGATAAACTCAGTCGAGGGGGCAGCTGCTGCCGCTGTCGCTGCTCCGACTGAATGTTTGGTCATAAAACATTTTTCATGTGTCTGAGGGGTGGCCGGCAGCGCGAAGAGGGGGTTGCAAATGTCTCGTCTGGAAAATGAATGCTCAGAAGATACAGCCAGCGGACAGAGGGAGATGGAGCGAGAGCGAGCGAGAGCGTGCGCTGCGCTGCGTGGAAAATCATCAAAGGTTGCCGCTGCGGCGTTTTCGCCTTTGTGCCAAAATCCTCAAAGGAATTTTCCGATATTTGTAGCAGGCGCGCAGCAAACGCCAGTTGGAAAAGTTGACCAAGAAAAGCCAACAAAATAGACACACACACTCGCACACACACACAGTCGAACTCAACCAATGAATTTTCCGACGATATGTATTTATTTTTTTTTTTCGCTCGGGGAGAAAATTCGCTTTTCATGTGTGCCAACACACACTCACATGTGTGTGTGTGTGTGCGCGTGTGTGTGTGTGATTTATCGATGAGATGCTGCGACGTCAGCGCTGACGTCGATCCATTTCGGCGAGCAGATTTTATTCGGCGATTTTCCCTCACGTTTTCCACAGTGATGTCATTCAGCCAGGCAGTCAGCCAGGGGAAAACCCACCTGACCACTGTTCGAATTCCACTCTCAATGCATTGTTTCGCATTGGCTCTAAGCATAAGCATTAACTTGTCATTTTTATTAGCCGCTAAGCCTCGTCGTTGCCAATTTTGGTAGCGCATAAAAAAAATCTATTGATTAAAAAAATGATTAAAATTCATACAGAAATGGACATTCGAACATAACATAAAATGATTCAAATAAAGAGGAAGACTTAATGGCTGCGCTTAGAGTTGATAATGGAATGTGTGATAAAGGGGCAGGGGGAGGTGGTGACAATGTGGGGGACGATGCAGTGGAGTGGAGTGGATGTCAATAGATGACACATGAATGGATCAATGATTGAGTCAAGCGATGCTGATGAGTGTTCTATGAGTGTGCGAAGAATGAGAGATGATGGGAGATGGTGACTATTAGATACTCTGCATGAAAGTGCAAATATATTTGGATATGATATGATATGGCAGAGCAAACATACATATATATATGTTAAATAGATAACTAAATTTGAATATATACGAAACATTGTTCATCTCCGTTTCATCAGTTTCTCATAACCCATTTACAGGGTATAAAACAATTTGTAAACAGCTGGCAATCGCGGGCCATTAAGAGCCATATAAATGTCAGTGTCAGCAGTTTGGCCCACGAACATAAGTCAATAGAGATGAACTTATTTTTGGCACGTCTGGCAGCTGGTCCATAAGGGCAAAGCCAGCGATTATGGTCGTGATTATGCGAATCAAACTCAGATGCAGTTTCCCAATCACATTCGAGTTCCAGCTCCGACGAACTCTCAATTTGGCGCGTGCCTCGCAGCAAAAACAGAAACTTTTGCTAACAATCTTTGTTTAGTCTGCTCGAAGACTAAGATGAAGGATGCAGGGGCGGGCTGCAAGCGGGGGGCATGCCACAAGAGTCGCTTTGGCATTTCAAACAAATGTTGCAATCGACAATTTGGCCCGACACGAGATGTGCGCAAATAAAAATTCGTATTATTTTTAGATTCGCTTTTGTTTTGTTTTATTTTTTGTTTTCGAGGAGGCGACGAAATGTCTACAAAAAAATCTGTGTTGTTGGTGGGCGCGGCAGTGGGCGCTGATTGTGAAAACATGCCGCTTAAAATGCTTACTAATGGGTATGTATGTTTATCTATAGATATATAATATATATACACTGATTCACAAACTCTGTGCCCTCGATTAGTCAGCTGAATAAACACGTAAAATCTAAGTAGAAACATTGCAAGCGACTGCGCAATAGTAAGCTAAGTGGTAAACAAAAAAGTTGCTTGAACTGCTGACTCTTAAACTGTAGCTACAAGACAGTCGTCTTCAAACTGTGACGAGAGGTGGGAACTGTGTTGAGAGAGAAAGAGGTGAGAAAAGTTGACAAACTTAATGTGAAAATAAAAGAAGATCGAATATAAATAAAAAGTAATAGAACTGAAATAAAATGTAGACATTTATTATTTATTGAATTTAAAATTTAAAAAAATATATATTTTTTACTTATTTATATACAATATATTTTAAATTTAATAAGCGAGATTCTCTAATGTTTATGTTGAATGTTTATGTTTTGAATGTGTATGTCGCATTGTAAACAAAATACGTCTGTCGCCTCAGTTTTTCGAACTCATTTTAATTTCTGAAACATTTAGTTTTTATTATTACTATTATTGATTACTTAAGTTCCATCAAATCATTTCATAAATTAAAAAAAAAAACTTGACTTGTCGCCGTGATATAATCTGATGAGTCTACATAAAGAATCCCTCATATAATAGTGCAAAATTGTTGTCTTATATTTGTGGTCCTAATACTAGATTTAATCTGACGCACGCTGTCTCTTTTAAAAGAACTTGATTTAGTTACATTTAAGATAAATTAAAAAGTATAAAAAAAGGTTGCCAAAAATCTTTACTAAACAATAAATAAATAGTTTAAAGTTGAGCAAAGATTTAACGTCTTTATAGTTGGAAACTTGGGACTTATACTCATCTTGATGGATTGAGTTATAGGCATTTAATATTGTAGCTATAAGTGGTATGAAGATGACAAATCTTATATATATATATCATACCATAAAGCAGTGAAGTCAATAAAATAGTATTTAAGATTACAGTTATACGTAGTAAAGTATTTATATTATAATACATATATAAATATGAATTTCTAGACTCTTAGCCTTTTGAACTCAAGTAGCTATTACACAAATTGCTTGGTTTATTTCAATTTAAATAGTTTCACATATTCAAATTTGTAAGTAATTACATAAATGTTATAATTATTTATTCTACTTTTTTATATTCAACAAAATTAACGCAGTAAACGCTTAGCATACACATCTCCTTCATAAACAGACCTGCCCATTCTACCCCCAACAGAGGAAAAGGTCTCACCGATCAGGCAATTAGCTTGGCCAACACCTTGCCACAAGTGGCAGCAATTGGTGCACTCTGCCAATGTAAATGTCAGCTGAAGTCGTCTAAAATATAGAGAGAAAGAGAGAAAAAAGAACTGCTGCAAATTGCATTATTATTAGCCATAATTTAATAGCTGCCGCAATGTGGCATGCAACATGCAGTTAGATTAGTTAATTCACATTTTGCTTGGCGTGCTGGAATGTTGCCTCTCGGCTGTTGTGGGCGTCGCATGGCCCCCAGTTAACAGTTAGTCTACAGCCACTCCAGACAAAGCTTAACAAGCAGCCGACTAGCATAACAACAGCAGCAACATCATTATCATTGGCCACAGCCAATGTCATTATTATCATTGGGCCCCATCATCATTGGGCCATTGTGCGCATTGCGACATTGCAAGGTCGCCGCTCGTGCAGCTCCCCAAAAGCTTCCTGCCTGCCACTCATTGCACTTAATTGCTGGCATTGTCGTAGCTCTTCTTCTTCTTCTTGTTGTTGATGTTGTTGCTGTTGTTGTAGAGATTGTCATTAAGCAAATTCCTTTTGATGCACTTACAGAGGGTATAAACACTTAGATGTTCATTATGTTTTGCATAGAAATATATCAGCTTAGTCTACAGACCTGTGACAAAGGTGCATCATGACCATATTTGAATCTTTTTTTAGACTCCTGAAAACAGGTTTTATATTGGGCCATGCTATGTATAGTCCATTAAAGTTCACATCTCCTATTATAGACGTTGTTCAATTTCTTCCAATTAGTATCAAGCACTAAAGTAATATAGGTTTGCCTGTTTTTCCATTCTGTTCCTGGTACATAAAAAGACGGACAAATGAATAAACATACTCATGGGTTAAGAGACAGACAGGTCGTTCACCGACAGCGAGCAGACAGAAGGAAAAGCGAATGAAAGAAGTAACAAACGAAGCGATGGGCGTAATAAAGCTCCGATAAACGGCAAGACGGATGAACATGCGGAGAATGGAGGAGGGAAATATAGAGCGACGGATGGGATGGATGAAAGCAAGAACGAATAAACCGACCGGCAAAAGAATGAATTAATGAATCAAAAGACGGATAGACGGATGAAGTGATGCCCGAAAAAAGGACGTATAAAACAACGGGCGGAAAAAAGCTCGGATGAACTGTAAGGCGGATAGACAGACGGACGGACGTAGGATGAGATGGATAGACAGATACAGAGATGAACGGGTATACGAAAGACGCACCAAAGAAATAATGTATAAAGGGACGTATAATAGAAAGAACAGATGAACGGAAGGATATACGGACATGCAGACAGATTCATGGGTTGACGTCCAGATCGAGAGGCAAATGGAGAGATTTAGTTATGTTATATTCGCAGAGCTGTTAATTTTTCCATTTGAATGGAAATGCAAAATGGGTTTTTAAAGGTAAAACCCATTTTGAATTTCCATTCAATTGGAAAAATTAACAGCTCTGTATATTCGATATTATGAAATAAATTTGTATTTCATATATAAAATTGATAAAATACAAGATTCATTTATTTCTCTAAATGGTTTATCTAAAAATAGCTGCAAAACTGTTTCAAATCAATGATTTATACCATAAATATATAGAAAAAGCTAGTCGTAAATAAAGTTTCTTTATAGGGCAACTCTTCAGAGTTGTTCTAGAGTAACTCCACTGCGACTTGCTCATAATAACTGAATTTTCTTGTTTTACACTTTTTTTCTCACATCGATGTCAGCTAAATATCTTCGTATATTTTAATATTATTTAAGCACATTTGCAGCAAAACAACAACAAAACAGCAACAACAACGTTTTCTGAGCTCAAGTTTTTTTGGGCAATTTAATTAGGTTTTTGCACTCACTTAGTTAATATGATTACCGTTAAAGCCGCTTTAACGCCTTTGTCTTCGTCTGTATCTGCTTATTGACTTAACTCTGACTGCGAAATAAACTTCAACTTGAACATCTCTTGTCTCTTGTGAGAGGTGCGCCGCAATCGCTCCTTGCATCGTGTCGGCTCAGCTGCTTTTGAAGTAGTTGTTGCCTCAATTAGCTGCTTGAATATCTTCGAGTTTATTGATATTTATTGAATTTTTGTGCTTTAAAACAAGTGTCAATTCGCTTGGTTTACTTTAGTAAATTGTTTACTGTTGTTGCTCCATCTCTTTCTACACTTTGTGTTTATGTCGTTCTCTTTCTTGTTTTGTGGGAATATTGTGTTAATGATTTTTGCGGCAGTAGTTGGTGTAGAGTTTGTACAGTAAATGTAAATAGTATATAGTGGAACAGTAAATGTAAAATGGTTTAGTTATGAGATATGATTGGATAGTTAGGGAGAGCATTGGAAACGGCTTAGGGCTGGCATGGTGATTTCATGAGCCACAATTTGTCTGATCTATAAGCTCATATATTGAATCTTTTTCATCTTCTATCTCTAGAACTTCCGAAGATCTATCTAATATTGAAAAAACATATGATCTAGAAGTTATATAAGAAATCAATAGAAAGAACTTAAGAGAGGTTGATTTGAAACACTAAGACTCACTCAACTCATCAGAAACTTCTTTCTCCTAGACGTTCAGAATTCTCACAATATTCCTAAAAACCCAATTTCGTTGCTTCAAATTTATGTTTCCAGCTGAACTTTGAACTCAGTTTCGGTGACATTTCGAGCCTTCAAAGCGGTTTGTTGTGGCCGCCAGCGAGAAGCAAATGCAAATGCTAAGGAAACCAAAAATGGAAACTAATGGACACACGTGATAAAATCAACTTCCGCAGGATTACACAAAAGTCAGCGCCCTAGAGTCGGGTTCGGGTTCAGAGCAGGAGCCGGCAGTGGGATCGGGATCGGGGTCAGTTTGTTTGCCGACCAGCTGCCGTTGCGCATGCGCGGACAACGAGCCTCTGGGATTTCGGGCTTTGCCATGGCAACACTCGATAGAATGACAAATAGAGAAGGAGAGAACAAATAACAAAGGGCTAGGCGAATGGCTTGCCAGAAGGATAATGTGTCGAGGGTGATATATAATATGTTGCAGCAGAGCGCGAGCCGCGCTAAAAGGATTTACAGATACTTTGCGTTTGCTTTAATTGGTTTGTCTACCAGCGCCACGCGTCGCTTCCTAAGTGGATTTTAATATTCGCCTTCGAACTCTGCTGTCTGATTGCAGCAACAGCAGCAGCAGTCGCAGTGGCAATGACAACAGCTGTTGCTGCGCTCATCAAACATCAGTTGGCAATTATGCGCCGCTGTATGTTCACATCCTTGCCAAAAAGCCAACCATTTCCACATCCGTATCGACCGCAAAAACCACAGCAGCGGCAACAGCAGGACACAAATGGCCACCAAAAGCAAAACACGTTTAATCACGCAACTCATAAAACTACACAAAGGAAGTGCAGGGGCTGCTCGACTATATGATACCTTTGCGCGAATTACATTAAGCTCAGGAAGTAGTAGATTCTCGTCTCGATTCAGTGTGTGTATTTTATAAAATAAAATATTTTAAAATATTTTCTTAAGTAATTAAATTTATACAAAATGCTTGTTAGTTAAGTTTTGACTTACTAACCTAAAGGTTTCCTTCTGGATATTGGACTAAATGGAATAACCTATTAAATTAAAAGAGTAAATATTTTCTACTTAAAAATCTTAAAAAAATCTTATATTAAATATTTTTCACAGATAAATTCATAAAATTCTACAATTAAGATAACTTTCCGATGAAGATAAATGTAAATAAATATGAAGAGAAAAAATCAAATGTAATCTTGGTATCTAAGCTAAAAATCTTAAATTATTTCTAAAATATAATTTAAATAACAAGTTTATAAATTTAAACTAATTATATAGAATATAGAATATAGAGTTTAACAATTCAAATAGTTATAATTCAAAAATATTATAATAATAATTCAAATAATAATCATATATATTACATAGATTCAGTTTCAATTAGGCAGCATTTGTAATTATAAATAATATTTGTATATGAATAATTTTCCACATAATGAATGCAGCAAATAAAGTGTTATTAATTCAACACACAAACTTTAAATAAGTTGAATTCAATGTAAATTAGCTCTTTTCAATTTATTGTTGCAACTTTGTGATACCCCTTCTGAGCCACTTTGTGGCCACTCGACGCATTACAATAGTTCACCCTCGATAAGAAGTATTAACAATAGGGCAGCTGCAGTTGGAAATTGTGGAATGCGTCTGGCGCAGAATGAGCTTCATTTGCATATTTTGGACTGTGGGTGAAAATGCTGACACTTGTGGACAATTCGAAGACCAGGCCCAGCCGCATGGGGGTGTGAGTGTGTTAATTGCTGGCAGTTGAACTGTGAAGCTGCGCATATGTTCGCGTCGAGAAAAACTAATAGAAATGGAAACCTTTGAGTTTTTCCGATGCGCAAAGATGAGGCTTAATTTGTGTGTTTTGATTTACGCTGAGGCGATGCCAACAGCTGGTTGGCCATTTGACACGCCAAGTGTGTGCATGTGTGTGTGTGCGGGTGTGTGTGTGTGTTGATCTTTGGGCAAGCAGTTGTTGCAGCTGCAGCTGGCAGCACTTGGGTCAAGGCGTTGACTGCGTGTGGCAGGCACAAGCGACAGCAAATGCTGCGGGTCACTTGGCCGCATAATCAACCCCCAGTTAGGCAGCTACCCTTGCGCCTAACTCTAACAGCAACCCCTACAATGCACCACACGGCACCACGTGCGTCACGCGCAGACGCAGCCACTTGCAGGAGGAACCGCGACGGGGTCACAATTCGGGATCCGGGCTATGGGTCTGTGCCGTTGCTTGTGCCGTTCCCGGTTGCCTGTACCACGGCCAGGGCTCCCCCTGCCGTTACAAATCGAACAATGGGCTGAAAAACCCATTAAGTGCGTTTTGAACATAAATAAAAACTAGCAGCAAATTCTCTATTGTGTGTGTGTGTGTGTGTGTGCTCTCTTGTAAATGGCAGGAAATGTGCACTTGAGTGCCAGCAGCAGCAACTACTGCAGCAACAGCAGCATCCACAAGCAGCGGCTATAATTGCCCCCGCGCTGCACAAAAACTTAAAATTACAAAAATAAAAGCAAAAAAAAAAAGAAAACACATTATTCACAATTCGATTTGAATGCACTACCGAATGAAAAAACAGAAATATGAGTGCTGTAGTCGGCAATGATTGACTAAGAAATACCCAACAATTAAAAACTGTTCCATTAGATTAGATTAGATTAAAAACTACATTTCATGGGAAAGAGATAAACACATCCAAAAAGTATGGCTCATACTTATAAATATGTGTAATAGAGATTCTGTACTTCTGATATTACAGATAGACATATCCCAAAAATGAAATATTTGTAAATATTCTATGCTCTACGACATTCTATATATCAAATAATCAATGTTTAGCTCTTGAAGTATCCGAGCTATGGCTAAAAAAAAAAACTATTTTAAAGGAATTGGTAGATAAATTAATAAAAAATGTATAAAATATTTTCTCTATATATCATGTTAAATTATATTTAATTTGATAATATAAGAGCTAAAATAAAATTAAAAAATAATATAAATTATCTGTTTTTATCTGTTTATCTTATCATATATTATTATTATAATTTTTTTTTATATTTTTATTTTATGTTTAATTATATTTTATAATGATATTTTTAGTCTCCAATCAACATAACATCAAAACAATATGCCCACTTGCAATGGGTATTCCAAGCCCGCAGCTGACTGCATTTTTTATTCATTATTTAATTTAGGTTTGCATTTTTTTTCGCTCTCTGGAATAATTAAAATTGCAATTGCCATAAAAAGAAACGCGCGTAGGTTAAAAAAAAATATAAAACAAGAAATCAAATAAATAATATAAAAACTAGTTGGAGGCATTTGAGATGTTGTCTCCATTTTCATAGCCTTGACACAAAGTGCGGCGCCAGTTGTAAAAAAAATAGATAAAGATATATATATATATAGTATATAGTATATATACAGTATATAAATAGATACATAAAATCATGGCTTAACTTAGACAAGTTTAACTGGCAGCCAAAGTTGGCTGTAGCTGTCATTTGGCAGCTGTTGTGAATGCGGCGTTGATTTCTGACTGATTAATGCACAATAAATTTGTTGAACAGCAATAGAATAAAGTGTTAATAGACGTAAGCTAAGCCTAATGTAATATTAAGAAGGGCTGAGTGGGCAATTATATGAGACAAATGATAAATAATAAAGGAATGTTAGGCCAAAGATAGTAAGAGATATATCATATAATTATTATATGTTGATTGAACGATACTCATAATTAAGATATATATGTATTCTTCCATTTTCAAATAAAAAACAGTTTTAACTGTCGCTAAACTATGTTCATTTAAAAGCTCACTTAATAGAACCCATTAAACGATCTTTTATGATACGTAACTTTATATCTGTATATTTATTTGACAAACTCCAGCCATATATCATATTTATTTGGATAGCCCTTATATGACACACTCAAATAACGTTAGATGCATAAAAATAATTGGACATGACCACAGGGTTCGAAGTGTACCTCCATAATACTTAGCACCCCACAAATTACGATCACTTTCCATCTTTTTTTTACGCACAGCTGACGCAGTCACATAGTTTAGGTAAACAGATAAAAGAGCACCGCTCACCCCCGCTGAGGCTGGATCGGGGTGATTGCATCAGCAATTGTTGAGTGTGGCATAATTCATCAGAACATCAGCTCATGTCAGATCCATATAGAGAGATAGCTCACCAGGCACGGCCAGCAGTGTGGCCTTATGTTTTGATAGCTTCCAATAACAGGACCAACTGTTGGAAAACTGGAAAAACAACTATCAGCATATTAGTGAGGCGTTTTTCCTATCCACTTTTGGTTGGTGTAGATCTTCATAGGGGTTGCGCTGATTCCAAGCCAAATGTTATTTTATCAATTCAAAACTAACTTTGCAGAAAAACAGAAATTTGCCAACATATGTGAGAGAAGTTTAAGCGCATTACGTATGTCGTAAGCCATCTGTCATAGCTGAAATATGCTGAGAATGCCAGGCGAAGGGCAGATATTTGTCTTACTATTCATTCCCACGTTTACGACACGTTCCAGAAGCTTGTCGCCCGAAGCTTAAACGGAACGTCTCGGAAACATATCATATATCATGGAACGCGCATACGCTGAGCAGCCTCATCCATAAAACTGTCTTTTGTTTGGGCCTCAAAATCAACCGCATTTCGGTTGGAGCAATCATTAATCTATTTCTCTATTTATAACCACGAATTGATGGCTGCGCGAGGCGCTGATGACTTGACAATTACCGGCTAATTATGCAGCCTCGGAAAAGAATGAATGGAAATTCAGCTGCCGAAGTCTTTCCTAATGAAATTAGAAGACGCCTCGTTGCAGCTGACTTCCGAGATTAATTGGTTAGGCCAGCGATAAGATCTATTACAAACTCCCAATGCACTTATAACTCAGAGTCGACTTAATAACAATATAAGTACATACATTACATTGGAGATTGTTGTTGAGATTGGGTTTTCTTTAAGAAGTTTGGCTGAAGATTCTTTGAAAATTGATGCGGAGTTTTAGAATTGGTGTTATCAACTTAATAATTATTTGTTGTAAAAGAAACAAAATTTAATTTGAAAATATTATAGTAGTGAAGAGATAATATATTATAAACCCATACCAACTTATTTTATTTTACAATTATTTATAAATTCATTTTTTTTTTCAATTTTTAATATATTTATTTAACAAGTATTCTGCTGCCTTTAGTGACATCTTAATTTAGTTTCACATATTTATATTATTAATAATAATATATATTAAAATTTCATTCTTAATTCTCTACCCTCTATCGCTTACCATCTTATATCACATCCACATTTGCTTGGTTTGTCAATTAATATTGAAATCATATTCAAAAATATATATTTAATTATACAACACTGGAAATGGCTGAGCCCATACGAACTATGCGCTACTATCTCATGGATGAGATTGTTATACATAATAAGAAATTGGACTGTTGGGTTGTTATACACAAGAACGTGTTCAATTTGACGCCCATGCTCAAGGATCGCTGCGATCATTGGAATCGTGTAAGTTTTAACAGTTTAATATCTATTTTATATAATATTATAACTCTGCTCTAGACCCTGGACTATCTGGTGGCACATGCTGGCAAGGATCTGACACATCTGTTTCACGAGAATGGCGAGCCACGTACCGAGATCTCGCCTAGCACGGGTCGACCCCGTGTGCTCTTCCCGCCCATTTTGGAGGTTGCGATCAGCGAGTACGCAAAGACGAAGCACGCCATGTGGAGTCAGGATCCGCTCTATCACATAGGTCGCATCACGCGACGACCGCGTCGCATACGCCTGATCAACGCGCTCACTGGCCACGTTCAGCACATGATGGTGTGTGATGAGGACAGCATCTACGATATACAACAGAAGTACAAGTCCCGTTACAATCATCATGCGGGCTCCTATGAATGGCGCAAGTTCTCCAATAGCGTAAGTGTGCATGGAGATTCTATTGAAGAGCTCAACTAATTTCTGCCAATCAGGCCAAGAGCTGCGGCCTCCTGAATTTGAATGGCACCTTGGACGAGAATGGCCTGACAGATGATGAGCATTGCGACGTGGAGCTGCCGCCGCCCTCCATTTGGCTCTACTACACAGATGACTTGACCATCGCTTGATTGGGCATCTGGCAATTTGTGTTTAGCTGCTTTCACGATTTTGGGTTAGTCGAAAATTTGTTGTGCACGGTGCAGGTAAAGAAGCATTTCAAGCTACACTGCGTTCGCCTCTTGGATATGGGCCTGGGCATGGGCATAGGTCTGGGTCTGTATCGAGTTTTAGTTTAGGTCTGGTTCGCGCAATGCCATTTATTTTCGTTTTAAACAAATGTCATGGTCGACATGAGCTGCTAATAATAACAAGCCCAAAAGTGCAGCGGACTCGTTCAGGGCTGCTTCTATGAAATGCACTGAGAGAAATTTAATAAATTAATAATTATGTTAGGTAAATTCTATAAATGGTATGTATATTAGTGATAGGTGCTTATATCATAAAAATATTGACGAGGAAATTCTATCATATACCAAATCCATGCGAAAAGATGTCTATATTATAAATTATAAATATATCTATCTCTTAAAATGATTTAATATTATAATAATAAAAATAATATTAATGATATAGTATTATTATTAATATTATTAGTTCAGACTATGAGCAGATATATTTTATATATAGTTTTATTCTTTATCAAATTCATAAATTTCCTTCAGTGTATGTAATGTAATGCATGTTCTAAATGTGCCTTATTGCTTTGGCTTGCTTAATATATGCGGGTTTTTTGGTTGGTTGGTTGGCTGCTTGGATGGGGTTGGGGATGTGGATGTGGATGTGATGCCTGTTAACTCGTGTATGACGCTTGGCAACGCCTGCAGCTGCCCAGCTGCTCAGCTGCTCAGCAGCCCAACTGCCTCTTGTAGGTGACGCTGGCACGCGTTACAGTCGGCCAGCAGCTTCGCCTACTGCTAGCAGCCACTGTCCAGTCCGCTTCTCTAGGGGGTGCCAACTGAACTGTGAACACTTATTTTTGAAGTGAATTATGCCAAGTTTGTGCCTTAAGTCTTTCGCTTCTGATATGGATTATGGCACGGATTGTGAGTAGCCGCCCATTGTCTGCCGCTTTGTGCATAAATAATTAATTCCAGCCCCAGCATTTTGATAAAGAAAGAACACAATTAAGAACACATTTTAATTCTGTAATTGTGAAAACCCGTTCGCCGTGGTCCGGTTCTAAGTTTAGATCCGTAAATGGCGCCGCGCTCGCAATTTACATTGAACAAGCGTCGCTAGTGACATGACATAGCCAAAGGCTAAGACACCAAAGTAATTTGCACTTCAAATGTTGTGAAATACTTCTCAACTAATCTCCGTTTGGAGGCACGTCCCAAGAGCAACGTCCAATGTCCCAGCATCATTCCCACGCAGCAACAAATTAACAAATAGAATAAGACTGAGACAGAGACTGCGACTGCGACTGAGACAAAGGGCCAAAAGGAGCTCAACGCAAGTTGAACGCAAAGTTGTGAAATACTTGCATCTGTCGGACGATCGATGAAGAAGATTCTGTGCCATTCTGCTCAGCCCGGCACCGACTACAGCCGTGACTCATTTCACGAACAAGTTTGTTCGGTCATGGGAAAAATAAGTCAAAAAAGAAAAAAAAAACAAAAACAACAACAGAAAAGGAGCAATGCGTACTTAAGCCAGATTGGAGAACTGGCAAAAAGGCAGCCTAACACAGCTCTGTTGCTGCTAGTGGGAGTCGTTCTACACCTCGTACACTTGGTAGCTGGTGTAAACAACCGTTGCACTGGCCGCTGTGCGCGTGAAATAAGCAAAAATGCGTTTGCCTTTGGCTTTGGGCCAGAACCAGTTTTTGGCATGCGTTCCGCCAAGTTCGTTGCCTAAGTCTTTTGTTTGTGCTGCCTATTAAATGCAGTCATAGAGTTCATTGCCTGCACACACAAACACATACGCACACATGGAACTGTGTGTAGCTGTGAGCAATCAATTGTGACATTTATGGACACTTCTCCCAGCTAGCATTAAATAGTCTATAAACTGACAACAATATATGCAGTACTATATAGTTGGGAATAGATGTCTTTGTTTTTATAGCTAATACTTAAATATGGTTAAATTGATGCTGAAATATATAGACATATAGATATATTTGCTTAGAATGCTAGACAACTAATATTATTATTGTAAAGTATACGAGAGATAATATACATATCTCAAAGAAACAAAAGCTCTCCAACATATTTTTGGAATTCCTAGCCTACATTTACGCCACAAAAACTTCACATGCCCAGTTCCCTAACAGACAGTGACAGCTCGCTATGACAGACAATTAACTCTGGCTGCACACGTACATTTCTCTAGATACAAATTGAATATTTCGCCGTCATTGCTTAGTGAGAAGCTGCACTTGGAGTCGTGGGCGCACCACAACTAACCCACTTCAATGCTGTAACTAAGTTGCTCTGGTATGCGAGCAGCAAGAAGGGCAACAAGCAGAGGTAACAACTGCTAGCCATGACCCATTCTCACAGGCGCTGAGCTATGCGTAACTAAATTCTATGGCATTCACATTCTTTCCCAAACAGCCCGGAAGTTGGCAGAGTCTCTGCGCTGCGAGCAGCTGCACAATTCGACGGGGAATTTATAGCAGCCTAAGTCCGCTTTAATTTAGACGCCAAAAGCTTTACATAAACTTCAGGCCCCATTCCTGTTCCCAGCTAGAAATAGAAAGCACTTAGCCAAAACTCAAAACAAACTTTGCTCAAATATTTGGCTTGAAGGTCACGCTGAGACTGAGGCTGAAGTCTTTGGCAATAAGGAAGCCCTGCCCAGCGGCTGCTACCAAAAGGGGCAGACAGCTTGAACTTCCTTTATGGCTATGCGTGTCAATTTTCATTTTCTTTTTAAACATCATTATTCTGCTGTCTTTTTTATACATTTTTGTTAACACTTAGTTTTGGCCAAGTGAGTGCGCGCCAACTTCCACCGGCATTTGCATTTGGCATACAAAACATTTCGAGTATAATGTTTGGCATTCAAGACTCGCCTTAGTAAATTAAATAATAAATAAGAAAAAAAAAGCAGCAAACGCATGCGAGAATAAATAGCGGAACCAAATTAGGAAGTGGCAGCCAACTGGCAACAGGCCACTGGCCACTGGCCAGAATGTCTGGCCATATTTGGAGCCCAAGCAACAACAACAAATTGAGGCGAGTCGTCAAGTGGATATTTGTGCGGTTGGGAATCTAAAACGTTGTCATTGGCATATTAAATACTATTCGATCTGATAGATACTCGTATGTGTAGTATGCATATGTTTGGGTTTCCCATTATGACTATGGATTGCTGGGATTGCGGTTCGTTTGACATACAAATATGCGCTATCAAATGTTTATAGTTTATGAGATAACTCAATTATGGACACTACTATATGTACAAAATTGCTATTGATAATAAAAACAAAGTAACATACATTGTGCACATTCTTTAAATATTTTATAACATTTTTTTATAGCCTATACATTACATATATTATATATGTATTATGAATGAATGGTTGAAAACATTTTATGATTTTATAAAAATTAGAAAGGTTTTACAAAATTTATGATTGTTATAATAATATTTTATTATTAATTTAACAGTCATTAAATTGGAAAAAAAAGTTTTAAAAATATTGAAAATATTTTTTTTTTATAAAAACTATTATTTATGTATTTAGAAGTTTTCAAAGCTTATGTTAAAATATACATATAAAATATGTTAAAAGTTTTTACAATACAAACTATTAGAAATCGAATTCAAAAGCCCTTAGTTAATTTATATTATTTTACTACTTTCTAAGAAGTCTCATACATTTTACTGATTAATGTTGAGTTGCAAAAAAATATTTATTTTGCATGTGTAAAAACTCCAAAATATTATTTTATAATATGTTTTCCGGCACTCATTGTGTATTATATATTTTATTTTATATAATATTTGAAGTATAACTTATTATTATTTTTTATTATATATTTAATCTTAAGAATATATATACAATTTTTTTAATTTTTATTAATTTTTTTAATAATAATAATGCTCAGAAATTTTAATAACGAAATTCCCTAGGAATTTATATAACGCTTTCAATATCAATTGGTAAAAAAAAAACTGTCGCTATAAATAATACATATAAAAAACCAATCCTATTTACTATGATTTCTAGAAAATCAACTCCTATAAATTGAAAATTCAAAAAGTGCAAACTAAAAAACCCTACAATACTCATAAATTTCAAATAAATGCCAACTCATAAGCCATCAAATACAGCAAATTGAAAGAAGAAATTGAAGAAGAGTGTGAAAATCAAGTTCTGGTTAATTTCAAACCTTTCAGCAATACAGAAAAAAATTGATATGCACATTTGGCAGTCAAGCGGAGAGGAACAATAAAAGTGATTTTCATAAATTATTCAAAGCTTAACTGCTTCCGTTTTGGGACACTTCGATTGACAGTCGCACATTGAGTTCGTCGTCTTGGACATTGACAGTCACTTTGACAAGAAGTTAAAGTAGTCACAAACCCTACAGCTGGCGAGTTGGCCAAACAGAAGGCAAAGTGCTGAGAATCGAGGCCTCGACGCTGGCGCTGCAGTTGCGGTTAGCGCAGCTGTTTGTATAAATTTACAGCAGCTATAGAAACAACAGCAACAGCAACAACAACAACAACAGCAACACAGTAACAACAAGTTTATTTAACATTTTATTGTATAATTTTCGGATGTGGTTTAACGGCTAACCAAAGCGAGCCACAGACGCTCCACAGTTCTCTGGCATAAATTAACGCGTGCAGCTAAATAAAAATACAAATAAAAACAAGAAGCAGCAAAAAAGAAGAAAATAAAATAAAATAAAAATAAAAATAAATACATATATTTATTTACATTGAGAGCGCGTCTCTGGCCTGGGCTTGGACCTGGAGCCAAGTTCCGCTCGAGTGCGCCTCAGGAATGTCGCAGACAATGGGGCGGGTTCTCGCTTTTTTTTGAGAAATATTCTATGCAAATTGCATACGAACTGAACCGAACTGGCGGACAGACAGACTGAGAGACAGACTGGCTGCGTAGCCAGCAAGGCGACAAAAGGGTTAAGGTTTGCATTTTGCTCTGAATTTATGGATATTAACACAATATTTGTTGGGTGCGTTAGTTAATTATCCAACATGAACAAGCCCTTTTAACGTAGAAAACTAAACAAGGTGTGCACCCTGGACTATTATACCCTGTAAGAGAGACAGGCAGAGGGTATAGGCGTGTTAAATATTGTAAGGAAACTTTGAACCCTTAAAATACTTGAATGAATTTTTGAAACATTTGAAGTTATTATATGTTGCCTATTATAAGAAAATATATTTTAAATCGATAAATATCGATAATTTGCTATCAATTTGTTGTTTGTTGTTTTAGATTTACTATGACTTACCTAAACTTAATAGCTTAGCTTTAGTCACTGATTAGTTCATGTTTAAAAAAACTGAGATTTACTATATTTTGGATAGTCGATAATTATCGATTTGGATGGTAATTTAAAAATTAATAATAAATATTAAGACCGCTTGGTTATGATTTATGCTGAGAGTTTATTCAAGTTTTGTTTCAATCTATAAACTTTATCGAAAGTCGATTAATATATTTATTATAAAACAATTTTAATAATTCAATTTTATAATATAATTTATATTACATAAACAGCTCAATTACGATATTTCTCAAATTGATGAACTATTGATTTACATGTTAGTAAAGTTCATTTTAGTATTACATATCACATATTTCATTTTCATTTATTCAATGAAATTATTATCAAGCTACACTAAATAACTACAGGGTATTAACTTATCGAAAGACAATCTTATTTACAAGTTTCCCAGTTACTTTTATTTCCCATGCAAATCGCCTGCCAGAAATCAATTAAAAGCACACGTGACAGACAACCACTACCCATATACCATATTTGTATCCTTTTTATAATAGAGCTGGGTTGTTTTTTTTTCTTCATACTTTTTTAACTGACCGTCGCTTCCTGTTCCCTGGGGCACCGTTAGCTTGGCCTTGCGGTTCCTGCCTGCCGGCCTGCCTGGCAGCCTGTGAGCGTGGGAGCGGCTTTTTGAATTTTCATTTCAATGAGCTCGACTTAAGTTCCATTGATTTATGTCGAGCTCTGTGTGAAAGTCTGCGGGCTTCCAATTGATTTTTTCGTACATCCTCATTCCATCTCTCTGAAGTGTTCGTCTGTTGTGGCTTATCAAATTGTCATCTTTGCCGAGGGGTTGCTGATGCGCCGCAGACTTTGCCAAAATTAAATTGTTGGAAAATTTACAGAGGGATTAAATTGATTTTGATTTATGGCGGACAAGTGTATGCCCTGGGGTTATTTGGTTTAGCATTCGTGGGACTATGCAAAGTGAATTGAGAGGAGCGTGCGAGTGCAAGTGAAATATCGGATAAGAGTTTGCCCTGATGTGGGCTTAAAGTGGATTTTTGAAAAGGGTTTGTGTGGGCTATGAAATTAAAAGGAATAGTATTTCAATAATTGAATATAATTTATGGCAGTTGTCTTTAGGGAAATGTGTAAACATATTCTGTTGTCTATTTATGGTATCTCTTTCTGCTTCATATATAGGAAAATTATATTAAAAGCATTATTGGAATTTAAGCAAAATTGAAAACCTTTTCATAATCAACTACAGTAATCGATCTAAGAGTATTTACTATAAAAATTGAAATTTTTTATTAATAATTTATAAAGAGTATTATGAATAATACGTATAAAGCTGACATCTATCTATATCCAGTTTCAGTTCAGATAGCTGTAAATATTTCAATCAACATATAAACATATATAATATATATGAAAAATAGAAAATTCTATATATCATATAGTTTTATTTCATTTTTCTATTCACTTTTCTCTTACAAAAAGAAAACTTTTTTTAAAGTCTTTGAGCAAGTTGAGTACCCTCGTATAACACTCCATCGTAGCGTAGTTTCAGTGTCATCTAACTATTGTACAATAAATTTAATACTAAGCCAGCTCCACTCATTGTTATTGTTCCTTCGGCTTATTATTATTATTCCTTCTGCTTTGCTGGCCTTTGCAATAACATTCCAACTCTGCGCATTTGCATTTGTAATTGACATGTTCTTTGCTTTCGGAATGCTACCTGTTCTTCTTCTTTCCCTTGGCTCCTCATTTTCCTAGACATTTTGATTGATTTGCAAATAAGACCTTGCCAGAAATCTGCTTAAAAATTACAACAGCTCATTGTATTTAATAAGTGTCAGAGACAACAATTTTCAATGGGTTACATAAGATCCTCTTGCCGCAGTTTCCCACGCTTCGCTGTCAGAATTCATCACCTCAGTTCTTCCACCGTCTCAACTCGTTTTCATTCTTCTTTTCTTTCACTAGAAAGTGATGCGAGTTGTTGTTGTTCTTGTTTATGTTGTTGCTACTGCCAAACGAGTTGCACGAGTCTAGAGTCTACAATCTGAGCGTATCTATAGCTAGTTGAGAATAGCTCAGTTTCAATTTTATTTAGCAATTTTTGGTTAGAAAGTGGAAATGAAAGGGGTTGAGGCGCCCACACGTCTACACGATATGCGTAGCAAGAAAAGAGAGAACAAAATTGGACACGATAATGGCATTTCCCTTTCAATAAAATTGCAAAAAAAAATACACTATAATTAATTTTAGTTATTGTTTATAGTCATTTCTCTTTGATCTAAAAATCTCTAGAGCGAAGCTTGAGTTGCAAAAAAAAAAAACTAATAATAATAGTTAATACACAACAAATAATAATCAAGTTTTCTTTCCTTAATATATTTAATATAATCGGCTTTATAAAACTGTCGCTATAAATAGTTAAGCGTAATGCAATATGAAGTGCTTATATGTAATCAATTCATGATAAGCTAGCTGAATCATATATGTTAGTCTTAAGAAAAAAAGTGCTTATAATTCTCATTTAGTTTAAGCGTCTTCATATATATGGTCTAAGCTAATATTATGTTTATTCAGATTTGTGATCTGATTTAATTGTCTTTATCATGGTTTTCCCCATTTTAATTTTTTTTAATGGGAATCGTTGATAGGGACCAAATTGAATCGATCTTGCATTACCAGTCTGTTTGTCCATCCCTCCTCTAATTCTTATTTATAAATATTACGAACTCAGAATTTATGAGAGCTAGAGACTTTTTATTAATTTTGTTTATTGTTTCACATATTCGATAATTTGTGTCAATGCATTTGAAAGCTTAGTAACTCATATCAGCCTGGCTTCAAGATATCTCATAGTCAAGCACTCCCGACTTAAGTTTTCATATTAGTTTTCTGCCTGTTATAACACTACCACAATTAGCTGCTCAAGACTTGGCTACTCGCCTGATTAACTGCCTTAGGATCACACAGTTTTCATTTTCAACAAAACTTCATAACAAACATAATTCATAGTTACAGTTCAGCTTCACCCGAAATCTAACAAATTTTCCCATTCACCGGTGTTTCCCAACTTAACAACCTTTTTTTTCATTTTCTCTCATTTTCCATAAGTTATAAAGCACTTTTTAATGAGACAAATTATCAAACAACTAATTTAGAGATAAACTCCCACCAGCCTCCTTTAGCTCTGATATCAAATTAGCTACACACACACACACACGCACACTTACACAAACGCACACGCACACTCTGTGGCACTTTCATGTCTTGCAGCCATTATAATTATCACGTGCATATTTTTTTTTACTTATCGAGCATTTTTTAGCCCGCTTTTCATTACATTTAATGCCACGAAAGAATTTGAAAAGCATAACAAAAACTTAAAGACGTCAACGTCGCTGCCGCAGTCGTAGTTGGCGTCGGCGTCGCAGCTGCAGTTGGCGCTGTTAGCGGCCAACTAGAACTTGGTAATGGACGCGCACGGTTGGCTTTCATGGCTCAGTTGGGGCAGTTAGCCTAGCTCCAAACTTGTAGCATGTTTTGTTTTGCAGTTGCTGTTGTTGTTGTTGTAGTAGTAGTTGTTGTTGTTGCAGTCATTACCGGCATGACAAGCACAAAAATGCGTTGTTCGTGCGCAGACGCAGTCGCAGTCGCGGCCCTTTGCAAAATACAAAAAAAAAAGTACTTGCATTTAACTGGGCGGCAAAAAGGGCTAGTCTAAGCTACTAGCTGCTGTATACTACTAGTAACTATTACACTGTAAAAAAATATATTTAGTATAAAACTTGTATTTAAATTTAAAAAAAAAATATATATATAAAACAAAAAATATATATAATTAATAATTTTTAAGCAAAATGAAAAGAATCTCAGATATCCTTCACTGTAAAAAAATATTTAAAAATTATTATACAATTTTTAAGCAATATAAAAGAAATCTCAGATATCCTACACTGTCAAAAAAAAATATTTAAAATATATTATACAGTCTCCAAGTAATATAAAATAAATCTAAGATATATTCAAACATTAAATACACTGTAAAAAATATTTTAAAAATATTAATACATTTTGAATTAAAATTTTAGACAAAACATGAAAATTATGAGCTAAAGTAATTTTAGTATGTAAAATGTTAGTATAGTATAATATACTAGTATATACTACACTCTACACTGTAATATAGTAGTATACTAAAATATTTATTAAAAATTGAATATAAATACACAGCACAACTATAAGCATAAACTATATTAAAAACTAAAAATTGAATATAAAATATTTAAAAAATCTATAAACATAGAAGATTTTCTAACAGACACCCCTATTTCTTACAGTGTACCCGCCATGCACATACATTGTCTATCGATTAATAGACTGAACTCTGTTGAACTCTATGCAACACGTGTCACTCAGCAGCCAGACAGCCGGGCTGATTTCCATATCTTTGGACGCACTCGGCTAGCTTCTCCAGCCAGCGCTCTGAGCAACTGCAGCCAAGCGTGTCCCTGACCAGAGTATAGACCACATTCAGATCTAAGAAGCGAACTACAGCAACAACAGCAACTTGGCTGCAAGAACAGCTAATTTGGCTGCAAATTCAGTGTGACCAGAACTGGGTGTGACCACAAAGCAAGAACCTGTCGCAGAATATTTGGCAACAATCTCTTCGATAGCGTAGGCTGCCAGCAGAACCTGCTCAAGTCTGGGCCCAAAGCTGTTGAGATTTTTAATAAATATATATATACACAAGCAGATCTGTATAATTATACAAAAAAATGACTGCTTATAGTGTTTGACTTCCGTTGACGTGCAACTCATCCTGTTGCTATCGTGTTTCAGGGCATGTTGCTGCCAGCAGCAGCAGCAGCAACTTTTTGAGCAGATCTTTAGGGCTGTTACCGCAAAGTGGAAACGGAAGTGTCGCCGTGTCCAGACAGCCTCAGCTATTAGCAATGACCTTTAGAATCTGCTGGCACAGAAACCAAAGCAATGCAAAGAGCCAGCCGCACAAAGCAGCAATATGCTGCCAACAGCCAACAACCTGCAACCAGCAGCACAAGTTTTTAGCCAGTTGCAGTTGCAGTAGTTCTAGCTGCAGTAGTTCTGCCTCGATCATTTAGCAGCAACAAAAAGTCAGCTTTGAGTGGTAAATGACAGTGTGAGCAACTGCAATTACATGGCACAAGCAGTTGCTAGTAGTTGCAACAGCTGCTGCTGCTGCTGCTGGACTCTAGTCGGCAGCAGCCCTTGTCACGTACTGCCCGGCCTAGCATACATGGGCATACTTAAGAGGCATTAATGTAGTTTATCATCAGAGAGCATGCTAGATGCACTCCATACGAGGCACTATTATGACAAGGACGAGCAATTGGCAGTGGGCAATGGGCACTGAGCAATGGGCAATGGGCAATGGGCAATGGCAATGACTTGATGCTTGATTAGTAAGCACCGCACACAGCGGTTTGCAGTTAGAGCAATAGTGATGCCAAATTCTTAAGATTGAAGATTCTTTTGAGAGTAGTTTGAAGAATACAAATAATTATGGCATATAGCAAAAGGTTAGATCTATGACAAATCAATTGAATAACATCGATACAGAATACCCCTATTAATAGTAAAAAAAAATTTTTTAAATATAAATAAATAATATTAATAATTATATAATAAAATCTTAGGTTCGAATCTTCGCTTTGCTTATAGTAATAATCTTAAACTGATTAAATGACTTTCAGCTCTTTGCATAAAAACTTCTCTTAAAGGAGAACTCAAACTTTTTGGCTTAAAAAAAACTAATAAAAATTATGCAAGGCATAAAAACACCAATACAAAAAGTAAATACAAAAAAATAAAAAAAAATCCTTTCCTGTTGGCTTTTGATATATGGAAATTTGATCATATTTATGACAGCTTCTTCAGATATCACAATCCAACAACTTTTCACTCTCGCTGTCAGCTCTGATAGCAGCAACTTGGCAGAGTTGTTGCTGTTGATGTTGTTGTTGTTGCTGCTGCTGCTGTTGTTGTTGTTGTTGTTGGTGCTGTTCGTAGCCGAAGTGAAGATCATTAAGAATGAGCAAAGCGTACATCCGTAGAAGGACATCTGATCGCTTTTTGTTGTCGCATTACACAACCGCAACAGAAAGAAAGAGAGAGCGAGAGAGGGAGACAGAGAGCGATAGAGAGAGAGGGGAAGAGAGGGGAAGAGAGAAGCAGAGTAGGCTCAATAAGACGCGTATAAATATAAGTATAAGCAGCAGATAGAGAAGCTTCAAAAGCAAAGTGCGCAAGTGAAGAGAGAATGAGATGAAAGTGCAGACAAAGCGCGACAAGCCCCCCGCTGTGTGTGCGCCTTCCTAAAAGCTGGCGATTGCTGCTGTTGTTGTTGTTGTTGTCGGGTATTGCTGCTGTTGTTGCCGAGATTGTTGTTGTTATTGAATTTGCTGTTGCTGTTGTTGTTGTTGTTGCTGCTGCGGCTGTTCTTATGGCTGCTGTTGTTATTGCAGTTGCTGCTCGTGTTGCTGCTGCTGCTGCTCGTGTTGCTGCTTCTCTTGTGGCTTCCTGTGGCTTACGACGTGTGACGACATGTAGAACTAATTGTCGTCCACTGGCAACGGGATTGGGGAGCGCTCAACAGCAGCAGTAAAAGCAACAGCAGCAGCAACAGCAGCAGCAGCAACGGCAGCAGCGGCAGCAACAGTCGCAACATCAACAGCAGCAGTTGTCGCTGTCATGGCCTGCACTGTGCCGCCTTGTGACAGGCATAAATCAGTTTTGTTTTAGTTATCGGCGCAGCAAGAAGTCGAACTTGTTGTCAAACTTGCCACATGCTGCACCTGTGTCACCTGTGGGTTCGTGTGTTTCTCACAGAGAATTATATTGCGTCATAATTGTGGCGAACACCTTAAATGGCGATAACAACACCTCAGCCGCCCGCTGAGTTGAGTTTTTGATTTTGGCAACGAGTTAATTAGACGACGTGTGCTGCGTGCGGCTCAGTTTATTGTCGGGCTGATTTATCTGGCTTCATTCTCTTAGCCAAAAATGGCGCTAAACAAACGCAGAAATTAGCAACATTTTAGTTAATGCACATAAATTAAAAAACAAAAACAAACAAACAACGAACAACTAAAAACATCGAGAGATAAAAAGAAAACAAACAAAAACTTGCAATCAGCTAAACAGTCCAAATTGGGCAACGCGTTCGTGTGCCGTTGTCGTGTGGGCTGCAGCAACATTAGCAACTTCAGCAACAACAACAACAACAACAACAGAAGCAACAACAACACTGCCAAACCCAACCCCAAAAGACGGGTTAATGAGAGGCGCCATATTTGGGCAGCTTGAAGCTAACAAGATGCCCGCCACGGTGCTGGCTGTTGCCTCCGGTCACACGACCAAGCTGAACCACAACAACAACAACAACAGCAGCAGCAACAACAACAACAATAATATAATGCTAAATAACAACAACAACAACATGAACAATAGCTTATGCAACTCGATCGCCCATCTGAGCGATTCAAGGACCAATCTCACTGTCAACACGCCCACAGCCTGCCAGCGTTTAAGGTAAACAATTTAACAGCTTCAACTTGGATAATGCTGAGAGGGTATTAGGCAAATGTTGGGGAATATGTAACAGATGAAAGAAAATTCAGTAATTAATATAGTAATTAGGTAATCAAGTAATTGATTAAGTTATTTTTAGAACATATATTTATAATAATATATATATTTTGTTTTTGTGTAAGGAGAAGTATCCTTATCATGTTCATGTTGAGGAATATATAACATATAGAAGAATATTAAGTAATTAATATAGTAATGAGATCATTTGGTAATTAAGTAATTAAGTAATTGATTAAGTAGTTTCTAGAATGGATATATAATAATATAAACAATTTTTCTGTATCAAGAGTTGATTTCTTAACTCGCTCATCTCTTTACGTATGTGATTAACTAAAACCTTAATATCTCTATTTTAAATAATATCAAATCCAAAAAAAAAAAAAAAAAAAAAATTCTAATTTTCATATTTCAATTTCTATAGAACAAATTGTATCAACATTAATTTTGAGTGTTTATGTCTTTATATATTTATCATAAGATTTATTGCTGAAAATTGCAATAAATTTGTTTGTCTCTTTTCAAGTCGTAAGACTTAAATATAAGTTAGGCCTATCATATCTAGTTTTCTCCTATTCTCAAAGTTACAAGAGTCCCGTTAACATAAAACTTGTTCAGGTAATAAATATATCAGTAAAATATAAACTGAATATATAAAACTTACTTTTATACTTACTTAATGTTTCATTGTGATCTATAGAATTGTAGTTAAATCAAGTTTCACATATTTCCTCACATATCTACAACTTCATATCAAATCCATTAACCAACTCAATATTATTAGGGTATTCAGTCTTCATTAACTTTCCTCACTTATCAACCATAAGTTTGTTTAAAACAAGTTTATTTGCTGGAAAATTTCGTAGTTCGCTGTGCCCAGGTCGCCCAATATTAATAAATTATGCTAATTGTTCGCGTGTGGGTCGCATTTGGCATTACATTGGACACGGCGCTCGGTTTCCATGCAGACGACGACTACGACGACTAATTGGCATTTAATGGATATTAGACGTGTCGCATTAGAATTCGAAACAGCAACAGATTTTTGGATCGTGCAGCATGGAAATGCGAGTTGGAGGGGAAGGAGGCGGAGGAGAAGAGGCAGAGGAGATAAAAGAGTTTTTGATTGTCCTACATATGGGTAAATGTGCGAATGATCTTGATAAACATAGTTAGCTAATTTATATTGAAAAGACCTTCAATTGTGAATATCTTACATATTACATTACATTAGATATAGTTTGGGAAACAAAAATAATTAAGATTTTATTGGTTATTAATATTTATTTATAGGTTAAGTAGTACATTAAAATGATACTAGATATGTGATATATCTATGTTCTACAAACATACGATTCTCAAATGGTTACAGCTTAGAAAGAGTAGCAAGGCGCAGACGAAACAGTAGACAAAAGCGAAGTCTGAAAATTATAGAGTTGGAAGGGACTTGAAATAGCTATGCAGTTAGTTAACATTTACTATCTTCAACCTTGATCAAACGCTTGAAAAAAGCACAAGCCAAATTTATATATAATAATAGTAAATCTAAAAGAATCCTTTAAGTTAATAATAACACTTTTCTATTATATTATATTTTATATTTATATATTTACACAATTTTTACTATATTCTCATACACATCCATATTTACATTTCAATACCACATAATCTCCTCAACATATATTAAATATTTGCTCTCATCACATATCTTCCCTTTCTTCTCTTGCGAAAAAAAACAACAGCGAAATGTTTCGTCGCTCAATCGCGAGCAGCACTCAATCGAGTTCCCGGGAGAATACCTACGAGGAGGTAAGATAATTATGCTCATTCACACACACACACACATGCACATGAAAGCGTAGCCTTATAAAGTAATTGAGAAAAATTCCAATGTATGAATTATAAATGAAGCATTCCCAGAATCGATTTACACAGATTGTGGAAATGTGAAAAAAAGAACAAAAATACCCGAGAGCCACCCCGCTGATAGAAATATGCATGTAGATCAAAGCTACCTGCTTACCCAGAAGATCTTTTCATTTACTATATTATCTTTCCAAGCTGCTCATCAAACGTCAGCCAATTAATCAAATCAAATGGCATTCGGAAAATAATGTATTCTCTAACCCTGTCCGCGAGAAACAAAAACTCCAAAGCCGCGCCGAATTTCCTTGTGGTTCGAAACTTCTCAAATTACGAGTCGATCGATTTTCTTGATTTGCTTTTCATAAATACAAATTTTTCCCTGTTCACGACGTACAACAATCTTTTAGCAAGCCTCAGGCACATCAAAAGAAAGTTCACGGCCAACTATTAATAAACAAAACAGCAGCAGCAAAAGTAATGGGGTGCGCATAGGACCAACTACCGTCTGTATCTGTATCTATAGCTACAGCTCAGCCTGCATCTGTATCTGAGCAATGCGCGGCCTGTAATCGGAGCCAGTGGCAACCACTTTCAGCGAGACAAAGGCAGAAGGAGAAGACTACGCTGTCTTCGATTTGTAAACAGGCTGATCTTCAAGTGTGGCAGCTGCTTTGTGTATCTTTAAGATACATTTCGGGACCAATGCAGCGTATCCTTAAGGCAGCAGCAGCCATGCAGCCAAGCAGCCAAGCAGCCAAGCAGCAGGCATTGACCTGCTTTGGTATTTTTGTCTGGAAACATCTGTCGATCAGCCTGTACCTAACTGTCCCGCTAAGGATATTGGCGCGTCGCTTCGAAAGGTTCTTGTCCTGTGTTATTACAGGCGTCGTCCTGCATTTGGCGCGCTGTTCGACAGGCTGCGTGTCCTTTTGTTGGAGCCGGCACAGGTTTGTCTGCCTCTCTCTGTCTCTATATACATATATACATATCTTTACCTAGCTAAACATCTGCCTCTCTGTGTCCTTTATGGGCGCGTCCTTTTACTCTGCTTGGCTCCGCATTAATTGAATGTAATTTTCATCAGTGCCTGCTCTGATGACGACCAGTTGATAGCAGCAGAAATGTCAATGCGCTTGGCTTATTGTTAGATATAATGCGACGCAGTTTCCGGCTAGACAGAAAGTGTCATTGCCTAAACATAGAAAGTACAGTCGATAGCTGAGTAGATAAGGATAAGGATAAGGTGGACTTTGTCTAAACTATTTAAATGAGCTGGAAGTATCTATATATATCTATACATATATGAAGTAAGATACAGTAAACATGGACCCTATTTTACTTTAGTCTACTTTTAATTATGAATTCCTATAATCCTATGGGGATCCTTATATATATATTAATGTATTTCAGCCAGCTAAGATATATTCAATCTTCTTTAAAACGTAAACTAAATTCATTTTTAAAAATCTTTTGATGCATCTTAATATACTTCAGAGTTGATATCCCGCCTACATAAGAATCTCTTTGTATCTATAAACTATATCAGCAGCATTTTAATCTAAGATGAGGTACACATGTCTCCTATCATACTTTAATCTTCTTTTAAATATGAAGTTAAAAAATCTCTTAAAAGTTCACAAAACATTTTTAATCTATATCGGCAATAGTATACTATATAGTACAATACTTTACTTTAATCGTCTTTTAAATACAAACTCTCAAAGTTATTTATATAAGGTAACATACATATATACTTCAGAGTTCTCATCCCGTCTGCATAAAACACTTATAATCTCTTTTGCACTTTTTTTTTAATTTTTTGTCCTTGTTCAAAAGAAGTATCTTTACACATCATCATAAGTAATAGTAATATAATCTAAGATGATATATAGTATGGTGATCTAAGATGATGGCTCCCACTTTAATCATCCTTTAAATATAAAAATTTTTCATTTAACTCAAAATACTTCAGAGCTCACATCCTGCCTGCATAAAACTATTCTAATCTCTTTGGCAATTTTCATAAATTATTTGCACTTATAAGCATTAGACGCATTTCCAGCTTCTTTATAGCTAATCATCAGCGAAGACACTGGAGCTCCATTCAAGTCAAGCAGAGTAACCGCAAAGGCAGCAAATATGTGGTCTTGCCATGTGGCAAGGCTGCTGCGAACGCTGCGTGCATTGGCCGCACAGCAAATGTCATAGATACAGATACATAGATACATAGATAGATATACATATACACACATATATATATATATATATATATATATATATATATATATAGATGTATACATGGAGATAAAACGCATAAAATTGCAAATTACAACGCTTGAATGCGTTGCACATGCAACCGAGTTGGCATCTGCATTGATACGTTTACATTTTGTGGCAACCGCAAACGATCGCGGCTAAGCGAAAGCTGAGCGTGTGGCAAGCAGACGACGAACTCTAATGGCCAGCAGCAGCAGCAGCAGCATTGACATCACGTCTCATGTTGCAATTAGCAAGTGAGACACGAGTTAGTGAACCTTAGAGATCACAAGCTGAACCTCAACCCAAACACCCTAACAAATCAGCCGCACTGATCGCTAATCTCGTGTGGAAAGTGCAAGTGAGTGCAAGCACTCGACTCGACTTGACTCGACTCGAGTAGAATCGCTTTATATGTCTATCTATCCAACTGTCTGTCTGTCTGTCTGTCTGCCTAATCAGTAAACAAATATTTTTATATGCGGTTCATTCGCCCGGTCTTTGAGAACGGATTCGAATTCGGCTCTGGCATTGATGGCCGCACACAAATATTTGACAAGCAGCTGACTTGCTCACACAGCCCGAAGCGACACAGCAAACAGTGGCATTATCATTGATAAGCCACTAATCAGCGCACTTGTTTGCTTGCCACTAGCGGTGCCCAGAAGGCGGAGGCGAGAATGGAGTGAATCGGTTTGAGTTGCTTTTGCTTCGATCATAAATTCACTGCACTTGGCATCTTGTGCGTCTTCAGATCGGGAGTTGATCCCAGTCAAAAGTTCGAATAATTTGAAAAATTTGTGAGTTTTATTATTTGATTTACGCCCTAATAATAAAGATAGTGCTAAATGGTATTAGAGTTGCTAAAGGGCAACGAATGTTAAAAGAAAATAAGACTAGATCATACCCTGTAAGTAATAAATATATATAACAATAATAAGTATAAGTATATATTACGTATTAATAATAAAATTGATTGACTTACGTTATTGTGTGAAATGGTTTTAGACTAGGTGAAAAGAAATGACTATAAAAAAACCCTAAAAAATAAGAATTTTAAAAGATTGATTTATACTCTTCAAATAAATATAGGACCAGAAGGGCAGAGCTATTAAAAGTATGGTACCAGAAGGTCAAATCTAGAAAACATATGGCTGGAAAATACCCTTTAAAAAAATAATTACAGGGTATACCGTTTGCTTTCATGTGCTAACAACTTGCTAATCACAATCACAACTTATCAATAATTCACATAATCCAATGAAAACTTACTTCGCATCAGATCAAAGACATTTGCATACAGAATTCCATTACTCCATCAATTTATGGAGTGTGAAAGCACAGAGAAGGAGGATAAATACTTTGAATACCGTGTGAAAGGCAACTGCATATTTGGGCAACATAATTATATTTACCAATTGTTGGGGCCATAAAACTGGCCCATATCAATAGACCGACTAAATGCCAGCTTTCAAGTCAGCAACTGTCTAATTTTCGAATTGACAAACTGCCAGAAAAAGTGTCATGTGAACTTTTTTATTAAGTCGGCGAGAGAGCGCCCTCTCATTGAAATGCAAACAGTTGCGATAGAGCCCCATGTCCATTGCTCCTCCTCTTTCGCCTCCCTCTCCTGCTGCTTCTACTTTTCCATTTCATGTTATTATTAAAAACACCTAAATGGGTCGCATCGAAAAGTCGGGAACAACGGTTCGAGTTGTGTGTGCTTTGTAGTGCAGCACGTACAATAAATTAGTGACATTATAAAAAAATTAAAACGTGAGCTCCTCGAGCTGAGCATATTTTGACAATAATAAATGAAGTATTCCACGGCATAGGGTAGAGGGTATTATGATATTGCTAAGGCTTAAGTAACCCCTGCAGTGGAAGAGCACTTGGGATCACGATCTGCCACTTGTACCTAGATGAACTCAGACTGCAGTTGAGCTATCCTAATGCAACTTTTTGTAGAGGATTATCTTTTGTATAACATGCAGAGTATTAATCAAAATGAAGTTGATTGGATCTGACAATTAGGAAATTGTGTAATAGTATAATATGATGTTATATAAACTTGCAGTTTTTAGATGAAATTTAATACAGAGAAGTCTGATAATGCTTAAAACTATACTTGATATTTTTATTTAATCTATTTTAATTTGTATTTTTAAATCCAAAAAAAAAAAAAAAGATTATTTAAAAGGGTATACAAGTTCTAACGACCCTTTAATAATTCGGGTTACTTCTTCATATAGTTCGACGTACTGCAAATTCACAACACAAATAACGTGACAAAAGCCCCCATGAAAAAAGAACGCGCCACAATTTTGACTGGGATAAGAAAGAGTTAGAAAGAAAGAGAGAGAGAGAGAGCGATGGGGAGAACGGGCGGGAATTGTTATAGCAGCTGGGTTCTGTGAATTGTTTGTTTTTTCTCTCTGTTGCTTTATGTTTTATAGAGCTCTCTCTCTCTCTCTCTCTCTCTCTCTCTCTCTCTCTCTCTCGCTTACCCATCCGCGCGCCGTCTCTCATTAGCATGCGGCGCACGAGAAGCAGATAATATTCCAAGTTTTCGTCTTTTAAGCCCTGTAGAACGGACAATTGTCAATAAAAATTGCCGACTGGCAGCACGCACAACACTTTGAGACATATTCACACACGCATACGCACAGACAGCGGATCTATAGACTGGTTTCGAAACACTTAAAAGAGGCCTGCCTTACAGCAGACTGTCTAAACTGTCTAAAGATCCCACGCTTTGGCATCCACCGAAAAAAAAAAAAAACACAACATAAAGGAAATGTGAGGCATTTAAATAATTTTTCGATGGCAACCTACACAGAAGTAGACGCAGGTTGATTATTTGTTCAAAAATGTTATTGTCAAAATTTATATGCGAAAATTGCATTTTAAATGAGTTGCTCAAACAAACGCTCGCACACTCTAACACTCTCACATGACAAAGACACACGGGCAAAATATCAACTTTGTTCATTCAACAAAAGAAAGATCAAGCAAGACTGACTATGATATACCCTGAGCAGATCTGACGTGTGTTTGGGAATATTTGAGCTAAGATATGGTATTTGTTATTAAGAATTTGAAATGCTTTCTATATAGATATGTAAAAAGAAATTCCATATACCAAGTTTGGAGTATATTGTTCTTGAAGTGTTCGAGTTATGCTTAAGAAACCAAGTGTCAAAATAGAACATTTTTGAACGATAACAATATATATGTGCGTACTCATATAGTCCACGAATAATAATCTTAATAGCCTTACTTAACTTTCAAAGTCAATCAGTGATAGCCACACAGTATACTCATTCTCGTCTTATCATCAAAGTCTACAGGGTATCTGAACTTAAACAACTTTTGTTCGCGTGAACTTTTGCGCATTTCACTGACTCGCCTATCTGCCTTTGGCCGTCTCTTTATCATAATCAGCGGAAATCATACAACAAAAACATAAAGAGTAAAAAAGTAAGATGAAACCCAAACAAAAATATTAGAGATACAAAGAGACAACCCAATGAAATTTACCTACCCGAGCGAAACTGGTGAATGAACCGCGCGACTGAAACCTAATCTGAACTCTGTCTCTCTCTCTCTCTCTCTTACTCTCCCTCTATCTCTCTCTTGCTCTTTCTGGGTTTTCTCTGATTCGGCCATTAGCAGCTTTTTAGCCGGAATTAACTGTAGGCCGCACTTGACTTTATCGCCACACAGCGTGTGTTTAGGGAAAGTCCTGATGGAAAGGAACCATGCATGCAGTCACATGTCTTCCACACTTGCTGGGTTAGTCCTGTGGCGTGCGGCATGTGCTGCGCATAGCATGGGGTCCTGCAGGGATATGAAACAGTGGACATACAATTGACATGTTTATTAAACAAAAAAGAATACAAGAGAAGAATAAGAGATCTGCCGATCCCGAAAACAAACTTTTATAAATATGCCTAGAATAAAATAATAAAGATAAAAGATGATTGTTAGTTATAGATGTAGAAAAGGTTTAGAAAATTTACTTTGATTTATTTTGAAGGTGATTCAAAAATATAAAAAAAAAGGCTTGGCCTCGACTGTTGAGCTACAACTGCCAAGGCTTGATTTAGAATCTCCCACAAAATATCATTACTTCACTTTTTCCTAACATATTTCCATGTATATATTATGCCTAAAATTTGTAGCTCATTTCTTATCAGCAGATCTCATATTTATGTGCAGTCAGTTTCTATTATTGAAATATCCGTCGATAGCATCTTAATTATCTTGAAGCTCATGTACAACCTACTCACCCATTTTTCGGGTGACTGCTGACAAAAACAACAGACAGAAGCCCCATCTCATATGCTCAGCTTTCTTTTATATATATGTATATATAGTGTCATATATTACATGGTGGCTTCGGCTTTTCACTCAAAGCTCACAGCACTTCCTCATTAGTTAGTTAGTTGCTGTTCACAATGGAAATAAGCTGATGATAATTAAATCAGCGTTGCATGACACAACTTAATCAAAACTGAGCCGTGCCATCTAAAACAAACAAACAAACAAACAACAAAAAATCATAAGACAGCCCGCAATGAAAGTGAATTAACTGACAGTCGAAAAGCTTAACGAAAACAAAAACAAATCACACTCTCACACACACACACAGGCAGAGATCACAAATGAGGTCAACGAACATGGCCCAAACGAGCAGCCAACAAAAGTTGACAAAAGCTGTCAGTGGGCAGAACCTCAACAAAAGACTTGAGACTAGGCAAAAACTTTTGAATGATTTCCCAATCTCAATGAGCAAAAAGCGAATCTTAAATGCAAAAAAAAATTGGAGAGAAATTTTAACTGATAGACTTAGATATATGCTATAAATTAGGTGAAGCAGAGCTGACTGAGCTCTAAATAAAATAATGAAACATATATTAAAAAATTTTCTAATATTATAAAATTATTAACTACCTTATTATATATTCACTATGTTCCAGTGTTTGAATGTGAATGTCGAACTTATTCATAAATATATGTTGAGCTTCTAATCTATCCCCGTTTATTTCTATCTAAATATCTTCAAATATGTCCATATTCCCAAATATAATATCCAAAAATATTTCATCTTTCGCTCTGCCGTAATGTCGGTCCTTCAATACCTTTTTCAATCTTCTAACAGGGTATTTACGTATCTAATAGATACTTAACTTGCCGCTAGCTAATGTTGTTTTGGGCACTGCTTTGCTAGCTGCTTATCTGCCCATTTACGTGCCAAATCTGCAGGTGAAAGTGTTGCAAAGCTCAAAAGCAAGGTGCAAAAACCAACAACAACAACAGAAAAGTGAAAAAAATCATCCAGCGGCAACTGTGATTTCTAGTGAAAATTGTTTTTCCGCGCGCAACGCACTTCAAATGTTAAATTTGGAGTGCAACCTGACTTAGAGGAGGGGAGAGAGAGAGAAAGAGAGATCAAGAGCGAGAGAGAGAGGGGAGATCGTTTGCCACCTCTTTTACGGCATTTTCCCACACTGCACCGAGTGGACGTGTACGTGCCGCATGCATATCATATGATATCCATACGCCTGTGGCTGCGTTGCACTGCTCCAGTTTGCTGCTGGCTGCCCCCTGAACACGGGTAATTAATGTGCAACAATCTCTAATTGCCACACTGAGTCATGCGCGATTAGTCAATGAGTGTGCGTGTTACCCAAGAATTTGTGTGTTTCTAATGTACAGTGTATACAATTTTGGGAAAGGAGTAGATTAGCTTGCTGCATTTGGTGCGCTATGAAAGAAATTTTCAGATCTGAAAAGTTGGTTCAATAATGGTATATATTCCACCTGAAAAATATCAGTATATTGATTCAAAGTATATTACAATTTAACTCCCAGATATATGAATTGAGATTTCATAAATGGATCATATAATATCTGGATGCAATTCTCTAACAATCAACGTAATCTAAAATTCAATTAAGGTTGTGTTTGTTTAATTGTAATCTAAGGATCATTAAGACTATTTTTTCTCGAGGAAAACATATTAATATTTATGAACCTTTCGCTATATTATGTCTTTCTAGACAGACTTATAAAGACAGACATTTTGAACAGAGCATTAAGCAGTTGATAGCAACCTGACTTTCCATTCCATTTTATGAGCGATCTATATATGCATACCTTTAATTTTTCTTGCCCCAATTTATTATTTTCTAAACAGAGTATTAAGCAGTCAGTTACGGCTTTTGTTTATCTTCTCATTCACAATCTATAACAATTTGAATTTTTTTAAAATACTTTGACTCATAAGCATCTATGCAACGTAAGCATTTCATTTTCATTTTTCTTCAACAAAATCTCTATCAAAACGCCCCCAGCTAAACAGGGTATGACGTAGTAGCTTTGAAAATATTCCTCTAATGAATCATAATATAAATGAGTGCGAATATATGTCACTCCTCTTATAATATATGTATAACTATAAAAATTCTATATATAATATAAAAACAGAGTATCCTGCAGTCAGTTACACTCTGTACAACTTATTCCTTGTTTGAGTCACAATCAAATTATCCAAGTTTTTGTACAATTTCCCACTCTACGCTAGAAAATTTACGCGTATTTCGTGTCACTTGTATCGATGGGTTTTCATTTATGTGCAGGAGTTATCTAATATATAGGACTCGCGGCACCTGTTTCCGTTTGCACCCAAATATGTGTATGTATAATGCGGCGCTTGACTGGCTTCGGCCAGCCGAGCAGACAAAGTCTCCTAAATACCAAAATATTTACTTGTAGCTCTGTGTAAACTATGCCTCGCATTCTGGGGCGCTAATTCTAATGAAGTTGCAACGTCTCAGAGGGGAGCGTGGCAGGTGCATGTCAGCTGCGGCTCATAGACAAATAAACCATGTACAGACCACAAACGAACTCAGACGCATTCCAATTATTTAGACATACGATACATAACTTAACAGCTAATGAGATCAGCGGCTCCAGTAACAAGACAAAGACTAACTTCCTGGGGTAGTTCGACATACTTCGAATAGATCAACAGATTAAGCGAATGACCTTAAGCAAAAGGCAACAAAAATAATTACTTTAATAATTAATGATAAAGCAAATTTTGTGTCAGAATGTCAAGTATTTCTGATATTTCTATAAGAAACCCAAGACAAAGTTATTTCTAACTGTTATGCAATTTAAAATATGTTTGATCTTAAATTAATATTAATTTGAACTATGTAATTATATTATTTAAAAGTTTCGAAAAAAAGATATTATTTTTTATAATTCTAATCTTACTTTATGTATTTAAAAAACAAAAAGGTATATAGACTTTTTTGGAATTATCGACTTCTATTCCCTTAAATTTTTCTATATTTTACAAACGTTATACGTTCAGTATTTATTTACCTATTCATTTCCAATATTCCGAAAAAAAACCTTTACATATATAATAATATTTCCATTTGTATCAAGTAAACTGGCTTCCCACAGTCTCTTTATTTTTTGCTACTTTGTCTCAGTCCAGCCTCGGCGCATTTCGGTTTCCCAGAAACCCAGGGAGTACTTCAACTGCTCTGCTGTCTGGATATCTTTTAGCAACGCTAACCATCCGCAACTAATGCCAGACAAGATCGCACAGGGCCAAGGGCTTGGATAGGGATCGGCGTGTGCGGTAGCCCAGACTCGCCTTTTTTTTTGCCATTTCGCTCAGTTTGTCATCAGTGGAATAATAAAAGATCATAAATAAATAGCTGAGAGGATTTACATTTACATTTCACGACGAATGCTGCCGGAACGTCCATAAGTCCGTTTCTCCAGCTGTCCGTCTGTCCGTCGGTCGGTCACACTTTAATTAGTGTAGATAAAGCGAGAACGGATCTGAGAAATGTACACAGAGCAGACTTTAGAATGATTCACGCAGCGTTGCCTGCCCGACCAACACTATCTCTCTCTCTCTTATACACAGATTTAAATGGTGTTTTGCCTCTCGCTCTGGGTAATTGATACTCGAGGTGTTGATTTGTAAAATAAAATTAAAAAACAACAACAACTGCAAGCTGTTTGCTTGTAAACAAAACAACAACAACAACAATAAACAACTGAATTTTCGGGAATTTAGATAAGCCGCAGAATATTTTCATTTGAAGTGTCCACAGAGAACAAAGTAAAGAAGCAGCAAAAAAGTAGCTGAGATAAAAATGAGAGAAAGAAAAAAAGAAATGAAAATGGTAATGGAAATGGAAATGGAAATACTATGGAGTGTATAGACTACATCAGGATACGCCCATTCCCATACTCTGTCTGTATCGGTAGATCCGCTCCGCACTGATGTGGGTCCATTTGATGGACTGACAAATTGACAAACTGATTGCCGGTTGCGACTACAGCCTATACCCAACGGGCAGGCTTGATAAGCCACAGCCATTTTATCAGCTTTGCCCACAAATATTTGATCTTACTTCTTGTTTATGAATGTTAAATGTTAAATGTTTATGTAAGAGATTAATGGTTAGGCGCACGCCTTCCCATTTTATGAGAAATTTCCGAAAAAAAAAAAACAGTATTTTGTTTGTATATATATGTCAAGTTTTTGTATACTCTATTCAGGAGTATTAATGATAGATTATCAAACATGCAATAAAACCTAAATATGCTTAATCTATAATCTAGTTCTTATAGACATCTTAATTTTTCTGCAAGAAAAATGATATTGGCTATAAGAACTTGATGCAATTGTAAATTTGCTTCGTATTTGAACAATCTTGAATCTACATAAAATTCTTACATAAAAATAATATATTTATATTATATAAATAATAAAATCAATCAAGTAAGAATGCTCTAATTGGTAGAGCCCGAGAATATCGAATCAATAATTTATTAAATTATAAATACTTATTGTAGAGTATTGTATCATATTACCATTATAGAAGTGTATAATAAATTCAATATTTTAAAGCTCTCCCTCTAAAAATAATAATCTTCATATACTAAGAAACATAAGATCTAAAAGAGTATTCAATCTTTTACATTCAACATATTCCTTTTATTAATATTACATCAGTCTGAAGTTTTGATTTTTCTTTAATAATTTTTATTTTATTGGTTGTTTGTGTATATATCTTGCCCCTAAACTCTTAATTAAGCAAAATCATGTTTTGATTGGCAGTGCCAGAGGAAATATTTTATTGTTAACGGATGTACTTAACCTGTTAAATGTATAACAAAATTATATATCTTTACGGAGCATGTTTTGGACTTAGTCAAACTGAAATTTGTTGTAATTAACTGAAATGCTAATTAGGCATCTAATTATTGACTTTGGGAAAATTACAAATTCACAACATTTTTTATTTTTGTAAGACAAAAGCGCTTGTAAAACAAATTTACATTCCCTTTTCCTTTCTGATTATTAATGATTGACTGAAATTTAATTATTATATAAAGATTGAATGCCAATTAATATTGTTGCCAGATTTGTTAAGTAAATTCACACAGAGTTGGGAAATAATATGAGGGAATTGTTGAAAATGTTGGAAGTAGGAATACTATAGAATGGTATGATATTATATAAGATAGTACGTATAGTATAGTATGGTAGACAATTTTTTATATTTTAGTATAGTTAAATTTACTCTATAGTAGAATCTAGTTTAGTATGATATATAATTGATTTTTAAGTAGTATTGTATGGTATAGCATAAGGTGGATTATAGTGTGGCATGGTAAGGTGTTCGTTAGTATAATATAGATTTCAATAGTGTGATATGGTATAGTATAATATGGTAAAGTAGAGTAAAATATGTTTTAGTATGGTATAAGGATATAGGATAGTGTAGTTTGGTATAGCATAGCAAATAACATAGTATAATATGGAATAATATGCATCAATTCTATATCATTGAATATATCATAGTATATCATAGTATTCACAGCAGTTCCGTTTACCTATTTCAGTTCTTTACTGTCAGAGATTTGTAATAGAGTATTTTTCTACGGCTCCATTCTATCTATTCACCAACGGCTTTTAAGATAATTCATGCATGATATCATAAATATGCTAATAAAAAACATTTATTTAAAAGAGAGCTATATTTACATAGAGAGTATATATATTATATTACAGACTATATATATGAGTAATAGTTCAAACAATGCAAAATCTTTCATTTTCAATTGTGAAATTCCATAAAAATGTTTATATTCTCAACACCCAAAAAAAAAGAAATGAAAACAAATTCTTTAATGCCTGGCATTCTTTTATTCCACTGCGGAAATGTGCAGGCATATGATACATAAAATATGTCCATACAGGGTATATACAAGATACTCGGCAATGTCCTTTGTCTGCCTACCCATGCGACACCTTTAACAAACTGTCAATAAGCGCATTGTTTCGACCAAATAAAACAGCTGCCAGACACACGCACACACATATATATCTATGTATATAGAGAGAGTTTCCCGTTTCCATTTTACATTTCCCTAGCCAATGCGACCACACAATGTCCTCTGCCCGAACAATGCGCATTCGCACTGATTGGCAATGGAATGCATCTGCAACAGTTATGGCCGACACGTGATGTCAAGATGCTCTGGAATTCGGAATTTGGCGGGAATGTGCAGTGAGCAATGGGCAATAACTATGCCAACTAATTAGCAGCTGGCCAAAAAACCAAACAGAGCGCATACTTTCAGCGAGGGTTTGAGCAGAGAAATTTATAATAGAGCTGAAATACCCTTTAAAATACTTTTGAAATACCCGTAAACTAGAGACTATATATAATATCTGAAATATAGCTACACAGTAAAGAGTATGGGAATTTTAGATTGCTGCTAGATTGTTGATATATATGGAGATTACATTAGGACTATTACATATAAGCCCTGTATCTTCCGCTATTGCCTCCTTTGAAATACCCCTAAGCCAGAGAGTAAATGACTAATATCTTTATAATATCTGAGATATAATCGTATACGACATAATATAAGAGTTTTATATAATAATTATAAGCTCAGCATCTTCCGCTATTCCCCCTTTTGAAATACCACTAAACCAGAGAGTAAATAACTAATATATAATATCTAAAATATAATCTTATACAGCATAGTATATTATAAGAGTATAAGAGTTTTATATAATAATTAGACAGTCAATATAGATATAGATTAAACTAGGAGTATTACATATAAGCCCAGCATCTTCTGCTATTTTCTCTTTACACTGTTTTACAGGGTATTCAAACTTTCAGAGCTTAATTATGAGTCTGAGCCCATTTCCTAACCAGATGAAAATGCTGTCAACTGTTGAGCTTGTAAGCGGCTTTTGTGCTATTAAGTAAAAAGAGAGATGTGAAGTGAGAGAGAGAGAGAGGGAGAAAGAAATACAGCAGCAGCACTAATAGAGAGAGCGAGAGAGAGAGAGAGAGAGTTGTTTTGGCCAACTCTGAAGATCTTCATGATCTCTCTCTGGACAGCTGCTGCTGTGGCACTCTCTCTCTCTCTACAACTTTTCTTGTTGCCCGCTTTTGTTTTATGCCACATATTTCTTTTTTCGGCAACGGGCCACAGCTCAACATGTTCAGTCAACCTTGGCAAGGCCGTTGTTGCCGGTTTTTTAGAGTCTCTCTCTCTGTATGTGTGTGTGTGTGTATTTGAGTGTATGCATTGCTGTTCGCGTGGGTTTTTGGTATGTGGCCAACGGAAGTGCGTTTCGTTATAATTGACAAACTCCCTTTGCTGCCCCCATCCCCTGTTGGCCAACAGCTGCCTCCGTTTCAGATCCGTTTGCGTAATTGCATCAGAAATGGCTTGTTGCCATCATTAGACCACACTTCGAACATTCGAACATATAAACATGGCAATTACTGTAGCTACCCGCCGCGAGTGTCCTGTTGCCAAATTGAGCGGAAAGTGTTAGGGGTTGCTGTCTATCGAATATAAACATAGGGTATAACAATTTAGAGAAGGACTTGAAATCAAGCCATTAATTTGAGATGTGGATCTAATTTTTATATATAGTATAACCATATGGTATATATGTACATGAATAACCATTTCATATATACTTTAGTAACAGTTCATATATTTTTTATTATTTTTTTAAATTTTACCAAACTAACTAACCTAGTTAGATTCCCATTAAATTGCAAAATCGTAAATTTTTATAGATTTCTTCATATTTACTTTCGAAACACACTATTTTTTACCACATCATTTCGAGTTTGACCCCTTTGGAATGCCTTTTAAGAACTGCGTTTTAAGCCATCCATGCAGCGGCTGCATAGTTTTCGCACCATTCAGCAAATGCTCTCAATACTTTGCACACAACAACAAATGCTTTGGCTGGCTGCCAATTTCATCATTTCATCAGCATAAACTAACGGAGAGAATGACAAAAACACACAAAAACTGCAAAGCAAAAGCGAGGCGGACAGACAGAGTGAGAGAGATTCCATTTGGGAAACTCTGCTGCAGCCTGCAGTCGCTGCTGTAGTTGTTTTTTGCGCTCTCGCTCTAAATTGCACTGCAGCTGGAGTATGCGTCGCTTGCGCTCTCCCTTGCGCACGAGGCAGCGTTGCGCATGTGTGTAAGCGCAGTGCGCCGCCTGTGTGTGTGAGAGCACGACTGAGACCGGGTCTGCTCGGGTAGCTCTGCTGCGCGGCGACTGCGTTCATTCAGTTGCTTTCGAGCTAGCGACGTGAACGGTTCGCATTTTGTGTGCGCATTAAACTGAAAAGTAACTTTGAGCAAAAGCAAATAACTGCAAATATATTCAAGCAGAGTCGCGCGTGCGTCGTGCAATACGCAATCTTGTGAAATATACAAACAAAATAATGAGTGCTTGAAACTGCAAAGATAAACTGTGCGATTAAATAGTGAAACTTGGAGAGTTAAAAGAAATACTTTTGGAATTTACAATTTCAACAACAGAAAAAAATAAAAAAAAAAAACAAAAACAAAATGGTACGCAGTTTGGCACAGTGGACCAAAACGTTGAGTTTTCCCTCACGTTTATCGCCCAACCGCAATTCGAAGGACTGCTCGACTCTGGCCAGCCCGGTGCCGCCGCCAACGCCGCCCCGCAACAAGACCAAAGGTCACAACTGCGCCACCTCGCGCAGCTCCTCTTCGACCGTATCCTCTTCGCATTCTTCGGCCGCCTCACACAATTCGCCAACACCCGGCAACAACAACAACGTCAACAATATGCCCATCACAGAACTGGAACAAATCGTAAGTTTTTTTTATTACTGTTACAAAGAGAGCATGCGAGTGAGAGAGGGACTGTTCCACTTCCTGTTCGGCCCTAGCAGCTGCACAAACAGCCAACAACTGCTGATAAAGCTCATTGACCCAATTCCTTAAGCACGCCAATTGGCATATGCACTGCATGCGACTTAGCTTTTAGTTTATCATCAACAATCAATCAGTTCCCCAAAGGTAAATAGATCATAAAGTTGATAAACACTGCGCGGCCATAAAACAGCAGCAGCTAACTGATAAGCATATTATTTCTGGGTTAGATAAGTCGGCGCTTTTATGGATCGTAAAAAGAACTATAGTTGTGTTTGGCAAATACCAAAAAGGAAACAAAATTTAATATGGAAATGCCACAGTTTAATTAAAGCGAAAAAAAAATGCAGCTGATCTAAAAGTAAAAGAACAATTCTTTATATTACAAATAGGCAAACACTTTTTAGCTCATCTCCGTCTGCTTTGTTCTAAATTTCTGCATAATCGAATTCGTCATGGCGCTGCCAGCTCGTTTTACACAGTTTGCCATGTGCCACTGTAATTTTTAGTTCAGCTTCCATCTTTTTGTTCTAAATTTTCGAGCAACAGCTTAATCGAATTAGTTATGGCGTTGCCAGCTAGCTGTTAGCTATTTGCCAAATGCCGCACAATCAAATACGCAGAACTCCTTCAAGAAACACACACACACATACATACACAGAGAGAAATCTAGCGACACATGTGCCACAAAATAGATATAAAAATGAAAAGCAAACAGGATGTCGCTACGCTTGAACTGGGAATGTGAATTGGAATTGGAATGGGACAGCAAAGGGCGCTCCGTACTTATAGACGACACATGTGCACAACGTGCCACACGGTGCATGCGACTTCGAGTGCAGCCTGGGAAAATGATTGCAAATGAGACATAAACAAACCAAAAAGACCGTTAACGATTTATCTGTCTGTTTATCTAGGCAATTGATAGCTGCGCTATGCGAGGCGTTCTCTCATAAACTAAATATACAGCAATGTAGACACAATATGAGAGAAAACCCATATCATTTATATTGATAGCAAAATTGACCTAAAATATGTTGGTTTGTTTATTTTAAATATGTGAGATTCTGTGGGAATTTCTGTTTTTTTTTTTTTTTAATCTTTATTAAAAGAGTTGCAATGCTTGAGTATAAATATTTACTTTTTTGGTAAATATTTATTACGTGTAAAAAAAAGTGTTTGGGATAATCGAACTTAAAAAAAGTTTTATTCATATATTTATTATATAATACATATTTAAGTTGGACCCTGTCAATTTCTACATATAGTCCAAAAGTTAAAACCTTATATCATCGCTATAAATTATAAAATTTCTATAAAGAGATATGCCAACATTTTTAATAGTTATATTACAAATAATTGCTGAATACATGTAAATTAAAGTATATATCTATATAATACCTTTATATATTACGTAGGGTAAATTAAATCTCTAAAAATTATAATAATAAATATACATAATAATACTATATATATAAGATAATATACACACAAATATAGTTTTAAATAATATGATCACTCCTTTCACTTCTTTTTGTACATACACATGTCATATATCTATATATATAATACATAATTGTCATACAAATCTTTAGATTTCAGTCGAAATATGCAATTTTGAAAGGGAATTAAACTTTCAAAACTCCCATTTATTTTAAGTTGTTATATAATACATATTTATTTATAGAGCACATATATATATAATTCTATAGAATATCTCTCACTGCATTCACCTTTATACCACAAATCCTAGTCCGGCCTATGCCCATATCAAATTGCCATAGAAATCTCAGCAATTTGTTGAAAGATCAAAGTTGCTGACGTACAGCAAGTGTTGCATGGATTGGATTGCGCTGACCAAATACCTTGCGGCTTAGCAGACATATGTTTGTGCCACACCCTCTAACCACGATGCGGTGGGCAATGTGCCACAATAACATGCCACACTTTGTTGTTCCGTGGAAAATCGTGACAGTCAGCTTAGGCGCCGCTACTGCTGCGGCATAAAATGCCAAAGTTGAAAGGCGTCGTCTGCCCGGCAGTGGCACGGATCGGTGCGGATCGAACGTGCAACCAAATGAACCGTTAGAAGAGAAAAAATGCGCTTATATAAGTCAGAAAGTCGACGCGATTGCCATTTGGCTAGAAAACGAGTTTGGTTCGCATTATTTTGATTTTGGCCAGCTTTGGCTATGGAAAAGCGGCCAAACAACTTTTCCAATGGCAGCCAAACATCCTTGGCCAAAGGTAAACCAGTTAACTGGTTGCTTGTGGAGGCGTCTGCCACCTCGCACATGCCACACATATTTACAGCTAGCGTCCAGTTGATGCAGTTGGCATCCGGCACTGGCCCAGCCACAATTTCCGCTAGATTGGAAAAGCATTTCCCACAATTTAATCCATTTCGCAATCAATTTTCCCACACTTCAAGTTGCAGGCATTTTTTCACCCGCTCGGAACGTGCTGTAGAAATTGACTTTTGATTAGACTTCACGGCGCAAACTTTAGAATTTCACACCCAACTGTTAATCAGACTTTCTGAGTGTGAGTGTTTGAGTGTATGTGTGCTTAAGCTGAATCAACTGTTTTCTCCCGGAGCGCGTCAAAAATGTAGCAGTTGAAAATATTGTCAACAGTACTGGCAGCTTTGAAGTAACAAAAAAATAGCTAGATTGTAGCAATAGTAGCCGAAATAAAGGTAAATTAAATAAAAAGAGCTAGAATGTAGAAATACTTAGTAGTGTAGAAATAGTAGCTGAAATAAAGCTATTTTTGTCATAAATAATATATAGAGTATTTTTGGTAAATATAAAAAAAAAAAAAGTTAGAGTGAGTGGAGGAGTTAGAAAATAAAATAAATAAAACCAAATCTTACTCTATTAAAATAAAAAAATGTATTAAAGATTTTCTTTTTAGTCCTTATAGTCATAATATATAAATGACAAATTCATTACTCAAATCCTTTAACATTATTTTGCCCACAAAATGTAGCTTTTTAAAGCTGAAACCAATGAGAACTAAAAACTCAAGCCAAATCCATTAGCTATTTACGATTCCCGCTAACTTACAAAGTACACAGCTAGATTTAACTGATAAATAAACGAACCTTTTCAACACTGCTTTAGCCGTAAAGAGCAAAAAGTGCTGCCGCCGCGCCAAATACCAGACGACGAACCCAGCTTAACTTGGCCAACAAAAGCAACGTCAGCATGTTGTTGCTGTCGCTTCCTGTCCGGCAGCTGCTGCCCGCATCGAACTGCGTTTTATATATATATATATATTATTGTTACAAAACAGCGATAGCAGCTGTTGCAGCAGTTATCTCCACCAAAGTACAAAAAACCAGCACAAAGTTCACCTGCAGCAGAGCAAAAATTGCAACATCACGATGTGCTGCTGCAGCGAGTGGGGCAATAGCAAGCGCCTAAAGTGTGGCAACGCTGCATTTAGAACATTTGATATTTGCAATTTGCAATTGAGTTGGCACCCAAAAATAAAAGCATGTAAATAACAACAACAACGAGTCATTCTCTATGTATGTGTGCGCCATTGTTGTTGTATGCGTGCAGGTGCAGAGCGCGAATTAGAAGAAAAAGACGAGGAGATAAAAAAAAACAGCTGCTCTGCTGCGCTCTCTTCTCTGCCGCTCTCTTTTCGACTGCGCTCAAAACGGGTTTTGTGGCTTTTGCTTATGTTTTGTTTTCATTTTTGCAGCTGTCTGCGCACACATATCTCTCTGTGTATATGTGTGTGTATGTGTGTGCTTGTCTGTATATCTGTAAATGCTATTGTTGTAATTGTTATGGCTGTTGCTGTTGTTGCTGCTGCAACAGCATTCGCAGCTCTTTGTGAAATTCATAAAACTGCGCATCAGCTGTTTTTTTTTTTCATTTTAACTGCTAACGCTGCATTTTAGACCTGCCGCTTGCATTTTATTAGGTCAGCGTAACGCCCATTTGAGGCGTTCTATTTCATCATCATCAACGAAATAAACATAAACCAAAGCTTAAACCTGTTGCACAGCTGTTCCGAGTCAGGCAGGTACATAAACAACAATCAACAACAACAACAACAATGTAAAGGCCAGAATACTGTGGGAAGTTTTGAGCTCTAGCAAATATATGCCAAAGCGCTCTAATTTGATACGAACACATTTAGCACAGTTTTCGAGCCAAGCTCTCATAATAACAGTCATATGAACGCTGAAAATTGTTTAGACAAACAACAACTAATTCCAATGCTCACGTACCAAGCACACATACGGAAAGAAGAAGAGGAAGAAGAGAACGAAGCGAGACCCATGCCAAGTTCTGTTTGTCTTCGATTTCAACTTTTGCCTGGCATGTGGCGCCCCACTGTGCCTATGCCCCTGTGCCCATTATAACTAACCATTTTGGTTCGATCTTCGAAATTCGAACAATGCAATGCAAACCAAACGGAAACGGCCCGCGGTGCAGTTCTAATAGGTGGCAAGGTGCTAACTTGCACTCAATCTTGCCACATTGTTCGCTGAATGAAACGTTTGATGATCGTTTTAACATGTCGAGAAATCGTGCGCGCTTATTGACACATAAAAAAACTGTTGTATACAAAGAATCATAAATATTTAGAAATCTTTGTAGAAATTAACAAATATTTTTATATATGTTATGATCTATCATAATTATTATTAAATTTGTATTTGTATTTTTTTTCTATGAAATTGAAGTTAATTAGAGTTTATGAAGCGGAACAGCTAATAACATATGCGAGGCACTCGCTACGCTTTTAAAAACAAGAAGAAGAAAAAAAACAGAAAGAGAAACATCAAGAATTAGAAGACATAGAATATACTCATATCTCGGGCACCCTCCCCAGAGTTGGTCTATTAATAATGTCGAAAACATGCCCAAAAAACTTTTCTTTTTATTTGGTGCTTCGAGAAACTTTCAACAATAACATAAACAATGCGTTGGTATGGGATTTAATTGCTGCCTGATTGGGTCCAGAAGTCACCCCCAACCCACGAGCAACCCATAAAAAAAGCCAACAAAAATAAAACAAACATGTCAGCAGCTCCCGACTATATCTACGAGCGCCTTGAACTTTATGGATGAGCACCATCTTCTTTTCCTGCCGCTTTTATGTGGGATTATGTTAGACCCATGCCAAGAAGCCGTTGCACTGCCAGCATTTTCTAAAATTATCAGAATGGATAAATTCCTCTCCTTTTTTTTCGCTTTCAAAATTTAATTTTTATGTTCCAAGTGCGGCCAAGTGCTGCTTGCAGCCGGTGCCTCATAAAAATAAAACTGGCGACTGTTGCACGTTTATTATATTAGGTTTTTTTTCTGACATGGCAGCCCTTCTGCTAAGTGGAGTAAACCCGAACTGGTACTTAGGCTAAAGCTAATTTCATTTAAGTATAATTCATTTGAAACGCAAAGTACTTTAGAGACGAGATAATCTTTATGTATATAATATATGTATTTAATCAGTGCTATCTATAATAATTATACTGTCTGAGTGCATTTTTTGTATTATATATTATATCTATACTATCTACACTTTCTTTAGTACCTATATCATATATACTGTATATACAATCGCTACAATATCTATCGTCTACAATATCTATCTCTACTATCAATTCTCTATATGTAATCTACATAATCTATACTATTTATACCATCCATTCTATCTGTACTATATCTATTCTCACTATCTATATTTATCTTCGTTTTTACTATCTATAATATCCATATCATGTCTATTGTATCTATACCAAACATACCATCTATACAACCTATACCATATTTCTATCTTTTCCATCTCTACTGTCCACACTATCCATTCTTCGCTTATAGATCTTAAAACATTCGTAATCCTCTGTCAAAAAAGAAGCTGTTCTCTTTTGTTGCATTCTTTGTATTAATTAATTTTGTTTAAGCATCTTTTTTTTTGTTAATTGTTAACTTGTTTTGTTTAGTTATTTTTTTTATTTGTATTTTTAACATTGTTTTGTTTTGTTTATTGTTTATTTTTCTGTCCGCGCTTTCATTTTCATGGTCTGCACGCACAAATTGAATTTTAAATGATTCGAGCTTTATATAACATGATTTTGAGTGCAGCAAATAGTTTTTTTTCTTTCTTTTTTTACTTTTGGCATTACGTAACATTTGGCAAATTGTTTTTTAAATGATATTCGTTAATCATCTAACTGGAGTTCAATGTGTCCAAAGACGCCCCAGCAAAGTTTTATATATTTTTTGTTGTTTTCAAGGCAACTGATTTTGTTTGTCGAATTGACATCGGGCTAAACATTTATATATTTATATATTTTTCCGGTTCACTATATAGTATATAATCATCTGTGTGGTCCGAAACTTAAGCTCTTTGAGAGAAAAACTAAAGTAATTGCTTGTATAAAAAGTCAACGATCTCTAGCGCGCTCCCTCTCCCTCTCTCTTCCCTCTCTATCTCTGCCTCCCTCCTCGCGATCGTCTTTCGCTGTTCCTGTTTGATTTCCTTGTAAACAGTTGGCTTTGCTCTCCAAGTTGACAAACAGTTGTCGGCCTTTTGATCTCAACGCCGGTTTTCAATTGATGTTTACATCATTTACATCATGTTTACACAAAACTCCATTTCCTTAAATTTGTTTATGCATCGAGAAATATGCCTTGGCTTCATGAATCTCTCCGACACCCAATTCATAACTTTAGCTAATTGGTCCACAAAAAAAAGAAAAAAAACTGAAGTTCAGTTTTTAATGCTCTTTTTTAGTTGACATAAAAAAAATTATATATATGAAATAAGTAAGAATAGCGCAAAACTTGTTTTCAAGCTAAATTAAATTACCAGCAAGAGGCAGTTCCATAGAAATGTGTATACATATGTGTATTATTATTATTTTTTCCTCATTTTTTGTTTTATTATTATTTTTCATGCTTTACGCCCATTCCAGGGCGAGCGACCCGGACGGGGCTCGGCTTATGTGTTAATTGCTTATTATATATCTTTCATTTTGATGTCATTCTCTCTACTCTCTCTCTCTCTCTCTCTCTCTCTCTCTCTCTCTCTCTCTCTCTCTCTCTCTCTCTCGGGTAGCTGTTGTAGGCCTGTGCGACATGTCGAGACATGTTCATTTATCAAAACTCAAGCCACGCTCAGCCTGAAGCGCCGTCGAGCTGCAGATAAGGTCAATTAAAAGAGTCAACCGGAAATGTCGCGACGCTCGGTTAGGAGCTGCAAAGTTGTTCAAGAATGAGAAAAAAAGGGGTACTGGGGTATCGATCATACACACGCACATATACAGATAAACAGGCATGTGTGTTTATATATATGTACATATATACAGTTATCTGGCATTGCCTGAGCGCAGACTTCGCATTAAAATTCAATTTCATTTTTAGAAAGAAACAAATTTGTTCCACTCTGATCACATTTGAATGTGAAATTTTGCCTTATTTATTGCAACTTCCCTTTTTCATCAATCAATCAGTCAGTCAATCAGCTTAGGAATTCACATTGTCGCATTTTTTTCACATGAAAATTTCCGTTTAATTAGATTGCATATTTTCGCATAATTTCTTATATATGTATATATATATACATATATATTATAACGACGCGCCGGATGTCAGTTGCTGCGCCGCATTCCCTGTTAGCCACGCCCCCTGCTCCCCCTCCCTAGTGTTGTTGTAATTAAGAGAAAAGCAGGCAAAGCAAAAGAAAACTATGCAGCGCGGCGCATGCACAAAATGCAGTCAAGCAAACCCAAAATGGGAGACAGGAAGTGCCTTTATGCCTGTGCCTAGGCGTGTGCGTGTGTGTGTGTGTCTAAGAACATGATCAGTCATGTGTAAACAGTTGACGACTCTTAGATGTGTGAGGTGTGGTAGCTGCAGGTAGCAAATCTCGCTTTAGGTAGAAAAAAATGAAAAGAAACCTGAAAGCCAATCAAGAGGTTGGACTGGCTAAGTAGATAAAACACCTAGATGCATCCTTAACTACGGCTTATCAGCAGACAGGCGAAAACAGGAACATAAACAAGGAACAAATCAATCACAGTGAGCTATAAAAGTCTTCGCATAGTTTAGCACCTACAACAGTCGAGAACTGCAAGTTCGTGAGTTGAGTTCGATGGGTTTTTGGCAACGATTTGGCAAAGTCAAGTGTAAAGTGAGTGCTAAAGATACAATAGTATCTGAGAGATAGTTTGTTAAGTTTACAAATATATAAGTTAAGCTAAACCTTTTGGTTGAAAACATTAAACATTTATACTTAAAGATACAAAAGATATCTCATATCATATAAAGATACTTTATAATACTAGAAACTCATCAAACAGAGATATCTGCAAGATACTTTTCATATAGAACACACCTAACAAATTGTATCTTATAGATGAAGACAGTTCTAATATTTGACTATGTAAAAGACTATGTATCTTATAGATTATAACAAGATTATGTATCTAATAGATACAGCTCTTATATTATATACTTTAAATGATGTATCGTTAAGATACTTTGCCTATATCTTACTTAATTATAGATACATTCTATTAATTTTAAAGCCTCCCACTAATTGCTCTTCTCCTTTACTCTTTGCAGATCTATCCCGGTCCCGATCCGAAGCAAGCAATCATGGGCTCGCTGGTCTTCTGCATCCACCACAAGCAGGGCTGCAAGTGGTCCGATGAGCTGCGCAAGCTGAAGGCGCATCTGAACACGTGCAAGCACGACGCCACCCAGTGCCCCAACAAGTGCGGCGCCCAGATACCGCGCATCATGATGACCGATCACCTGCAGTACACCTGCACGATGCGTCGCACTCGCTGCGAGTTCTGCCAGAGCGAATTCTCGGGCGCTGGACTGGAGGAGCACAACGGCAGCTGTGGCCAGGAGCCGGTCTACTGCGAGGCCAAGTGCGGCCAGCGGGTGCTGCGCGGTCGCATGACCCTGCACAAGTCCAAGGACTGCGCCAAGCGCTTGCGCCGCTGCGCCCACTGCCAGCGCGAGTTCTCGGCCGACACACTGCAGCTGCACGCGGCCCAGTGTCCTCGCACGCCGCTCGCCTGCCCGCAGCGCTGCGATGCGGGTCCGATAGCACGCGGCGAGCTGGAGGCGCATCTGCGCGACGAATGCCAATCGCTGGCTCTGGCTTGCAGCTTCAAGGAGGCGGGCTGCCGCTTCAAGGGACCACGCCAGCTGCTGGAGGCGCATCTGGAGAGCAGCGCCGCAGCCCACCTGTCGCTGATGGTGGCGCTCAGCAGCCGACAGGGTCAGCAGATACAGATGCTCAAGTCGGCAGTGTCCAAGCTGTCCATCAACTACACCGGCACGCTGCTGTGGAAGATCACCGATTGGTCGGCTAAGATGAACGAGGCACGCGGCAAGGATGGCCTGGAACTGGTGTCGCCGCCCTTCTACACCTCGCAGTACGGCTACAAGCTGCAGGCCTCGATGTTTCTAAATGGCAACGGACCCGGCGAGAACACCCATGTCTCGGTCTATATCAAAGTGCTGCCCGGCGAATACGATGCGCTGCTCAAGTGGCCCTTCTCGCACTCCATCACCTTCACGCTGTTCGAGCAGGGCGCCCAGAGCGGCCAGGGCGGCGTCGCTGAGTCCTTTGTGCCCGATCCCACCTGGGAGAACTTCCAGCGGCCATCGAATGAACCGGATCAGCTGGGCTTCGGCTTTCCACGTTTCATCTCGCACGAGCTGCTCCACAGCCGACCCTTCATCAAGGCCGACACCGTCTTTCTGCGCGTCAAGGTCGATCCCAGCAAAATTGTGGCCGTCTAGGAGTATCGAGAATGACTTCCTTTGCAGCCTTAGGCATACTCGACTTCCTTAAATACCGTGTATTTGAATGTGAGAGTGTGTGTGAGACTAGCCCCGTGTAAATAGAAATAAGAAGAGGGAGAAATAAGAAGAAGAGTTTGCTACGGCTTCGGGCGTTGTTAGCCCATCGTTTGCTAACTGGCCTTTGAATGCTGATCAGCCACGCCTACTGCGTAATAGTCATATAGCTTATATACATACGAACACACACATACACACATATAGATATATACACTATATACATATATATAGTAACTATATAGGTTTTGCAGTGCTGGAATTAAACCAAAGCATATTAAACATAAAAACAAACAAAAAGAACAAAATTTCAACGGAAAATATTCAAATATTAATTTTACGCCCTAAGTTAGTTCGTGTCTTAAGTCATTTGTTATAGAGACTTGTATTTTTTTGTGCGCTCTCATTGGCGACTTTCAAAACTTTCAGAAGATCTTCAAATTATAGATCGTACGGTTTTTAAACACAAGAGAAGAGAAACTTCCTTATTTAGTAATTGCGTGTACATAAGATAAAGGCAAACCCTAGTTATCTAAGAGTTCCACAGTTTTTAAGCGACCCAACTTAGTCATTAACGAACATCTAAGAATACAACTTTCAATATAGTCAGATAAGCTAATGTTTTTAAAGCTAAGAGAAGTCAAAAGTCTACAATAAAAGCAAATATTCAACAATATTTAGTAAACTTATTTTGTGTCTTTTAATATTATTATCAATTGTTTTGTTGAAAATATATATTAGAAATCGTGTCAGTTCTTAAAAATTACTAACTTCAAGTTAGGCTTTCGAGTGAAACGGCTTTTGTTTCTTTTCAGAATTACATCGAACTAATGGAATGGAATGTTTGATTTAGTATTTGCTAATTAGCGCATTTGACTAGGGAAATCGTTTCTTGAGCAGGCTCTCCAGCTTGCGGATGCCCGTCTGGGAACTGCCGTCGGCATTCTTGTCCGCGCTGCCCGTGAAGCTGCCCACGCTGAAGATGAAGGCGCGCTTGGGCGTGGCGTTCGCTGTGGTTGTGCTTGCCGTTCCTGTGGCTTCGGCTGGGGGATTCGTTATTGCCTCTGGCTCCTCTGTGGTGGGTGCGGGCGCATCACTGACAGCTGGTGTCTCCTCCTCGCTGGCCGGGGCGTCCATCAGTCCACTGACTGCTGCCGCGGAGGCTGTATGCTTGAAGAGATCGATCAGCTGCAGCTGATCGACACGCTTCACCGCCTTCATGTCCAGGATTTTCTGGTACTCGGCTATGGTTATGTCCGGCAGCAGCTTGAGCACTTGCTGCGTAAAGTGCGCCGGCGGCTGGACGGGCGTCATGACCACCTTGATAATCATTTCGGCACGCGTCATATCCTTGACCACAACTTTGGTGTAGCTGGTCGGGGCCTTGCGATTCACGCTCGAGCCCACCGAGGGCAGCTCCAGCAGCGCCGTCTTCAGCGAATGCGTGTCCAGCAACAGCTGCTCACAGCCCAGCACATTGTTGGAGCCATCTGACAGCGTCAGCTTGCATCTGTAGAGCACGTTGATGAACTTGGGTATGAAGGCGGCGACAAAGCGATGGCAGAACTGCGTGAAATATTTCCGGGAGCTGGCGAGCGTGTCGCGTATGGTGGGCACCGTCTGCTTGAAGTTGCCGCAAATGCTGCTAATGAAGGCGCTCTGATCGCCCACGTTGCTGATGTGTTGCCACTGCACCTTGGCCATGGCCTGCAACGAGGTCTCACAGCCGGCCTCCAGATCCTGAACGAGCAGCTGGATGCAGTTAGAAATGATGCTGTGAAGGGAGGGGATTATAATTAATATATATATAATAATAATATATTTTAGTACACAGATCTCTTACCGATGAAACACATCCTTCTCCTCGCTCATATCTATTTTGCTGACATAGGCAGGCGTCACTTTCTCCTTGAGCTTATCCTCCAACTGTTGCACAGTCTCCAGGCAATATTCCCCTGTGGTGAGCACACAGCAAATGCGCACCAGATCATCGCGACCGAAGCGCTGAGTGTCGCCCTCCTTCAGGAAGTTGTGGAACACCTGTCCGGCAGCCGTGGACAGATTCTGCATGTCGCGCGTCAGCAGCGAAACGCTCTTGCCAATGGAACTGCCTGTGCTGCTGGTCACCACCTTCGGCGTGCTGCCCTCCAGCACCTTGGCAGCATATTCCCGCAAATACTTTTTAAAGACCAGGGCCAGGTCGTACATGGGTTGCTCGTTGCTAAGCTGATTGCACTGCACCATGCACTTCTTGTAGAAGACGAATAGATCACCCGAGCTGGGGTAGACTGTGGTCTTGGCCTCTGCAAACTTGTACGGCTCCTTGGACATCTCAATGAACTTCTCCAGCAACTCGGATAGATTGCGATCAATGCTGCGTATATAAATGTCCAGATGTGGCTTGAAGCACTGGCCAATCTGGTCGTGGAATACCGTCATGGTGAGCGGCGCCTCCGTTGTCGCCGGAAGTGTGAGCACGCGCGTCTGTTCGGCGGGCGTGGCACCCAGAGTGATGCCCGTAAAACGTTTGGAGAGTAACTGCTCGAAGGCTTGGGTCTTATTAATGGCGAACAAGAGGAGACGCACATCAATCTCGTTCGTTCGCTTGGCCATGATCTGCGAGAGCTGTTGACGCGTCTGGCGACAAAACTCTACCGTAATCCGTTCCGAGACCTCCCAGTCGAGCGGAAAGACGGCGCCATATTTATCCTCGAAGTCGAGCAGGTGACGCTTCAGCCAGGCATAACGCTTATCGATCTTATCCAGCCAGGCAATGTCTTGGTTCTCGTGAAACAAATGCATATACTCCTCCAGCTGTTGGGCTATGAACCATTTGAGCAGCTCCTTCTTCACCTTGGCATCCAGCACAGACATCACCTTGCAGGCATCCGCCAATTGATTGAGGCCCAATTTGTGCTGCGTGGAAGGTTTGCTGGCGAAGGCCTCCTTGAAATCCTCTGTGATTTGCTGAGCCAATGTTACTTGGATTTTGTCCACGCTTTGGGACAGATTCTAAAAAGGGAATTCGTGTGTTTAGTTGAGAGTCCTTCTCTTAGTCAACTACCCTACCTTAATTTCCTCTATATCCGAATACTGTTGGAAATGCTGATTCACCTCTGTGATGGCCTGCAGTGGATTGAGAATTTCGCCATAGGAACGACGCACAATTAGCTCATTCAAGCTCTCAATGCCCCCGACCAGCATATGCAGATGATTCAGTGTGGTTATAGCTGACGTCAAGTTCCGTTTCGCACAATCCAATTGCTTTATATCACGCGTAATTTCCTTGACCATTTCCTCGGTGCGTTCGGCGCGCGTTTTCACGTCGATGATGTGGCTGAACAGCGAACTGATGACCTTCTGTGCCTCGCACAGCGCCAGTTGTCCATCCTGGCCCGTGTTCGTCTGCCCACGCACCACAGAGCGAATATTATCATCAATAAGCGAGACTTCGCATTGCATTCGCTGAATTGTCTCATCGATGGTGGCCAGCGACTGCTCGTTGGGAAACAACTGATTGATGTAGTCGACAGTGTTGAAGTCCGGTGCATCCATGGGATCCTGTTCGTCCGTTTTCAGCACCTACAAAAAACAATTATTTTGAGAATTAATTATATCTGTCAGAATCGTGCCATATGTGGTATGCCATGTCACTTACCTTGTCTATAACCTGCTTCACTTCCTTGGAAAAGTGTATTTTATTGTTGCTCATCGATGGAACGACAGCGGTATCTGCCGCTGCAGTAGCCGCAGGCTCGTCCATCTTGTTTTCCTGCAATATTCTTTGATTTCTAACACAGTTTAGTTGACCACAATTTTTCGCCGTCCGCGTCACAAATGTCATTCACACCGCCACGCGGACATTGTATTTATAAAACAGCTGTCACAACGATACAACAATATTAGAATTATCGATTACATAATTATCGGTATTATAAACGAAAATACGCGCCGATTACGAGCATCCCTGTCTTTGATTTTATTTACTTAATTTTTATTAATTTTATTTGTGTATTCATTTTATCTGTGATTATGGATGCAACTAATATGTTGTGCCTTAAATACATTTATATTAATTCAAGACCATGACAATAGCTAATTTATATTTGCTAACGTTTACAATATGCAAACTGTAATTCAAAGAATACTCAAGGAACTTAAACTCATCTGATAAACATTTAATATTAAGCTAGTTAAATTATTATGTTACCTTTAAATATTTTCCACAATTTTTTTAACGATCTTCTGCTTACGCGCCATTTTGCCAATCACCACGAAAACCGAAAATTGACACCGATAGTTGTTGTGACCACTTAATTATATACGGTCACACTACACGCTCAGCTGTTTCAATTGTGTGTTGCGCTTGTAAATAAACTAAAATAATAAGAAAAACTAATAATATTTAAAACATCAATAATGCTTTCTTTGCAATAAACGAGTAACAATATGTCGCCGGCCTTGCGCATGCATCAGTTAACATAAGTAACAGCTTAAACTCTAATATTTGGCGGTATGTTTTCAAGTTTTGTAATAGCCCATTTTTAATGTGATTTCTTATTTTTAGCTCCAACTGTACAATAGAAGAAAATGGAAGATGATGTGATAGTCATAGGGCCGAAGAAGGCCCCTAGAACATCTAAAATATATAAGTGCGCAAAATGCAGCTACCAAACCAATCGCGCCTACAATGTTCAACGCCATTTGAACAAACACTACGATAAGCCTCCCAAAGAGCTGCAGCACATATGTCCATATAGTGGCTGCTCCTTTACAACATTGCGATGGGATAATCTCGTACGTCACAGGCAGGGTATACATCGTGAGGCGACGAAAACCAGTACAAAGATAAAAGACAAGGAGGCGGATTTAGTGCCATGTCAAGAGGAACTCCAGCTCAGTGACGATGAGCATCTAGCAACTGAACAACTTATAGAAGAGGAAGAGGATGAGGAGGAAGAAGACGATGAATTTGCCTCTGTGGAGGATGATGACCAAGCCTCACTGCCATATGATGAGAATGGCGAGTCAATGGAAGAGTATCCAGAGCCAATAAGTGAAGCACAGTCAAATGATGAAACCAAAACTAACAAACAAAATATTGTAAAGCCAAAGTGAGTAAAAAATACTATTTAATATGTATGTATATATATTAATTTATTCATAATCTGATTTATTGCAGAAGAACCTATCAGAAGGGTAAAACTAAAGCGTACGAATGCAACAGCTGCAGCTATCGTACGACTCGTTATTATAATATTAAGCGACATATTGTCAAGCACATGGAGAATCCTGGCGCCGGTGTCCTGCTGCATGTGTGCATCATTTCCGGCTGCAAATTTGCTACGCCTCGCTGGGACAACCTGTGCAGGCATGTGAAGAGAATACATCCTGAAACTGTTAACAAATAACCAAATGAAGAATAAAAAACATTGTATACTTGTAAAAACTAAAATATAGTTTGGATATATTTAATTGTGAAGCGAAACTGTCTGACTTCTCTTTTATATATTTACTTTATCTACAATTAAACTTAAGTTTATTTATCACCAATTTTTACTGTGTGAAAAGGGAATTGCTCATGGAGCCTGTGCCTGAAGCGCTGCCCGTTGTGTTCAGGCCCAACATGGAGGTGTCTCGCTGCGAGGCAGTGGCCATTCGCTGATAGCGCGCTATGTGATCCAGGGAATAGGGCAGAATGGGACGCACACTATGAATCTCTAACAGAGTTAAGTTATCCAGCTTGGCGTAAGTGCCCTCGCCCTTGATGAATGCATCAATAGAGGTGCGCAGCTTCGATTCACGTATGTCGAAGATGTCCTTAATAATAGTGCGAAGTTCCTCGCAGCGCGGCACATCATCTGGAGCGGTGCTCATGACCAGTTGGGCGACAACCATATAATGCTCGCAGGGCATCTTTGTGAAGAATCTTAGGAAAACAGATGACTTAGTATATAGATTGACTGACCATTCGGCAACTCACTTCGAACGCTTCTCCTCCTCCTTAATCTCCTCCAGCGTTTCCAGTTCCATCCAATCGGGCGGCACAATTCGGCATTTTTGTTGTTTTCGCAAATGTGCAGCGAGCCACAGTGGCACATAAACGGGAAAACCAGCTCGAAACGGACCCACAGAGCCATAAATGAGGTGCAGCGGCTCATTGGAGAAGTTGGGAATAATACTAATCATGGACTTCTCGCCAATAAACTCAATAATTGAAGGATCCATGTGTAGTTTGTATTTGTGCCAAAGTAAATAAACAATGCGAAAGCAAAGTTATCGATATGTCCAAAAAACGCGCCATTAAGTGCGATCGATAGCAGCACCAGACATAAGCTGCCTGCTATGCTGGAGCCGTTACTTTTTTGCGTATTTAAATAGCACTTGCGTCAAACAGCAATTTAATGAAAATGTATAAATAAACGCATTCAAGCGACCCTTGAACGGGTTATCAAATGCAGGATTGCAAATGACTAAGCATTGATTTGCTAAACTAAATGTTATTGCAAATTCCAGGCATCACGTAAACCGTAGGTTTGGCGTCATGATAAGCGCATGAATGCCGGACATGATCAAGCGTTTCAAGTTCAGCGATGCTTAGGCACACACACTCACAAAAGCACACACACATGGCTAGGAACTGTACCTAATCCCTACGTAATTAGCCAAATCTAAATCTTCAATGCATTGCATAAACAATGCAAGCGATTGCACAGCGCGAATAACGCTTATCAGCATCGTCTCTCTCGCTCTCGCTCACTCACCTTCTCCCTCTCTCTATTTATATATTTAGCTGGCATTAAACTAAGTATTCAACACTCAATTAATTGCCATCTATATAAGGTTGTCACAAGGTTAAGTTAGGGTTAAGCTTCACAATTTCAAATTTCACTGCAGCCAAGTGAAGCTTTGGGTTCAAAAATAGAATTCGATTTATGTATAGTCCGGACAGCACAGTAAATAACAACAAGCATAACGACTTATTGACAGAGAGCAAATGCCTGATAAAACCGGACACAGCCAGTTAGAACCGATCTGCTAAGTCTAGTCTTGATCTCTTGCAAGCTCTAACCCTGTGAGTTTTGCACTCCTTGAGTCTCAAGGTAGGTTAGACAAATAAAAACCGAACTGAACTTCCACCAAGTTGTAATCTTCACTCTATTGTGGAACTCTAGTGAAGCTTCCAGCACGCTTTCGCACATACATAATGAGCTGCAAGCAAGTATACGGATTGATTATAGAACAGACTCGGCGATTTTCTGATAAGCCACGCTTTGTGGACTCTGTGGAACCTGAGCACATCTATTTTTTTTTGATGAAAAGTGCGAGCTGAGCGAGAGATTGGCATTAGTGCTCGTCTATTTTTGGCTGGGTACGGAGCTGCTGGCTACCGCGAGATTCTCAAAACGGGCAGCCGGAAAAGAACAAAATCAACTGTTTTTCCAGTTGCGAGCTGCATTTGGCACTGATAAGTCAGAGCAGCCGGAAAGTGTACGGAGGAGCATTTCGCCGTGCAATTAGAAATTCTTAGTATCAACGCTTTTTTTTCGGCAAACGCGGCGTGTTCTCTCTCTGTTCATCTCTCTACGGTAAGCGTACGCTTTGTCCGTTCATATGTATATATATTTATATAAATATATATATATATATATATATATTTGAGTATATATAGAGGTGGCTCTTTGATAAGCACCGTCCACATAGACGTCTACATCGTTGCATCCAGATAGCCAGTGCATTTCGTGTAGCTCTACAGATTGCTCTGCTAATTAGTTGTGAGCCGCCCAGCGCAGCGCACACAAGTCCAAGGCCCAAACGGAAGGTGCCACAGAGCCGTACTCACAGCGCCGTACTAACAGCATCCTATTCAAATTTCTTTTGCTGATCTCAAACTATGTGCTAAAAAAATACCACAATATTTAGACAAGTGATATTGATTCGCGTGCATTGTTTTCTCTACGATCTGTATATAGCATCGATATCGGCAACTGATATAGACCACACAAAATGGCCGACACGGAGATCATTGTGACCAATGCCGGGGAGCCCTCGACCAAAGCCAGTCTGATCGTTGTCTCCAATCGTTTGCCCTTCGTCTTGACGCGCAATGCCAAAACCAAAGAGCTGGAACGCAAGGCAAGGTGAGTACTTCCAAAATTATGGAATATATCAAAAATATTTAAAAATTCAAAATTAGTGTAAATAATGTATATTAGTATGTGAATAAAAATTGTGCTCAAAGTGTTTAAATCCATATGATTTTCCATAAAGTATGCCAAAAATTCAAGCTTTACAAAAGGAAAATTTGAAAAATATATTTTTAAAAGTAATTTCAATATTTTTAAAAGTTTTTTAAAAAAGTGATAAAAAAAAACTAAAATAAATAAAAAAGTAACAATTAATATATTTCGAAAATTAAGTTCGATTCGTGAATCTAAGTTTTTGATATTTAAAAAGTTTTCTCATAGTTTGAGCTTTCATTTGATAAATTTAGTATTTTTCTGTCAAATTAAAAATAATATAAAAATTATAGAAATATATTTTACTTTAAAAAAAAATTGCCAGAAATTTAAGAGACTTCAAAATATATTGACTGAAAATAATACATAATATACGTACATATCAAACATAAAAAAAAAATCTTCAAGAATTTGCTCAGCCAAAGCATTTTTAAATTGAAAATGGATTTCCAAGAGACTGAGAAAAATCAATTCGTAGTAAGGATTCAATTTCAGTATTGATCAAAAACAAAATCCTTTACATTACAAATTTAACTATCTCTAACAAGCTTTTGTGTAATTTTCCAACACTGCAAAGTAGACAAAAACAACGGTGAAAGTTCATTGTACGCATAGGACTGTACTGTGCCTTAGACCGAAAAACAAAGCCATAAACCACTACAGATTATTAATATTAATTATAATACAAATATTGGCAGCGAACGAGCTAATCGAAATCTCGTAACACGAGAGAGAGAGAGAGAGAGTGAGAGAGAGAAGCTTGAAAGCAAGCGACACTTCCAAGCCAGAGTACACTATGATTGAATTCATTTCTGTTTCGAAAACTAAACCAATTCAATTTGCATTGAAGATAAGACGAGACGAGTACAGCCCCCTCGTTAGGGAACTGATGAACTACCTACCTAACGGCGGTCCATATAATCGTGATATTGTTTCCACACGCTTCTTGTGATTAGTGCCTCCTATAATAAGGCTGTCAACTGTCTTATCAGCGCAAAATACACAGAGAGAGAAAGGGAGAGAGGGAGGTATTTGAAATGCAAAGTCTAGTAAACTTTATTTGAAATTAGAAAACAAATTCAATAATATAAGCTAGCTAGACCTTATCTATGAGGCCCATTACGCGGTTTTGACCCTTGCTGCCTAACGACGAAGACGTCGAGGCTATATTGCTTTAAAAGGGGTCAATAATATAGGCGTCATTTCAAGGCTTTCGTAACGAATCGAACCTGACAGTGAAAAATAGCAAAAAAAAAAAAAAAAAAAAAAAAAAAAAAAATATCACGTGCACTCAGGCTAATCTTTTAGTTCTGTTCGCTCCCGCACTGACCCTACCCAAAAGCTTATAGCTTAATTCGAATTGGGAATTTTTTACAATACATATGTATATTATATATATATATGTTTTTTTTTGGTATTGCTTTTGGCCCCTGAGCCAGAGCCGGAGTCGAGGTTGTTTACACTTGTGCCGTATCAGGCGCTGTTTTTTTTTATGGTTTATTTCTTATCAGTTCGGTTAGTGTCAGTGTCATTGTGATGCACTCTGCATAAAAAATGGGGCTGGGTCTGAATCTGTTGCACATATATGACGGGCATATATGTGCATAGGTATGAATATGTGTACATATACAGCAGGTATTGTGCGGCTTTGCCCGTGTTAAATGTTTGTGTGCATTAAAATGTCTATGGATTTGTACCTTGAACCATCCTAAGACATTTTACATAGATGATTGTTAGGGAAGTCCGTTAATCATGTAATGAATTAGGCGATTGAGAGTTAATCAATCAGTTAGTTCTTCGATCATTCAGTTAGTTGAGTAGCTAGTAAATCTATCTCTCAATGACTTAAATATCAGGAAATTTTTAAGTCTATCACTCTGTAGGTTAGATATTCTCCTTTTCTTAACTTTTGTTAGGAAATTATGACAAAAATTATTCAATTTTATATGGATTTTCAAGAACAACTAATTTCAACACCTTTAATCACTTAATTGATCAATTCTTACAAGATCTAACTCTATTATATAGTGGTAGGTGCTTAGGCCATCAGTTACGGTCAGTCAGTCAATCAGTCTGATGTTTCGCTTCATAGTTCGCCAGTTAACGTATTAGTCCTTCAATCGGAAATAGGAAATAGGAAATAGGAAAGACCACCAATTGAAAAGCCAGTCTATACCTTAAGAAGTCTCTTTTTTGGTCGCTTCATTTTCTAGTCGGTTAGTAAATTAGTCAGGCATTTGGCTCAGTGCTCTATCAGTTAGTGAATCAATCAGCAGTTAGTCTGTCAAGTTATATTTATAGATACAGTTATAATCCTAATCGAAAAGTCAATCTACCCCTTAAGAAATCAGTCCATGTGTTGATTTATCTTTCAGTCATGTTAATCAATCAATTAAATACTTGGTTCGGTGCTCTGTCAGTCAATCAGCGGTTAGTCCATCAATCAATTACAGTCCATCAGTCAATCAGTCTTATGTTAAGCATTTTAGTCCTATTAGTCCATTAATTAGAAAATCCTTCAATCGAAAATCAGAAAGTATCTCAATCGGAAAGCCAGTCAACCACTCAAGATCTCAGTCCATTGGTCGCTTAATCTTTCAGTCAAATCAATCAATCACCCAGAACATTTAGTTATATTCACCTATATATCTACACCCACCTCACTAATCCCCATCCACTCTATCATCTCCTTTACAGCGCTGGCGGTCTGGTTACTGCCGTCTGTCCGGTTGTTATCAAGGGCAGCGGCTTATGGGTAGGCTGGTCGGGCATACATCTGGAAGATCCGAATGAAGCGATACCCGAATCGAATCCGTACGATCAGACGCCAACGGCGGGCCTTAAGTCCGACCAAGTGGTGTCGGTGAACATCGATTCCAAGATATTTGATAGCTACTACAATGGCTGCTGCAACAAGATGTTTTGGCCGCTCTTCCACTCCATGCCGGGACGTGCGAACTTCGGAGGCGAGCATTGGTACGACTATGTGACCGTGAACAAGCATTTCGCTGTGCGCACCATCGAGGCGCTGGAGAAGTGTCTGGCCAAGAACAACGGCAGCGAGAAGAATCCGCCCATTGTGTGGATACACGACTATCATCTGATGCTGGCCGCCAATTGGGTGCGTGAGCATGCCGAGGAGAAGAATCTGCCATGTCGCTTGGCCTTCTTCCTGCACATCCCCTTCCCGCCCTGGGACATCTTCCGCCTGCTGCCCTGGTCCGACGAGATACTGCAGGGCATGCTCGGCTGCGATCTGGTGGGCTTCCACATCCAGGACTACTGCCTCAACTTTGTGGACTGCTGCCAGCGCAACTTGGGCTGCCGTGTGGATCGCAACAATCTGCTGGTGGAGCACGGCGGACGCACTGTGCGCATTCGTCCGCTGCCCATTGGCATCCCGTATGAGCGCTTCGTCAATCTCGCCCAGAATGCACCCAAGGTGCTCAAAACGTCCAAGCAACAGATCATTCTCGGCGTGGATCGACTGGACTATACCAAGGGCCTGGTGCATCGCCTGATGGCCTTCGAGGCACTGCTGCTTAAGTATCCACAGCACAAGGAGAAGGTCAGCTTGCTCCAGATCTCTGTGCCCTCTCGCACAGACGTCAAGGAGTACCGCGAGCTGAAGGAGGAAGTGGATCAACTAGTCGGACGCATCAACGGACGCTTCACCACGGCCAACTGGGCGCCTATCCGCTACATCTACGACTATGTCAGCCAGGACGAATTGGCCGCGTTGTATCGCGATGCAGCTGTCTGCCTGGTCACCCCGTTGCGGGATGGTATGAATCTGGTTGCCAAGGAGTTTGTCGCCTGCCAGATTAACGAAGTGCCCGGAGTGCTGGTCATCTCGCCGTTTGCCGGCGCTGGTGAAATGATGCACGAGGCGCTGCTCTGCAATCCGTACGAGGTAAACGAAGCCGCTGAGGTTATCCATCGCGCCCTGACCATGCCCGAGGACGAGCGTGTGCTGCGCATGGCGCGTCTGCGTCGCCGCGAGGCCGAGTGCGATGTCAGCCACTGGATGCGCTGCTTCCTGAAGGCCGTGGGTGCCCTTGAGATGGACGATGTGGGCACCACCATCATGCAGCCCGTCTCCGTGGACGACTTCGATGACTACTTACTCAAGTGAGTGCGATCTTTGATGGCCCCCCAGAGGCTTCTCTTACTCTCATTTCTCTGCTCCAGATACATCGGCTACAATCACAAGCTCGCCCTGCTGCTGGACTATGATGGTACTCTGGCGCCCATTGCTCCGCATCCAGATTTGGCCACGCTCTCGCCTGAGATTAAGAATGTGCTGTTTAAGCTGTCCAATCACTCGGACGTCTATGTGGCCGTCATCTCTGGCCGCAACGTGGACAACGTCAAGAAGATGGTGGGCATCGAAGGCATCACCTATGCGGGCAACCATGGTCTGGAGATTCTGCATCCCGATGGCAGCAAATTCGTCCATCCCATGCCCATTGAGTATGAGGACAAGGTCAGTCTATTGCTGAAGGCGCTGCAGGATTCAGTGTGCCGCGATGGCGCCTGGGTGGAGAACAAAGGTTCGCTGCTCACCTTCCATTACCGCGAGACGCCCAACCAGCTGCGTGCCGACATGGTCGACAAGGCACGCAGCCTAATCGAGAAATACGGCTTCAGGGCAACGGAGGCGCATTGCGCTCTCGAGGCACGTCCGCCTGTGCAGTGGAACAAGGGTCGCGCCTCCATCTACATATTGCGCACATCCTTTGGCGTTGACTGGAACGAGCGCATCAAGATTATCTATGTGGGCGACGACATGACGGACGAGGATGCCATGGTGGTAAGTAGAGCAGGCAGATGAATGAGGTGAAAATCTTTCCACTAATTGAAACTCTTCTCTCTTATAGGCTCTGAAGGGTATGGCGCGCACGTTCCGTGTCACCTCGTCGGACATTGTGAAGACCGCTGCCGATCATCGCTTGCCCTCGACTGACTCCGTCTACACGCTGCTCAAGTGGGTGGAACGGCACTTTATGGGCCGCAAGGCGCGCGCCAATTCGTTAACGTATCGCCCCACAAGAGGCGATGGCGTCCAGATGCAAATGTCTCTCGAGGTAGCCACGTCGGCCAACAGCTTGGACGTTTAACCAAAACACACACACACACACGCACACATATATATACATATACATTGTAAGATCTTAAGAGTAAAATAAATAAAAACCAATTTGTACCTTAAAACATGGCATGGTCACAGTTCTCAAATTAAAATATATAAGTAAATTTACAATCGATTTGGTTATGCTATGGAAAGTTGATACGGTTTATAAACTAAGCACAGCTATGAACTAATTATGCGATAGCACCAGCCAGGATATAATGAAGAAAAACAAAAATATGGGATAGACAGCGAGCGGCTTGCGATGCGGCGGTTGGCTTTGACCCAGAAAGATAAACGAAGCTGCGCAGAAAAAAAAAAAGAAAATGATAATTTATGAACAAATGATATATTATTATAGTCTAGTCGACTCACCATATGTGGCCCAGGCAAAGCCCAGCGTTGTGGTTACAAAGCGCAAGAAGAAAAGAAAACGTGTCTGATTGGATAACAAGATGATGCGACAGACGATCAGGGACAGAGCAACAGGCGTCAGACAATAGCCGAGCACGCAAACCGATTGGAAAAATGAGCTGTGTAACAAAGAGAAAACAAAGTATTTGTTAAGTAAACAAATACAGTTTCAGTTAGATCTAATCTCCACATACATATTGCCACCCAGTAGCTTGGAGTTGAGCGTGACAATGGCTGCACCTATCCAAACAATCACAAAGACCTGTGCGAATTCGGGTCCATTGTCGGACATGCTGTCCGCGGAGGAGGAGCCCTGCAGTATGGTGGCCATGAAGGTGCACAGCACCAAAGGACCCCACAAATCCCCTGTAAGTAACCAATGTAAACATCATTATAAAAAACTGCTGACGCATACAAATGCAGTGACTTCTGATGACGTACAATCGCGCAGCAGACTCGACTTCTCCTTGGGATAGAGCACATGATAGAACTTAATGCCAACGGCGCGCATATCTCTCAACACCGTTTCACGTATGGGTTCGTCCAGGGTATTATATTCGGGCACTCCATGTTGTGCTGTTGTTGTCGTTGTGCGTTTGCCCGGTATAGACATGTCGCCCTCCAGCGAGGGCGATGTGTTGACGTCCTCAAACATCTATGAAACGAACACAGTTAATAGAAGTTGCTTGCGAACGTTTGTCCTCTTTGGCTTAAGCACTTACATCCAGCCTGGAGTCCATTTAGAAGCTGTTATTTGTTTTTGTTGCGCGCAGGCATAAAATAATAAATTTCTTTAATGCAATCAATTGCCAACACTTTTTTCAGTATGTTATCGCAATTTCGATTATGGGCATGTACCAGCACTAGCTATCGATACTTTTCAAAAGCTAAGAGTGTAATCGAATTGTGATATTTTTTGAGTTTAAACATTTATGACTTTTAATACATACATTTACATTACATTACACAATACATTTAAATATATAAGTTATTAAATTAATACAACTATTTATGTATTTACAATTATCAGTAAGTTTTAAATTTGAAATTTAAAGTTTACGAAGTTTCAGTATGACTGTTAATATGAATTCTAAGATAACTAGCTCGGGTGAAGGCTTTTGGACACAGTGGACATTTGTGCGGACGTTCCCTAGTGTGAGAGCGTATATGCCTGGCCAATTGACCTTTGTCTTCATAATGCTTCTCGCAATGCGGGCATTTGAATAGCGGCTCGCCCGTGTGGGTGCGAATGTGCCGCTGCAGCTGCCAGGCGAGGACGTATTCCTTGGAACACTGTTGGCATTTGTAAGTACGTTCGCCATTGTGATATCGCATATGCTCTTCGAGCTCGGCCTCGTCTATGAAGTACCTTGTGCAGCTTTGACACTTGTAGGCCTGTTTGCCCGGATGTGTGGAGACGTGGTACTGAAGATCTGTGTGGCGCGAAAAAGCGCGCGTGCAGTGGGGACACTTGAACGGGCGTTCGCTTGAGTGAATGCACATGTGCTTGCGCAGATTTGAGGCCTGGCTAAAGGCTTTTGGACAGTGCGTGCATTGATATGGTTTCTCGCCCGTGTGCGTCCGAATGTGTGAGCTGAGATGGCATTTTTGGGAGAACCTTTTTGGGCAGTGTGGGCACGTAAATTGACCCTTTTTGACAACTCTTCTACGAGGCACTTCTTCAGCAGGAATGGTGTCAAGGTCTTTTTGGTGAGTTGTCCCATCAGTCTGTGGGATTGATGCAGCTTGTTGTGTCACTTCTTCCACTTCGACGGAGCCTATATCCATATCTGTCTCCGTCAGTTCCCAGTGCTCTGTTTCCAGCAATTCTGACTCTATGTTTACTTCGCCACTCTTTACCTGTAGGGTGGGCAGACTTTGGATAGGTGCAGCAACAGTGGAAATTTTAGATTTCCTCAGGTTTTCGCTTAGCACCTGATAACTTTTCTCGCACCTGCGCTTGAATGCAAATGCAGTTTGTATATCACAAATGCACGACAGACACATTTTCTGTGGCAGCTCATCATTTGGATTTATTTGGATGGACGTGACGCACTCGGCGACCATTGCGGCCAGACTAGGTTGTCGCTGATCGGAGAATATGTCCACTAGAGCTACCGAGTTGGTCATGCAAGTGCGACATATCTGCTCCATGGCAAACGTTGTATACACCAAATGCCTGAGAAACTACATATACATATCTAACTGCTGCTCAACATCAACAAAAGATGGACTAAATCAAGAACTATCGCAGTTCTCGCGATAGTTGGCCTATCGATAGTGATAAGCACAGAAACTGTTTGGCAGTAAAAAGACAAGGGTAACTGATATAGATTTATATTGGGGCTGAATAATATTGCAAAACAAATATTTGGAAAATTTTAAATTATATACGCTACATAGCAATGCATCCCAATAGAAATGTAAACAAACATTCATGAGTGCCGTCTCTATTCAAAAGTTTGACTGCGCCCCTTATCAGTTATAAGCGTTGCCAACGGTATGCAAATAGTGGCAGCAGCGCAACACACGTTTGGCAACGCGTGCACATATGTATTTCGCACAAGCAAAGCGAACAGCAACAAATAAACACACGCAGCAGCAGTAGCAGCCAGTGCATCAAAATATTGTGAAAACAATGTGTTAGACAGGCGTATGCTAACTGAAAGTAATATCGAATTTGCGGTTTGAGACGCTAAGATGCCGAGCGAACACACAGCAGAGACAGCAGCGGAACCAAAATGTAACAATGACAAAGGAGACGCTGACAGTGACGCAGACGCCTTACCGCAGACAGCGAAGCGTTTGCCATCAGCGTCGCCGTCGACGTCGTCGTCGAAGTCCGCGCGCAAGCAAAACATCCAGTACGGCCTGAGCACAAAGGTGGCGCTTTCGCGGCTGCACGAGGACATTGAGAACGTGCTGCTGGAGCATGAGCGGGCGAGCAGAGCGGAGAGGTAGGCGCTCAGGCACACAGGCACAATCAATGACCTCTAAGTGTAATAATACCCAACATTAATCCCCCTACTTTTCAATTAGTTGTCACTGCAAATTGCGTGCCGCATTCATGAAGCGCTACGACAGCCCCCTCGGCTGGCTATCAATTGGCACGACGCTGGTGACAAGCGGCGCCCTCTTGATCACTGGCATGTTCTGGCCCGCCATTTTCTTGCTCTTCATTCTGCTGCTGGACCTATATGTGGTAATCAGGGAAAGCAATTTGCGTCGCACGGAAATCTTTCGCAAGACTCGGCATGCTTTGACCGAGCTGAGGCTAGCCGAGCAGCATCTCAGCGAGAATTGGCAGGAGTCGAACTATCCTCATCTAAGTAATCCCATGTCTCCATGTGTCTCGCTGCAGTGGACTTATCGTGATGGACACATTGTCAATCTGCCCTGGGCGCTGTTGGTGCGCGGAGATTACATTGTGCTGCGACCGGGTCACATATCACCTGGTCCCTGCCATGAGCTGCAGTCGAAGCGGTTCTTCAATACCAGCGAAATCTATGGCATCTCTGCAGCACAGCTGGGCGATCCGCCTGTGAAGCCAATGGCACGCGCTCCGCTGCCCGATCTGGTATGCTGCCTGGAGCGCACGCCATATTTGGAGAACTTACGTCTGTGCCTGAAGAACTCGCTGAAGCGACCGCCAACCATCTACAACCAACAGCGCTATTTGGTAAGATCTCTTTCCCAAGTCAAATCTTCTTTTATATAATGATTCCTTCTTTTATCCTTAGCTGGTGACCAAGTACATCCAGCAATGGGGCTTTATTAGCGCCTTGGTCATCACTCTCTTCGCGGGCCTTCTGCGTCTGCATGGCTATGGACTGTCCTCGGACGAGAAGCACAATTGGCGCCACGTGCTGATTGCTTCACCAGCAGCTGCTGTGGTGCCGTTGTTGCCATTGGTTTTCCCCGTGCTGTGGATATCCATGAATCTGTGGGGCATTGCGCGGTTGCAGTGCTTTCTGAAAACGCCGCAGGCCATACTGGAGAAGGGCACCAGCAAGTCGTTCGAGGATCTAGATATAGATACGCCCGGCTATGACTACGACAGCATCTCGCTGCTGCGCTCCAATGTGCTGCGCATCTGGATGCAGCTGTGGCAGGGCGACAGCGAGCTGTTGCCTCGCTCAGCCAATCTGGTGCAGGTGCTGGGCTCCATATCTGCGCTGTGCTGTGTGGACAAGAAAGGCATTCTGTCCTGGCCAAATCCCACTGCCGAGAAGGTTTTCTTTTTGCACAACACCGAAGAGGAGCCCCAGGACGACGGCAGCCAGCTGTCCATGTCAACGGAGAGCGACAATGTCGATGATGCGGAGAACAAGGAGCGCGGCATTGTGGCGGAGGTACTCGATCTCACACACGATCAGCATTGCCCCTTCCGCCTGGAGTTCGACGATCACGAGTGGAAGGCACACATCAAATCCTTAAAGCCTTTGGGTGAGTCAGCGGAATATGTGAATGGATGGATGATAAATCTCAATAAATCTCATCTCTCAATAGGTCTGGCCATTCTACTGAACACCTGTTCGCCGTTAACCCACGAGCACTATGCGCAGTTCTGCGGCCATGTCAGCGCCGTGGCCATGCTCGACAAAGATCTGGTGCCCGTCACGAATCGGTATGCGATGTTTGAGTCCAGTATGAAAAGCCTATTGCATGGGTACGTAGTTCATTGCCATAAACGTTGCTATCATTGTTGCCTTAACCAAAAACAGAACCAGCTCTTCTTTTATTGCGATAATGATAATTATCTATATACTATATACTCTATATATATATATATTTGCCAAATTTGATCTTGTATTAGTTTATTTACTAAAGCCTATATACACTGTGTATAGGCGCCAAATGCGCGTTGCCCCCATAATGTTCTGGGGCAACGATATAATTTTTGATTTTTGTTTTGATTGCAAAACACCCGACACTTCAAATTGGATTGATAAACCCCCACAAATATATAGTATACTATATACTATCTATATATAAACAAAACATGCAATTGGTAAAGTTATACAAAACTCTTAAATAAATTTAATCATTTTTGACTTTCAGTTAAATGAAAAAATAATATCCAACATTCATTAAGTAATGTAAATATGCAAATAATTTCTCAGCTAAATTTAAAATAATTTGTTTTTCTATTGGCTCACATTGAAGCATATTATTTAATTATTTCAAAATTTAAATATGCAAATAATTTTTCAATTACAATTAAAATTTTTTGTATTATTCATTTCTGTACATAAAAATTCCGCCAAACATAACAAGTTACATGATTTTTGTTTACTAATTTATTATATATAATATTTTTTTTGTACATTTAACTGTTATTTGTTGTTATTGTTTCTGTACATTGTTTTTGTTTGTTGTTAATGGAACGCACTTCTCGTCCATCCCATGCGTAGCACCACGTTCGTCTAATGTTAATTGGCATGCTATTTTAAGTAACACAAAAATTATTATGTTGCCAAGAATGCTTCAAATATAGTCGGCCCCCATCCAAAAACACAACCACCCGCCCAAATGTCCCCCATATAGTATATACATATGTATATATATACACGTTATATATATACATATTACGCTTGAATGCCCCGCATGCTCTCACACACGCACCCACTCAGCCATCAGCCATCTACCTTCGCACGTCCAGCAGTTGGAGCCAGTTCTAATCGGTTTTCTATATATATATATATGTATGCATATATCGTGTACACTGTGTTAAACCAGACGCTGTCTGTGCGAGCTGGCCAAACAAATTGGCTTCACCGATCATGCAACGGATCGCTTTGCACTGGAGGGTCAATTGGCCAGCTATAGGCATTTGGTAAGTTCAGCACAACTTTACAGACTGCCCTCTCTCACTCATGTCTTGCCTCGTCTTTCCTCACAGCAACCGGATGTGGTGCGTCGAGACATTCGCTTTGCACGCCAGCTGCAGCTGTCCAGCAAGGTGAAGGTGCCCTTTCCGCACTCCCTGTCGGTGGTCATGCGCGAGAATCCCGGCGGTTATCTCTCGCTATTCACTCAGGGCACGGCGGACATTATATTGGATTGTTGTGATGACTTCTGGGATGGCAAGGATTTGCGCCCTTTGTCGCCACAGGATCGCAAACGCGCATTGGACTTTTATCAGCGCAGCGCTCTGACCTCGTACTGCACAGCGTTCGCCTATCGACCGTTGCGTCATGGCATCCATGGAGCGCTGAGTGGGCCGCTGCACAGCAACGGACAAATTGCATATCTGGAGCTGCCGCCGGAGTCGAAGCTGCGCATGCAGCACGTGGACAAGTCGCACTGCGACTTCGAGGGCGGACACCATGTGAAGCTGAGCCACAGCATTAGCACGGACTCGCTGCTGTTCTCGGAGAGCAAGGACGAGGACTGCAACGATGTGGAGGGCTGCTTCGAGATGCAGTGTCATCAGGTGTTCATCGGTATGGTGACCATGCAATACCAGGCGCAGAATGACATAGTGCATCTGGTGGAGCGACTGGAGCGTGCCTGCATACGCTTCGTGCACTTCAGCAAGGAGAACGAGCTGCGCTCGCGCGTCTTCTCCGAGAAGATGGGCCTCGAGTCCGGCTGGAATTGTCACATCTCGCTGCTCAGCGAACCGGAGCCGGAGCGGGAGAAGCCAACGGCCAGCAAAGTCAGGGACTCTGACAATCCGAACAAGTCGTCGAAGCATGCGGGTAAAACAATAAATGAGAACAATACAACCACCAACACCACAACCAAAACCACCAAGACCACCAGCACCATCACAGATACTGTTGCCATTCATTTACCCAGTGACCACGTCATGCACATCCAGCCACCCGATGTTGATGATGCGGCTAAACAGACTACTGATATTGTAGGTGATCCGCCGGATGGACCTAAGCTGAGCTACCTGCTCGAACCGCCCAACAATTTGGAGTCCTCGAAAACGCTAAGCTGCTCGGCGCCCGGTGCCATATCCAATCCCGATGAATGCAACGCCCCAGTCGAGGCTTCAGACGAGCAGGATGCGAGCAAAGAGAATGATGAGAACGCGGAGCTAACAGTCGACGAGGAGCCCGATCCGGAACGACATAAGCAGCGCCACTCCCTCGACTCGGCCATGGACGAGAACTGTCGCTCGCTGAGCACGCTCACCGAGAGCACTGACCAGAGCGCGCCCATTAATTTCGACATGTCGAATCGGGCGAAGCTGCCGCGTGGCATCGAGAACATTCGGCCCCATCTGGAGCAGGTGGACAACGTGCCGCTGCAAGTGTCACTGTTCACGGACTGCTCGGCGGAGGCAACGCGTCAAATGTTGGATATCATGCAGTCGTACGGCGAGATTGTCGTCTGCCTGGGGAGCTCGGCGAGCAATGACAATGCGAACATCTTCCTGCAGGCGGACTGTAGCATTGCTGTGGAGCCGCTCTACCCGCAGGTCTGCCAGGACGTGGATGCCTACACGGAGGCCAACATACAGCACAACAAGCTGCACTGGCAGCGCCAGAGCCAGGGCAAAGATGCCAAAGACGAGCCATTCGTCAGCGAACAGCTGCTGGAGTGCGGCAACGGGGCACGCGCCATGCAGTCCCCGCCGCACACCGTCTCGCCCATCTACTTGAGCCGGCTGCTCAACTCGCTGCCCTGCTCGATCGCCATCTGTCGCGACGACCCGCTTTCGCTGGTGGCCATAATTGAGCTGTCACGCCGCTTCTCGCTGGGCTTGTGGAATTGCATACAGTTCTGGGCCTGCTGTGCCGGCTCCATATCGATACTGAATGTGCTCTGCGCGTGCCTCTCACTGCCGCCGCTGCTCACCCCGCTGCTGGGCATCTATCTGATGTGTGTGCCGGTGCCACTGATAGCCATCTCCCTGGCCCATATCGATCTCGATCCCAAGATTATGAATCGTGCTACCAGCAAGAAGCAAACCGAATACGATTCCCGTGCCTTTGCCTTTGTCATGTGGTGCTACGGCTGTAAATTTCTCGTACCCGTTGTGGCTGTGGTGAGTGTCTGAGTTAATTTTATCATATTAACTTTATTTATATTAATGTGACTTTCTTGCAGCTTGTTGGCTACTGGATGTGCATGACGCAAACGTTGGCCAGTCGCGAGTTAGAGGACGGCTCCGATGAGGTGAAGGATTTTGAGCTTGAGGTGGAATTTTATCAATGTCTCTACATAGCACGCAGCTGTGCCTTGTTTGCGGTTCTACTGCATTTTGGTAATTATATTAGAGCTGAGCATAAACTGTACAGAGACTGATCATATGATATATGAATATATTCAACGTATATATATAAAAGCCTAAACAATATTTAAGGGTTTAATCAATTTCTCTGAATATTCTGCGAGTTTATATGATAAATGAACATATGCAATCTATATATATATATAAATGAGCTCAAATCCAAACGAAATTGAACAGTTTAGTCAAGGTTAAATGAATATCTATTAGTGCAACTCCATATTAAGAATGAATCACAAATATTATATAAGTGTAGTTGATACGTCGAAACAAAAATCCAGCTCTTCATATTAATACTAAATTACAAATATTATCTATATATACTATCTCTACAATACCTTGCCTTTGCTATTATAATGATAAGCTAAATTTTGGTTTATAATTATTGCTGTTTATCTAAATTAAATATTTAGTTAACATAAAGATAAGCTCGACTAGGCCATTTATACTTTATTAGATTAGATAATAATTGTCATATTATAATCAGTTTTAGACATTGCTTTTTGTTTATATACAAGCTGTTTAATCGATGTTCTCCTCTTCCCCCTCACCAGTGCTCGTCTCTCTGTCATTTGTGCATCGTGATCATGCGCTCTGGCAGCGCAATCCATTGAGGAATCACATTTGGGCATTCACCTGCTTGATGCTGCTGCTGCTGCACGGCTTCATCTGTGGACTGCAAATGCTGTTGGATGAGACGCTGGAGGAGCTATTGCCGCAGCTGTGGATACCGCTGCTCGTGCTCTTTGCCAGCAGCTTGCTGAGTCTCGTTGTCAGCGAGCTGGCCAAGCTGCAGGAGAACAAGTGAGTCGATCTATATATAGGATATATAAAGATGCTAATCCATCTGTTTTCCGTTGCAGAGTTAATGCGCGCTATCAGCGTCGAGCGCGTCTTGACTTTGGCACCAAGCTGGGCATGAATTCTCCATTTTAAAATGATCAACCAAAAGGACGTCAGCTTGGTGCGGGATGTGCCAAGGATCTGTACATATATGCTTTATCCCATTAACCCACACGTTTGCTTTTAATTAATATTATTTTCAACAAATGACTTTTCATTTTATATTTTAAGTTTTATTGTGTGTTTGTGTGAATATTTGATAAACTTTTTATTGTTTAACATTCGCAACAGTTTCAACATATTCGAGAAAGAAAGAAATAACTGATTTTTTATATGTTAGTTTTTAAAACGTTCGATTTTATTGTTCCTTGATTCACTGACAAACAAAACTTATGTACTAACATTTAAAAGACTTGCAATTATTATATGAAATATACAAAGATTTCTGGTAAATAAATCAAACAAAAGACAACTTGTGCAAATAAGTAAAAGTTATGCTTCAGAAAGAAAAGATTTGTAGAACTTGTTCTGTGTCCGTTCCCCTTTTCATACATATAGTATATAGTCTTCAATCCATATTTTTCTTTCGATCTGTGAATGAACTGAATCAACAATCGTATTGCACGCCTGACTGGGTGTTAATCGACGCTGGCACGCAATAGCTGGAATCATCTATTGACCCACATCCGTGGACTCTGGTTGACATATGCTGCGCCATGGCTTTATTTCAATCCGCATATGCTTTAATTTGGGGCTTAGAGATTTGATCTTAGGCCCCCCTTAGGCTTAACTGTATTAAATATTCAGGCAAATGGTATTCATGCTGATTAGCGCCTTCTTTTTGGATTCAGGCAGCACACGACTTTTATTAGAATAAAGTTTTGAAATTATTGGGTTAATATATGATTATTATAACAATTTTATAGAAACGTATTTAAAAAAAATAAAAAAATATTTATGTTTTTGTTACAGAATTTATTTCTATATTTATATATAGAGTAAAGCATAGAAATTGATGGATTCTCGGCCAATACTTAAAAATATATTATATATCGTGTTATATCCTGTTTTCCCACTTTCAATCAATCTAAAGATGCTTATAGAAAGACGCTTCAAAGAGCGCCAAAGAGAAACCTTGATAAAATTTAAAATAAATTTTAAAGTTGAAATTGAAAAAAAATATAAAATTGTTCTATATATTTCTAAAAGTAAAAGAAACATTTTTACCATTCAAATTTTTAATTGATATTGAATTGATATAGTAAATGCTTCACCTATGTTTTCTAAGCCTAAAATCATAATTAAATTGTTGTTAATAAATAGCTTTCTAATTGGCTGCAAAATTGCAGACACACGCCGCAGCCTAGGCTTGATCAGTTCCCAGTTTAGTTACGACGGCGAGACTCTATTTCTTGGATACGCCGCTAAAGAACATAACGGCAGATGCAGAGGCATATGTGGAGTAAGAATCAATTAACACCTCGACGTCGAAATGAAAGTGCTGTCCATGCAGCATGGACCATGATAACCACAAGTATATATATATGTATCTGTGAATATTTGTATCTCGTAGTACATATATCGTGCATATAGAGCACTTCTAGTAGCACCTTAAGTGGGTCATGAAAAAACGAAATCAAATACCAGATCGCTCTGAGACGTTAAATAAAACCGAATCCACGCAGCGCAGTTCAGTGGATTCGAGAATATCGCGCGGTGCATTGCACACGGTTAACGGAGCTCGAGCGGATATGACGAGTGCGTAAAAGCTCGGTTTATAAAAGAAAAAAAAAGAAGGAAACAGTGTGTACGATATCAAATATAAGGAGGTGTCCTGTGGTGCTATAAAATCGAAATATATATATAATGCCAGGAGCCGGCGCAAAGTGTGCGCTGCTTTTGGTCATTGGCCTCCTGCTGGGCTCCATCTTGTTGCCCGCGCAGATCGAGGCCTATTCTCAGGTGCTGGTCAGCGGCAATGGAGCTGCAACGGATCAGGGACCGCGGATATTTAAAGCGCTGAACACGGATTTGATATATCCCAAAATGTGAGTTTAACAATTAAGTGGTCAAGGATCAGGCATAAACCACGTCACTTTTCGCAGCTTTAATTCAAGCGAGAATGTGGTGTCCACGACACCTGGTTTACCCCTGCCCATACCCTATAATCATCAGCCGGAACCAGCTGTGGAGTCGGCTGCAGCTGCGGAGTCGACTCCACCTGCGGAACAGCCTCCGGCCGTGTTTGTTACGCCCGTGAGCGTGAGCACTACGGAGCTGCCGGCTGTGGCCAGTGAGGAGCCGGCGCAGGGTTTGATTGAGGCAGCCTCCACGGGACGCGCTGTGGACTATCGTCCTGCTTATCCTTTCGGGCAACTGATAACGCCGCTGATGAAGTCAGGGCGGCCACAGAAATTCAGCGCCAAGCCGAGTCCTTCGCAGACTCGCTTCTATTCGATGGGCAGTCGCCCAAAGGCGCCCAATGGTGGCTACAGACGTGGTGAGTAGCGAGTGAATGTTCCAAAACCCAGCACAGATCTCAACCCACTTTATATTCGCAGGTCAAATAGATCGCTTTGCGCCTGGCCAGGCTGTTGCCTCGAACATATTCAAGGATCATCACAATCATCAGCCAGGCAAATTGGCAGCTGGCTCGAATGTGGTGCCATCGTATGTGTCCAGCAAAGACACATACGCCTTTCCACCACTTAACAACAAATATCCTTCGCCCTCGGACGATCCGAAGGCGGCGCAGCCATCGGATGAAGTTACCAGCTATTTGCCTCCAGCATCGGGCAACGACTTGAGCAATGCGGGCTATGTGTATCCTGGACCTGTAATGAGCCCCTCCGGCTATTCCTATCCAAAGCCTAGTAGTGGGGACAAGGAACCCGCTGCCAGCACACCGAATGCCTCGCCAGCTGCAATGCCCGACGACGATCAGGGGAATGATGATGTGATTGGCGTGCTGCCAGCCAGTGCGCAGGACATGGTGCCGCCTGCTAACAATCAAGCTGGCAAGGATGCGGGCGCTGATGCCGCAGCCCCAGATGCGGGTGGCTCTGATGGTGCCGGAGACGGCGGCGGCAGCGATGGTGGCGGCGATGATTCTGCTCTGCCAGCTTTGCAGACTGATGGTTCTCGGCCCAGTGAAGACAATAAGTATGATCCCAATATGGAATATGCTACGCCACCGCCTGGCTGGCTAGAGGCGCATCCAGAGTCCGCGGCACAAAAGCCAGCCGACCATGACCATGATCATGGTCACGATCATGAGCACGATCATATCCCTGATCACATTCCCGAGCACATTCCTGAGCACGACCATGGTCACGATTATGTCGAGCATGCTCCTCCTCATTTTCATGATCATCATCACGATCATTATCCAGACGTTTATCCCTCGTATCCGGATGTTTCGTATCCTGAGCTTATTTACGATCACCATCCGCATCATCATCATCATGTGGAACCGCCACCACCACCGCCGCCTCCACCGCCACCACCACCACCACCAACTGAACCACCACCACCTCCACCACCGCCGCCAGAGCCACGTGTCAAGAAATACAGTTATTTCTATATTGGTCGTAAACTTTGGTACATTCCACTGTACTTTACCGTGTGGTTCAGTTTCTACATTCTGTGGCTGATCATCAAGTCCATTGGCCGCCACAAGGTCAACTTGCCAAATCACTACGTCACGCGGCGTAGTTTGCCCGATTACACACAGCAGAGTCGAGATGAGTACATTAACGAAATGACAGTTAGAGTGCTGGAGCAGATAGATAATTTTAAGCAAAAGTATTTGAACTGATAAGGACGCTACAAACTAGTTACGGCTAATAAAACACGTATTTTTAAAAAAATGTTCGTTTTGCTCATTTTGAATTTTTTGCTAAGTTGGCAGCGCCAAAAGTATGCAAGGCAAAAAAGTGTCGATAACAATTTCGATTATATGATTTTAAGGCATGCGGTCACACTTATTTAGAATCATTCGCTTGTGATTTGTTTACGTTTAGTTTTCTTTGCAAATAATATAAATTAAAACAATTCGCCAAGATGTCGTATATGCTACCGCATTTACACAACGGCTGGCAAGTGGACCAGGCCATACTCTCAGAGGAAGATCGAGTTGTTGTAAGTAAAGCAACTTTCGTAGCCAGGTCTCGCTCAGCGATGTCTCAAATAGGCCCTATTAACACCTTAAAACTATTTAGGTTATACGTTTTGGACACGATTGGGACCCGGCGTGCATGAAGATGGACGAGGTGATGTACAGCATCGCCGAGAAAGTGAAAAACTTTGCCGTCATCTATCTGGTGGATATAACGGAGGTGCCCGACTTCAATAAAATGTACGAATTGTACGATCCCTGCACAGTCATGTTCTTCTTCCGTAATAAACATATTATGATTGATTTGGGCACCGGCAACAACAACAAGATCAATTGGCCGCTGGAGGATAAGCAGGAAATGATTGACATTGTGGAGACGGTGTATCGTGGTGCACGCAAGGGACGCGGTCTGGTGGTTTCGCCCAAAGACTACTCCACGAAATATAGATACTAAGCTTGAATTTATTTATGATCATAGATTAGTCGCCTCTATAAAGCTACGAAATGAAACAACTTTGTCTTTGGCAACTTTTTTGTGTATATTTTTCTTTTGGTTTATTTCTTTTTTTTCGCTTTTCGGTTTTTTTTTTTCAATTTTTGCTTTTGTTTTTGTCACATTTCTCAATAATATCGCTAACATTTACATCAATTTTTGTTTCTGTTTTCTTTTGTTTTGTATTTATAACATTTAACTAAGTTTTGTTTTAATAGCTCTTTGGCTTCATAACTGTATTTAATAGTATAATTTTTCGATTGCTTTTTCTCATGCTTTAAGTCATCTTTTATTATTTGTTTTTACCAATTGTAATTGAAACGTAGCTAAAGGTACACGATTCATGGAAATCAGAAGTTTGGAATATTTATAAGAAACTTGTATTAGTACAAAAGTATAAAAGCAAAGAAAGCTGTTTCAGAGTTATAGAAAAATGAAAATAAAATTTTAAGTTGTAAATTGTAATTTCTAAAGTTTTCGTTTTTTGTTTTATGAACCATTTTCCAATACATTTTTCTGGCTTTACCCATTTATTATTGTTCATTTAATACAACAGCTCGATTTTTGTTTTCAAATATATTATTTCTGGATCTTATTTTGTAATAAGCTTAGGTTTAACAATTGGTTCTGCTACTCTTTATTATTTATTATTATTAGTATTATTATTTTTCATTTTTTACTTATTCAACTTAGTTTTGCTTACATTTCCTTTTAGCTACGTATTAATATATATTTTAATTTGTTTATTTGAAACAAATTTAACGCTACAATTGTTTCTTGAATTTGCATTGACTTGTTTTTTTGTTAATGTTTTCCGTACTTCAGCATATAACCAACAATTAAATATTCATATGTAAGTCAATATACATATATCTATATATATTTATATATATATTTGTTCTGTTGATTTACCTTTTTGATATATTTCCATTTCCTAGGCGCCTGCTTGAGTTCGTATAAAATACTTATTAGTACTCAAAAATATCTGCTTCAAATAGGGCTTGATTTACACACTTATGCAATAGGATATATGTAGGTACAAATTAGGCTCAGGCATGTGAGAAAGTCTCTAAATAGGTTTTATTTCGTTGAATACCTCCACCCAAATGCAGCTCTAGTTTAAATCTTATTATTTTGTATTATATATATATATTCTTTATAATTAGTTCTGTATTTTGATTTCAAATTTAATTTGTGTTTTTCCGTTTGCTTTGAAAAATACAAATTATTTTGCTATAACTTTTTCTCACTTGTGGAGCAAATGCATTTTCATAGAAAAATAGAGATGCGTAGGTGGGATGAGTTAGGAAATTGTTCATACTATTTAAACATATTTATGTTTAAGTAACGCTATATTTTCTTTTTGCTTATAATTTCTTTTGACAACAATTAGTTTTTTTTTTGTTTTTGTAATTTTGTATTTTTAATTATATTTAGTTTTGCTTTAACAATTTGCTTTCGAATTCGTCTCCAGAAAAAGTTTTGGGGAAATGCTAGGAAAGAGTAAGAGTTGTAGAAAAAACCAAATACATTTGAAAAGTAGGCAACAGCTATAGTTCGACTAACGCTTATCGAGGTCTTTAAGTTCTCATCTATATGTACTCTCTATATATATATATATATATTGTTTAGGCTTGTTTCTGTCAGTGTACATCAGTTTGTTTTTAAAGTTTTGCAAAGTTCTTCTCTGTGCACGATCTATATAAAATTCTAATTTACAATACTTCAAGTATTTATTATTATTAAGTATTATTATTATTATTATGATTCTTTTGTAATTGTTTTTTGCTGGCTGCTGTTTAAGACACTAGTAGAAGAATGTTTTTGGTTTTCGTTTTAGAAATAAAGTGAGGGAGACTGGCTGCTGGCAAACTACGAGTACTATATAGAAATATATATATATATATATATACGTGTATATGTATAAACATTTGCTATATATATATGGATTTTTTTTATAGATAGTGTGAAAAATAAATCCGAGTATCACTACTTAACTTTTAGAGTTCTATTAACAATAATAGACAACAGTCTCTAAGTACGAATACGTTGTTGTTCTTTTGCTTTTACTTTTTTTTCGTTTTTCATTTTGCATTTTCTAATTTCGAATTTCATTTTGCAATTTCTTTTTTTTTTCTTTCTTTTTTTTCTAGGCAAACAAAATACGTTACGTAGTCCACTTGGCTAGCGATTTGAAGGCGTGGCAACCCTGCTAGCTGGCGGGTTGGCTACCCTAAAAGTCAGTTGTTAAGCTCTTGTTTGGAACTGCACGCATTGCAGCAGCGGCCACAAACTGGGCTAGAATAGCGTCTCCTTTGACCATTTTCTCGTTGTGCCGGGCAGGCTGGGATCACGTTCCTCCACACTGAGCCCATCATTGTGCTCCAAGTCCTCGCCATCATCATTATCATTATCATTGTCGTCATCATCGTCCTCATAGTCATCCTCGTCGTTTGGCAGCCTGATGAGTGGCAGCTCCAACATAACAGCTGGCGTCGCTGTCGTCTCGCTGCTGTGCTGATTCAAGTTGTGGGCACTTTTGCTGGCGCTTCCGCCGCGCAGGATGAGCTCCTTGAGGGAGGCGGGCATGCAAATGGTTTGCGGCCTGGTGGCTATCACTGAGTCCGATATGGAGGAGGCGCACGGATCGTGGCCCAGTCTACTGTTGGATGGCAGTTGTGCTAGATGCTGTGGAACTGTTGCTGCTCCCGCTGCCTGTGCCTGCGCCTGCGCTTGCGCCTGAGCCTGGCCAGCGGCAGCATTTGTGGAACACACATAATTATTGTCCATCTGTGGACTTGGACTGGAGTGACCCACACTGATGACTGTGTTGAGGCTGCTGTACTGCGTTTGGGTGGCCGATTCACCGCCACCACCAATGCCACTAGATGGACTCGTGCCCGTCGCAGCGCCCACATCCAGCATGCCCAGCTCAGTGTTGAGCGTGGAGCATGTATCCTCCTCCGTTGTCGTGGTGGTTGTCGTTGTTGTTGTCGTTGTCGTCTGCGGATCGCTGTGCTGCTGCAGCAGTTGCGCCCGTCGCTGCGGCGGACTGCAGATGACGGGCCCGAAATGCGTCTCTAGTGGCGGCGGCACTGGCTGCACACCCAGAGCACCACGATCGCTGTAGGAAGCGCCAATGGTGCGGTGACGCTGCAGGAGTGGACGCCTTGGCCGCGCACCACCCATCATGGGCACACCGCTCAGACTCAGTCGCTTGATGGGCAGCACCGCCGCCGGCTGTGGCAGGGGATTGAGCGGTTGGGCTGCTTGGGCAGCGGCCAGCGCCAGGTTCTGCTCCTCGCTGTCGCTGCTTAGCTGCTGCATATCGTCGTCTGTGTCGGCGGCGCTCTCCTCCAGCCCGAACACCGAGTCCTCGTCCAGTGAGCGCAGCTCCGAGTCTGGGCATTCCAGCGAGGAGATCTTAAAGGAACTTAACGACGCAAGCGGCGCCCGCTTGCCCTCAATCACCTGCGCGTTTTGCAGCACCTTGGCCGAAATGGTGCCCAGGCTGGCGCTGGCGCTGGCGGTGCCGGTGCCATTCAGCCGATCCAGGCTGACGGGTGTGCTGTCTACGCTGATGCTGCTGGAGGTGGCCGTTGCCGTGGCCGGCACAGCTGCATTCGCTGTGTACGGATAGCTGTTGTTGTTGCTCTCCACATTCCGCTGCAGCTCGACCAGCGTCAGCTTGCGACGCACGCCCAGACGCAGCTCCTCCGACGGTGAGTCGCAGAAATGAAAGGCCTGCTGGTGATGGCTGATGGGCGGCGCTGATTGCAGTGGCTTGGCCAGCGGCAGACCCAAATCGATGGGCTCCGTGATGGCGCTCTGATTGTACGGATACACGTCCACTGTGTCCGCGCTGATTGAGTGTATCTGCTGCTTGCGTCCGGCCTGTGCGCTCTCCGGATCATACGAAACGATGCTGTGCTTGCGCTTGATGCTGGGCGCGCCCAAACCAACTGTCGAACTCTTCGCCGTGGGCTCGTGTATGCTGCGCTCCGATGGACACGGCGAGGCCTTTGGCGTCGGCTGTATTACCTGTATGTCCGGATAATAATAGTCCCAGTTCTCTATGCTCGATGTGCGTGATGTCGTCGACAGCTTGCGCTGCAGCGTCGGTGGCAGATTGCTCATGCCCAGGGTGTAGGCAGAGGTGCGACGCTCCAGATAGGAGCTGTCCGTGCTGCAGCACGTCATCGCACTGCTGCGCCGCGAGTCGTGGCCCTGCAAGGAGAGAGAGTTAAGGTTTAGTGATGTAGGCTTTGGGCGTCTTCCACTCACCGCCATCGGCACGGACAGAAACCCCTGTTTGCTGCGTGTGGAATCTGTGCGCTTGTGCAGCTGCTCCTGTTCGTCCTGCGCTCCGCGCTGCATGTACTCCTCGTTCTCCAGTTCGTCCTCCGTTTCTATAAAGTAATCGTCAGTGCCAAAGCTGCCGCCCATGGGATAGTTGCTGAAGATGCGCGAGGATTCGGAGCCGCTTTTCCGTCTGCCGTGCGGACCAGGAGGCGCACCGCCGCCGGCCGACATGGCCGAGTAGGAAAAACGACGTGGCGGCTCCAATAAATAACTATAGCCCACCGGCCCAGGCACGCCAACACCACCTGTAAGAGCAAAAGTGAAAGAATTAGAGATCGGCCAGAGATAATCCCCGTTCTCTTGACTTACCTACAGATGCGCAGCGATAGCCGCGATTGAGCAGCGGCGGAGCGCTTACATTGCCCAGGGAGAGCATGCGCTGGCGTCGATAGACCAGGGCATCGTATTCATCCGGATAGATGGACATGCCCGTGGCAACAATGGCCTCCTGCAACTCACGCTCCTCCTCCTCCTGCATGCAAACAGCGGCCACGGCTGCCATTTTGGGATCCTTGAGCACCTTGAGAGTTTCGTTGCTGCTGCTGCGACTCTTCCACACGATGAGGAACACCATCAGGCCAAAGAAACCGCCCAGCGTGGCGGCGATGCGCACACCTGTCATCACGTCATACGTCGCAAAGAATTCCGCTCGGATGCGCGCACGTTCGGCTGCATTTTCCGCATCGGTCAGATTGCGCTCGCCGGGCGGCAACAGTGGCATATAGGGCGTGGCCGTGACGGAAGCGGGCGCGTGTGCATAAACAGGTGCAGGGGACGTGGCAGCGGCGGCAGTGTTGCTGTTGTGATTGGGGTACGCCGGCGGTGTCGGTGATGCAGACGACGGCTCATGTAGAATGCCATTGGCATCGGGATCAACGAGGGTGGCCAGTTGGGGGCTCTTAGGATTGGATGCACGGGTGATGCGTTGCAGTTGTTGTGCTTGTTGAGCCGAGCCTCGAGCATGACTAGCAGTTGTTCGAGCTGATGGCGGCGTTGTTGCTGTGCTAGCTGTTGTTGCTGATGCTGATGCTGTTGCTGTTGATGGCGTTGCTGCAGACGACGGAGCACGTCGTGAAAGTTTGGCCATCTCTATTGAAACATTGTCTGGAAAACCAAAAGAAAATAGAAAACATTTCAATTGGCGGTTATCAAGCTTGTTCAGAAATTTAACTATTGTGAATAACAGACAAAAAGAGTTGCCAGAAAGGCGCAAATGATAAACATTTATCGATAATAAACGAGCATCATTCAAATTTAATAAATTGTAAATATTTTAATGCATTCCAATTTATATTGCCTTGGAATTTATAGAATCTAAATGTTTCCCATCACTCTACTTTTGATTGATTGATTAAAAGTGTCTAATTGCTTAAATTGAAAGTTTGCCCATGCCCTTTAGAGTATGCCACGCTTTCAGGCGCTTCAATAAATAAATTGTGAGGATGCCTGGATGCCTTGCAGCATTTTCAAGCCAGTCACGACTGATGGCTTCAGTCGCCTCCCACTGCAATTAAAATGCTATAAGCCCATCCACATTTCTTGGCGCATTCTTCACAAGCTCTCGCAAAGTTTTTAATTGTTTTTTAGCGCTTTCATTTCGCATTTCTCCCCAGCACTTCTCGCACGCTATGCAGAAATTCCCTTTGGGAAATAACTTGGTAAATATTTCAACGTTCTGTTGAAATGAGTAAATTAAAGTTACATTTATATATTGATGGGATAATGTGAGTGTGAGTGTATGTGTGTGTGTGGGTGTGTGTGCGTGTGGCTCCATTACATCCTTGGATTTTCAACAAGTTGCACGCTCAATAATTCAGAAGGACGAATCGCCTGTTGCCTGTTGTTTGTCCTGCGCTGCCCGCTGGCTCATTGTCATTGGCAGGCAGGCAGGCAGGAGGCAGGCTCACCCCGTACACCCTGTGCAGACAACACACACACTGTCCAGTTGCCGCCCATCTAATTGTTCGTTTTTGTATTGACAGCCGCGCAGTTGCGGAGCTGCGCTCTGCTGAATTTTCTATCTGAGCTGTCGTTTTTTTTTTCCTTTCTCTTCCTTCATTTTTTTTTGCTTTTTTTTTGTTTTATGTAGTTATTCCACTTTATGTGTGTGTGTTTGCGTGTGGCGCATACATCTCTTCTTTTATATTTATCCTGTCCAAGGACGCACTGGCCATCAGTCGCTTCCAAATGTATTATTGTAAAAGTTTTGGTCTAATGTGCCGCTCCTTTACCTTGGCTCAGTATTCTTCGTTTCGTTACGTTTTGTGTATGCGTGTGGGTGAGTTTTTTTTACACAGTTCTCTTTTTCTTCCTTTTTTATTTTTTTTTGTGCACCACGCTTTTTGCAGCTTGTTTCCATTTTGTTTCTTTCCAATTTTTTAGATTGCTTGGGCAGACAAAAAAAGTTTTAATGGCCATTATGCATTGGCCATAATTCGTGTTCCTTTTGCGCCGTGCAGCATAATGAGGCGCAAACGTGAAGTGAAATTGCAGTCTAAGCACTTTCAAGTGATTTTTAATGACTTTTCAGTTTCAGCTTTTTTATTATTCTCTCATTTTTCCGACTGTTTGGCGGTCTTTTAATGTCTGTTTAGCTTAAGCTAAATGGCAACAATTTGCAAAGTAAACCATTTGCCAGTCATATCAAATAAATTGTTTGCGAACTTTGGCAAGTTGAGAAAGTTATAATATTGATCATACATTTTTATGGCTTTAACAATGCCAATTAGCTATTTGCAGTAATAAATTCTTAAAAAAGTTTTCAAATCTCATTAAAATACTTTTGATTTGCATATTTTATATGTCTATCGACTTAGTGATGCTGCTTTGAGTGCTATCGATACTTTTTAATTCAAAAATTTAAATTTAAATTCCCTTGTGACATTATCGAAAGTACTTTTATTGCCATGCTCACAGCTATCTATCGTTTTATTTGTGTAGATATCGATATTTAAACTTTTTATACGTAAGTACTTTTACGTAAGTATTATTCGTTATCAATTGCTTTACACACAGATTACCAAAGTTCTCAAACAATTTGCACCTTATCCAAACTCTTTTCAATGCTACTTCTGTGAATTGAGTATTTGGTTACTTGGAAAAAGTTGAAGCTGCCGTTGAAGAATGTCTTGATAGCTTCAGAAGCACGCATATACATACATATATAAATAAAAATGTATATATGAGAGAGCTGACGGATTACCCGAGATCCTTGGGGATTTAGGATACCAAAACTTATAATTGCGAAGGAAGGTAAAACAGCAAAAAGAAAGAGGCAGCCGGGCCAATAGATAGAATAACATTAACATTAACGATGTCGGCGCATTGAGAGTGTATATCAACACCATATCGATGTCAAGGCGATGTGAGCAGGCAAAATGAGCGGAAAATGGTTAGCCAGACTAACCGCAGCAAAGCAACATGTTGTTGTTGCTGTTGTTGTTGTTGTTATTACTGGATGATGAATGATTGCGGTTAGACAGCGGGCCAAATTCGATGGAAAAGGCATAGGGAATGGGAGCGGCTGCTGACAGGCGGCCGCAACTTGACTTGGCCCACGCTGCGTATGCGTAATGCGTGCGTGTGTGTATATGTGTGTGTGTTCATTTGTGCGTGTTGTCTGTGTGAGTGTGTGCGAGGACTTCAGCGGAACAATAATTCATCAATGTTAGCGTCATGTAGCTGCTGCCCTACGTATGAGTGTGTGTGTGTGTGTGTGTGTGTATGTGTGTTTTTTTTTTGCCACGGGCCATTTTTGCCTTTTAGCACAGACCAAAAATGAAATTGACGGCAAATCAATTGAACTTACACAGACACACACACACACACACACACACACACACACTCACACAAATACATATGCAAGCGTATTATACATTTATATATATGTAACAATGTCTGCATTGTTATTGTGCGTATTTGCCACAGCGTATTGAGCTGTGCTTTGAGTTTTGCACTTTCCACAAAGAAATCATTCATGTGCAGTGAGGCGAAAATATGAAAAAAGATGTGTAACCACAGTTGAGGATATTTTAATAAGGGAACATGAAAAAAAAATGATAAGAAAAGTGCTGGAAATGAGTTACTATAATATTTCATACCGCTATTTAATACTATAAGTAGATTGTGAAATAATAATAATAATATATAATAATAATAATAATAATAATAATAATAATAATAATAATAATAATAATAATAATAATAATAATAATAATAATAATAATAATAATAATAATAATAATAATAACAATTAAAATAACTATAAATAAAATATATATTTTTTAACATTTTAAGCTGTTTAAAATAATTTAAAAATTCAACTAATATTAAAATGCTTTTAGACAATAAATTAAAAAAATTATATTAATAATAGTAATAAGAATAAAAAAAAATAATAATAATAATAACAATAATAATAATAATAATTAAAATAATAAATAAATAAGAGATATATTTTTAACATTTTGAATAGGTTTTATAATTTTAAAAACATTCAAATTATATAATATAAATATAGAATAATATATATAATAAAATAATAATTAAGTGATATATTTTTTAGCATTAAAACTGTGCTTTTATAATTTTAAAATTCAATATACATATATACAAATTCGTTTGGACAATATATAAATTCATAGAAAATGTTGACCTTATATTTTATATGATATTAATCGGACTTCATTGCAAAAAAAAAAAAAAAAAAAAAATAAAATAAAATAAAAATAAAAAGTTTGATAAGACTTAAAATTTTTATATATTTGAAAAAAAAAAAAAAATTATTTTTGATATCAATAAAATTATTTGAACTATATATAATATTTTAAATAAATCTATTTAGTTTTCATACTTTAGATACTTTAATAACAAAATTAAAAATACATAAATTGTATTTTAATTTATTAAAATATCTTGCTTTTTTTAATTGAAAGCCTGAAATTATTTGTCATACAAGTAGTAAGAACACACACGTGTCTCTAGGCAAATGCCCCGCATTGTTATCTCAAGGAATACAATTTACTTATCCGATAAGCTGCTTTTGCAAGCATTAGGCAAATGAAAATGGAAATTAAAATGAAAATGGAAAATGTGTATGTGTGTGCGCATACATACAATACATATACATATATGCTTTATGCATAATTTTTGGTTATTATTTTATTTTTAATTAATTAAAATGCCAGCCTAAGCTGCTCAAACGTTGTTTCTTAAGAATTTGCGAGCGACGGCCTCTGGCTCTTAAAGAGCTGGGCTAAACGGAAGCGCTAGGCTGTGGCTTATTAGCGAGGGTCTTGTCTATGTTGCGTTTCTGGAATGTGGCGCCATTTGCTGTCAAATTATGCGCCACGCCCACTTGCCACACTTAACCGCCTGCCCAGCAGCAACAACAACAACAACAACAATAAGAAGCGTGGGCCATTTAACAAACATTTCGTTAATCTGGTACACTTGGCAGTCGCACGGCCATGAGGATCTCTGTCTCTGCCTCTCTCTCTCTCTCTCTGTAACTATGGCTCCTGTTCCTGTGCCCACGTCCTTGCCAGCGCGCACATCCTTGCCCACGTTGTGCTCGTTGTTACTGTTTATTGTTGTGCTTTTATTGTTATGGCCATGTTTTTTGTTGTTTCATTTGGCGGCATTGTTAGCCGTGCCCGCTTTTTGCCACCCCTTACAGCCGTTCAGACCGCCCCCTCCCCCTGCCCCTGCCCGCGAGCAAACGATTCTACTTGTCCGTGTTTGCCTGTCTGTGTGTGTGTATGCGAGTGTATTTGTGTGTGTGTGTGCCTCTGTACATTTGTGTTTATATACTCTGTACAAATTGAAAATGATCCAAAAGGTGTATTCATTTTGTATGCATATGCATTTGACAGGCAAGAGGGAGATATTCATATAGAATATTTGTGAACTGACATTGTGATCTATTAATATTATTATATTGAAAATGAGTTCATAGTGGGTATGTGGATACTTGTATATCGCAATTTGTAGTAAGCTTCGAGACAAACTCAAAGTTTTCTCATTCTGATGAATATTGATATTTTTTTATTTTGATTTTGTAGAAAATGTTAGGCAGATATAAAATAATAGTATAATAGGTAGATCCTAACTTTTCTCCAAAGCCAAAATCAAAAAATCAATATTTCACAATATTATATAATCAAGAATAGTTTAAAATTTATTTATTTATATAGAAGTAAAAGATATTATAACATTAAACTGATTTATAGAGTAAAGCACTGGCTATTAAGACCTTCGACTTGATAGTTTACTATATAATAATTATATAAATGGTGAATGAATTTCCTTAAAATCCATCATATAGATATATTTACTTAAGCAAATGAGCACAATCAAAAGATAATATGATATATGATGGAAAAACTAAAAATCTAAAGAAATAAACTAAATTAACAGTTGTAAGGCTTATGATCAGTAATCGATAAATATCGATATCTTCATTTTGTGAATGTTTTCTCTTAATAAAATCGATGTTATATTATCGGAATTAAGATCAGTAAGTCATTTTCAACTTAAACAGACATTTAAATAGAAATTTTATTTTATTGAAAATAAACTTTCTTAGATATTAAGGGGAAAATTGATGTAAAAAACCCCATAAAGTTATTGCGTATAATTGAAAGCTATTTTGACTAAATTGGGATGCACTCAGTGAAGACTTCTTCGGCTTATAATCATATTTATCGAGATCTGTTTTCGATTCTATATATTATTGTATCGATATCTGTAATCGGTTCTATATTCTTTTTATATAAAAAAGAGAATCAATGTGTTATGTGTGTGCCTCTCTAATAGCTTAAATTATTCAAGAATATTGAAAATAAAACAAATTTTCCCAGCTCCCATTAGCTTTCACCTTTATACAGGGTATTTTTTAGCTGGCAATTGTTGTCTGTTTGAATTGTTTTTTGCTTTGTCTTAAATGCTAAGCGTTTTACGTTTATGAGCACGAGTCAGACAGAGGCAAGCATTAGACCTGCTTTCATGCTCTCCCTTTCTCTCTCCCTCTCTCTATCTCTACCCTGCCTTTGGCATCATTTATATCATATGAAATGCTGTTGATAAATATAAGCTGAAATATCATTTAAATTGCGTTCGTGTTGTCCTGTTTTTACTGTTGCTCCGCTCTCGCTGTTCATTGACGCACAAATTATGCGCTTAAAGTCCGAGTCTTGGCCATTTGTGAAATTCGATTTTCGCTCGCTAAATGTGTCACGTCTTGGACTTTCGACTACATTTAATATTTGCTCAAATATTTAACAGTGAAACGTGCTCAGCCTGGCCAATGACGAGGACATAGGGTCGAATATTACATGACAACCAGTCGCAACCAGTATGTGTGCTAAGCCACTGCTGCCACAGCTAGAAATGACTTTCGGCAACTGAAGACAGCCCGAACAGCGACTGCTTCGGGCACCTATGCCTCCGCTCCGCTCCGCTTGCCAAGTCAAGTGGCAAATGGCTTTACTTTTGCTCGCATTACACATTCGCATATTTTCACAGTTTCCTTATTTTCGGCTGGTTCATTATTCATTGTCAACTTCTGTATGGATTTATTGCTTAATCACTTGGAAGGACACAGATAAAATTTCAGAACAGTTTAATGTCTGGCATACTCCGTGCTGCTCTCTATAAATCATATATTAGGCATGTATGTACATATATACATATGTGATTATATTTATATTTGCACACAAAACTCTGCACAACAATTGATGAATTATCTGTGCAGCAATTGGCTTTGACGTAAATATATTTGAGATTTATATTAAATATTTACCTAAAGCAGTACAGGCTTTTAGTGTTTTATTTATTAGGTTTTCAGTGAATATTTAGAAGTATTATTTTGGTATTATATATATTTTTTTTAATATAAATCTTTTTCTCTATAATTTCAAACATTTTTCTGTAATATGCATAGATACTATAATTATGAGTTGTTTGCAGAATTATTATTTCTATTTAGGCATTAATACTTGGCAAACATAGAAAGTAAAAACTTGGGCTATCCGACTGGTAGATACTCTAAAAATTAAAATTTAAATTTAAACTTATAAAAATGCTTGACTTTTGGAAACATTTACAATTCATCTTTGAAGAAACTTTTGGTAAAATTTAGTTAAGTTTTAAGAACGGCTCAAAGTGTTAAACAAGGCTGTACCAAAGCATTGTGGCCTAAATATCCGAGTTTTTCTCGGCATAGGCTCCAACTATGAATCTAGAGACTCAAGATGTGGGGCCCGATTATTATGGATTATTAAAGCCATAGTCAAATTTATAATTTATATTTTGATTCCAATATGATCTCACCTTCAAGAAGATATATGTGTATTGACATTAACTATTCTTAAATTAATATGAAGAGCTAAGTCATTGCAACGAGAGACTAGAATTTAAAGTGAACAAAATAGCTCAAGCTTTAAATTCAATAAACTAAGAGGTATTTATATAAATAAACTCTCTCATTCAGTAAACTTCAAACATAATCACTACCAACCCTATAGACCACAATATACAAATTTAATCAGAAATGCAATAGAATCAGTTTATCACATGTCTATCATAAGCAGCCAGAGTTTCGATGCTTTAGGTTTACCAAATTTTTCTCTCATCTTTTGTTTTTTGTATTGTTTTTTTTACGTTTTCTCTTTACTCTTGACTTTATAATATTATTTATATATTTTGATATACATTTTATATATATATTCTGAATAAAGATATATTTTATATTTATGCAGAACGTTTACACATTTTTCACTTCTTTAATCTCTTTAACATATTCAAACAAAATTTAAACTTTGTCTACTGTAATTGCAAATATTTGCATTACTTATTGGCAAATTTGTCTTAAAATTACTTTTGTTGACTCTGCTTAGCTTGTTGAATGTTTGCTAAGACTCTAGCGAGGTAAGAAGTTGAAATTCAATTGTTAAGAAATGCCAAGATATTAAAGAATATTTTTCCACAATTTACAGAGATCTATTAAGTATGAAATATATGAACATTATATTTAAGGCATGCTCAAAATAAATCATTATGCCCAGAAGTCTAGTCCACAGACATGCAACTAAATCAAGCCCCACATCAAAAGTCAACCTAATTAATGATCTATAAATAAGGCAAACATATTATTAACCACAAATGGCCAGCGGGGTTAGCCAAAGCGGGACAGCATAAGTGAGAGATATTGTGGGAAGAAAAAGTCAAATTAAGAAGTAATTTAAAACAATTTTTATGTGGCAGCCAGACAAATTGTGTGGCCCGGCGGCTGGACAAAAATGTCACCCGAATTGGATTCAATAAGGACAATAATGTCACTCAACTGCTGCGGGCCTCTTCTGCTGCGGTCCGCTGTCCGTTGTCCTCTGTCCGCTGTCCTCTGTCCGCTGTCTGTGTGCGCTGCCAGTCATGCCAGCCAAGCTAGACAAAAGGCGTCTAGACAAATTTATAACGACTTTGTTGTTGCTGCGCCTGTGGCAGTGGCAGTGGCAGTGGCACTGGCTGTTGTTGTGGCCGGCAGCAGGCATTCCAGGCATTCTTCCTTTTTCCTCTTTTTTTTATTATTTATTTTTTATTTTATTTCGGCCAGTTTCACATTTTGGCATCAAATTGACAAATGTGGGTAATTTTATAAAATGTGTGATGGCGCCTGTGTGCGTGTGTGTGTGCGAGAGTCAAGTGTTAATTAAATGTTATGCCAGCGTCAGTTAATTTGCGCACTAAAAAGAAAGCAAGAGCAAGCCACATGGCGTATACGTAATATACTTGAGCTAACTTATACGGAAAGAGTGTGTGCGTGTTCGTGTGTGTGTGTGCGTGTGTGGCAGCTGCCTGGCGACACTTGACTTTTGTTTTTATATCCTTAACAGCGGCGTTAAAGTGCCAAGCAAAGATGTACAATATTGTATTATAAAAGCGCCACAAAGTATGCAATGCCTTTTCCCTCTCTCTCCTGCACACACACACAAACAAGTTGGCTGGCTGGCAGGCAGGCAGGAAATAAACGTCGCTTGAGTTAACAATTACTGACACCATTAAAGTTTTGTGCCCACACACACACACCACGCCCCCAAACACCTACACACGACACGCCCAGCAGCGCCTTTTGTCTAGAGGCTGTCATTATAGTTTGTCTGTTTCTTCTGCTACTGCCACACACAGCTGCTGTCGTTGTCGTTGTCATTGTTGCTGCTGCTGTTGCTGTTGCTGGTGTTAGTGTTGCTGCTGTTACTGTTGCTGCTGCTGCTGCCTCTGACATCTCGCCTTTGTCATGGCGTGTGTGCGGGTGACATGTGCCTGGCACAGATTGCACATTGTCCGCATGCTTGCCACATATTTTATGTGGCTTTTTCTTCCTCTCTATTTTTTTTGCAGCTACTACTCAAGGACCTAGCTAAGGGGTGTCTTGAATTTAGAATTAAAAATTAGACGCATATTTAGAGAATGCAAGTGGGAGTGTGAATAATTATGCATGTGCTTCTCTTTATCTCTTTGTTTATTTTGGAGATTAATCGGATTTCTTTCAAATCTTTTCGGCAGTTTCTGCAGCACAGACTTTTATTGGATTTTCTTTGAAATGTAGCTTGAATATTATAATTTTTATACCCTGAATGCATTGAAAATGGGAAATCAGGGTATAGTGCATTTGTGAAAATGTATGTAACACACAGAAGGAGGTGTGTCACATCCCATAAAGTGTATATATTCTTGAGAAGCACGACAAGTCGAGTCGATATAGCCCTGTCCGTCCGTGTGAACGCTGGGATCTTCGAAAGTACGATACTTAGAGACTTGAAATTTTAGGTGAATACCCGTTTACCATACGCTGTACGAGTTTATCAGTTTTTTGTTGATAACTGATCCCATTTATTTTTTATCGGCATTTATCGATATTATCTATACTTTCTTTAAGCGTGATTTGTACATAGTTGGAGCTAGAGATTTCATATTTGCTGTGTAGTTGAGTGTAATGAATACGGAGATATGGTGATCTTTAGATTTTGGATACCACGTCCCCAATTTACAAAAAATATATATCAAATACTAGGGACCTGTGCTTTGGCAAATACGCACATATGAATGTCATTAATAAGTTGCGAAAGTTTGATAGATGATAGACCAAATCTAAGAAAAATATGACGAAAATGCTATTTTGTCTGATCCATATTCAAATTGACGACAAATAATCAAATATAAAAAATCAAATGTATTAAAAAACAGTTAATAACTCTAAAAAATTCCAATAAATAGCCACAAGCTGTTCGAAACAATTATCAACGCCGTCTATATGTAAACTCGGCAATTACTTTCCGGACAAGCCAATACATCTAAGTAAAGGGCACTTCACTGTCCAGCCATTAAGCCCAGTTACAATTTGGAGCTTGTTAAGTGTTTATGGTGACAACTTATGAGCGTTTCATGCAAACGACTCTTGAAACGCCGTCGTCGTTGTCGTCGTCGTCCAAATTGAGCAAATTGCTGTCGGAAATGCGCTTTGATTCAATAGCCACTGGCGAGCACTCAGCAACGACCTCGGCCCCGTCTGCCGGGGCAATAACTTTCTTCAACTTTCAGCAGGCCAAGTAATTTAAAAGTCCATTCGGCCGGACGCGTGGACGTAGAGCCGCCTGCTTCAAATGTGTATTTATCATAATGCCAACGGGCTGTCGAGTGGGCAAGTGAGTGAAATAGAGAGAGAGAGTGAGAGAGAGGGAGTAAGTGAAAGAGAGCGATGATAAGTAGAAGCTATTGCAACTAGCAGCTGATGCTGCTGCTCCTGCTGCTGCTGCTGCCATTAACCTATTAAAGCCCCTCTCGACAAGAACCGGAGCACGTAGACGTAACCGGGCCACCGCCGCAAACGTCGAGCACACAGCACGTAGCCACTTCCGTTTGCCATAGCGGCAGCCGGACAAGGATCAGAAGGAGCTGAAGCAGCTGCAGGAGCAGCAGCTGTAATAGGAAGCCAGGCTCGGCCAGGCCAGACCAAACCAGGTTGGGCAGTTAAGTATGGTCGAGCGCAGGTAGCTCCTCCTCCATTGCCATTAAATCAGAGTTAACAACTGCTGCTGCTTTCCTGTTACGCCCACATCCCACGCTCTCTCTCTCTCCCTATCTGTTTGTCTTGGCTGTGCAGCTGCAGCAGTTGCAAGATTAAAATTGCAGCAACAGCTTTCACTTTGCGAACAGTTTGCTGCGCGAGCGACTCGCCAAAAACAATTATTTGCATAAATACGTACACTGAGTGAGCATACTTAATATTTATTCTAAAGCCAACGGCAGTGCCAGCACACAGACTCCTGCACAGATTAAACATAACACAGAGTGAAAGAGAGAGGGAGAAAAAGAGACAGAGCAGGAACAAGCGCACGGTTGGCGGAATAAATTGCAGCTGCAAAATGTCAGCAGGCGCCATCTAGCGTCCATTGGCATCAAAAGCAATAGTAAAAAAAATAACAATATATATAAATATAAAAGGAGTGAAACAGTGAGACGAATCAGCCGGTTATAGAGCGAATATTTATATATAACTATATATATACATAAATCTATTTCAAATTTAAAAACAAATTATTTTGGCATATAAATTATACAAAATTATACAATAATTAATTTATTTTATTGTGCTTTATTTATTTGATTTTTTTTTTATTTTGATTTATTTGTTTTTTTTTTTAATATTTTAATTTATTTATTTTTATTTATTTGATTTGTTTCATTTATTTGATTTTTTTATTTAATTTTTTATTATTTTATATTTAAAAAATTTTTAAATTATTTATCTTTATTTTATTATTTTATTTATTTTATGTTTTTTATTTAATTTTTTTTTTTAATATTTTTAATATTTTTTAATTAATTATTTTTATCTTTATTTTATTATTTTATTTATTTGATTTTTTTTATTTAATTTTTTTTTTTAATTTTTATTATATATTTATTTTATTTCTTTAATTTGTTTCATTTATTTTATTTATTATATTTATTTTATTTGTTGATTTATATCATAAATTTTATATTTTTTTTTATATTAATTTTTTTTATTTATTTTACTTTATATTAATCTTATTTTACCTTATAAATTTATATTTGTTTATTTTTATGCTTTTATTTATTATACTAAAATCATTAGCTTTGCATCACTGTGCGCTGTCAACGCTCCCTCTGCCACCTGTTGTTGCCTCTCTGTCGCCTGCTGTCAGTCACTGCTGCTGCTGCTGCTGCTGCTGCTGCTGCTGCTCTGCTGCTGCAGTTGGTCCACGCTATTTCCGTCGACCCTAACATCACATTGACTCTCCTGCCTCCCGCTGCCGCCAGATGGCGCACATTTTCATTCTGTTTCGCAATTTGATTTTATTTCGCTTTGCTAGCTGCTTTGTGTGCGTATTTGTCTATTTGAACGGTTTCTCGTTTTACACTTTGTAATTAAATACTTTAAGTGATTTTTTCGCTCTGACTTTCTGCTCAACTTGGCTGACAAAACACGTCAAAGTGCGTACAGATTTACAGCGCTTTTATAATTGCTCAAGACATGTTTATTTTTGAAGAGCTCTTTTTAAATTTATATTTAATGTGAGCTGCAAAGATTTTATATATTTTTAACTCTGAGAAAAATATAATGCCTTTTATGGCAAACATAAAGATATAAACATTTTGTTGTTGTCAGAAGTTCCTGTTTAACAATCTTGCTTGGCTTTCAACTCTTAAAAGTGTGTTTTATACATAACTAAATTTCATGTTTTATATCATTTTGTGCTGAGGTAAGCCATTGTTCGTGAGTGGGCGAGATACGGGCAAGTCGCCTGAGGGCAGATTGCGATACGTTTGTGGAAAGTATCAGGGACATAGTCAAAGCAAAAAGTCTTTTCGAGCAAAAGTGAGAAGTTTCTGAATTTTTTATTTTTTATTTTTTTTATTTATGTTTTAAATACATATTCATTTTTGAAATCGAAATAATGAACTTTTGAATAGGCTAGTCCTGTAATAAAAACTTTAGTTTTTTTTTTTTAATATTTATAATATATGTATATAATATAAAATAATACAATAAAAGGCTCAAAACTATTTCTAAAAATCCTAAAAATTATATTCAGTTTAAAATTTCATTAATTTTATTTTTTTATTAACTATATAAATATTTAAATATTTTATATAAAATAAATATATTTAAAAAAAAAGCAAAAAATATTTTCTAAGAAACTAAAAACATTTCACTGATTTTAAAATTTAATTATTCAAATTAGGGCCTAAAACAATATTGAAAAATCTAGAAAAAAAATAGATATAAAAATTAATAATTGTTAATTTTAATGTATATATATATATTTTTTTTTAAGATTTCCATTTAAATCTAAAATCTATAAACTTTTTATTCCAAAAAAATTTTTTAAAATCTAGAAAATTGTATTTATTTATTCAATATTTAAAATGAACCCGAAAACGATTTTAAAATCTTAAAATATTTTTTTATTATAATATTATATTTAATATTTATATAATAACAATCTATAAAAACTCTATGTATTGATAATTAATTTAAATATTTTATTTTAAAATTCAAATTGAGTTCGAAAATCATTTTAAAAGCTGAAAACATAATATTAGTATTATCGGTATCTCAAACTAAATTCCAAGAAATTTACAAACATTTTCAAAATTAATATTTAATACCTCGCGTGCCCAGAAAAAATGTCTGCAAATAAATTTGTGGACTTTATTCAATTGTTGCTGTTTTATCTGTTCGAATAATTGGCCTAGCTATTAGCCAGGCTAAATTTAGCGGGCCCAGGCCATGGAAACATGTTGAGGTACAAGGCAATTGCGTGTTCTCTACTTAGATTAGATAAACGTGGGGCGTCAGCGCAAAACCTCGACTGATAATGTGACAATTTTATGGAGTGTGCAGACAGGCAAAAATATATGTTGTCCCGATAATCGGATAGAAACGAATTTACTTCTTAGCTTTTAGTTTTAAGCGGCACCGGCGACTGTCTACGGTTATCTGATTGGCTTTGGATTTGCCAACTTAGCCAGCACACTTCAATGCACTTGATATATAATTGTAGCCAAGCGTGAATACACACAGGGGAAAAGCAGAAGCCCAAGCCCAAGCCCAAGCGCAAGCAGCGCTTTCAATAAACCCAAAACGTGCCACAAGACCCCACTTGCCCAAGCACACACATAGAGGGGGAGTGAGAGAGAAAGAGATACACATGTATAGACAAACACACACACACACACACTAATAAATACTCAACAGTTGCACATTTGAAAATTCAACCAGAAAATGTCTAAAAAAGGTCAGAGATACTGAAAAGCGAGAGCGAGCAAGGGCAAGCTGAAAGCGAGAGGCAACTAGAGAGAAAGGGCGAAAGAAAGGCGTTTGGATTTCATATGCCTTTTGCGCACATTTTATACACTTTTGGATTAGGTATTACAATTGTAGCAGTAACTGTAACTGATGTAAAGAAGAAGAGGGCTTTGAGCAGATAATGCACAATTACATATATATTATAATATAATATATATATATATATATATATATATATATATATATATATATATATATATATATATATATATATATATATATATATATATATATATATATATATATATATATATATATATATATATATATATATATATATATATATATATATATATATATATACTAACATTGCTAATCTCTATTAGTTCAAGTCGTATCTGTCGTGGATTCTAGGTAGAAAATATTCTTTTTAAATGATTTATATGATTTTAATATAGACACAATTCTGTCTTAATGTATTCTGTGATTTATATGGATCTATATGTATATTAAAAGAAAATTTTAGGATCTAATATATATGGATCACTCTGTAATTTTATTTTTCATATTTAATACACTCTTCAGTGTATTCAAATTTCGTTATTCGATAGCGCTTCTCCCCTGTTGCTGTTTTTGCAGTGCAACCACAAACAAGTTTTTGGCGCAATGTGACGCACAACGGCTACTGTGTGTGAGTGCGAATCACTGTGTATTTGTGAGAGTGTGTGTCTGTGTGTGTGTGTGTGTGTGATGCCGTGTTCATATGTGTGCTTTCCATATAATTGCCAGCCAGGCGCACAGAACTGGGAGATAGCAGTTGCGTCGGCAACATAGAAGCATGAATGCTGTGTGTGTATGCAGCTGTGTTTATGCCTATGTGTATGTGTGGTTTTCTGTGTGTGTGTGTGTGCTTATTAATACTTGAACGACACACACACACACACAAAATGCGCACATTGAATGCAAGTGAAAAACAAAGTTTCGCCTGGCAGAAATTGTCACAGCAAAACCCACAAAGCTCGCATGACAACTCGAAAGTTAATGGTCACCCAGCCACCCCCTCATCCCTCATTCCTCATCCCTCCTCATCGCTCCACCCCTGCCCACATGCCGCATCGGCTTCGCTTTCCACACACTTTCGCACAGCATTTGAGTGAATAACTTTTACACTTTAGCCCATAGGCGAGTTGTTAAGTAGTTCTCGAGTTTTTCGTTCGGCTTCTCTCGTTCTTTTGCATTTTTTTTTAATTTTTTTTATTTTTTTTGCGGCTTGGCATATCATAAGCTTTGCTTAATTCGCTTAGGAAAAACTCAAGTAGCTCCGTTCACAGAGAGTGAGAGAGAGAGACGCACTCATAGCGGGACAGACAGGCGAACAAGTTCGGGAAATTGTTGGCAAGAAATTTGCATAAAGCAAACCTCAACTGAAGGCAGCAAACGTAAATGTTTGAAAGTATTTTAAGTATTCAAAAATATAAAAAAATATTATTTATTTCTTAAATCTTTGATTACATATTTGTAAAATTAGTGGTTTTAGTTTGTAGGAAAATTAATTATAATATTCATCAATATTTAGATTTGTTTCTTATTTTTTATGTTTTTAGCAATATATTTATGGATTTACTTACATTAAATGAAAATCAAAAATTAAAAATGAAGTCAAAAAGAATTTCTAAAAATCTAAAAAATGTTATTTATTAAAGTAACATTTTTATTTTTATTTAATATTTAAAGTCAACCCAAAACGAGTTTGAAATCGATAATATTTTATACATTTTAATATTAAAAAATAAATGAGAATTTTTTTATATTGTTTAATTTTATTTTTATATATTAATTTTTTATTTTCTCATAATATTGTAATTATTCTTAATATTCTGCCAAAAAGTTTAACGCAAGAAAAATATTATAAATAAATTTCTTTGAGGAAATAAGTTTTAACTTTAAACCGTTGTAATTTTTTTATTTTTTATATATATTTTTTATATATATATATAGTATAATAATGTTCATTTGTATAATAAAAAAATACTTTTAATTTCTATTTGGTTATTTATTACTATTTTAATTATTATAATTTTTTATGCTTCAACTTAGGAGCCCCCACTGTCCTTAAAAACTTATTTTAAATAATTTTTCTAAACATTTCAAATTTTTTTTTTTTTTTTTTTTATAGAGTCTAAGTCTTAAATTACTCAGCAAAAACTGATCAAAATTGTCATACTAATTCCGTACATCAGTATTTTTTTTATATATTTTTTTAATAATTCCAACAAGTTCTGTTGAGGAAGTTTGTAAAAAGTTTAAGAAAATAAAGTTTATATGACTGCAAGGAATTGCCGCGTCGTGCCAAAGGAAGGAAATGCGAATTTGTGTGAGTGGATGTGTGTGTGTGTGAGTGTGTGTGGGTTGATATAACGTGCTTATCCTTTTTAATTAACTTTGCAGCATCGACAACAAGAACAACAACAACAACAACAATAGCAACAACAACCAACGAGAGCGCCAACAACAACGACAGTTGCACAAAACTTATTTAATTAAAATTCGCCATTGAAGCAGATAATTAGATTTTTTTATTTTAAGCAAGGACCAGGCTGCAAATGTTGTTAGTGTTGTCGCTGCTGCCTGGCCAATTGTCGTTAAATATAATTTTAAGCCAACTGGCCATAAAATAGTTTGTTTGCGGGCTGCGGGCTGCGGACTGCGGACTGCGGGCTTTCGTGTTGGGTTTCAGTTTCGGCCAGCATAAATTTACGTGCAGCAACAAAATCGATAATTAATATGATTAATTGACTCCAATAACAAAAGCAACAACAGCCATAAAAATTGGCTAAAATGCGAGCCCGAAATGGGGTCCCGACCAAAAACCAAAACCAAAATCCAATGCCAAAAAAAAAAAAAAATAGAACCAAAGTCCAATCAGTGTATGCCACATGGAACGCGCAGCTTTTCAGGTCACACGCCGATGTCAGGGGCTAATGGCGAAGGGTGAAAAGTGAGGGGTGAAGGGTCCCAGTCCTAACATTTTCGCTAGCCTGCCACGCCCCCTTGTTTTGTTTGAGGTTACGCGTGGTTACATGCGCGTTAACTGGACGCAGCGCCGCGATTGTCATTCAGATTCTGATTGATGGCGACAGATGGGTCAACAGCAGGTGGAGGCCGGTGGGAGGGGTGGGGGTGGGGTCTGAGTGAGTGTGAGCTGCAGCTAGGTTTGCGGACAATTTGATAAACGCCTGTGCTAACTGCATTGAATTGGACAGCTGCAGTCACAACAAAACTAACACACATGAAGGCAAATGTCAGGCAGTAGATTGAAATGTTTTAGTATAGACTTTATAGACTTTTGAATGCTCTTAATGGGGATTGTAATAGAAGATATATAATAATTTTGAAATGCTCAAAAGGTTATTGTAAAACCTAGAAGATTTAATATACATCTTTCTATTAGATATCTAATAGTGATCTAGTCAACACTTGCCATCCATATATAAGCGATACTCTCAGCTACTTTTTATAGATGCCCATATTCGACGGACCCATTTGGCAACCCTGTATCTTTTGACAGAGACGTCAGATCCCTTAATGACATACCGCGTTGGAAGCGTCAGTCAGTATATATGTGTTATATGTTCTCATGTAGGTACTTCGCAGACCTAATTATAAATACATAAAGCACTCAATTCTTAGTAATACTTAGACTATTTTTTGAGTTAAATTTTTAAAAGCTTTCAAAATTTTGTTGCCATTTTTTTTATTTTATATATATTTTTTTTTATGTTGTAATTTGATTGAAATTTTTAAAATATTTAATATTAATAAAAATAATATTAATATTTAATAAAAATTCAGAAAAAGTCTTTGACAAGAGTATTTAAATTGTAATACAAATTGTTTACACATCATTCGCATTATGCAGCATGAATATTTCACACGAGTGTTTGTACATTCCGAAGTATATATACTCAATATATATAGCATATATAAACATATATAAAATATGTACAATAAGTACCCATTAAGGTAACAGAAATGTGTTTATTTGTATTGTGCGCAAAGCTCGTAAAATATCTTTGAACTCAAAATTTGTTTATTATTGGCATTGATTGCTCATAAGACCCGATTTATAGGTACATATAGCATAAGTGAATGAATAAGCTTTTTGTTATTTAAGGCTTTTCAAATATACATGACTGAATATATCGTGCTTATAACAAAGAAAATCTATTAAAAACTTGATTTGTTTATGTACACTAGTAAAGCTGTATTAAAATTAAGTTTTAAATACAAATTTTTATATTTATGTATGCAAATATCAATTTGAAACGTTTGCTCAAGTGCCAAGTAAAAGTTTTGAACACATAAAATAACACTTTATGGCAAGTTACTACAAGTTCCCCTACATCGATAACTAATCGATAAGTTCCTGACGATATTTTGCGAACTAGTTCCCAAGTGCTGTAAACTTTCGCTACGCAATTTAGTCAAACGGGAAAGCGTGTCCCAAACTTTCCAAAACAAACCATTTAGCAAAGACATTAAATTCAACTTTGATTTTAGAAAGTTAGAGAATGAAGTGTCCCGCATAAAGTATGCATATACATATATATAGTATATATCTACCTGATGTTTCATAAATGAATACAAACTTAGTTGGAAAGCCATTCCAATAATTGCGCTTGTTAAATATTTAAAGCCAACTTGGCTGCTACCAAATGCACACAACATTTTGGTTAAGAGCAAAGGGAGAGAGGAAGAGAATGAGGACGATGGGCAGGCAGGAAGGTAGGAGGAGCCAACATAAAAAGCTAAAAGACAATTTTGTGCTTATTTAAGAACAACAAGAAGGCAGCGCTCAAAATGTCGAAGGCGAAAGCGAAACTATAAAATTCATTGAGAGCAAAGTTAAGCTGAGCAACAAGTTATGCCATGGCTAACGAGAGGGAGAAGGACGAAGGACTTGTTCCGTCTATAGATAACCTAACAAGTGGGTGGCATTGGGCGTGTGGGGGGGCGCGGCTGTGTCGTGCCAAGTAACAGTCACTTAAACTGAGCACGAGTCGTGGCTAAAATGTGCGCCATTCATACTTGAAACAAGAACAGATTTAAGTGCAGTGTGGGCGTGGCTGCTGGAGGGTGTGTGCGTGAAGGTTGCGATATTTTTATCACTTAAGCGCGGGGCGGCGCTGGCGAAGGGGGCGTGGCGCGTAAGATGTTGCCACATTAAGTTAGACACGCAGCGCAGCAAAACACTTGAAAGTGGCACAGGGCGTATACATAATCTCAGAGTATCTAATGCGTGTGTGTGTATGAGTGTGTGTGTATGAGTGTGCGTGTATGTATGCTTGTGCGTGCTTTAATGAATGTGCTCAATGTCGCTGATAAGACAGCAGCCACGCGTGCTGATAATGACAAGTATCATTAACTAAAGAGAGCGAGAAAGAGAAGGAATGGGAATGTTGGAAAGTAGAGTGTGTGTGTGTGAGAGAGAGAGAGAGAGAGAGAGGGTGCGAGAGTGAGGCAAACATGTCACTTAATGCTCAACGTCCTCGTCCTGTTGCTCACTTTAAGGCGCTTTTGGCCATGTGGCATTGCCATTTAACTAACCTTGGCAACGTGTTTTTTTTACTCTGCTCTCTTGGTTTTCATTTCATTTCGCTTTTCTTTTTTCATCTGCTTCTTCTTCGCGCTTTTTTTTCGCAAGCATTTAGCAGCCATTTGGTAACATTTCCCGTTTCGGATAAACGCATTTGCGCGCGCGTCCTTCGGCGGCCAAAAACAACCTTTGACACTTTGGCAATCGAGGCCTGGTCGCTGCCAATGGAAATCTGAATCGGAATCGGAATGTGCACGGCAATGCGAATGCAGCCAGCAACGGTAAAGGCAACGGCAATGGCAACGGCGACTGCCAATGCGATTGTGTGGCCGTGAACATATAATTGTTACATGTATTGGACACACACATATATATATATATATGAATTGAACTGCATTGCCAACAGCAGCTGGCTAAAAGTGTCGCAATGCTTTTTAAAATATCCAATTTAATTGAGTATTTTTGATTGTATAACTTTCTGTTAGTTAATGTCTTAAAATATTGTAGAAAATATTATATACAATTAATAAAATGGCAAATGTGACCTTCATCATCAAATAAATTAAAGTGTGTGTAAAGTACAAAATTTACACTGAACTGTAATTCTAAATAACTATCGATAACAGCCGGACAGAAAGCTGAATTGTATATTATTCAGATTTCTAACTAAAATAAATAAACAAGTTTGGAAATTATAAATATTTTAAAATAACAAATATCCATTTCAATTTATAAATACTTTGTTTCATTTATGTCTATCTCTGACTCAGTATTCTGATTTTAATGTACTTTAATGCAGACCGTGCAAGCAACGGCTTTGCTATAATTGCGCGCTACTTTCGTTTTCTCTTCAGCAATTTATAGTTTCATGATTTATTTCGAGTGCTTGACTGTGTGCGTGTGTGTGTGTGTGTGTGACTGCCAAACACGAAAGGTAGGAAGCGTCTGGCTGCTGCTATTTTTACACTGCAATCAGATCAGATAATTTGATTTGTGTGCAACACACACACAGATACATATATATACAATAGCACTTATTGTCTGAGTGAGTGCGTGTGTGTGTGCGCATCTGTGGCTTTAACGCTCGATTGGCATCGCCTGCTTCTTCGTCTTGTTCTGCGATTTCCACTGTTGCAATTTCTCATTGCATACTTTTGGGAGCTGCTTGCACTCTATCTCTCTCTCTCTCACTCCATCTGCCAATAAATGGAGCGTGACCTGGCAAATCATTGGCAAATGTTTGTCTGTGTGTGTGAGAGTGTGTGTGTGTGGATTTGCGTGTGTGTCTGTAAGCTGTTCGTAAACTGACTTCAGCAACAGGATTCGAGTGCAGCTCAACTCTCCAGGCAGTCTTTAACTCGAGTTCTCAACTTTCGCTTGTAATGCATTTATATATATGCACATTTATATTATATATACTCATGTACATTACCAACATCGAATTATTCAGCACGTTGAGCAGCGCAAAGATTCAAGTTGGGAATTATACATATATGATGAAGAGTGGCGCAAACAAGTTTCAAACTAGATAAGAGACGGATGTAATTACATGAAATGTAGTTGCTTGAAAGTAATAATACAATGGGAAATATTTAAACTAACTCTTGAGACTTGGAACTTTTTGTTAACCTAATCTAAGTTAAAATTTAGTAATAGGGCGCCAGCTTCTGAGTAACAGCAACATGTTTTCATTTAAAGAGAAATACATTTAAATATATATATCAAAAGTCATTAGCCCAAAACTATTCAAATTTGTATATTGAAATTATTCATATTATGTATATATTGAAACATCAAACAAAAATAAATAAATATTTAATTGTGTAAAGTTATATTGTTAACTGTTTTCACAGCAGCTGTTGCCCTTGTTCTTGCTGCTGCTGTTGCTGTTTGCATTCATGTAAATGTCAAATTCGCCTGTTGCACTGCGGTTCGACCTTAACTGACGCAGCAGCAACAGCAGCAGCAGCAGCAGCAGCATCAGTAGCAGCAGCAGCAGCAGCAGCAGCAGCAACAGCAGCAGCAGCAGCAGCAGAAACAGCAGCAGCAGCAGCAACAGCAGCAGCAGCAGCAGCAGCAGCAGAAACAGCAGCAGCAGCAGCAAGGCCATTTGACATTTGCAGGAAACTTTGCTGTGCATTTTAAAATCAGCTTTGGGCGAAAATTGCGCAGCAGTCTTACGGGTGTATGCATAAACTGGCATCAACATTAACATATTTTAATTAAAAGAATGTCAAGCTGTTGAGGCGGAGCGCTTCTTGCGGCTGGCGCGCTGCACGTGGCGTATGAGTGATGTCTTCTCACAAATTCGAATAGCCGAGTTTTTTTTTTATATTGTTATTATTATTCTCTTTATGCGCTCTGTCTGCTGTTAAAATTTATTTAAAATCACATTGTATGGTGAAAATAGCAACAGCTGCGGTCACCTTCACTTGCAGCAGTTGCAGATATAAATATATATATATGAGGATATCCATATATATATTTGAAGGGCTTTTATTGATTCGATTTCGAGACCGGCAGCTGCATGACATCCTCACACACATATCCGGTTATTGTACGTGTCGCACAGATAATTTGGGCCACAGTTTGTCTTGTTGTGCGCCGTCAGACGCCCACAAGATTAAATTGGCCAAGAGCAACTGCAACAACAACAACAACAACAACAATAGCTGAAATGTAATTACTCAACAAACAATCATTTTTTGCTGCCACCCACATTCGGAAAATTCAATTGTTTCTTTTATTTTTATTGAGCTGCTGTCGAAGATGTCTACGGCATCAATTTTCCAAAATTAAATGCAGCTCAGTGTAGTAGTATGAGTAACAACAGAATGTTGCCAAAGGTCAACATTGCCTGCGCACAGTGGGATTGTACATGCTGAGTGAAAGTCAGTATTTAATACTGTCTATACTAGGCAACAAATAAGCCATAAAATACTCCTTTTTGACATCATGACATCGATATCGTCATCGCCATCTCAAAAATATCGATAGTGATCAATATTTAATATCACGTCTTCTTCGATATAAGTAAAATATCGATACTTTTGCAACTGTTTTGTTCGTGACATCGCCTGCTCTGCAGCGCTGTCATCACTTTACGCAGCACAAATACAAGCAAATTTTTGCACTTCAAAATTGCTGTCATCCAATTGTGTAATATTTAATCCTGCCTTGCTATAATCGACACTCACTCTCCACACAATCAAATAGAGTTGCAAATGTCGAGCAAATTTGCTTTTGTTTTTTCCTTTTGCGAGCCTTTTTTATCGATCAATTTATTAGCATTTATATCCCATTTAATGCCTCAAATTGTGCCACTGTGCCGAACAAATTTTGACAATTTGCGTGAGTGTATTGCGGATTGAGGGGCGGGACAGAGTCTTTACTTTACTTCTTTTTTTTTTTTTTTTGTTGCCATGTTTTACATGGCGAAAATAAAATAAAATAAACATTACTTATGCTCGACACGTTGCCGTTGTCGCTGCAACCGAAGCGTGGCTGCGTGTGTGAGTGTGTGTGAGTGTGTGAGTGTGTGCGTGTGTGTGTTATCGTTAAACTGTCTATATCAATGTGTGAGTGTGGGCCGCAGGCAACAAAGTCAAAGTCGATGGCGATAAAAGCGCAAACACATACCAGCACACACACACACACACATACGCAACATTCATGGCAACACGAGCACATTCATTCGTACCAAACTCAAATTGTTTGAATACTCACATCTTTTTTTTTTTTTTTTTGATTTTGGCAATTTTCTGTACAGCCTCTGTGGAAATGGCAAATTGAATGCGAAATTGAACTTTTGCCAGCCAGCCAGAAAGTATGGGGGGCTGTGTGTGATTGTGTGTGTGTGCATGGCATGGCAATGGGGCGTGGCTTACTGGGGAACGGCGGCAGACATTCAAAAATGTTTTTTGGCAACAAGGTGCGCTACATTTCCGCACGGAAATTTAGTATAATTGTGTCGATGTCGTTGACATGGAGCGCCGGAAACTGTTGCTCCCATTTGCGATAGTCGGAAAGTCGCAACAACTACCAAAATTACTCAGTGGCTCGAATCACAGCTCAAATCGAAGAACAATTTTCAATAGAAGATAAACGAAAAGTTTGCCAAAATATGAAAAACTTTGTCAAAGTTGCGAATGCAATTCCTAGAGTTCAGAAGTTGTTCATATACCTGAAACATTTCACTCTCATTTCGAGAGGCCCCAAGTCAAGCAATTATAACTTTTATTGGTTCACAGTTAGACTCGAACCATGGCTGCAGTTAATTCTAAATTTTAGTTAATCTCTCATAAAATTATGTGAATTCTAAAAATTTCCATATTTTTTTTATTTATATTATTAACCTAATTCAACTTTAGCTGCATCTATTGCTCTTCCTTTCCCATTCCTCTCTCGAACCCAGAATGTCTGTCAGTTAATAAACTTCCTCATAACATGCACAGCGAGCGAGAGAACACTCCAAATTCATTAAACATTTAACTGCTCTGCATAAAGCTGAAGCTGAAGCACACGGCGCACGTTGCGCATACGCCGCGTCTGCCAAGTAAATTAAATATTATTATTATTGGCGCGTGTAGCATGCCAAAAATAAAAAACAGAGAGAGAGAGAGAGAGAGAAAGAGAAATACAAATATGGAAAAAAGGCAGCAGCAGTTGAGCCCACAAAATTGGCGTTGAAATTTTGTATGTTAAGCGTCGCATAATCTAGTTTCATTTTTATGGAGGCACTTGAATGTTAATGTCGCACATAAATCGTAGGCTTAAACGTGGCATGGCCGAAAATCTGGATTTTCTTTGCGAAAAATGTGATTTTCAAATGAGCCATCAAAAAGTTTTAATCCAATTTAAATTAGCACTCAAAGGCTGTTGAGTTTATATAAGAAATGAAATGCATATATGTGAGGTCTGTTCAAAATGTTACTCAAAAAAGAAAATGTTAAAATTATTTAGTTGTTTGATTAAATTTTTTTATACTTCTCATTGTATGAATGTAAATGCTCAAATTTATTGATTTCGTGTTCAAGCGCACGGCACAAATTTGTATCTATATAAATGAAATATCTTGCCACATACCAAGCGAACAGTCCAAATATTATCTATTTGCAGTCTAAACAATGTCTAAATATAGGCACACATGCACATACACAAACATATATATATAGTTGACATATATATATAGTGTACTTTGCCTGCAGCTTATCTGCCGCAGTTCATTAATGGCCATGCAAAAGGCAGCGTGCCGCAAATGCAGGTCATGCCACATGACACTTGGCACACGCCGCACAATTCAATTAAATTTATGCCACTGTCATGCGCTGTATCTGTGTGCGTGTGTCTGTGTCTGTGTGAGCTTATGTCAATAGCTGTTTTAAGTTAATTAATCAAAGCCGAGGCAATTTTTCGTGTGGCGCTGCGGTCGCTTTGCCAACTGCCCAACTGCCCGACTGCCCAGCGCTCATTTAAATTTTTGTTTGGCTAAATTGTAGTCTGCTTTTAGGCGGCTGGCGAGCGACACGCTGTCCCGCCCCACCAGGCAACAGCATTTGCGCCACTGACACATCTCATTTTGCTGGCAAATTGAGCAGCGCCAGCAGCAGCAGCAGCAGCAGCAGTAAATAATTTGCTAGCTGGCAATTTTACACTAAATTGTTACGTTCGAAAAAAAAATTGATGGAAATATTAAACAAAGCCAGAAAAATGTAAAAATTTTGTAAACACGTGCAACCGACTGAACAATACTCGTTCGAGATGGATTGACAGGTGTATTAATGGGAGGATATAGATTTTTTACATGATATAGAGGATATGGATTCTTAACGTGATCAAGCCACTGTATCTTTATACATCTATAATTCTACTTGGATTACCTAAACGAAACCTTAAAATCATAAAAATCTATGAATATTGTAATCGCGTCTAACTGACTGAATAATACCCGTTCGGTGTGGATTGGCAGGTGTATTGACGGAATATAGATTTGCTTGATAATATATTCGTAATCCTGTACGAATTCCTGAGTATTTCTATATATCTAATTTTCTGTTTCTGGATATATGAAAAGCGCTAAAATTTAAAATATAAAAATATTTTAAATTAATATATCTGACTGCCTAATACTCGTTGGGGATGGATTTAACGGATGCATCAGTTAGATATAGATTCAAATGTTAAAATATACCTAATACATATACTTGTTCGAATCACTGTATCTTGATATATATATATATAATTCTATTTTTTAATCTATGCAAAGCCCTAATCTAAGAATATAGTATAAGAATCTGACTATGTAATAATTGTTCTGAATGGATTAGTAGGTATATTGATGGGGGAAATAGATTCTATACTCTTAATATATATCCATTATCCAATCACTATATAAATATTTATATTCATACATTCATATTATTCAACCTATAGATCTATGCAAAGCATCGAAAGCGGAAATCTACAAATCTATGAAATCTATGCAAGCAGCTGACGTTTTAATGCTCGTTTACGATGGACTAGCTGGTATATTAATGAGAGGATGTAGACTTTTTGCCACTCCTTCAATATATCTTCTATCTTTAGATCTCTCTAATCCATTTTCTGAATAAATCCTAAAACCTGATCGAAATCTAAAAATGTTGTAATCTTTTGCAGTTGACTGCCACATACTCGCTCAAGGTATGTTGATTACAATATTAGCTACAGTTTCTTGTTGCCACGCCTCTATTGGGCGTATTCAAAGAACTTTAGATCTCTATAACTCAGCTGCTGTGTGTAGATCTGAATTTGTAAAGTTTCCGAACAGAGAAGCATTTGGTAATCGTATACAACTAACTGACTGATTAATACTCGCTCACACTCTATTGAGAGGTGTTTTAATGAGAAGATAGAGACTCTTGTATGAACACCTAGTTTAAACAAACTGTATCTTTAGATCTCCATAGCTCAGTAGCTGGTTTTATATGAAATTCTGAGTACAGAAATGGAAGAATGCAGTCAACGCATACTACTGACTGTTTAATACTCGCTTACATTAAAAAATGACTATATTTATAGTTAAATAATATAGATAAATAAATATGGACATATAATATATAATAATTCTTTATATACATGAACTTGTCGTGCGTCTAGTGAGCGTGGCTAAATAGCTTTAAGATCTGTCTTTATATTTATTATTTATTTTATATTTATATTTATCTAAATATACACCTAAACTTTAAAAATAAAAAAAATACTACATATATATTCCTCTTGCCACGCCCCCTTTTGTCTAAAATTACATAAGCCCAATACTCTAATTATCTCTCATTTACATACAAATATATAAACAAAACTTAAAATCTCAATGGATCATAGAACAACAACATATCCCTAACAACTAATATACTCCTCTACTTTTATAAACGAACATAAACACTATTTTTTTTCTTTCTTCTTCTTCTTTTTTGTTGTAATTTAAACGCAATTAGTTTTCGGTTCGATTTGTAAACAATTTGCAGTTTGTTATGGCCTTTTGGCTTTTGGTTTTAAACAATTTTGCCATTGGCCGCGATTCGTTGATATTTTGTTGTTGTTGTTGTTTTTTCTTTCCCATTTTCAAGGTAAAATAGCGTACGATTTGGCGTATTAATTTTCGCAGCGGAACTTGGCGTTTGGGGCATGGCTGCGGCTGATTGGCAGTCGGAATTTGGCTGAGATTGCAGGCAAAACTAATTGCCACTTGAGCGCTGGCAGTGCATGGCTCTGTGCTGCCTGCTTAGCTGGGGTCAAGTGTGCGAGAGAAAGGTCTGCACAACTGTGACATGGACACACACACACAGATACACTAACATTGGCTAACAACAATGGCACACACAATTGTCCTTGCAAGGACACACACAGCCTGCCACGTCAACGTCTTGGGCTGCTGCTGCTGCTGCTGCGAAAATATTGATCCATTTTTTTCTCTTTTCAAAAAGCAAAAAAAACCGCGTGCAGGTGTGAGTGGCAAGACAGGTGCTACCGTCCCGGGCAATGTGTCTGGCATGTCCTTTGCTCAAAATTTATGAATTGCGCCACTGTTTGTGTGTTGGTCGCGCGCGCGTTGGGCCTGCGGCTGCGTCTTTGCAGCCAGTTGGCACACATTGCGTATACGCGATGTTTATTGATTGCAAACGAATGTGTTGCGCCAGCCAAACAACAACAACAACAACAACACTGAACATTGGGCATTCAGCATTCAGCATGCGCCAACCTGTTCAATGCTCAATTCTATTTGTCCTACAAATATTTGTCAAAGCCATAAACTGGCTGCATGTAGACCAAATATAGCAACAATAACATTTTGGCAAGACAAAGTTGGGGTTGAATGTGAATTAATATAGTGAAATTTTATATCTTATAGATATTCATGAAATTATATTAAATTTAAATCTTTTGCTTCTCAGCTACTCAGAGCTGGAACTTCGTATAATTGATTATCTATATAATTGGAAGAAAAGAGCCATAGCCAAATGAATTCATATAAGTGCCCAATCATATGTTGACTGGTCTGATACAAGAAATTGATTACAAAGCCTGAAAGATGTCTGGACTAAAAAGAAGAGAAGATTTTTATCTCTATAGAATAGTTATTTTGGGTATAAGCCCACAATTTATTATTTTAGTACAACAATTTAAAGTGCATCTATTGTATAATATATAAAAATGAATAAAAACAGAATCTCTTCCACTTGTTCACTCTCCACTACAAGTCAAACAAGGCATAAAGTAACGTAATGTTATAATATAATTATCTATAAGATATCATCAATCTAAATATGTAAGTAAAGAAATTGAATTGACGGAAGTTAAGTTCAATTTTCAGTTGGATCTATATCAGAGTAATGCGATATACTCCTTATGGCATCTATATACTTATATGCATCTAAAACACATTTTATATTTAACGAGCACTTTATATCTACTACTAGTAAATATGCATCAAATGTGAAATCCCACTGGTATCTTAAAGATACAGCTACGAGGAAGCTAGGCATATCCAATGCCGACAAACCTAAGATTTCTATCTAAACATTGTATCTGAACTTCAAAAAATTGTTGTATTCTCAACTGTATCTTAAAGACACAGCTAAGCTGTATGATAGGTATACATCATTGCATCTAACTATATGTATCTTAAAGATATATCTTATTATTACTGTCCATAGCTCTATTTGTATCTCAAAGATACAGCTAAGACAAAGCAAAATCCAGCTGATGGTAACAGTGCTAAGAATAGTGTCTGTAAGATATATAACGTATCTTAACTTCCTAAAGTTATAGTTCTTCCCAATGCAATAAAGTTAACAATCGTATCTCTAAGATACACAATGTATCTCAACCTCTCAACTAATGTCTTTAACATGTTTTTAACTAGAATTTAGTCTGTCAAATTATTTAAATTGTTTGCTTTGCCTAATCTTTGGGGTTTTTCGAACGTCCGCTGGAATCGCAAATCGAACGCTGAATATTCATGAACAGGCGCGCAATTAAAGCGTCGTCGTCGCAGCCATCGTCGACGTCGACGTAATTGTTTTTGTGTACACGCGCCTAAAAATAACCAACACGTAAATATTGTCTAGATATACAAACGGACGAGTACTATATACCTACGATATATACATATATATATAGACGTATATATCTTTCTATATCTATGTAGTTAGTGTATGCGTAGTCGTATAGCGGCAAAAGGCATTTTTGGCTGTTGACTGCGAAGCATAAAAGTGGAATTGACCAGAAAAACAAACGGACAGCCAACGAAACGAAAGCCATAAAAAATTGAGCACAAATCTGAGAAAAGTTTACAATACCCTAGTTGGGCAGTTGAAAGTAGAGGGTGTATTGGTCGGAACACAAATTGAGGTAGTATAAAATATTTAATATATATGATAGTATAGTAGTAGTAGTCAAATATATTTAATGTATATGATAGTAGAAGTATGTATGCATGCATAATTATATTAAGTTATATATATATATTTTTGATTGCTTATATTCATATATCAGATTAAAACTTAATATAATTATATGAGATCAACTTTTCTAACACTACAATTGGTTCACTGCTTTAAAAACTGTTTTCAACACTGTTTTGCAAGTAGAGTGTCAATTTAATTACTAGTTTTCAGCACTAATCTTAGAGCACCAGTTAAAACCCGTTTTCAACACTGTTCATCAATTATAGCTGAATCAAAAAATCGTCTTCTAACACTGCTTTATCATTAGAAGATTACTTAAAAACCCTTTCTCAGCACTGTGTATTGATTAATCATTAAAATTGTAAAACAATACATTTTCTCATATTTTATTAACAATATATTGTCAATAATAGACTTTCAGATTTACCACAGCCTTTCGTCTATAGGGTAACTATCAGTCGACTACCTTTAGTTCCTTTTGCTTTCTTGGCTTGTTTATTGCTGCTGATTTGGTATTTTGGACATTGGAATTGGTATTGGAATTGGCCAATGCTAACGCCGCTGCCTGCGTGTTGATTGGCCAAAGTCAAAGTCAGACACACACACACACACACACACACACACAGCTAAGCAGCTGTATCTGAGTGTCTGCGTGTGTATTTGCCTGGAAATTGTCAACTCTTGAACCTTTTTTTCCGTTTTTTTTTTGCTGCTGAACCCGAAAAGCAAACAAAACAAAAGTTGAAAACAAAATTGAAGCCCATTAGGAGCGCTTGAGTGGTTAAGCATATCTAAGGAGTTTTCGAAATATATATATATGTCTGTCTGTATATATATATATACTTTTTTTGCAATTCTCAGCACCCGAGTTTCAATTCAAAAAGTAAAAACTTGGCCCTAAACTTATTTGCTGTTTATTGTGGTTGTTTTTTTTTTCTTGTTGCCTGTTTCGGGTTTTCTTCTTCTTCTTCTTTTTTATTTCGTTATAGGCTTGCTTTGGCGTCCTTGCTGCATAGCCTTGCCTTCATGGACGCGCGCAAACAAAGCGCGAACTGCGAGAGGTCCTTGCCGGCGCTGCCAGCCTGAGATGCCCAACTGAGCTTGAGCCAGGGCCTGGGCCTGGGTCTGGGTCTGGGTCTGAGACTGGGTCTGAGACTGGGCCTGGCCTGGGCCCAAGTGCTGCTTTGCATTTAATTACGCTTAAAAATTAATTAATTTCTTTTTTGTGGCTACGTGGAGTGACTTGAGACATAATCAAGCTACCGCTGCTGCTGCTGCTGCCGCTGTCGACGCCTTAAAGTATGCTACACTGCGGCCGCTTTTATCTCTCGCTCTTCATCCTTGTACCTTGATGGCGTCTGGCAGGCCTATGGATGCCGCGCGTGGCGGGGCAGATGCGGCTGCTGCGCACTTGGGTCTTAAATAATTCAAGAAGCGCGGTTTCACCTACCAGCAAACAGCAACAACAACAAATAACAACTACAACAAATAAGAGCAACAACAACAACAACAACTACTACAAAAACCTTTAAATGCCAAGGATAAGCGCGTGGTCTTGTTTAATGCGGATTTCTTTGCTTGCCTCAGGCCATCTACATTTATAAGCTGCTCGCTCCCATTATGGCAAACAGAAAAAAAAAAAAAAAACATTTCCAAAAATATTTAAATCGAAAGAAAATATGATAATTCCTTTGTAAGAACTTTAGATACATTTAGCAAAGCGTTGATAGAAATGTTATAAATTATGTGAAAATATCAAAGTAAATAGACAATATAAAACAAGTAATAATGCTCTAGTTGAGACTGCTCGACTAGGAGATACCCTGAGCCCTGTGAAGAGCCAAACAAACAACACATACACACAATATGCAATATGGGCATTACTATGGGAATTTAATTGCTTAATAACTTCTCTTAGTGATGGACTAACTGCTTCAAACTTTCACAACTTATTAATGGAATTCATATGTGTGTATTTGCCTAAGCACAAGTCTCTAATATTTGATTTGTGCTTTTTACAAATAGGGGGAATTGGGGGCGAAAGGGGCGTGGCATCTAAAATCTAAAGATTACGTTATCTCCGTATTGATTACACGCAACTTTTTTTTATGTTATATTAATTTTTTAATACTTTCTTATACATATATGTATGTATATTATATCTGTTTTAAAATAAAAGTAATATAAATATATATGTATAGATTATACGAAATATTATTATTTTTTAAATTTTTACTTGCCCAATATTAAACAACATCAAAGTAACCTATTGAAATCAAACCAATGTTTAGCCTCACCTGCAAGACAATCAATGAAAAGTATGGGGATTAGTTAAGAAACAATTTTCTATATAATAAAAAACTATATTAAATATGTAAGGAAATAAAAAGTACCATAACTTCGATTAATAAATTTATTTAATTCGAAGAATTGAGACTCCATTCATTAAGAACAAAATTTCATATATAATTTTGTCACTTATTATTTATAAAATTATTTTTCAGGGAACACAATATTTGTTTAATTTATGAAATATAAATATATGAAATATATTTATCTTCAAGCCATAATTTAAATATGGCAAATAACATTCAAAACTTGCCCAATTCATAATTATATGAATTAATATGAAATATATATATATATATATATATATATATATATATATATATATATATATATATATATATGCTTTGTATTCAATTGAATTCAACTCAATTTAATACGAATTCCAATTCATTTTCTGCTTTGACTAATTGGCTTGCCTTAGGCATTGTTTCGTGGTAAAATGCTAATTAGAACTAATTGGTTTCCAATTGCTTTGTTGTGCTGCTTATGTGTATTTATGATTTAATTCAATTTGTAATTGAGTGAAATTACTTTTGTTTCACATTTTAGCTCTAATTTGGCTATGCATTTAGTTAATTAAACGTATTTTTGCAACAATTGGAAACACAAGCAGCAAATGAACTCAAGACCACGCGCATTCCAATTGCATTTGTTGCCATTGAAAATGCCTCTGTAATTGTTGTTGTTGTTGTTGTAGCTGACACAAAACAGAAACCGAAACTACACAGAAAAGGAATGAAAACGAAAACAACTTGTTGGAAATTGAACAAATGTGCATATTGCCAAAAACAAATTTTAATAACTCAGCACGCGGCGCTGTCATAAGGTTAGATTAGCAGCAAGAGCAGCAGCAGCAGCAAGAGCAGCAGCAGCAGCAGCAGCAGCAGCACCAACAACAATGACGACAACAACTGCAAATACTGGCAAACAACAGTAAAAGCAACAACAACAACAAAGAACCGCAACAACAACAACAATCGTTGAGTCAATTTGTGTATTTGAAGGTCAACGGGAGGTGGTTGCTGCTGCTGCTGCTGCTGCTGCTGTCTCTGGCAGTGCCGTTACTTTGAGTGCACTAGAAGAAGAACTGAGAAAGCGGCCAAGCAAAGCTGCAAGAGCAGGCTAGCAAGATAGTGAGCAAGCAGTTTAGATAGATAGCTAAGGCTGGGCAGCGAGAAGGGCAGAGCCAAAGGGAGCGCGCGAGACTGAGAGTGAGAGTGGAAGGGAGAGCAGCGCTCGCACTGTGTAGCTCACTTATTGGATTTTCGCTTACGCTCTTTGCGTCTCTCTCCTCTTTCTCTCTTCTTCACATGTGCTATGCAGCATAAAAATCATTGGGTCGAAAGAAATTTTGTTTACTGCACTTTATTGTGCTGTTGTTGTTCGTGTTTTTGTTGTTGTTGTTTCTTATTGGCATTCGTTTATTTTTCGGTCTATCAAGTATTTGAGAAAGCAAATTCTTGTTGCATATTTTATAAGTGCATGCGAATATACGAAAACAAATAATAATAATAATAAAAAAAAAACGAATGCTAACAGCATTGCATTGTTGTTATTACGCATACGTAATGCGAATTGTATATTACGTATACGCAATGTAAATAAATTTACAACTCAATTCACATTGTTTTTTTTTTATGTTTTTGATGTCTCTATACAGTTTTTTGCTTTCAATTAAATACAAATAAATTAATTTAAATTCCGATTAAGCTATAATTAATTTAATTTAAAAAATATTTATGAATGCTCAGCTATGGATATTAAACAAATAAAAACGTGTTTCGATTGCATGCAAAATATTTATAATATTTACACTCCAATTTAAATTAACCCAAACAGCATATACACATACACACCCACCCATAAAAGTATGCTCACATGAACTTTAAATGCCTTTGGGTTCAGTTCTGGCCTCACTAAAATTAAAAGCGTCCCCATATATAATGCAAAATATAAAAAATAAATAAATAAATAAAAGCAGCAGAAGATGAAATTTGAGCTCTGCTGTTGGTCAAGCACTAAAAACAACCCACACACACACATACACACACACACACACACACACAAATGGCAATAAAAATAAAAACATATCGCTTGTCTCTCATTCACTTTGATATGAACTCTAATATCATTGAAATTATAATTATGTGTGTTTTATGTGAGAAAGCGGAGCGAGCGAGATAGCAGCTGGCCCAGGGCAGCCAGGCTGCTAAAAGCTTATATATGTATATGCCTGATATATATATGTATGCATATACTATATATATATGTATATATATGTATATATCTGATTCACCTGGGACCCATGCTGTTTGCTTGGTCGCCCTGTCACGCCCACAAGATATTCATTTGCAGCAAAAAGAAGAGGAAACAAATAAAAACTGTTGCCATTGACCGTTGGCTGTTGGTTGACCCTTAACCGAAAAACCCCACCCCCAACCCCAACCCCAACCCCAACCCCCCACTCCCGCCCTTGCAGACCGTGCTCTGCCATTGCCCATGTGCGTGGCAATTTGTTATTTATGCTGCGTTCACGTGTTGATTGCTTATATATGCAAATCGAATAGAATTTTGTTTATATGTTTATCTCTAGGCATCTGCACCTTTTGCGTATCGATCGAGCTACAATTTATGCCTCTCCATTGGCAGCGCCCAAGAACTTATGGCTATCGCATACATTATACAACTGCCCAGAGACTATATACATACCATAAAATTGAAAACAAATACATATCTATATATATTTATATATATCTATATATATTTGAGTTTATTTGTTTTGATTTAATCGCTTAATATTTGTTGCTTCAGCAAAATTTTTAAGTGATTTTCTAAAAAATCGATTCATTAATTAAAAACAAAGCAATTTATAAGCTTATAAAAAATTAATTTCCATTCAGTTGAAATTTTTATGGAGTAATAACATTGTTTTAATACATTTTCTATACATCAATTCCTGTTGTAGGTTTTTTATGTTTTTCATAAATTTTTTATTAGTTTTGATTACAAATTTATTGAATAAACAATTAAATTTATTTTACAAATGGCTTAAAAGCCTTAAAAAAAAATTGTAATAAATTTAAAAAAAATGTTACAGTTCTTAGTAAAATAAATTGTATAAAATATAAAAAAAATATTTTTAACGAATATTTCTTACATAAAAAAGTGCTTTCTAAACAAATTTTTTCTAATAGTAGAATATATAAAAAAATAATAATATTTTTAAGAAATATTTTTTACATAAGAAAAACAAAACCATATATGTAAACATATGTTTGTGTTTTAATATTTTTATGTTATAACAAAATTAGTTTTTAAATATTTTTTTACTGTGATACTATATACAATAGATATACATACATATACATACATATGTTTTTCATCTAACTCTTTTTTAACAAGGTGAAATACCCGCCGCAGCTTTGTTTGTAATTTCCCTATTTCTCTACTTTCTAAACTTAAAAACTATTTGTTTCAGGCAAACAGTGCGAAACAATGTGGCTAGAGCGAAGAAGAAGAGAAAAGAAGCGTTTGGCCATCTTGAAAATGGGGAATTGCATATTTGAATCTCAGCTGAGGCCGCTCGATTCAATTAATTTCAGCTGGCAAACAATGAAGGCCGCCTGCCTAATTGCCAGCATGGCCAAATGTAATCAAGTTCCAAGAGCCAAGGGAAACGAAGCAGAGAACTGACAGAGAGAGAGAGAGAGGGGGGCACTCAAAGAGAGACAGAGAGAGGGAGAGCGAGAGAGACAAGGGCAGCAACATTGGCAGCTAAAACAAAAACATCAGCAATGGATTTACATTTACTTGGCGCAACACAACTAAACACTCAATAACAACAACATGCAAACAAACAAACACACACGCACACACATACACACACACACATACATACACACAATTGCATCAATTATATGGCCACTAATTTGTCTACATTTGGGTAGCTAAATAATTGCAGACAGCGCAGAGGGCGAGGCGCAGAGGTCGGGCAGCAACAGCAGCAATCAAAATCCGACACACACACACGCACACACACAGAGGCACACACAAATATTTGCATTGAGGGCGCTGTCAAGTGAGAGGTGGGTGCAGGAAGAGAGCGGGGAGGGCGGGGCAACTGGGGGCGTCAACGTTGTTTAATCGAATTATGCAAAGGCAACGGCAACGGCAACGGCAACGGCAACGGCAACGACATCTGTGCACACACAGACTGCACATAACGGGATTAACATATTCGATAAATGTATCTGTGTATCTATAGCTGTGCATCTGCATCTATAAATGTATCTGCGGCAATAGCTGCTGATGCTTTTAATTAAAATGTGCATACAAAATTGACAGCAGGCGGCAGGCATCAGAGCAGGCCATACAAATTTAACACACACAGACACACACACACGCTCACTTCGTTAATACACAACAACAACAACAAGTAAATTGAATCTCCCAAGTAAAATTTCCTGAATAACACACAGACACCCATTCGAATCAAAAAAAATAAATCAAACTCAGAATGTCGTCGTTGATTGCCCTCTCGATTCTGGTGCTGGTTTTGATGCTGCATAAGGTTTACGCCATTGAAGCGGATGCATATCACGCCATAATGAAACATGACGGTTAGTCAAGACATCGGTTAACTGCATATATATAACATTATTTCTATATTCTCCTTAGACTATCCCGACAAGTGCGTTGTTCTCTCGCCACAAGGCAAGTCCGTGATAATCAACAGCGATGAGACCGTTCGTTATCCTGGCCAATGCGCCGAGATCTATTGTGGCCGCAACAGCTGGGCTCTGGTCTATACGTAAGCATAGTTCCAGGTTCCTATCACACATTTTACTATAATATATATATTTTTTTAATTCTTACAGTTGCCCGCAAAAGTATCCACCCGCGGACTGCACATTTGGTGACTATATCAATATAAATGCTTCCTATCCGGACTGCTGTCCTCGTAATATTGATTGTAATTCAATTGATACTGAGAACTAATAATTTCTAATCTTTTGGCTAAGTTCCAGATTGTTGGGAAAAAAGTAAAAGACAAATTTTGCGTATTGTTCATATTAATAAAAAAAAGAAAATTTGTTGTAGTAAATACATTTTTGTTGAACTTTAAAACGAAATTCGCAAATAAGATGTTTCTTGGTGAACAGACCAAATATCCGAACATTCCATGACTGTTTCTTAATACACCGAAGCTCTATGCCTCAAATGGTCTATATCGTATTGAAACTTAAGAAGTTTGAAATTATAAGGAAATCTTGAAAATATGCATCTTATTAAGAAATGAGGTATCATAAATAAAACACTTTTACCTACCGATCATAGCCCAACATATAAAATGTCTTTAACCAAACCCAATCTTTCCTAAGCCCTACTGATATTTTAGATAAAAACACTAATATGAAAGAAACTAATATAGCAGATATAACAAACTCCTAGCCAAACCTAAATGTAACATAACCTAACGTTACATAACTTAAGTTAAAATAAACGTTAACAAACCTTAACGTCGCAGTAATCACACCAAAGAATATGACACTGTACTCAAGATACTTAAAAAATTATCTTAGACTCATAGTAGCTTCAAAAAGTAAAGTTTCGTTAGGTAACATTATCGGAACTTTACATAAATCTTAGCCAACTTTAAATAGAGCTGGAAAAAGAACCAATTTTGTCCTAACCGAGCATTAGGCACGAATACATAACCTAACCTCACTTCACGTGCAACCTAACCTAACATAACCTAACCTAACCTATAACCAAATCTAGCGTGCAGTTTGTTAACTATCAAACATCTGACACTTGCCAAAGGGAGAATTGTTAGATTATCTAAAATTCTTAAAACTATTTAATATCAAAATCAATATATTGTTTTTATAAAGCTCTCATTGCAAAGTAGCTGCTAAAATTCTTTGTAATAACAAGATGAATGAGCAAATAATTATATTATTTCTATTCATCGCATCTTTTACACACGGAATTCAAGCCGCCGAATGGGTAGGCATATACCGGAACGAGAGTGGGTTCATATACACATATATACATATCAGTTAGTAATACCCATTTTAAACGCAGAATATCCGGGCAAGTGCGCCATTCGATCGTCCCTGATAATCGATGAGGGTGTAAGTATCAAGGATCCCAGTCACCCTTGCCGCCAGATTTTCTGCGGCCGCAATGGCTCGGCGACATTCCAAAGGTATGTGCTATATGGTTCCATTTTCATAACTGTAACTTCAGTAAAATCGTATATTTACAGCTGTGGCGTCATCAGCGGATTGCCACCAGGTTGTCGCTTTGATGGCTATGTCGACATCAAGCAACCCTATCCACTATGCTGTGAACGTACAATCATCTGTGATTGAGACTTTGTGTTCATAAACGACATTGAAGCAAACTGTGCAGTAAATTTTAGTAGTGTCACAATTTAAATATATATATATATATATATATTTATATTTATATTCCATCACATATACAATATATATAATATTATACTCAATATGTTACTTGTTAAGGCCGTCCTCTTTCTTGTCTTTATCCAATGCATTACTCAGACGTTGGCTTTGAATGCATTACATAATTATGGAAATAGCGGTAAGTACTACGACTAGTTTACTCTGTTTAGACCCTTCAAACTCGGTTGATATAATATGAAAATATCATCTCTCCAAATCCACTTGGATGTCATTCCATCCTACCCTAAACTACCTCCTTCTTATCTCCTCGAACTCTCTTGTCATATCTCTTCTATCCTCATCTTTCTATCTCTTTTCACATCTCCAGTGTATCCGGGTCGTTGTGTTATAGATATGGGCAGCTCCGTAGTGCTCTTGCAATTTGGAGAGTCTGTAAAACTGGACTCGCTGCCCTGCACACAGATCTTTTGCGTTGGCGATGGATGGGGCATGCTAGAAACGTATGTATGAATAATATATTGTATAAGATAATATAATATAAAAGTTCGATGCATCTCCCTTAATATACCATATAAGATAATATAATATAAAAATTTGATACATCTCCCTTAATCTCTATTATGCTTTGGCAGTTGCGATTATATGCGTCCAGGGCTGAACTGTCGATATACGAGTTTCAAGGACTGGGAAGCGGACTACCCCGAATGCTGCAAGCGTCACGTCGTATGTGATTAAAGTAATCAAATTGATTTCTCGCCAATTAACACATTTCGGTCTTTTGTCTGTGTTTAACAATTCGTTGCAAGCAAAATTTAATCAGTGATAAAAGTTTGATACAGTTTGGAGCGTGACTTCAGCTAAAATGCTGCATGTAATCACATATTTGTCATGTACAGATATTTATAAATTCAATATGTTTGAAAATGAATATAAAATATAATTCTATAAACAAATTCCCTCTCGCTTATATATATGTGTTATATATATTTATTGAAATATTTGTCATGCAAAGTCAAGAGTTCAACGAAAAATAAACTTATTAGCGAGATTTTATACATTACACAAAGACTTCAAACAACAAATTAAAGTCAAAATATATTGAATATGTACAGGAATAGAACAAAATATATTTGAAACTTTCAAAAAATTAAATAAAATGTAAAATTACAAAATTTTGTTACAAAAAAAAATCATAATGTATTAACAACTTATCCCTTAGAGCTTTAAAATGAATATAAAAATATAATAATGAAATGGTTAGTAAAAGAAAAGACTATATTTTCTCAAATAAAAATAGATACATTTAATATAAAGCTAAAAAAAAAATAATGTAAATTGAACAACTTATGTTTCACGTTGATATTTTTAATTAAGCTTCCTTTTAGATTTCAATAAAAATGTTTTTTTTTTTTTTTTAAATAAATTGTTTACTTTAATATTTTATTTATTTAAATATCTTTCTGCATTATTTATTTCAAATGCATCAAGCATAAATAACCACGTGTCGATTAAATAAATAAGTCTCGCATTTGTATGGAATAATGCACCCATTATGTAATCTGACGTAATCTGAAACCTGTTTGTTGCCGCAGAAAATTTGATTGCTGAATCAATGCGACTTTTGAGTGCGAAGCGTTAAGATGAATCAGTTTGTGAGCGGAATATTGTTGACGCTGTTGCTGCTCGGACTGTTGATGCCGCCCACTGAGACCGCTGTGATACATGACGTCTTCGAAAATGCCGATCACCCAGGCAAGTGTTATGTGTCGGCAGAGTTCATCTTGAATCCAGGTGAACAAAGGAAGTATCCTGGACTGGAATGTGTACGCATTACATGTTTCAACAATAGCATGGGAGTTATTCACACGTAAGTTAATTGTCTTAGATTAGGTTGTGAGCATTACAATTTTTTTTTATAAATTTCACAGTTGCAGCATTCAGAGACCTCCCCCAGGCCTTATGTTGGGTAAATTTTTGTATCCCGATGCCGATTATCCCAAATGCTGCGAACGTGAAAAAGTTATTATCTCGCCTTATGCATAATAAAAATAAAATATTACATGGAGAATGCTTGCTATCTATCCATAACTATAAAAATATTCAACGTGCTTGTTCTTCTAATGACAGCGCAGTAAAGCACACATTAAACATCTAAAAAAATAAAATAAACATTATGGACTATAACTTATTCTTGAGCAAGAATATCATACTTCACTTCATTACACAACTTCATATTTTACAGGAACATAAAGTGAAAATGGAGAATACATTAAATACGGAAGGTAAATTGTAAATCTAATTATAGAAAAAGTACAAAAAAATTAACGATGCAAATTACAGAAAACTAATATACTCGTTTAGCATCATAAACAGGTATAAATACTTAACAGAAAATGGCTTAGATAGCTAAATCTGGAAATGCGATATTATTTATACTTATAATACAAATAAAAAAAATAAATGTGCTTCAGTCAAGACTGCTCGACAGGGAGATACCCTGTAATTGTCAACTTTGTAGTATTTTAATTACATTTTTTGCAAATTTGAGCCAAAGGGCCGCGATATCCAAAATCTAAAAGATACAAAATCTCCGGACCTTTAAGTAAATCTGAAATATGCAGCTCTAACGGTATTTTAATTACTCTTTAAAATCAAATTGAAATAATCAATAAAAATCGATAAAACGAATATGGGTTATCGAAAGAAAAGATAAACTTATACTGCGTATAGTATACACGAGTATACTTGTATAATATTCAGTCTCTTGGTTTTGTAGTTTACGTGATATCTGTATTCTTACGGACGGACGGGCAGACGGACATGGCTAGATCAGTTCTGCTCATCATCCTGATCAAGAATATTTTACTTTATGGGGTCTGCCACACCTCCTTCTGCCTGTTACATACATTTTCACAAAACCATTTTAGCCTGATTCAGAATATAAAACTAAATTGATTCACTTTTTGTCATTATTTTAGATCTCAATTCAATTTGTATTCCTTATTATTATTTGGTTTATTATTTATATATTTAAGTATTTATTTATTTAAATTTCTCTTCTCATTTGTATATTTCCACGTATCTATTAAATATTACATGGAATATTGCACCTACTATGCAATCTGACGTCATCTGAAACTTGTTCGTTGCCTCAGACAATTCGTTTGCTCTAGATGAATCAGTACGATTTTTGAGTGCGAGGCGTTAAGATGAATCAGTTTGTGAGCGGAATATTGTTGACGCTGTTGCTGTGCGGACTGTTGATGCCGCCCACTGAGACCGCTGTGATACGTGGCGTCTTCCAAAATGCCGATCACCCGGGCAAGTGTTATGTGTCGGCAGAGCTTATCTTGAATCCGGGTGAACAAGGCAAATATCCTGACATAGACTGTGCGCGAATTATATGTGGCAACAATAGCACGGCAGAAATTCACACGTAAGTAAAATGTCTCAGATTATCTTATGAGAATTACAAATTGATTTATAAATTTCACAGTTGCGGCGTTCAGCAACCTCCCCCAGGCTTTGAAATGGGTAAATTTTTGTATCCCGAAGCCAATTATCCCGAATGCTGCGAACGCGAAATAGTGAAAACCAAGTAAATAAATAATACAAATAAAATATTTAGCGGAGACTTTTTCTATCTATCTATAACTGTAAAATATTCGATGTGCTTGTTCTTCCAGAGACTGCGCAGCAAAGCACACATCGAACATCTAAAAATAAAACTAACAAAAACAAAAATAAAAACAAAATCGAAAACATCTGACGATTTTACACAGTGCAGGCCATAAGAATTCATAAGAACAAATATTTGAGAGAATATTTCGCAGTGACCATGTAAGTAACAACTCTTTGGCTGACACATTATAGACTATAACTTAATCTTGATCAAGAATATTATACTTCACTTCATTACACAATTTCATATTTTAAAGGAACATAAAGTGAAAATGGAGAATATATTAAATACTACAGGTAAATTACAATTTTATATTATAAATCTAATTATAGAAAATACACAAAAAACTTGCTTTAGTAACCGATTCAAATTGCATAAAACCTATATGCTCTTTTCACTTCGTAAACGACTATAAGCCCTTAACAAAAAGTGCTTTGATTCTGCTTTAAAATGCCAATTTACTTGCTATAAACTTAATATCCAGCTTAAACTGATAATGGAGCATATTATAATGTAATGAAATTCTAATACTAATATACTAATATATTTACCATAAAAAATATGTAAGAGTACTCTCATCGAGACTAGGAGATCCATAGCCCCATTTAAGATGATGATATTCTAATCATTCTACGCTATACGCACACACTTACGCAAATATAAGCGCGCGCTCTGCTAACTGCGCAGTTGACGCAGCGACTGCGCTTGGTTAGCCGATTATGGGCATTCAATTATTAAATAAGTTGTCTTGTAGATGAAATATCTTCATCATACATTCACAACTTAATGAGACTCGAGCATATACTTGCCAAACACAATGTTCTAGTATTTGAATTTTGTTTTGAGCAAGTTTTGAGCGAAGGTGGCATGATATTGAAAATCTAAAAATTACAAAATCTCTGTTTTCATTACAGCTACATAGTTAATCTGAAATATGCGGTTCTAATGATATTCAAATTACCCTCTAAAAACAAAATAAAATTATCGATTATTATCGATAATAAGCAAATGGGAGGCGTTATCGCAAAAAATATGTGTAAGAACTGAGTAAGAATTATGCAAATCATTTCAGATATTTAGCATCGTGTATATCTCAAAGACTCTGAATTTGCAGAAAATTAAATTTCTCAAAGAGGTTTTCCAGTAAAAACTCAACTTCCTTCACTGAAGAAGACTAACGTAGTCTCTTCTGCCTCTGTCTCTCAGCAAAAATACCTAAATTATTTCGAATGACCTTAATACACATAAACTGTATCCTGGCAAATAAAAAAACTTTCGCCCAAAAATAGAAATTCTCAAAATGCTGCCGTTTGCCTTTTTGATTTGCATCAAGTTTTGTTTTTGCATGAGGACATAAAACAAGCATCATAAATCGAGATGTTGGCCATATGTATAGTATAGTATATATATATAGTATATATGTGTGTGTATATAGCCAGTTAGTATGTCATACTTAGAGCGACTGATTTTATGGCTGCCAAGTGCTCGGCAAGTCGGCAAGTTTATTATGAAGCTTTATGCTCAGTTTATGGCAGTCTATTAATTTGGCTCGGCGTTGGAGACGGCGACGGCTATGGTTATGTCGCACGAGCTTGGGGACTCTGGCTTGACCCTGGTCCATTTGTTACTGGGGCAAATGGGCGCCCAGTTATTTTCGTAACATACTTTTGGCAAACAAATTTATTGAGCGGTTAGCGTTATGACTGGGGCGATTTGTGTGTCCACATGGGTCGCATGGGTATACGCCGATCTGCCCTCTCTCTCACTCTTTCTCTCTCTATCTCTTTCTGCGCCACCCGTCAATGCTATCAACAACAATAAGCGAAAAGCTATGTCAACAACAACAACAACTATTGCGAGCGGAAAGATAAGAGCAGTCGAGCTGAAACTGAAACTGAAACCGCACCCACAACACTAATTGCCAGCTGTGTGTGTGAATGTGTGTGTGTGCGTGTGTGCGCGTGTGTGTGTGGTTGCGGGTGGTTAGCCTGTTGGTTGACCAAATTAAGCTCGAGCGCCACATTAAATGCTTCGCACTGGCTTCAACCATTTCGCTCCATTTCCACATCCATTTCCATATTTTTGACCTCGTTTTGCATATTATTTGACAGCCAATTAAAGGTCAGAGGCCAAAATCAATGCCAAATCGAAAATAGATTTTAACCTAACAGTTTTCTTAATTAATTATGAATTCATTTCAAATTTATGCTCTAACAGTAAATCCGCTTGCACATTGATTATTTAGAGCTTAAATAGTTTATAAGAATTTAATGCTTCTATTGTTGTTTTTGCAGCTTTTGTTAACGTTCGAATTCGGAATTTTCAGCTGTTGCGGAAATCCTGGCATTTTATTATATGGTTCTAATATATATATGAAATGTTAGCAAAGCATTTTGATGAAGTTCAACAACCAAATATGAGTTCGTATATTAATTATTATAAAATAAAAAAAACTTTAAAAAAATGTAGATTTTGTCAATTTTTGTTAAAGTTAAAAATAAAATTAATAGAAAAATATTTAATTTGAATTGTTTAAATATTATAAAAAAAAAAACTTATTTATTTTCAATATTTAAATATAATTATTTATTACTATTTTTTTTTTTTTTTTTTTTTTTGTATTTATATTTTATAGATATTAATTATTACTCTTGTATTTATTAAAAACTATTTTTTGTATTATAATATGATTGAACTTATATCCAAAAATATATATGAATTAAAAAAAAAAAGTTGTATTCTTAATTTTGTTTTTATGCCCTGAGCCCAATCTATTAAGAAAAAGGCCTGGTTTGTACATCGTTTGAGCTAGAGGTTTCAAATTTAATCAATAGTCCAGTAAGAAGAAGAGCTGAAAAAGAGTTAGGGTTCTGAAGAGGAAATGTTCGTTTGCATATGTATGCAGCAGAGGCAGCAGAAAGTACTCTGATTGGTCGCTAACTGATAGAGAGTTTAGCTTACGCTAACTCAGAGAGGGGATTACCAGTTGAGCTCGACTTCGAGTGGAAGTGTCGCTGCCCTATATAAAGGCAGCTGATGATCAGAAGAGCTGCTTATTGTAGCAGCAGCAGCAGCAGCAGCAGAAAGTGCTCTGATTGGTCGCCTAATGATCGAGTGTGAAGACTGACTCAGAGTGGAGCTGTCGCTGTCCTACATATACATATAAAGGCAGCTGAAGATCAGAAGAGCTGCTTCTTACGGCAGCAGCAGCAGAAAGTGCTCTGATTGGTCGCCTAATGATCGAGTGTGAAAACTGACCCAGAGTGGAGCTGTCGCTGCCTTATATAAAAGCAGCTGAAGATCAGAAGAGCTGCTTATTGTAGCAGCAGCAGCAGCAGCAGCAGAAAGTGCTCTGATTGGTCGCCTAATGATCGAGTGTGAAGACTGACTCAGAGTGGAGCTGTCGCTGTCCTACATATATAAAGGCAGTTCAGCTGCCATCAGGAGAGCGGCTTCTTATGGCAGCAGCAGCAGAAAGTGCTCTGATTGGTCACCTAATGATTGAGTGTGAAGACTGACTCAGAAAGAGGCTGAACAGTTGAGCTTAACTTGAGTGGAGCTGTCGCTGCCCTATATAAAGGCAGCTGAAGATCAGAAGAGCTGCTTATTGTAGCAGCAGCAGCAGCAGCAGCAGAAAGTGCTCTGATTGGTCGCCTAATGATCGAGTGTGAAAACTGACCCAGAGTGGAGCTGTCGCTGCCTTATATAAAAGCAGCTGAAGATCAGAAGAGCTGCTTATTGTAGCAGCAGCAGCAGCAGCAGCAGAAAGTGCTCTGATTGGTCGCCTAATGATCGAGTGTGAAGACTGACTCAGAGTGGAGCTGTCGCTGTCCTACATATATAAAGGCAGCTGAAGATCAGAAGTGCTGCTTCTTGCAGCAGCAGCAGCAGAAAGTGCTCTGATTGGTCACCTAATGATCGAGTGTGAAGACTGACTCAGAGTGGAGCTGTCGCTGTCCTACATATATAAAGGCAGTTCAGCTGCCATCAGGAGAGCGGCTTCTTATGGCAGCAGCAGCAGAAAGTGCTCTGATTGGTCACCTAATGATTGAGTGTGAAGACTGACTCAGAAAGAGGCTGAACAGTTGAGCTTAACTTGAGTGGAGCTGTCGCTGCCCTATATAAAAGCAGCTGAAGATCAGAAGAGCTGCTTATTGTAGCAGCAGCAGCAGCAGCAGCAGAAAGTGCTCTGATTGGTCGCCTAATGATCGAGTGTGAAGACTGACTCAGAGTGGAGCTGTCGCTGTCCTACATATATAAAGGCAGTTCAGCTGCCATCAGGAGAGCGGCTTCTTATGGCAGCAGCAGCAGAAAGTGCTCTGATTGGTCACCTAATGATTGAGTGTGAAGACTGACTCAGAAAGAGGCTGAACAGTTGAGCTTAACTTGAGTGGAGCTGTCGCTGCCCTATATAAAGGCAGCTGAAGATCAGAAGAGCTGCTTATTGTAGCAGCAGCAGCAGCAGCAGCAGAAAGTGCTCTGATTGGTCGCCTAATGATCGAGTGTGAAGACTGACTCAGAGTGGAGCTGTCGCTGTCCTACATATATAAAGGCAGCTGAAGATCAGAAGTGCTGCTTCTTGCAGCAGCAGCAGCAGAAAGTGCTCTGATTGGTCACCTAATGATCGAGTGTGAAGACTGACTCAGAGTGGAGCTGTCGCTGTCCTACATATATAAAGGCAGTTCAGCTGCCATCAGGAGAGCGGCTTCTTATGGCAGCAGCAGCAGAAAGTGCTCTGATTGGTCACCTAATGATTGAGTGTGAAGACTGACTCAGAAAGAGGCTGAACAGTTGAGCTTAACTTGAGTGGAGCTGTCGCTGCCCTATATAAAGGCAGCTGAAGATCAGAAGAGCTGCTTATTGTAGCAGCAGCAGCAGCAGCAGAAAGTGCTCTGATTGGTCGCCTAATGATCGAGTGTGAAAACTGACCCAGAGTGGAGCTGTCGCTGCCTTATATAAAAGCAGCTGAAGATCAGAAGAGCTGCTTATTGTAGCAGCAGCAGCAGCAGCAGCAGAAAGTGCTCTGATTGGTCGCCTAATGATCGAGTGTGAAGACTGACTCAGAGTGGAGCTGTCGCTGCCCTATAAAAAGGCAGCTGAAATCAGAAGAGCTGCTTCTTGCAGCAGCAGCAGCAGCAGAAGTTGCTCTGATTGGTCGCCTAATGATCGAGTGTGAAGACTGACTGAGAAAGAGGCTCAAGAGTTGAGCTTGACTTGAGTAGAGCTGTCGCTGCCCTATATAAAGGCAAGCCTGTTGCAGCGCAGCTTCAGTCGAATTTTTCATCCCTTGGTGGTCAGTCGTCCTGTGCAGCGCGGTGCTTCTCCTCTTCTTCTTCTGTCTGTTGGTAAGTATTGTTAACTAATTGTTAAGTATGTTAAGCGAAAATGTAAAAGTTATACTTTAATGTTTATTTAGTGTAAATATAATATATTTTTAATTTAAATATTATTAATTATTATAAAATAGTTAAGTAAGTTAAGTGAAAATGTAAAAGTTATACTTTTAATGTTTATTTAATGTAAATTTAATACATTTTAAAATTAAATATGATTAATTATTTAACGATCAGTAAGATAACGATCATTTAGCAAATGCAAAGTAAGTGTTCATATGTGCAAATATCAAGGACTTTAGCACTCTGTAGCTGCGTTAAGGATATTTTTTAGTCAGGCAAGCCCGACTAGCACTTGGACTTCCCCTCAAACGCTGAGTTCTTTAAATATAGCTAGGTTTTTAGCAATTTATAGTTAGGTATATAATTTGTATACATTAACTAGAAAACATAATAAAAGGCTATTTATGTAGCGAAGTTTCGTGTTGTGCATACCAAGATTACGTAATCTTCAGATTTTGGACGCCACGCCTCATTCGCTTCACATGGCTCAGGGTATCTCCTAGTCGAGCAGTCTCGATATATGCGATAGCTGATGGAAATCGAGTATGAAAGAAAGGTAATGAAAGCAGAGTGGAATAAGAAAGTAAAAGAGTAGAAGGGTAGAATGATTGGAAAAGGAACTTTGCACATGTTGAAAGGTCAAGCCTAATCGGACAGTCAGAAAAAAATTAAAATTTGTCAATATGTGCTATATGCTTTAAAGTGGAATCCTCTTAAAAATATTGTCGCTTATTTTGAAAGATTTCATTGGAGGCATGGGAGAAAAAAAGTTTTAAAAATTAAATGGCAAACTAAAGATTTGCATAAGAAAATAAATGTAAATACATTTTAAATTTATTCTATATAAGTGATTTCTTAAGATTTTGATAAAAACAATTTTTATATATATTTTGTTTAATGATTTGCACAAAAAAAAAACTGTAACATGTTTTTGTTTTATTGATTTGATTTCATAATTTCTTAACATTTTCACAAAAAATTTCATTTAAATATATATTTATTTTATTTTATACAAATTATTTCTAAAGAAAAAAAAATTTTGTATATTTTACTTTATATAAATTATTTCTTATCTCAATTTGATACCATGATTTCTGAGTGATTCCACAGCAGTCACAAGCCACACTTAAAGCACACACATATGCATGATATACTGACACACACAGATACACACAAGCAAACACACACACACGATATTTAACTTAAGCCACAAATTCAAATTGATTTGATGACCGTGTTGAGTGCATTTAACTGCAACTAATTGAACCTGGTGTCGTTCCCTTTATGACATATCTCTCTGACTTTGTGTGTGTGTGTGTGTGTGTTTGCATTAAGTGTATACTTAACTGAATACATATGCAACCAGTTAAATTATATACACATAACCTTCGCTTGGTTTCGGTCAACAGGTAAATAGCAGAAACCACATCGTTAATTATTACGAGTTTGACTACGTTTTGATTAATGTTTCATAGGCTTGATTTCCTCTATAACATGTCAAGCATTCATTAAGTTCACGTCTTAATTAGTGTGTATATCGATATTTATAGAGCTATTTGCTGTTATAGAGTATAATTATCAAGGCAATAGTGTGGGCTCTTGGTAGAATATAAACTAATAAAATTTATGGAAATTCAAAAAGAAATATACAGCTAGAAAAGGCTAAAAATTTAGATAATTTGTTCAAGATAAATAAAAACATACGAAGTTTAAATAATTAATTAATATGCATATTATAATATATAATAGTATACCGATAATATATAATAATATATTATGTATATGTCGAATCGATATTTTATTGTTTAAGAATTAATTTTTATTTACGATATTCGTACCATCACTTGATTGATGTATCATCTCTAGTTACCAAAGTAAATAAAACGAAAGAGAACAAAATTGTTGTTTTACCGTTATAGAATTCTATCCCTTTCCTTTATGTGTATCTGTCTCACAAATCATGTGATTCTCTTGCGAGCCCAACAGATCTTTCTGTTCTGCGTAGTCTCGGCCTGACAATGCAACAGAGTGAGATAACTATAGCGTATAGCAAAACGTATTAGTATTAAGCGTGGTATGTAGAAGAAGAGAAGTGACGCGCCTTAATGTTGAAAACTCGAAGCAAGAAGGTTGCATCATGTCTCAGCCGAGAAAACGCAAGACACGCGCTGCTGAAGAAATAATAATGGAACCGGACGAAAACGACACTCCGACATGTATATTATTATTTATTAATTTTTATATATTTTAATTTTAGTTGAACTTTTCTTAACGATATTAGAAATGTTTTTTAAAAATAAAATCTTTAAATATTTAGAAAATTATTAATAGATCTCAAGAGAGCATCTGCAGCTACTCAACTCTAAAATGTTGCATATTTTACCTGAAAACTTTGGATAATATAATTTTATTCGAATTTTCAACACGCCCAAAAACCATATAGTTTATAATTTCACCGAGAAAACCTATAGGAGCTCCTAGATTTGAATTTCTAACTTTAAAATTTTTGAAGATATATGTTTCACCGTCTGTTCAGGCCCCAATCGGGCTTGCTATATTTACAATACATATTTGGTGTTGGGTTATCTGCTCAAGTATTTATATTTCAAATCTTTCACATAGAATTTTTTAGAATACATCCCGTCCCAAAGAAAGCCTATCGATTTGGCAAGTATATCTTCCAAATTTGCAGTTGTAGCTTCGATAGGACGACAGTAAATAATCACTACTGTATTAACAAAATTAATATACTCTATATACTATATACTTCACGGCCTCAATGAGTATAAAATCTATACAAATACAAATTGAATACTTCACTTAATCCTAACTCTCTATCGAAATTGAATTTTTCCTCTATATAAAATCAATTGTAGTTTCATTAAAACACATCACTTTTGCACACAAGTCTTCTTCTTTATTCAACCATCTCCATTCATTTGGCCCTATGCTTCACTATCGCCACTGGGGCAATGGACCACATTGATGCAGCACTTGGGATAATCAGCATCTGGATATTTACGATCGCCCAATTTGCAGGGTTCTGGCACAGCTTTGGCACCACAGCTGCAGGCATTAAAAAAAAAAACCACATAAATATAAGTTATATGTCGGGCTTAGCTAAACTCTCTCACCCGGCAAAGGTTACATCACCGCCGCTGTGGCAGCTGATGGACTGACAATTCCTACTTATTGTTTGACCCTCGTCCAATATGGTTTTGTCATCGATCACACACTTGCCCGGATGAGCTTTGAAATTATATTGTTATATATTATATATATAAATATATATTCCAATTCTGAGTCGTACCATCGCTTTTGAAGTTGCCTCGAGCTACATGCCCATAGACCTCAGCTGTGAGCACAGCAGCCAGCAGACAAATTGTTAGACATACAGCTTTCATCTTGACAGTCGATAACGTTTTGACTATAATTTTAGTCTTCCACTCAATTTATAGTCTTTCAATCAAACCTGTTTGATTTGACGAGCTCATTAGCACTAAGCTCAGTTATTATTTAAATAAGCTTTAAATTAAATCTGGTTTCATTACGCAAACATTTAGCTAATGATTAGCATCTTTTCTGATTATTGACATGTTTGAAGAGAACTCTATTGACAGATATATAGTAGATACATTTGAGCATCTATATTGAAGGTGGTGACAGGGCTTGTCGTGTCGTGACACGAACGTCTCTATGTATGTATGGAGTGAGAACAAATTAGAGCCTAATGCACAAAAGTAATTGCCATAAAGTTGGAAGTGAAAGTTAAATAAAAAAAAATTACCATACCTTAGGTATGAAACAATATATTTTCCATTATAAATAGATTCACATTTTATATTATATATTATTATATATTTTATTTAGCATATTCATTCTTTCTTTCATTATATAGTCATCGTGGTATTTTTATTTTGCTGCTAATAGCAGCTGCAGGCCCTGAGATTCCGATTTGACATACATAAGACTTTTTATGTGCAAATGGCAAGATCTATTAATTAGTTAAATAATTACATATTATACACAATTTAACTTGCTGCGGAAATATAGTTCTTGAAAGTCATATCATTCTTGCTGTGTCAATGCATAAATGTCTTTTATGGTTTATTCAAAGAGTTCTATAGACATATATAGCAGAGTGATTTTATGACGTTTATGTCGTTGTATTAGAGTGATATTATACAATGGCATTCAAGAGAAACTGACAGCTTATACTATCCGAATGAGTTGGCATTTAAGTGGCAATTAAAGGATGTATTGTCACTAGGAGAGAGCCAATTGTAGCTGTTGCTGAAGGAGGTACCGGGTGTGGTTGAGTGAAAGCGAGAGGGCTACATAAATAGAAGGACATAAGTCCTTCGCATAGGATCGCTACGATAAACGAGATATAGGCGACTCGAAACGGGAAGTGTGATCAAAGAAATCAGAATAAAGCATTTGGTCTAAGACTGTTGGATAAGTAGGAGCCAACTATTAAGCCTGATCTTTTATAAAGCACTCTAATTGCTTTGCCTATGCCGAAACATATGTCAGGTGTCTTTTCATGCAAATATTGGCACATAACTCAAGGACTTTACCCAGAAATATCATTTAAGACGCTTCATGAGAAAACTACAAATCCGAGAACACACTGAAAAGCTTTTCGGAACATCAACTCATGTAATGTTTGGAGATCTTAAACTACTTTAAAACTATTCCAATAAATATATATTAGAATTCAACAAGATTTTAAATTGTATAACACAGCTCGAAGTATATTTTAATGATATTCGTTCGTTAGTCTTAGTTTTAGTTAAGGCAACTGGTGCTCAACTACTTATTAGTTCTACAAATGCCAGGGTATTCGACTTGCGCTGTAGTTCGGTATGAAACTAAATATATACTTTTTGGTTTAGCCCAACGACCCAAAACCTCAATCACGAAAAAAGACTACAAAGTATCCAAAAAGAGAAAGAGAGAGAGAGGAGAGAGACCGAAAGAGAGAGAAATGTGAGCAAAGACCGCAGCAAGTTTTTTTTTAGCAGCCTCAGCATAAAAAGTGAATATTACAATTTCAGTGTGCCGCAAGTTTAAGCCTGCATATGTGTGCGTGTGCGTGTGAGTGTGTATGTGTGAGTGGGTAAAAAATTGGTATATATACACGCACACACACACACACACTCACACATACAACATTTATAAATTGGCAGCCAGGCAACTGCTTCTGGGTGACCTCTCCTGCCAGCCAGTCGGCAGTTTGTATATATGTGTGTGTGTGTGTGTGTGCGTGCAAAAAAGGTGAAGGTAATGTTGGTTGTTGGTCAGAAGGCTACAAACTCGACCACCGAGTTGGTACATAAACTGAGCCGAAACTTTGCCAAGGCACGCGCAAAAAATAAACATACCCAAAAAAAAAAGGAAAAAAATATACCAGCTCGAGCTGTAATTCAAATTTAGACGTACGTATATATATGCATATATATGTATATGTATATATGTACAAAAGGTGCAAATGCTGCGCTCCCCAAAAAACTATGCAACAAAAAGCGTGTGAAATAAAATCTTTAACTGTGCCGCAGATGAACGTGCACAGAACTCTCATTACTTATTCATTAATTTCACAGTGCGAGCGAAAGTGAATTTAAGAAACTACAAAAATGTTTGCCTCACAGTGCCGCAATTCATACACACACACACACACACACACACAGACGTACACAAATTGAAGTCCTTGCCGCACTTTCTTTAACGCGCGCACCCACGAGATGCCTCATTTCATGCCCGAGAGCTGAACGCGTCGCAGAGCTGAGCTCGTTATAATACAAAGAAAGTTACCTTCAAAAGGCAACAGCTTACATTTAGGGTAGTCCCTCGCAAGGGCAGCTTATGCTCAGCCAGCAATTCTATTTAAATTCTTTATCGAACAAGCGTAGGTTTTTGCTTTTACTTAAAAAGCTTCGTTATACAAAAGTATGGACTTTTAAGCATAGAGGGTAGTCCCTAAAAAATCGACTTTTACTCAGCCATAAGTCGAATCGAATATCAATATTTTTGAGCTTATATCTCAGCTATACATATATTTTATAATATTGAGTTATATAATACTAGGCTTTTGAGCGCTTGAATTTACATTAATGTAAGCCCGGGCAACGATAACAAGTATCTACTTATGGCTACAGCTTATTGTTGGCGTAGTCCCCAGTGTGGGTTTATACTCAGCTACAGGGCGATTTAAATTTTATATCGATAAACAGCTTTATAAGCTGCTTATAGCAGCCAGTGTGATTTCACTAAAACCAGGTCATTTTTAATGGTATTAATTTTACATTAAGGGTAGTCCCTGGAAGTGTTAACAACTACCCAAAGCTCTGAGTAGAGGTATCAGTTAGCTTTAGCTATAGTTCTGAATGCCTAATTAACTCAATTAATGATAGTCCTGTTTCAATTGCAATGATAACTATAGCAGCTCTTGCTATCTCTGTTAAAAAAAAATAAAAAAAAATCCAAATAACATTATTATACAATCTTTTACCATCTTGATAATCTCCACAAATATCGATAAGTTTGCAAAAGTGATTAGAATTATCGAACCCTTTTAAAATGCAAATTCAAAGTTAGGAAATCAACTGAACATTTATAAAGTATTTTCATACAAATATTACGATTAAATTGCAATAATTAAATAATAATAATTATATAAATTAATAATTTTCCTTTACAGCCATTTGTTATCGATAACTTTGAATACCTAATAAGCACTTCTGAAATACTAAGCCGTATTTCTCTTAGAATAATGAAACGTCAGCCTATTTTTCGTTTTCGCACCCAAACAAATCAGATTAACAAGGGAAAGCCCCTACTTAAGCTTGAAGTTGTTCATGATTAAGTGAAAAAAGCTCAGCGTGCCAATTTCGTAGGCATTCTCTGACACGTTATACACACTTCATCAGCTGCGCATATCTGACGCATAAGTTTTCCACTTTTCACATTGTCCTTTTTCTGTTTCTGTTTCTGTTTCAGTTTTCTGTTTTCTGTTTTCTTTGCCAGCTTTTCGCCGCATACACAAAAGTAGTGGCAACAGAGTTCTTTAAATTGAGTTTCCTTCGCTCTTCTTATGTTTCCAAATGTGTTCGCCTGTGTGTGTGTGTGTGTGTGTGAGTGAAAGTCTTATTGTTTTTTTGCTTGCGTTTCTCGTATAAATATGTAAACTAAATTACCAGAACCACGAACCATAAACTTTTGCTTCTTGTTCGACGAAGCATGGCCCATGTTTTGCCTTTCAACACACAAAAAAAAATATTATGACAAGAATTTCCATTTTTATATTCATATCAAAGAAAGAAATTAAAAACAAGTAAGAAAACTCTAGTCGGAGGTGCCCGACTAGGAGATCCCCTGAGCCCCGTCCGATTTGCATTGTTTAATACGCTATATAGCATGTATGTAAATCAAAAATATTGGGTCGTCCACTAAGTCATTTCGTTTCATGCAATCAGCTGATCTTATTGAATTTTTTCGTAGCCAACTTCGCGCTTAACCGCTTAACTGTTATAAATTTTAACAGCTAATGTAGTAACGCTTATTCGTAAAAAATTTTGTTTGATTTTGTGAAATAGTTTAAATTTGGTGCCCTATTGAAGATGGAAGATCAAAAACAACAGTTTCGGCATATTTTATATTTTTATCAAAAATAAATACATAATTAAATAAAAAAAAAATCAACAAAAAAGAAGAAGAAAAACAAACATCACCGCACCTATACTCGAACCTGCATCTATTTACTACATATGTAAAGTTATAGCGCATCATCTCAACTAGCACAACCACCTAATGTTTTTAAATTCAAAAAAAAAAAAAATTAAAAAAGTTACGCTGTTGTCACTGAGTTTCGAACTCGAGACCTTTCGTTTATGCGCTTTGCGTCTACCCACTACGCCACACCAGTATTGCGTTGCTTGTTGGCAAAACGCAAAGTAGTACTACAAGGGCGATATGTGACAAATACAAAACTAAAGAAGCTAAAGAAGCAGATCAATCGCAATTATGATTCTTAGAATATGCTGAAATGCGCACATATGAACATATGAGTATGTGTACATACAAAAACGGTGATCGTTATATTTGCAACAGGCTCTCCATGATGGGCGAATGGTATGAGGGGGGTGGGTTAATTAGTAAAAAGAGCCGGTATCCAAAAAATAAAAAAATAGAAATTGCATAAAATTCACATTAATCTATATGCAATATTTGAGGGGTCTAGCTCTAAAGGTGTGGGAGATATAATTTTCTAACCTATTTTCGATAAGGTTTAAAATCGATAACAAAACAACAAACATAAATATCGTTTTTTGGTAACAAACTTGACCTGCGCGTGCTATCCACGGAACCAACAAAAAAAATTCAAGTCTCTAGCTTGTCTAGATGCTTCAATCGACGCGTTCAAACATACGGACAGACGGACGGACGGACGGACGGACGGACGGACAGACGGACAGACAGACAGACGGACAGGGCTAAATCGACTCAGCTCGTCGCCCTGGTCAAGAATATATATACTTTGTGGGGTCTGACACGCCTCCTTCTGCCTGTTACATACATTTAACAAAACCATTATACCCTGATTTCCCATTTTCAATGGGCTCAGGGTATAAAAAGAATATGAAAAAAAAATATATATATATAATAAAAGTTTTCATAAATATTTGCATTTAAAACAAATATGTACCTCGAAATTAATAATTTAAATGTAATAAAAAATAAATTTAACCATAAAAATATTTTTTTAATATCTAAAAAAGTCTTTCACATCAAATATTACAAAATTATTTACTTATTAAAAAAAAATATTTTTTATATTTTTAATATTTTTTTTAATTTGCAATACTTTTTATTATATTATGTATATGAATATTATAAAAAATATTGTAAATTAAAAAAAATTATAAAATAAAAAAAAGTTAAAAAATAATAAATCAATACAATAAAAATTATTTTTAAAATATTTTTAAATAAAAAAATATAATAAGTAATTTAAACTAAAATAAATAAATAAACTTAAATAAATAAGTAAATAAATAAAAGATATTAAAAAAGTTTATTTTGAAAAAAAATTAATTAAAAAAAATTAAAAATTAAAAAGAATAATAAATAAAATAGACAAATATACAAAAAAAAAAAAGTATAAGCCCTAAAAACAATATATTTTTTTTAATCTTGCAAGTAAATTGTTAAAATAGTTTTGCAGATATTTCACACTTAAAAATATGTAATACATTTAACTAAAAATAAATAAATATCTTTAAATATCTTTCAACAAAGTATTTTTATTATAGCTAATTTAAGAACTACAAATTGCTGCTAAGTACTGCCAGTCCGTTTACCAAGGCTATGCTTATGAATAAATCAATTATGTTTTTGCTATAAATATAACTAGAAATTTATTTTAGACAATTCCCACAGCAATTGCCGCTTGCTGGCGCCGCGCACAAAAGTAGGCAACACTAAAAGCAATAAACGAGTTGAAGCTAATGGCTAGCAAGGGAGAGAGAGAGAGAGAGATAGAATGAGTGACTGAGAGAATGCTGCTAATTATAGCAAACAGTGTCCATTACACGCCCATCATGTGCCACGCCCCGTCCATCCGACTGCTTAATGAACAACAGTTTTACACGCGCTGCGCTCCCACAAAGTTTATTGACTTAGTTCATCAAATATAAATATTGAAAGATTTAACGCCCAGCGCCGCACACAAATTGTGAATAAAATCAAAATATATTAAAGAACCAAAAAAAAAAAATACAATTTGGAATTCGAATTCCAAAGGCAAATTACAAGCATATACATACATATATACATATAATATGTGCAGTCAATGAATAATATTGATTCATAATAATATCGTGAACACGCGTTAGTGTGGAGGTAAACAAAGTAATTACATGGAAAACATATATGTGAAAAATTATGAGTTGGTAGATAGTTGATAGACCTAAAAATACCCTGTAAGCTTTAAATGTTGATATTAATAATATTTTATAAATCAAAAATATTTACTGACAGACTGATTAATACCCAGTAATCGAGTTTAAAAATGTGTTTTTATATGATTCAACTTTCAATTTTTATTGTAAATATTTTTAAATTTTTTTTTTATTTATAGCAAATTCGTAGTACCTATTTCAATCTCCGTCATTAACCCTATATACTTAATATACTTATGGCAAATTCGTAGACGTATTTCTATCTCAGTCATTAACCCTATATACTTAATATATCTTTTGAATATAGTCTCTTAAGTATTAACATTTCGATGTAAAAATTATAAGTATTTACTATTGATGAACATTAAAAACTCATTTTTTGATTGAAAGTTAAGTAAGTACAACACAAGTCATGAGAGGTGATATAATTTTTACTAAAGGTAATTTATTGAATATATATGATACAACTCATGGTTATTATTCTAGATGTTTATAAGTATTTATGTATATTTTTTTTATATATATAACTTTGAATGAAGCCTGAAATTTCACCTATATATATAATATATGTAAAAATTATTTCTAATAAAATTATGTATATAACAATTTTTTTTTACTTTTCTTATATATTAGTTTATTTTTATCATAAAAAATATTTAATATTAAGTGAGCTTTAAAATTTAAGATTTTTCTTTTCATTTATTTAAAATCGGTACACATCTATATTTTATTTATTTTTGTAATCTTTTTCATTTAATCAAAAAATCTATTTGATTTTAATTCTTTTAATCGACAGTCGGTCGAAAGGAAAACCAATTGGAACGTGGCACGACTGCGGTAGAATCGTAATGCATGCATATAAATAATACCAACATATTTGAGTCGCTATTAAAAGACCAGCACGTGAGTGAATGGAAATATAAAAATAATATAATTGAGTGTGCGCTGAATTAAACGCGCATTTATTGGCTGCGGTTGAATTCATTTCAATTTTTAATTATGCGCGTAATTCTTTAATGCGGTTCCATTTTAGGCTAAATGCGCATACGAAATACTGAATTTTGCGGCCGGATTTTACGAGTATTAAAGTGGAACAGAAATCGATTGATTGATTGATTGAGTTATTGATTGATTGGCTGATTGAATATATTTGTGATTCACAAAATAAATGACTCTGTGTATGGTAGATTATCTAAGGGATTGTCAATTTGACTGATTGACAGTCTGTTTGAATGACTTGCATTGATTGACTAATTGACTGTTTTACTGCTCCACTGATGTAATAATTTACGATAAACTGATTTATTGATTGACTGACTGATTTATTGACGCAGTAATATTTTGATTGAATGTTTGAATGAGTAATCACTCTGGTCAATCAGACTGGTTGATTGATTTACTGATTGATTGACTGACAAAGTAATTGAATGATTGACTTGTAATATACTGATTAATTAACTGGCTTAATTAAGTCGCTGACTGATTAATAGACTTATTGACTTACCAATTGACAAACTGATTGATTGACTTATTCACTAACTGATTGACAGATTGATTGACTCATTGATTGGCTGATTGACTGACTAATTGACTGGTAAATCAACTGAGTAGTTGACTTACTGACTGATTGATAGAGATACTGACTGAATGGTGGATTAGCTGATTGATTGATTGAGATACTCAGTTGTTGATTAGCTGACTGATTCACTAATTGAAAAATTAGCTAATTGAAAAATTAACTAATTGATTGAATGACGTATAGATTGACTGATTGAATGATTAATTGAGTGGTTCATGAACTGTAACAAATTATATTGCATTTTGGAATGTTATATATACTGCAGCTCAATGAATCACATTTAAACATGAACACTCTTTACTAACTATTTATTCCGTTTGATAGATGGACCAAATAATTGATATGAAATGCAGAATACAAATCGTAAGATCTAGAACCCGAAATTTCAAACAAAAGTTTGGCATAGTAAAACTTTATCTGACATTTTTTAAGAAGAATAAACTTTTATAAAATTCAAACGAAAACGAGCAAAAAATATGTGAGTAAAACATTTCTGTTTGGCTGTCCAAGTAGCATCCATTCAGCCAGCTATAGATAATGGATTAAGATAGTTGGGATACTTTCAATTTGGCCACAGACAAAAGCTATTGAATATTTAATAACAAAAATGGGAATAAACTCACCTTCATGGACGAACGCCAACTAGAAAGTGCTGCGTCAAGGATTCACAGTTTCTGTTCAATACTGAGCTGTTGCGATTGTTGATTAGCATGCCACTGGCAGCAGCAGCAGGTACATTAGCTTTTCAATATTTGACCTTTTGCTCTGCTTCTTCTTTTCTTTTCTTTATTTATATTTTCTTTTTTTTTAACACTTTTCAATTAAGACTGAGCAACTCAACTGGAACAAAACCGAAACTGAACTTTCACTTCAGATGCGCTGCAATTATGCATTTTTATTGTGCGCTGATTACTTTTCATTGTTGTGCGTGTGAGTGTGTGTGAATATTTGTTAAACAATGCACACGTTTATGTTAATATTTGCACTCGTACAATAACAGACAACGGGCAGCGCTTGGCTGGCTATTCGAATCGCTGCTGGAGCAAATTGCGTATACGCCGCGTATGCGCCGCCATTGAAATTGCGCTAATGGCATTTCAATAACGCATTTGCAACCGCAGCTCTTTTGCAACAAACATTTCTGGAATTTTAAATCAATCTGTGCGTCTGTGTGTGTGCGTGTGTGTGTATTTCGGTGCGACGTGTTGAATAAAACATTTGGGCAACATCCTTTGAATAATTCAAAATTCATTCTGACACAAAACTTCTCTCTTTTACACTCTGCCATAAAGTGGGCAAATCGATTTTGCATGCGACAGGCATTTTAAGGTCGACTGGTAATGAAAAAGTTTTCCTCGCTTTGCTTTTCTTTTCACTCGCCAACTTTTTGGATTCTCTCAAATGGGATTTCAAAACACAAATACAAAAAATTAAATAAAATATATGGTCAACGCTTGCAACACATGTGGCAAGTGGTTGGCATATTTGCAACATCAAATATAAAGGTGTGTGTGTGTATGTGTGTGTATGCGTGTGTGTGGTGCCTTTTGCTGCAGACTTAGACTTTAGATCAAATCTGGAAATCTTGACTTGGGAACTCAGTCCATCTGTCTATATACATATATCTACATATTTCAAGTACCTCGCCATTCGATCATAAATTTCGATTTTATAAATTTTAGCAGATAAAAAAAATTTTTTTTTCTTTTCACTATTTAAGATTCGTATAAGTATATGAATGACTGTATGTTAAAAGTTTTTTTTTGTTAAAAAAAAAAAAAAAAAAAAAAAAACACAATAAAATTATGCAAAATTTTCATTTTTTTAAACAGTATACAAATAGAAGTAAAAGAAACCAGAATTTTTTGGATTCTAGTCTATTGCCGTTACTCGATTTTAAATATTTTATATTTAAACAAAATACAAATTTTAAGATTTCTTTACTTTGATCTCCGTCTCACTACCTAGTTCCTAGATATATATTCTATGTAATGAAAGCTACTTTTAAGGATGAAACAAAAGATATTTTAATATATATGTCAACTAAAATCAGAAAACTATAAAAGTTGAGATAAATAGCATATAAACTTTATAGTTAGGAAATCTTAACAATCTTAACTGAGCTATTAAAAAATAAAAAAAAAAAAAATTAAATCGTTAAAGTTATAATTTCAAATACTTTTTTAATACACCCAAAAATGTTACTAAAGTATAAAAAAAGTTAAATTATAAGTTTATTTTTAATTAAAAATTGTTATTAAATATTTATTATCTATATTTTTGTATCAACTTTTTAAGACAGTCAAAGAAAAGTGAAAAGAAAATCATATCTTGTTTATTCACTTCAGTGAGTTCTTCTGTGCGCCTCAAACTACAATACATGAACTCAACAAAATATTTCCAAGTACTCTGACCTTCGATTATAACAGCTTGAAACCTTGTTTTCTTTCTACCATTTAGACAACTTATAACAGGAAAAAAATATAACACTTATGTGTGTAAGAAAATAATATGTTAAAAAGTCTTTGATGCCAGAACTAAGCCTGCCCAAGCAGAGAACTGAACAACAGATTTTTATTTTTAATGCGAACTTAACATTATTTTTATGACATTGAAAGTCGCTGTTGATGCTTCCCAAGTTGCCTTTTTTGTAGCCCTTTTTCAGGCTGACAGACAGAGTGAAAGAGACAGAAAGAGAGAGACAGAGTGAAAGAGAGACAGGCAGAGAGCGCGCGCGCTACATATGTGTGGGTTACCTGTTACATGCTATGTGAGCGAGCTTATAGACCGTTAGATCACGCTGCTTGGTTAACGGTCACTCTGTTCGAATTCAAAATTGAAACCGTAAATTTCGAGCATGCAAATGCGTTAGATTGTCAAATAAATATAAAAAACAGCAAATAACATGAAAAGTCGTAAGAAAACAGAACCATTGAAAGGACACTCACACACACACACACACACTGACAGTGGCAAATATACATGTATCCTCGGAACAAGCACATAAAAATGTAATACTTTTTTTGCCTGACGATGATGATGATAATATTTTCTGATATTTTCATTACATTGTTGTGCTTTTACGACTGTTATCCTTGAGTGAAGAACTTGCTACAGGATGCTAAAACCAACACGCACACACACTCACACTCACACGCTCACACAGCAGTCAAGCAAAAACTCTGAGCCTTACACACACCAATGCAGTCCCACGCACACGCACACACATACACGCATGCGAGGTGAGCGAGCTTTTTCCACCTAATGTCTAAACCGTTAGTTTTCAGAGACTGCAAGAAAGAGAGTGGGCAGATTTTCACCTTCGCACTTTGGGTTTTTTTTCTGTTACAATTGAATATTTTTTTTTTATTTTTTAATAATTATTTTTTATTATAATATTTTCGATGGAATCTTTTGCACTTTACACCAGCGATCGGCACGATTAAAAATATTTTTTTTTTTTTTAATTTTTTTTATTTTGAACTGCCTTGGTTGAGTTGTTGAGTTTTAGCAATTTATGAATAAATTTTTTAAATATTTACAAACGCGCCTTGAGAGCGTGTGCACAACACACGAGATGTTGTACCGTCGCTCGTTGAAATTGAACTGAATGCTGACAAGTACACGGCAGCCTAACCACGCACAACTACATGTGCAGTAGGCATCGCGAGCTTTCTACACGGACCAACGATGCGTGGGTGGCCGCAAAGAGCGAAAGCTCCAAACAGAGAACTGGTGTACGGTGCTGTGCAAGAAACTAGAAACATCTATTAAATACCTTAATTCGCTTAAATGTAATAGAATAATTACTAACAAATTGTTTTTATTATTATTCAGTTTATTATAAAAACTTTTTGAAATTAAAATGTATGAAGTATTTTTTATGCCAGTATTAATTTTGAATTTCGCATATCGCAGCTATCGATATGTTATTATCGAAGAAACAAATCAATATATCCAGCCCTGGCTATTGTATTGTGTGAGTCATCCCTGGTAACCTGAGCAAAACAAATCATTTGTCTGTCTATTCATAAAATAAATAATAATATAAACAATGTCCGATGCGTATGCATACGCTGCCAAAGGCAAACTAAAACTCAAAAGCGATACGGAGCTCAAGAAAAAGAAGAAGAAGCATAAGAGTAAGGACAGGGAGAAAGAGGAATTGCAAAGACAATTTGTTGAGCAGCAAATCAATGAAACTGCAAACGGAACTGCCTCGACATCCAGTTCAAGTGGATATCAACGCAAACTGACCAAAGCGGAACTGGCGACCAAAAAGCAGCAGGAGAAGATGCGTAACAAACGCATAATGGACAAGGCACAGACAACCCACAAGCAGCGCGTCGAGAAATTCAATGAGCATCTGGACACGCTGACCGAGCACTTCGATATACCCAAAGTGTCGTGGACGAAATAAAGGATGTCCACACGCACTTATGAAGATGTTCTCTTTTGCTGTGGGCTCAGAGATCTATCGATCAATAACCCAACACTTACATACATCGTATTCAAAGTAGAGCAAAATAATATAAGCAAATAATGCACATTTGGTTTAAACATTTCCAAGTGTTATATATATTAAGCATAATTTTGACTATATATTGTGTTTTGAGAGGCCAACATAAATGGCTGCATTAAACTAAATACGTTTATGGTAATAGTTACATATAAAAAAAACAACTTAAATGAGATGTTTCCAACATTCAGTCCAGTTTCTAAAACAAGGCTACGAAATTCTTTTCACTGCGGTGTCATTAGCTCCAGCATGGCATACTTCCAGGTCCAGGCACGCACCAGCTGCTCGAAACGTGAACGCTCATGCTCATAGATATAGCCCAGCTCCGGCTCCATGCAAACGTCAGTGTAGGGATCTGTGAGCAAACTCTGAACGGACAACAAGACCTTGGCCACATTTAGAGCCAGCGACCAGTTTTGCTGCTGGAATATATCGATGCCGACATCACCGTGTCTGGACACATTCGGATGAAGGATTTTGGTTAGAAAGCGCACCGTTGGCGGTGTCATGGGATAACGTTCCGGAAAGTAAATAAAGAGAAAGAATTTTCCGCCCTCGTATGGGCTGCCCGGCGGACCGAGTATCGTTGCCTGCCAATAGTTGTTCTGTCGATCCAATGGTATGGCCGATATGCCCTCCGATTCGTAGCTGTTCAACAGATTCGCTTCGCCGCGCAGAAAGTTATTGCGTATCACATTACCCAGCTCGCCAGCTGGTGGCGACTGGCTGCCCAGATCGATGAGGCAGGTGCGACAGAAGCAAGACGACATCAATGCCCCATACAGCTTGTACCAGTCGGGCTGCTCCGCGAGACACTCGAACAGCGGCCAGCGCTGCTTAATGTAGCTCTTCCACATGCTCTGAGCCGTGTTCTTGACGATAATCTCGTGCCACTGCTTGCACACTTCGCTGGCCATCCACAGCGACATGTCATCCAAGTAGGCAAATATTTTCAACATCACCTCGACGGGTATGCGACTTGTGATGCATTTGCTCCCACTGTTGTTGCTATTCCCGCTGTTGTTGGCATTGTATTCGTGCGCCCGGGCACGTCCATCGGCCAGCTCGAGCATGTAATGGGGCAGAGCGTGTGGGGCGGCGGGGCGTGGCCGTTTGATGGGCAACAAAAATGGATTCACCGCACGTTCATGCTCGTAATCACGCTCAGGTGTGCCGCGTCGCGCGGGCAATGCTTGTAGTTCCATCGGCTGATCTGGCTGTTGTTGCGCAGGCTGTGCATCCTCTACGTGTTCAGCTTCATTGTTTGCCGGCTGTTGTTGTTGCATTTGCTGTTGTTGCTGCTGCGGCTGCAGCTGCTGTTGTGGTTGTTGTTGCTGCTGCTGTGGGGCAGCTGGTGCCGCATCTTCTAGATCTTCAAAGCCCATTATATCCGCATCATTCTCAGTTTCATCGTCCTCCTGCTTGTCCTTAAATGGCGGCTCGTCATTGCCCGAGTCCTCGTCGTCCGACAATTCTGTCAGCAGCTCTTCGGCCCGTTGTGCGTTGTATAGAAAGGCATGACAGGCACCGCAGAGCGGTTCCCCAAAGTTCGGTCCGTAATAGCCATTGCATACCCAGCACGCGTGGCTGTTCTGCAGTTGCCAAGGATATCACAATAGATATAAAATAAAAAGTTTTCCTTCTTTTTTTTTTGTATACACACCGAAAAACAGAATGTTGGTTCTGTGAGTAATTGTTTATCTTTGTCTTCCTCATCAGCGATGTCGCCTGCGTCGTTCATTTCATCGTCGCTGGCATTCAGTTGCTCCAGCATCTCCTCATCGTCTTTTTGCTGCTGAACGCAGCTAGTCATTTTTGTAATCCGTCGAAAATTTGTTATAAAAAAACCACAACCGAAGTCTTCTTCGTCATGCAACGTTAAGATACTTGTAATAAAAGTATCGGCTTTGTATCGATAACGATAGCAGTCTTAGAAAAACGTTTACGTGAATGAAGAAGATTACTTTGTATTTTTTGCTGAATGTCAGAGTCTGAGAAGTTAGTTTGAAATAACTAATATTATTTCAATGTTTAATAGAATTCGTATATTTAATAATTATTACACTAAATTCATGACAATTAACAATTATGTGCACGCGATCAATAAAATGTGGATACTCAAGTGTCAATTATGATTGTGACGTCATTAAGTATTCAAAGTATTCATTTGAGCTGCGACCTGTTTTTGATATGCCTTCTTAATGGCAGCTGCAGCGTCACACGTGCAATATTTATAGAATTACGCCAGCCGCAAAATGAAGCAGAAAAAGAAGCTAGGTATGATTAAACATTAAAATAATATAAATACATTAAATTTTAATCTATTCTAATACCGTCACAGCTGTGGGTCTTAGCCGCGAGGAGCGACAAGTGCTTGTTATCGGCGAAATCATACAGGAACTTCTGAAGGCACACGAAAGCAAAAAGGATGTGAATCTGAATCGCATGAAGTCGCTTATATCGTCCAAGTATGGACTTGACAGCTCACCGCGCTTGGTCGACATAATAGCAGCGGTGCCACACGATGCAAAGAAAATACTTTTGCCCAAGTTGCGCGCGAAGCCCATACGAACTGCAAGCGGGGTAAGTAGAGATTCATTTTACCAAGTCAGGTATTTATGGTATATATTATTGTAGATCGCCGTGGTTGCTGTCATGTGCAAGCCGCATCGCTGTCCGCACATCAACTTCACGGGCAACATTTGTGTCTACTGCCCCGGTGGACCGGACAGTGACTTTGAATACTCCACACAATCGTATACGGGCTATGAGCCCACGTCGATGCGTGCTATACGTGCACGGTATGATCCTTTTCTACAGACCCGGCATCGAGTTGAGCAGCTCAAGCAACTGGGCCACTCGGTTGACAAAGTGGAGTTCATTGTGATGGGCGGCACTTTCATGGCGCTGTCGGAGGAATATCGCGATTACTTTATACGTAACTTACACGATGCCCTCTCCGGCCACAGCAGCGCAAATGTGGCTGAGGCAGTGCGTTACTCAGAGAAGTCGAGGTCCAAATGCATTGGCATCACAATCGAAACACGTCCGGATTATTGCCTGAAGCGTCACATCACAGATATGCTGAATTATGGCTGCACACGTTTGGAGATCGGTGTGCAGTCCGTCTATGAGGATGTGGCCAGGGACACGAATCGTGGTCATACGGTGGCCGCAGTATGTGAGACCTTTAAGATGGGCAAAGATGCCGGCTACAAGATCGTCACGCACATGATGCCCGATCTGCCGAATGTGGACTTCGAGCGTGACATTGAGCAGTTTATTGAATATTTCGAGAATCCCGCCTTTCGCTCAGATGGCTTAAAGATCTATCCCACTCTGGTCATACGCGGCACTGGACTCTATGAGCTGTGGAAGACGGGTCGCTACAAGTCATATCCACCATCCATGCTGGTCGATCTGGTGGCCAAAATATTGGCTCTGGTGCCGCCTTGGACGCGTGTCTACCGAGTGCAGCGTGATATACCCATGCCTCTAGTTAGGTAAGAAATGAACCCTAAGTAAATTGAAATTCACTATCATTTCTAATCCTTCTCTTCCATCTTCAGCTCTGGCGTTGAGCATGGTAATCTGCGTGAATTAGCGCTGGCTCGCATGAAGGATCTGGGCACCGTCTGCCGGGACGTGCGCACCCGTGAGGTTGGCATTCAGGAGATCCACAACAAAGTGCGTCCCTATGAAATCGAATTGATACGTCGCGATTACGTGGCTAACGGCGGCTGGGAGACGTTCTTATCATACGAGGATCCGGAGCAAGATATACTTGTGGGTCTGTTGCGCCTGCGCAAATGCTCTTCGGAGACTTTCAGGCCGGAGCTGCAGGGCAATTGTTCCATTGTGCGCGAACTGCATGTTTATGGCTCAGTGGTGCCAGTTAGTTCTCGAGATCCGACCAAGTTCCAGCATCAGGGCTTTGGCACCCTGCTCATGGAGGAGGCACAGCGCATCGCAGTCGAGGAGCACGAGAGCACCAAGATCGCTGTCATCTCCGGTGTTGGAACGCGCAACTATTACCGAAAGCTCGGCTATACGTTGGAGGGTCCTTACATGGTCAAGGATCTGACGCAACACCGAAAAGAATTTGAAGCGTTAAATTCGACGGGATGGTAGATCCAATCCTAATCTATATGAATAATCTATAAAGAGAAACAAATGCTTTGTACCATTATTGTTTGTCAAATATATATACGTAGATATATTATATAAATTGTTTGAGCTTTTTTTTATGTGTGGAGGGCATAAGATAATATTGAATAAAGTGTTTAAATTGAGGGAATTTATGATATGTTAAAACTATTATCAAAAATAAATGCCTAATTTGTACAAACATTGATTTAAATTTATATATATCTTGTAAAAATAGCTGATTGATTCGTTTCTGTGGAAGCTTCGTAAAATAGTTATTAATCTGAATATCTAAACCTTGACATAAACGAGTTATAAATACAAATGAAAAACATTTAATATGAAAGTCAATGAAATCGGAGTAAGATTACAAATATATAGCTAGATATTATCATTGCGATAATAAACATTTTTCGGTGCGATGATACAAAGCTTATAGATTAGTTGAAAACATTTTAAAATACTTGTGCGTTGGGTAAAAGAGAACTTACAATTAGTTATATTATATTATATTATATAATATCTTAGGACTAAATGTGAATCAGTTGAGTGAGTTTTAGACTATTTTTTGGGCAGTGCCTCCTCGTCCGTGGGATCACAGTCGGCACAGTGCCAGGAGTATCCGCGTATCTTCGGCGACTTCTTCAGTGGCGGATCGAGGCAGGCGAAATGATAATGCTTGTGGCATTCATCACAAGTCACAACCTGATTGGCTTTGGCCGATTGCTTGCAGATGCAGCAATTGATCTCCACATTGGCTTTGGGAGTGGTTACGCGTGGTCTGCCCACGCGCTGCTTGCGCGGCGTCGACTTCCGAGGGCTGACCTTGCGCTGCGGCGAGGGCGTCTCTGGTGTCAGCTTCGGCTCTTTAGCGGCCTTTTGTGGCATCGCCACCGCTGGAGCCACGACGAGAGGTGCAGCTGGATGCTCTGGTTGGATGACATCCTCAACTGTTTCCACCGAGGTGGGACGCGATGCCTCGTCCACCGAGCGCACCGCATTGGCGGGCACATAGAAGCTGCGCGACTCGGGCGCATCTTCGCCAGGCAAGCGCAACGTTTTAAATATGATTTTAATTGGCCGCCCGGAGTTGGCATTGTCCGGCGTACTCTCATCGGCGTGAGCGCGCTTTTTACGCTTGCGCTTGTGCTCCTTGTTAAAAGACTTCTCCGTATCCGAGGACAAGTTGTGCTTGTTTTTATGCTTATCCTTGCGCTTGCCCTTGCGCGACGATTGTTTGCCGCTGGAGTCGTCAATGGAATCCTCGCAGCCCGAGAGATGGGAAATGCCTGCAGCTTGTGGAATTGTAAGATCTATGTGGGCGACTGCTTGAACTGTAAGGGATTAGAGAAGATTATTAAAATGGATAACACTTGGATTATAATCTTAATTCTTACCATTCACGGGCGTCTTCCTTGGCGACTGCATCTTGGCACGCTTTGGCGATTTGGTTAAATCCTCGCCAACTTCAATGGCAGCGGGCATCGTTCTGTTGAGTGCCCGCTTTTGATGCTGAGGCGCCTCTTTGGGCACATCGTCCAGGGAGTAACGATCCACGTAGACCAGATGCCCATCCTTGTTGAAGCGCGTGCGGGATTTGCGTGGTCCTGGTGAGATTTCGGTCACCGCATCGGATACATCCGATTTGTCACAACACTCGGAGCACTGCCAGCCATACTGCTTGGACTTCTTGGGCGGACGCGTTAGCGGTGGGTTCAAGCAGCCCAAATGATAGTGGAGATTGCAAGTGTCGCACTTGACGAGCAAGTGCTGATCATTGTTGCGCTTGCAGATGCCACAGCTGACGGCTGGCGCAATGGTGGACGCCTTGGTGGAGTTCATCTGTGATTGCTGGGTACTCAGCATGCGGGAGTTGTCCAGCTTGTTGCCCAGGTGGGCGAGTGGGAAGCCAACGCCCATCTTTAGAGCTGCCGCTGTGGGCACTGAGATGGGTCGTTGTGGTGGCGTCGCCACCTTGGGCAGCTGATCCGGCAACGGCCGAGCAATGAGCTCGACGAGGGGCAAGCTCAGAGCGGGACACAGCTGCGACAGGCTACTGTGCAGCGATTTGATGGAGGCAACCAGAGCATCACGCGTTGCCTTCACCTGCTTGCGCTCCTCCAAGGCATTGTCGTACTTGGCGCGCAGCACATCCTGCGCCTGGCTCAGCGCCGCATTGTGCTGGACGAGCTGCTGTTGCTGCTGCTTGAACTCCGCCATGCGCACAATGCGATCCATGTAGTAGGCAGTGAACTCAACACTAAACGCTGGGGCTATGTGCCACTTCTTGCGTATGTCCTGCAGCGCCTGTATGTGCGCCTCTCGCTGCTCCAGGTGCTGCACATCGACGGCCATGAACTCCGCCTTGGCCAGCAGGCGACGGCAGGCCGAGGCCGAGCTGGTTAGCAGGCGAGACATCTTCTGCGTGGGAACCCACGGCGTCGGCTTCATTTGCTTGTGCTGCGCGTATTTGTGCTGTATCTTGAGTAGCTTGCGTTGTATGCGCGCCTGTGCTGGATTGGGATTGGCGTCGATTAGCTGCTGGTTGGCTTCGATCAGAGCGCGCTGCTTGGCCTGCTGCAGCATGTTCAGGCGCAGTGTGTGATAATTGCGGCGACGTTTCTTGATCATCTCCTTCTCCGAGTGCACCTTGCAGTGAGCATAAAACGGATCTGCTGCGTCGTCCTCGTGATGCGCCTCGATCAGATAGCCAGCGACCTGGGCGCATGTGACATGGAAATAGGTCTTGCACATGCCCGCATCGCAGCCGATGCAGACGCCGGTGCGTGCAAAGAGCGCATTGTCGCACAGCGAGCACAGCTTGGCGCCCCACTTGCTGTACTGCATTTCAAACAGTGTCACCGAGCTGAGTTGTTCCACCTCGCCGAAGGCCACGCCCGGCACATATAGAGCACATATTAAATGCACCCATTTACCCACATCTGTTTCCTTGTAAATGCCGCCCTTGTTGGGGCACAGCTCGCAGTCCGGCTCCGTGACACCGGCACGGCAAGCCTCGCAGAACCAAGGCTCAGTGGAGCAGGTGGAGTTCGTGCTGGAGATGCTCACATTGTCACTAACACCATAGCAGCCCTCGTGGACAGAGACGCCACACGAATCACATTCGACAATCTCGTTGACATCATCACTGCGCTCGCCCAGGCACACGCAGCACATGCGTTTTGGCGGAGCCAGTGGCTCCAGATTGAAACCATTTACACGAGGCACCGGCAGCAAGGAGAGCTGAGCGGGTGCAGCGGCTGCAGCTTGTGTTGGTGCCTCCTGCTGTGCATTGTTGTTGCTCTCAGCTAGCAGCTGGCGCAATTGCAGCGTGGAATCATCGCTGTCATCGCCAGAATTGCCATCTGCATCGCTGTCGCTGTTATCGCTGCTGCTGCTGGCGTCGCTGCTGTCGCCATCGCCGTCGCTTTCGTCCTTTGAGCCATCCGAGCAATTGTCTATGTCTGGCAAAAAATCACTATCTGATGAACTTTCGCCCAAATCAAAGTCGAGCAACGCTTGTGTTGTTATTTTTGGCTGGCGAACCCGTTTAAACGGCGCCATTGAAATAAAATTCTCAGTGATTCTTGTCACAGAAATGCAAGAAAAATCGTGCAACAAAATAGAGCTGGAAGTCTTTCGATAAATAATATCGTACGTAAGAGCATCGATATCAACACATCGCTACATACAATTTGCCCATTTGCTGACAAGCTCTTTAGTGTTGGCAGTTTAGACAAGTATCGTAAAGTCTAGCTTTTTTATTGCATTCAGTTTTGATGGCATTCTCTTAAATATTATGATAATATATAATGATATGATTATATTCCTTTTCTGGGTCATATCATATGTGCCAATTACAATGAATAAAAAAAAAAGAAAATATCATATTTTAAACAAAAAATACATAAAAATACGCTTACCTCTATACTGCCTGCTTAGCCAAATCCCGCCAAATCCGGCTTGAAAAGAAAAAACAATCGACAAAATCTCTTGAAGTTTTTAAAAATTGCTTTAAAAATACATTTTATTTTCTGTAACTCTAATGTTAGATGAATTATGATCATAGTCGTATGTTTACAATTTACAATATTGTATATCTCAAATTTATCTCTAAAAGACCTCTAACTGTTCAATGGGCAACCATTTGGAGCTCTCTAAGGCATCATAGAGATGGCGATCTGAATCGATAGTCTCTCGATTGAGTTTGTCCACATCTAGCACAAACTTATGATCCTCCAGTCCATAATCTTCTTCGGCGGCGGGCGTACCGTTAGTTGGAGCAGCCTGCTGTTGCTGCTGCTGCTCATATTGAGCACTGCGCTGGGCGCTCCACGCCTCAGCGTGCTGAGCGAGCGTCTGTGGGTTTGAGTGGGATTGAGACATCGCTTGCTGATAGTAGGCGGCAGCATCTGTTATCGACGGAGCTGCGCCTTGTTCGTAATAGCCCTGCCAGGCATTGTAGCCCTGCCAGTAGGTACTGGTCGGATCATAATATTGCGAATAATCAGCACCACCTGCAGTCGTTGCAGATGTGGACGCAGTGCTGGAGCCGCCATAGCCATAGGTGCTGCCGCCATTGCCCAGTGCTGCGTTCAGCTCTGCCTTGGGCTTGGGCACAGCATTGCAGATCTTGATCGGCTTGGTGCCCAAGCCAATATAACCATTCATATCGTACAGTGCTGACTTTTGCTCATCCTCAATGCCAAAGCGCACAAAGCCGTAGCCCTTGGAGAAGCCCAAACTGTCCAGGATCACCTTGGCCGTCTTGATCGATGTGTATTTGCTGGAGAAGACCTTGTACAAGGAGTAGTCATCCACGTCCGAGCTAAGGTCACCCACCCACACGCTGAACTCACGCTCATTCCCTGGCAATTTATATGAATTGCTCGCAGAGTTCAGTCTAAAGCGTACAATGGGATTCGTGCCAGGTATGGGTTTTCCATTTAGCTTGTGCATGGCGTCCAGCGCGTGGTCATCCGATATGAAATTCACAAAACAATAGCCCGCCGGCTCGCCTGTGTATTTATTACGCATAAGACGCACTGTAGTTGGATCTTCGCCCATTTTGCGAAATGCGGCAATTATGAAATTCTCCGTCATGTACGATTCCAGCTGCAAAATAATTCAAATATTTAATGCAATTCTTTTATAGTGGCCACTTGCTACTTACACTGCCCATCCATAGCTGACAATGTACGGAAGTCATTTTGCTGCTGTTATTTTAACTTTGCGTAGTTTTTCTCGAAATAAATTGACAAAAAAACACACGCGTAAACAAAGTTTGTAATAAATTGACTATTGACAGGGCTGCATGGAACTTATCGATAGCGGAGTTGCCACCTTGTGCAAGCTATTCATAGACATTTTAAACCCAGCAACCAAATACAACCATCTGGCAATACACGCATACAGTTCATATTTGAGTTCTGACGGCTTATCAAACAATCCAACCGAAATGCGTATAAGTTCTGCAGTTTTTGCCCAATTTACAGCTAAGTTAAAAGAATTGCGCATAATATTAGATCCAACATGCAGTGCTTCTAAGGGCGCCAGGTTTTTGAGTATTCATATTACTTTATTATATAAGCTAATATAGAGCAAATATTCCCTTAGGAAATACGTGCAGCAATTTTATCCGAGCTTGAAAAAGAATAATCCAAACCTGGTTATTTTGGTAAGAGAGTGCGTCGGCGTGAAGCCAAAATTGTGTGCTCGCTTTGGTAAGCTGACATATTACAATATTATAATATATTATTAGATCACATACAACTCTCATTTCAGAAAAAGGCAAGGAAGTCTCAGTCCCGATAGCCAACCAAACTATTCCAGATATCAATAAAACTCTGGAAGCGATTGGTCGATGAATTATACAAAAACTTAACCATGTAGAATAATACATTAGCAATTGTAGTCTCAAGACAGTAGTAAATGCTAAGCAATGATAACGTTGTATTTCGAATTTGGAATAGGTACACAGCGAATTTAGTTACTAAATGGCGGCAGTCCAAATTCTTCGGGCTTAAAATCGTTCAGCGAGCGCAACACCTTTGTGGCAAGGGCGCAACGTTCCCGGGAGAGTCGCTCGTCGGGCACCATGACGACCTGCATTCCGGCGCTGATGCCTGCTTCCACTCCGTTTGGCGAATCCTCGAACACCAAACAGTTGGCCGGCGCAGGTTTATCCGCAAAACGATTGGCGGCCACCAGGAATATATCGGGCGCTGGTTTACCATTCTTCACCTCATTGTCCGTGGAGCCGCAGACGCGATGATTGAAAAGATTGAAGAGCTCACGATGATGCGTCGTCTTTACCTCGACCATATCGGCGCCCGAACTAGTGGCCAGAGCGAAGGGCACTTTGTTGGCGTGCAAGTGACGCAAAAGGCGCTCAGCACCTGAAAAGGAATAGGAATACATTTTAATAATCATTTGTTGTGCTATATAGATTTAGTGATAGTTTATAAAGCAAGCAAGTTTCACAATAAGTATAAACAAACATATTTTCAATCATTTCTGCTCGACTGTTAAAAGTTCATTTCGTTCACACTTTAAACTCAAACTAGAGACAAAAAGTGCCATAAATTGATCGTTTATCGTTTCGCAAGTCACTTCTCTAACATAAAGGAGCATAGAGCTGGAGCTCGTGCTCTAACCGTCTTAACTATCGGATAACATATTTAAATAGTTAATTTAAGAATCAGCTGGTCGCGCATGCAAGACTAGAGCAGAGTTGTTAAATTAGAAAGAACTCAGCGCAAAGTTAAATGAAGAGAAACAAACTGAAACAAGTTGTGGGTGACATGAGCGACGCTGAAGTGTTTATATATAGTAGATGAATGTGTATTGATTCAACATCTACTCTAGGAACAGCTGAGCTGAGGGGGCTAACCTTCGAGCAGGGGTACATTCGTCAAGCGTTCGCCGCACAACTTGTGATAGCGTTGCAGAAAATCGTTCACAGTTATTGGTATTTCACACTCATTGACTGCTATTTCGGCTGATCGTCGTTCCGTAGTGCCCATCACTCTGAAACGAACTGCCTCGGGATATGAGCGACCATATGCGCCCGCTATTTGCCGGGTGATCTCCTCGTATATGCGTTCAGTGTCTGGAATGGTGCGAATGTGGAATTACAAATTAGTACCTGGCATTAGCGGGGAATCGATCATGAGGGCGCGCGCATTGTCCGATTGTTGCTTAGCGTACTCTTCCCATGCTAACGGCAGATCGTACTCTTTGATTATGAACTCGGCCACCTGACGCGTCTGCAGGCCCATTATCTGTTGCTTCACATCGAATGTGTAGGTCTTGCCATACGGATCGAGCACCATTTGGGCGGCCTTCGTGTAGAGAGTCTCGGTGTCTGGTTAGAAGCAAGTGTAAACTATGATATATCGATAACTCTTCGATGCTCACCCAACAACAGGCCGTCCATATCGAAGATGCAGTGCGTCACATTTCGCAATATCTTTTGGGCCATTTTTCCACTTTCCGGCTGCTCGTTATGTAACGTTGTAAGTGTTTATTTGCAATGGGTGTTAACTGTAAATAAACAAAAGATACCACAATTAGAACTACATTTCCGTTACCGGTTTAAGCCTTAGGCAAATTTTGTTTTGTTTTGCTTTTTCTGTACTAGTTTATTTGCCACTTTAATTTTGTATGTGTTAATTACGTTCGTCCTTCAGTCAAGGACAGCCGCAGTGTAACGGAAACAGATAAAATGAGCTACCTTGACCGCCACGCAGCGCCTATTGCCTATTTATTTCTGCTGCGCCCGAAGTAAACACAACCGCTCAGCCAAACGCAACGCGAAAATCTGACAGCAAATGCGAAATTTGCCGTTCAATACGGCAAAGGGTTGCCAGACTGGTTGGCATATGACAAATTAGAAATTTTCCGTGCTGCATACCCTGTAGGGTCTAAAAAACATTAGATGAAGCATATGCAATCGTCGTAAATATGCAGTATAATAAAAAAAAAATAATATATATATAAATAAAATATGCATTATAATATAAAAATAAACAATAAAATTGTATATGGTATTTTTTTGTTTAAGCTGCATTATTTTATACATATGTAAATACGTTTATTATGGCTTGACTCCCTTTTCAAAAATCGCTGATCTGTGCATTATACCAGAATTATACAGTATGAAATTAAAATTAAAAATACCTAATAAATATAATATATAACAAAAAATTCATAAGTTGACTTTTTATAGGGTATATAAAAGTCGATGCATTGCCTAGAACATTAACACTTGTTGCCACAGTGATTCCGAAATATTGACGCACGCAAATTATGTTTAATCGCATGTAATCAATATCGATATATGTAATTACATTTACTGTTTATTCACGTGCGAGGTTTCCCAGAAGCTTAACAGCGATGCCACATTTATTTTGCTGAACTAGCTCTGACGTCACAAGAACCATATAGATATAAAACACAATAGATTTGTTTTTCTTTTAAATTTATTAAAAAACAAATACATTTTTGATGGTCGAATGTATTACGTTCAGTTGCATTTAGAAGAGGAATATCTGTAAATGATAGAAACAAATTAGTTAACAAGCAAATATAGTCAAATATGAGAGAGGAGACGCACCTTAAACTTAGGCGCTCAGCAAGCAGACACCACCGGCCTTCTTGATTTTGTCCTCAGCCTTCTTGGAGAAGTACTTGGCCTTGACGATGACGGGACGAGCGGGCAAATGGCCACGACCCAGCAGCTTGTAATAGCCCTGAAGGGAGACACAATTTGACACAAATTAATAAATGCAAATAAATAAGGATGAATATATATAATCAATTGATTTTGATTTTTGTTTGTATCTGAAAGGCGTTCTCTACATGGGGAGAGCAATTTGTACGGTTGCATTCAGTCCGCCCATCGCCTTAGGTGTATCTTCATATTAAACAAAAATCAAGCATCGATATTTCTCAGATTCCAAGCAGAACTTACGAATTGAACCAGATCGATAACTGGCGCCTTGGTGCTCTTCTCCTTCTCGAGCTCAGCGAACTTCTCGGGTCCGACTAGAGACCACAGTTTGTCCAAATTGATTTCGGGCCTGAACTTGTGCTGGCGACGCAGATGGAAGTTCCTCATGCCAACCTTGCCGAAATAACCAGGATGGTATTTGTCAAAGTTGATGCGGTGATGGTGCATACCACCAGCGTTACCGCGACCTCCAGGATGCTTGCGGTGCTTGCCGATACGGCCATGACCGTGGCTGACATGACCACGCAGCTTCCTGGTCTTCTTCCTCTTGATATTCGACTGCAAACGAAAGGGAAAAGACGAATTTCAATTATTTGATGCAGTTACACGTGCATTGACGGCGGCAAATGAAGACGTTGGCTTCCAACTAAACACATGGCAGAGGTTATGTTTGCACGCCATCGTCGAATTTTTGTTTCTTTGCTCACGTTTCAATAGCTCAAGCATGCTTCGATTTACTGTACTGCAAAGGGCGTGAATGCCATTTAACTTTCACACATTTGTATTTGTTTATGCATTTAATACATTGCTTTAAAGCTAAATTGAAATGCACAACTCATATCGACGTCCACTCACCATCTTCAGAGTTTAGAAAAGAAAGAAGTGAGCGAAGTTGGCTGCACTTGAAGCTGTCAGTGGAATAGTGTACAACGTTTTCCAGCACTGTTAGGGCTACCACACCTTATAAATTAAGATTCAGTGAAGAATGTTTTTCAAAATGTTGAACAGCTTAAAAATTCAATGTTTAAAATTAAATATATACATTTTATTATTAATTATTTACTTTATATTTAGCAGTAAGGCACTACCACTGCAAATATTTAACAATTCCAATTAAGGTGGTCGCATACTCGAGTAAGCTGATATTTTTTCTATCGATGTATCGCTTAAGCATTTCGATAGGTAGTATTCGGTATTTGCTTGTTGGCCGCGTGCAGTCACACTGCTGTTTATTTATGTTTAGTCGCTGCTGTCGAAAATTATTGCATATTTTAGTTTAGTCAAGTTAAAAGTGTAATTTTAAAATATATACAACTGCACCAATAAACGAACAAATATCGGGCTAAGAATATCAGAACGTTCATTCTGCAACAGCGGCGGTAGTTACGCGACATTTGCAACACCATTGAACGGCCGTGTGTGTTTTTCTAGTCTGCTGAGACCCAGAAATAGAAATTCTCTTGGCCAAACCAAAAAGGCATTTTGTGTATTATATATATACTATATATATACATACCTATTTGTATGTATTTACATATGTGTATTGTGAGTGAAAGCGCGTGTTTTAGTCATATTTATGCGCGTGCCTAGCCAAATGCGCTCCGGCGGCAACAGCAGCAGCCGCGCTAGTTAAAAGTACAAAAAAAAAAATAGAAAAAAAATTGGCAAAAAAGTTGTGCGGGAGCAAGCAGTCAAAGGGAAGGAGAGCTTCGCCTCATTACTCATCCGTCTATTTTGTGCGTGCAAAAAACGACAAGTGAGACAGCAACAACTGCAACAACAACAACAACGATAACATACAACGAACGACGACAAGCAGCAGAGGCGCAACAAATGTTTGTTAAAACGTAACATAGGTAAAGGTAAGACTAACAACAAGTAGAAGTTTAGTGTATATTAATAAAAACAAAATAAATAAGTGAGCCGCATAGATCTTGGCATGCATGGAGGCTGACTCATAGGTGGCAACGCTCTTCTACTAGTGCATAGGCAAAGTTCAGTGGCATCGCCCATTCCTCGCAGTGGATGCGTCACACCAGCACAAACACCGACGCGCGCCTGCAACTGAAGCTCATCTCTATGAGAAAACCCAGCTGCACTTGATTACATGAGAGATGCAGTGAAATTGCATGATAGAAGTCAGGCATATTGAAAGATGAGATGGGAAATGCGAGTGTTGTAATAAAAGTGTAGAGCAAATGAAACGAAAAATTTAATATTAAAAACAACTTTTTGCAAATTGAGCCAAGGGTTTTTAGGCTGCAATAAACTTAATTCGATTATTAATTAGTTCTAGTCAAAATTGAAATTCTTATTGGGTGCTGTTTAACGTATTTACAGCACGCTCGCCTGCAATTGAAGCTCATCTCTAGAACAAAACCCAGTTGCACTAGATGACATGCAAAACATAGTGATATTTCACAGAATGCCTCATGCATATTGCAAAACTTGAGAGAATTTAGTTTAATAATAAATTATTAGTCAGTTAAGGTAATGTTGGTACTGAAAAGCGCATAAATATACAGTTATAAAATGCACTTGCAGTAAATTTCAATCATATATGTATGTATATTTTCAAGCTTAGCAATGCATTTCCCACTGGGTATTTGCAGCTTGGCGCTGCATTGTCTACGCTGTTCGACTGCAGCTCTGCTGGAATAAGAAGTGGCAGCGGCAAAAAGCATTTTCAACACATTTTCCGGCTCGCTTTTCTTCTAGCAAATGTTATTTATTGCCAAGTTGAAGTTGGTTGCACTCTGCAAAAGGTTGAAGTGCCACGCCACTTAGGCTGTACATAATCCATAGGGTCAATAGCAGCCAGACAGACATAAAGCAGGCCACTAGGCAGGCGGCAGACAGCAGGCGAAAGGCAGCCTTTCTTCAAGTACGTCGATGTCTTGTTTGTTTGTGCTGGGCAAATGACACCACAAAGGAGTCCTTTAGGACTCCACTGCAGTGGCCACAAAGCAGACGATACGGCACATTGCCAGCCCACACACAAACCCTAAGAGCAAACCCAAACCTAAACCCAATTCCAATTCCCTAGCGAACAAATTTGAACTGTTGCCAAAAGCAGAAAATGTGCACGTTCACTAAAAAAGAAGACGAACAATTTCGCCAGTTTTTGTATATTATTCACCTTGGGACCAAGGATTTGGGCAATGAGGCAGGAGTCGGGCGGCAGCCAAAATATATGAGATATGTCAGCTTCCTGCATTTCCTAGTGGTTCGACAAGCTTAAAGAGTTGCAAAGGCAGGCAATCAGCTTGAATAGAAAATGTGTCTATAAAATATACAAAAAGGCAGCAAAACTGTTTCATTATTTAAAAGACTTATTTACTATATATTCCATTACATTTGTCTTATTATTTTATGTCCGCTTGACTTGTCGCTCATTATTTGATTGTTGACTTTTTAAAATGTTTAAAATGTTATTGTTTTTTAAGCAAAAATTAATAATGGAAATTATATATAAATATATATCTTATATTTTGTTTATATATATATTTACTTACATTACTTTTGACGTAAATACTGAAACATTTATATTTCTGTGATTTCATTTCAAAATGTGTCATTGACTTCCTTTTATTTATCTAGTATTTTTTTGTTCGTCACAGTTTTTGAGTTGTTTTCATTGCATTTAGAACTGCTCCATAAATGTTGTGCATTGTCTGCGGCATTCGAATTCAGTTTTGAACGCATTATTATTGTTATTTCTGCGCATTAATGAAAGCACTTTTGGAATATTTCCCTCCTAACCAAACAGATGAAAAATAGCATTTGGCATTTTGGTGCTAGTGGTTTTATACTCTATCCATTGAAATTTATTGACAATGGAAGTTTAAGGTGTATTGGTTTTGCAGACATATGTGTGGATGTATAATGCTAGGATTGAATATATATATATATACTATATATATATGATATATATCTTGATCTCAGCTCATTGTACCGTCGATATAGTCATGACTACCTGGTGATCATGTACATCTGTATGGATAAAAGGAGACTGGTATGATTGGAACAATAGTGCTATGCAGGGTTCGGGGCATATTCTAGTCAAGCACTCCCTATGAGAGCACTCATACTTGTTGTTGAATGCAAAGTAAATAATATTTTCTATTTATCACATTAAATTAGATATGATAATTATGTTAGCGCATGTGTAATATTGGAATTGGCGTGGTCGAGATAAGTAGGAAACAATATAGAGCTAGGTTTAGAAATCCCGTGTCATTTATTTCCCTTTTTAAGCAGTCTTAAGCAGTTCTTAAGCTGGGATAAGAACTTATGATATTAACAGCGGATAGATACAGCTGATAATTAGTTGATATGATATATGATATGATATGATATGATTATGATATAATGGGAGTAGGAGTAATTCCTGTTAATAGAGTTTGGCATTAACAGCCAATATATACCTAAAATGCCGTATAAATAAAATAATATTTTAAAATATGTATGCAATTTTATGGAATATAAATATATGAAAATTAATATTTCATAAGAAAACTTATAAGTGCAAAAATATGGGTGGAGCTATATACACACAGCTCGAAAAAACATAATCTATTATAAACTGAGTAATAAATTTAGAATAGATTTTTATACATATTCTTATATAATGAACTTCTCTAAAAAAACATTAGTTTTTCTGAGATTTAAGTCTTTTTATAACAAATATTGTAGATATTGAGCGAAACTATATATATTTCGCTGATTAGAGAGGGAAGTTTTCAAAGTTTATATATAAAATGACGACAAATGTCATAAAGATTAATTTGTTATAATGTGAGTAATTGAAGTATAGATTAATTATATCTGAGATTAGATAATACAAAGTATAATAACTTTATTTTATTTGCTAGAGTATTTAGTATTCGTTAGCTTCTCATTTGCCCATTTTGTTTTGTTGACCTCATTTTTGGTCGGCGCGATACAAAATATGCCACATTCAGTTAGCAATTCGATATTTTGTTTTGAACAAATTATGAACTGCACGCCCCCGACACCCACACACACGCGCACGCAGTAATGGAAGAAGCAGAACTAGAGATGAGAACATTAAAATGAAGAATGAAAGAACATGAACTTCCTACCCACAACTTGAAACTCTCGACAAATGGGGGGCGTCTTGATTGCAAGTCTGTCGTATGTATATAAATAGAGATGCAATCAAATTATATTATGCCCATATATCTCTCGATCACACTCTCCCGCTCGCTCGCTCCCTCTCTCCCTCTCTCGATCTCAAGCAGTCCGAAATCTAAATCTCAGCGATCGGCATTGGGGCTAGAGAACCAGACGTGACAAGATTTTACTGGCTGCCGAACTGCATTCGTTTGGTTTGTGTTTTCCTTTGTGTTTCCCATTTGTGTTTTTCTTTTTGACTTTGTGATGTGTTTTCTTAGCCTAACTGTATACAAATCTTACATCGGTTGTATAGTAAGATAGGTGCTTCAATTGCCAATTCTTTCACACCCGATCCAAAATTAGTTTTTGTTTTTGTTTACAAATTGTCGTCTTGTTGTTGGGGTTTTCTCAGTTTTTCTCAGCATTTTCGATCTGTTCTGTCGCCCAGAGTGGAAATGCAAAGGAAAATAGAAAGAGTGCCATGTGAATTTCCCTCATCAAATTGCGCACTTCCGGAAGTTGTTTTTCACAAATCATCGTCATTATCATCATTATAATTATTTGCTATACTATAAAATATACCCTGCAACAATATTGTTTCGCGGCAGATAAACATCTCATGCTGATTTAAAAAGCTAAAAGTATCGTTTAGGCTATAAATTAATGATCTTAAATTTGTTTATAACAATATGATGGGTATGGGATAAGGACTGTGCAATACCCTGTAGTAGAGTTTTGGCGTGGATTGAGCAGATTATGCTCTGAAGTTGTAAAGATAAATTAATAAGTAAATTGTAATAATGATAATTATAGTAATCATAATTAATTGAATTGTTGATAATAGTATATATTTGTACTATTCCCAAATTGTTGTTAAGCAGTTAACAAACTGATAAATGTATTTTGTGAGTAGTTTATTTGTCATGTCACATAAACTTGAGTCTTTTTATGGAGCCATCAGTCTCTCTAGTTATCGCTATGTAGATAACACAGTTATAATTGTATCTATGCTACATTTTAGGCTAGATTATAGTCTTTAGTCTATTGCTCTAACTGATATACTAACTTATCAGTGAAGAGATGATTGAGCGATAATTGTTGTATTGTTCTATCTATATATGTATACTCCATATAAACCTTATATGCTATATCTATATTGTCTTTATTACTTATTATTTATCAGTATATTTTTACCCCTAGTGATATATGTTTCATATACTCTATGTTAATATAGTCTTGACTCGCGTATTCTGTATCTACATAGTCTTCAATCACTTTTCCTCTTTCACATCTTTATTCAAACATTGGAAACTTCATTTTGCAATACTTCAGTCTCCTTCCAGGGTATCAGCTTGTCTGTATTTGATATTCCTGCTTGCTTGTTGCTGCACTTCTTGTCGCTTTGATTGCACTCAATGACGCCTCCTGCAACTTGTTGTTGTTGCTGGCTGCGACTGCGACTGCGACTGCGACTGTGGCTGTGGCTGATGTTGCCAGCTCCGTCGGCGCCATGTGCAAGTTTAATGAATTAATTAAAATTTTGTTTGGCATGCGGCGACGTCGACTGCGACGGCATCTCTTTGTGTGCGCATCGGGCATGACCTCTGCTTGCATCACTTTGACTGTCGCTGGCGGCCATGCACATTGATGCGCGCTGCAATATGCTCAACCTACGGAAATTTATATATAAATTCATATATATATTTTTTTTTTGTTTGTTTGCTGATTGTTTTTCCCGGCCATGGACGTTATGCTATTTCAGGGTTAGGCTATGCACCGATTTAATATTGCTTTTATAGTCCATGTGGGTTGAAGAGATCAATATTGCTGCAGACAATCAAATGTATTCTCTATAAAATACTTGCTGACAAAGGAATTTAAAATTTAATCACGATTTGGAATTTTTCACACTTTGATGATATTACAATTTTAATATGCTTACAAAATTCTTAAATATTTTTAAATGAATGGGTAAAGGAAATATTTGAGAAATTGGTAATTATACTCCTATTGAAAATGGGAATTCAGGGTATATTGATTTTGTGAAAATGTATGCAACAGGTAGATGAATGTGTGGTGGGGTCCATAAAGTAAATAAATATGTATATGATCAGTCAGAGTTGATTCTGCCCTGCCCGTCTGCCTGTGCTAGAAATTAGAGAATTAGAGACTTGTAGATTTCCCCATAGCAGTTCAGTACCGGGTATCCCATACTCAGATACGCCCTACTAGAGCTTTATTTATCGTTCCAAAAAATTGAAATATAAAACGCTTCTAACAACTTAATTATTTTGAATTTTCTAATATTTTTATGTTATATCTTTCATATAATATATTAAGAAAATATACGATATCAATATCATTTTATTACTCTCCACACCAATTATAACGGGTTGTTCACTGATCCCACTTTAGAACTCGTATCAAACATACACAAAACTGATTGGGACAGGTGAATTTCCGTTAACAAATTGTCCCAAAAATATTTCCACATATTTTCCCACTTTTATTTTATTTTTTTTTGTCGTTTTCATGTTCTAAAACGATTAACTAAAATTTTTCATAAATATGACGCATTTTCTCAGCGAGCTGCCAACTGCTTTGGCCATCTTGTTTATGATTTAACCAAAATGTTTTTTCTTCTTTTTTTTTATGGATTTTTTCAAAACAAAAGATGAACAAATAAAAATAACATGACAATATTTCTCAATGAAAACGAAAATTGTCACATTGAATGCTCCGTTTAGCTATACCTCTTTTTCTTCTTCTTCGATTTGCATTCCCCAATACCCGATGCTGATGCGGATTTTTCAGTTTTTGATTGCCTCTCGTTTTGTCATCTTCTCTGTGTGCTTTTCATGAAAATATGCGCTGTATCCGGCCAAAAAGACTATATACTAGACATTTGGCTATATACACTTGTATATATTTTTTGAGAATGTTAAGTATTTAGCTGGGCGATCATTAAGAGCGCGAGAGAGGGTGAGATAACCTGAGAGAACAACGCGCATACATTGTATGTGTGACAATCAGTGTTGGTCGCTTATGAAAAAAAAGCTTGATTTGTATTTACAAGTAAAGCTAAATGAATTCAAAGTATTAAAAGCTAAACATATATAGATTTCTATACAGAAAATATGTATGGGATTAATTGACTTATTTTTGTTTTAATTATATATTTGAAAACAATTTATGTTTGAAATAGGTATGGTAACACAAAAAAATGCTTAAAAAAAAGGCTAGATGTGCCGCTGAAAATATATATACTATGCATTTAATGTAGTTTACCTTAAAAATCTGTTATAAACTAAAAGTTCTTGCTAAAATAAATAGATAATAAAAACTCTACAAAAAAGGCTAGATTTCACGCAGAGCTGGCAACACTGTGGCCGACACACGAGCAAAGCCGTGAAAAATTTCGGGTTGCCATTTTTACGGATTTTGTGGGCCATGGCTGTCGCCAAATGCCGCCATCGCAGTTTTGTGGAAGCGATGAGCGCGTGCGGTGCAGTCAAATGCGAAAAGCGGCGAAAGAATCGTGCAACAATTGATGGTTGAACAGGCATATGGAAGAGCTATACCTATATAAATATATGTATGCCAAATACAAGTGCATAGAAATGTGCGTGTGTGTGTAAAAAATGACAAATCAAATATTTTTTAGAAAATGTTCTCTCAAAAGACGACCTTGCCGAATAGATTATCTTCTCTCAGCAACAAGCATCAGCAAATAGGCTAAAAAGTCTCTTCAAAAAGTCTATGAAACACTTTTTATTAATACCTGTAATGGAACAATTCTGTGTGTGTTTCTTTTGGCAAGTGTCTGGGCCACTATTTCTGTGCATATTTATATAAATATACATATATCCGCATATATGTATGTATATAGTAGATATCGCCTGATTTCCATTGGCATATGGAAGAAGTCGGCACATTAAGATTTATATATTTTCGTTACGCTGTTATTTTTGGATGCGAAAAACTTAATGGTCAAAATACAGGAAAAAAAAAAAAAAATGTTGAAAGAAAAACATGTTTTTCTTTCATATTTTTGCGGTTATTCATTGTGGCAATAATAAAATGAAAATTGTTTGATTAATCTGGATAGAAGTAGAGCATACGTGGTTCGGTATTTGTAAGACATGCAATAAAACTAGCGCAAGAAAGTCAACAGTTAATCGTAAATCTAACCAAAACCTGATTTGGCTCCACCCACACAATTTTATAAACATTTAGTTTTATTTCTTATTTTTTTTTTGCATTGTTTATGATATATGAGTAACATTTAGAGAAAATGTCGAATATTCTGATGACAAACCTTAGTAATATATACAATGGCCTATTTTCTAGAAACTTCTTAAGCGGGCTTTTATAAAGCTGATATACTTTAAAATAATATAATAAATATATATACATATATAAAGAAACATAATATGTGTCAGAGACCTATTGATCTTGTGTGTAGAGCAACAGATCTTACAAGTCAATCAATATAGCTTATATATTGATTCACTTTATATGTAGTTCGATTGATCTTATATGTAAATATATATATATATATTTATGACAGATCACTACATTTCATTCATATATCGATATAGCTTATAGGGTATTGATAAGGAAGATAGATAATTATAATTAGAATAGGCTTAGTAGATAAATATTGGTTATTGGTCAACGTGTGTTAAGTAGGTTAATATATATTATAGAATGATCAATCAATAACGCAAGAAAATGTATAAAATTTATAAATTTATTGGTAGATCAATATAACATATCAATAATAACATATTAATATTTTATAAATGTAGATAACATAGGTAAGCAATAGGTCGTAAAGATAGATTAATAGGGGCCTATAAGCCCTATATGTAGGCTAATAGATCTCTGTTGAAGATCTATATATTGATCCATTAACTTAGAACTATTGGTCATCTTTATGATTAATTAATGTAAAGATCAATAAATCTTATCAATAGATTTTATAGTCAGATGAATTATTCTTATAGTTGTATCAAGAGAACTAATAGGTTAAGCTCTGTTTATATGTCAATACGCTCTATATATCTAGACTAGATCAATCCAACTTGTGGATAAATAAATAATAAAAATAAATTTTACAGATGCAACGATACATCATGTAGATCATTCCTGTTAAGCTCAAAGAATTTCTAATTTTATTTTTGTTCACTTAGTGCTTATGTCGAAAATCTCACATAAAATCAATTTTCAAATCATGATATAAATCTTTAAATGGATTGTTGTGATTGCTCCGTGTATTAGCTTACAATCAAAATAAAACATATGAGAAAATCATGTTTATATCTTCAACATATTGTGTTTTTATATCTCAATACTTTTCTTCATGGCCATTAAAATTTTAGCATCTTGTGTACAATGCTTGAGTTAATTTTCGAGCAAATCGTAAAAAGTGCGATCGTAAATAATATGTTTCTTTGAGATACCCATGACATGGTCGTGTGATTTATGTATGGTTTTTAAGCAAAACAATATTTCATTCAATTCTTTATAGCTTTTTAGCAATTCGACATTTCGTAATCATAATTTCCCGGCCTTGGCCATCGATCGTTCCCAACGCTTTCACGAGTTTTCCAGATTGCACAAAAAATGTCAAGAAAGCATTTTTTCTCTGGGCACACGAGATCTGCTGGCCGAGAAGAAAACAGATGTTCTTTTCCGAAACGCCTTTTGGCCATAATAATAATTTGTGAGCGCTAAAAACGAAATGGATTGAAGAACGCATTCGCGTGGGTGTCGTAAAGCAGCATACATTTATATATGTAAATATGCATATATCGTATATAGATAATTGATAGATATATGTGACGACTCTGCAGAAAAATGTTCATTGAACAATTTCATGATGTGCACACACGCTGATTTTTCAAGTTCAACAAACATTGACAATGATCTTATAGAGTATAAAATGTGTGTGGCTAAAAACAACAGATTTATAAATTTTCTTTGGAATTTTTATAGTAACCCAATAGCATATGAAGAGTATTTTAAATGAAATGGCTTTCGCGAGGTCTCTTTAAAAAATATCATGAATTTGGATTTTAGTTGTATGTTTTGGAATTTAGTTAATGGTTAGCCTAGAATCAGATTAAAAGTTCTGTAATAAATAGAATCCTAATCATAAATGTTTAAAATCCAAGATTCTAACCTCTTCATTATCTTCTATTTCAGCTGAAGGAAATTTGAGAGCAGGATTTTGGAACGGAGTTGGCTGGACTTGCAAGCGAAATGGAGCAACCGTTGATTGTGAGAGCCGAATACTCGTTTATGGGCAGCAACAACGATGAGCTGTGCTTCAAGAAGGGTGACCTGATCACGGTGACACAGCGCGAGGATGGCGGCTGGTGGGAGGGCACACTAAACGATAAGACTGGCTGGTTTCCCAGCAACTATGTGAACGAGTACAAGGCCCAGTTGCCGCTGGCCGAGACCATACGACCGCCCGAGGAAATACAAGAATACCGTTCCGTGGTGCTCAAGGATCTGCTCGATTCGGAGCGTGCACATGTGGCCGAGCTGCAGGGACTGCTCGAGAATTTCCTCGAACCCATGCAGCAGACGCAAATGTAAGTCAAGTAAAGTTTTTAAAAGTAAAATTCAAACTAATTCTTATTACTTTGCTCCTCCACAGACTCACCCAGGATGAGTATGCGCAGCTGATGTGCAACTTTGTGGAGGTGGTGCACACGCACGAGGAGCTGCTCACACAGATTGAGGAGTGCAACGATCGTGTGGGCAAACTATTTCTAACCAGCGCGCCGCTTATGAAGAAAATGCACCAAGCGTACTGTGCTGCGCATCCCAAGGCCATAGTTATACTGGATAAGTATAAGTAAGTCAGGATGCTATAACGTCAAGTCTCCACTTAAATTAATCTATCTGTCCATTCATTTACAGGGATGAGTTGGAGAAGTATATGGAGCGTCAGGGCGCTGCAACGCCAGGTCTGCTAGTGTTAACTACGGGACTGTCTAAGCCATTTCGTCGCCTGGACAAGTATTCAGCCATGCTGCAGGAGCTGGAGCGGCACATGGAGAGCAGCCATCCGGATCGCGGTGATACACAGCGCAGCGTGGCCGTCTACAAGGACATTGCGGCCACCTGTTCGGCAACGCGTCGCCAGAAGGAGCTCGAGCTGCAGGTACTGACGGGGCCGGTGCGCAACTGGCAGGGCCAGGAGCTGAGCACACTGGGCGACATCATACACATGGGCAGCGTGGCAGTGGGTCCCGATCATCGCGATCGCTACTTTGTGCTATTTCCACAAACGCTGCTCATACTGAGCGTTAGCCAGCGCATGAGCGCCTTCATCTATGAGGTGAGTCCTGGATCTGTCGAGTCTAAATATAAATTAATTGATAACTATTTTTAATTAGGGTAAATTGCCATTGACGGGCATCATTGTGAATCGCCTAGAGGACACGGATGCCATCAAGAATGCCTTTGAGATCAGCAGTCCGCTCATCGATCGCATTGTGGCCGTCTGTCAGGGCCCCAATGAGGCCAACAAGTGGGTCGAGCTGCTGAATGCCAACAATCCCAGTCTGCCCATGGGCATAAAGCGTCAGCTGAGCAACCTAAGCAACTCCTCGCTGGGAGGTCAGCAGCTGAATGCTTCGCATGTAAGTACCGAGTGGTTTTCGAGAGACGTTTTCACATGTGCTGGGTAAGCTTAAGGTTTGCCAAGCTTATTTGAAAACGTTGCTTAAATTGTTGTAAATTTAGTTGCTTTCATTATTGTTCCACATCTTTGTGCCTTGGCAACTGAGCAGCTCAATCAGCACCTGGATGCGCGCGGCTATTGCACACGTTTCTCGCTGTGCGCCTACTACAGTCAGCCGTTGCAGCATGGCCCGCTGCGCCTGACCTTGCCGCCCAGTAGTTATCCGCCGACGGCGCCGTATGCCAATCTCAGTGCGCATTTCGCACGACTTGTCAAGGCGGGGCGCCTGCGCGGCGCGATTGTTAAGATGCTGCTGTATCCGCAGGCGAGGCAAAGCATCGATCTCAAGCGCATTGCATTGCGCAAGAAGCGCTGCCACAAGGCTGCCAAGCTGCTCAAGGACATCAATGCCAATCGGCAGGAATCGTTAGGGTCTTCGGAGCTGGAGCGCCAGGATGCCTTTGAGCTGCCCACCGATTCGGAGAGCTATGACGATGAAGATGACAATGAGTATTTGCGCAGCTGCGATTCGGATCCGTTCGAGTATGTGCGCTTCTATCAGCACAGACCCATCGAATCCACCTGCAATTCCGCGGGCACTTTTGTCAAGCACGCACAGCGGCACAGCTCGTCCATTAATCTGATCAAACTGGATTCCTTTGATGCGGATGAACTGCTGGTGCAGCACGAGCTGAAGAAGGAGTCGCTGGTTATTGGTTCCAAGGCGCTGCGTGCGCTGGCGCGCAAATCAACGGAACGCAACTCCAGCGTACACACCTCGACGGCCACCATCAATTTGGGTGGCTCCAGCATAACCAACTGCGTGGAAGAGGAGGAGGAGGAGGACGAGGAGCAACTGCAGCCAGTTGAGCCGCTTTCACAACCTTCTACTCTTAAGCAGCAAAGCTCCGATGCGAGCTCTTTGTATGGCGCTCGCTTGGGCGGCGCCTTTATGGCATGCGAAAATCTGGCCAGCATTCATGATGATCTCAGCCAAGAGAAGGCGAAACCTCAGCCCGTTGCCACACAGCTGTCCGCCTCGCCCACCGAGCGGCACAGCATGCCCAGCATATTTGTGGGCAATCGCTTCAATCACTGCCCCGACACGGAGGTCTATGTGCCCACGCGACGGGAGCGCCAGCAGCAGCAGCAGAACCAAAGTGTGGATGCCCAGCTGCTCAACGAGGAGGATGAGTGTGTGCACTCCAGCACAATGGATCTGCCAGCTGCATGTCTAGCGGCGCCAGATCAGCTGCAGGCCGAGCTGCTCTATAACTACGACCAGGCAGTGGAGCAGCGGGCGTCCCATAAAAGCGACAGCCCCAGCACGGGTAATCCGCGCAGTGAGCCGCCCGCCGTACGGAGCAACTCGAGCAACGAACTGTGCATTGAAGCCAATCGGCCGGAGAGCAAACGGGATTCCATTAGACGCTGCATCAGCTACCAATTCCTACAGATGAACAATCGTTCGGCTGCACCGCCTCCACCGCCGTCGGGCGCACCGCCGGGTGCTCCACGACGGGATCAGCAGCCGGCGCAGCATAGCCAGTGCAAATGCCGCTGCTGTGAGAGCTCGCAGTGTCCCAGTCCGCGTTCCAGTGATAGCGGCATGGCAGGCAGCTGTACGATAGCCTCGCCGGATCCGCCCAATGCCGAGTGCTGCGGCGCGGATGTCCTGGACAATGTGGAGCCGGAGCCGCGCTTTGATGTGTGTGGAATGTTTCGTGAAAAGTTTCTGACGCCCGAGCAAACGCAGGATGAGGAGAAGGATGTGGGATCTCAGCATGAACCGGAAACAGAGCCACAGCAAGATTCACCCACCACGCCCACCAATCAATCCGGTGCACAATTCCAAATCAATACAAAAAGTATTTTTCTGGCCTCCAGCTCCATGGATGAAGCCATGCCCACAGCCACAACAAGTGGGCTAAAGTTCAGCGGCAGCTGCTCCGCCGATCAGCTGGACATGGAGCCACGGCCCACCTTCCGGTCGGGCATGTACGCGCACTGGTGGAAGAAGGAACGCCTGCCGCCGGAGGTGTTGCGCGGCATAGCGAGCGCCTATAACAAGCGTCTGCCCTCGGCGACGGCCAGCGACAGCAAGGATTCCAATTGCTCGACCAACTCCGTGTGCTCCAGCTGCTATTGCTCGCTGGGAGCGAGCGGCTTCAGCGAGGGCGCCATTTACTGTGCCCTCTGCGACAATTGTGGTGAATATGCGGGCAGCAGCACCGGCACCACCAACACCACCACCACAACGGCCTCGATCTGCTCCAATTGTCCGGTGTGCAACGAGGACTTGGATCTCAATCCGGCAGGATCTCAGCGACGACGACGCGAAGCCTTCGCTGCGGCAACCGCACAGCCGTCGTATTCGTTGTCGCTCGATTGTCCGATTTGTGCGGCGCGCGTAGCTTTAGCAACCGAAGAAGGCAAGCCAAAACGAAGTGAGACGCCGGCCATGTCGCCTGGACAGCAGATGCATGCATCTGCATGCGCATCTGCCTCATCTCCAGGCGGCATGTGGCATGGCGCACGTTTGTTTCACGTGCACGTGTTCCGTTTGATTGTTTTGTAAATTCGTTTTGCTCACGTTTCCAATCACATCATCATCTTCTAATTCAAGCATTCAATTTGGTAAATGCAGCACGCCCAAAAAAGAACCATTTTTAGTTCATTTGAACGAAATCGCTTTCCAACTCAGTTGAAACATTCAGTCATCCAAACATGCATATGACTAACCTCTTTATATCGTTAATGACTCTCTGAACGCTGTTGATTGGAACTAATTAGGGATAAATTCCAGTTGGAGTTTATGGAACTAGTTCGCTTAGTGCAGAAGCTGATTTAAAATCAGATTAAATTGAAAAGATATTTAAAAATTAACTAGTGCCATAAGTTGGTAATTTTTCCCATATTCGTGTACACCATTAAATTCAGTAATTGAGCTAGATCAAATGAACAGTATTTAATTAAAAATTGAACATTTCAAGCGTTAATTTAATTTTTAGAGCTAATTCTGGTTGGACCAGGACCTAGTTCAAATGAACAGCTCTGGAACTAGTTCATTTTAAATTTGACATTCGTAACTAGTTAATATAGTTGGATCTTCAAAGCATATACTAGTTCATATGAACTATTCACACAAAGAACTAGTTCATTTTCAAGAAATTCTTCATTTTATTTAACTTCTTTTTTGTGCTCTTATAAACAAGTTCGTCAGCATCCTACTTCAATCATCCCCATTGCAAACGTTGCGCCCACTAACCAAAAACGCAAACACCAAAAAAAAGAGTTTGATTTGATTTAAAAAAAAATTGCAGAAAAACGATTTACAAAACATTTATCTAACGCTCCAGCAACACAAAAAAAGAACAATTCTGAAATTGAAAAAAATGAATTAAGAAACGAAACAAACTCATTCGATTTGATTTGCTTGCTGCGCTTTGCTCGCTAGCTGCCCACAGGACTGCGGCCTGTTGTTGTTGTTGATGTTATTGTTATTGTTGATGTCTATGGCCATTGTTGTTGCTGCTGCTGCTGTTGCTGTTGCTGTCAGTTGCCAAGTATTCCTTAATCAGAACTAACCTAAGTCCCATATATCATTCAAATACTTTAAGTCCAACTAAGAACTTTGATAAACTGTTTTCTTTTCGCTTTATTTCAGATGTCTCCGCCATCGACGCACAGCCTGTTGCTGCCGCCCGGCAGTCGCAATCAGACGCCCAGCAGCATCAGCAACAACAGCTGCAACAACATCAGCATCAACAACAACAACAACAGCAGCAGCAGCAACAGCGGCAACAACAACAGCAACAGCCAGCAACAGTTGGCGAGCTCGGTGGGAGCATCGGGAGCAGCCACAGCGATGTCACAACACAAACGGAGCCTCTCGTTCAATCATCATCTGAGCTACAACCAGTACACGCACACTCAGCCTCCACAACATCATCTGCATCCACCACAACCACCAAGTCTACCAAGTCATCTGGGGCAGCTAAGCCACAAATCAAATTTAGTCCCGACACCAAGCAGCAAGACAGCAGCGGGCACGGAAACAAGCCAGGCGGCCATCCAAGCAGCGGTAGCGGCAGCAGCAGCAGCGGCAGTGGCAACGGCGGCGCCAAACGCAAAGAAAGGAAGCACAAAGGGTAGGTGTACATTCAGCGCTGAACAGTTAGCTAGCTTACAGCTGAATCTAGCTGTTAGCAAACTAGCTGGCTAAAAGCTGAATCTAGCTATGAATAAACTTGTTTGCTTAAAGCTAAACCTTGCTATGTAACAAGATATTGTAAAGCAAAAAGCTGTTTGTTCCCTTACATTATCAGTCAGTCAACCTATCAATCTACCCAACGCTATTTTCAATATTCATATATTTGTCTTTATTCTTTCAGCTAACTGGACCATCAGCTGTTTGCGTCCGACGCCGCCCTTGCGGCCAAGTCTGTTAAATACAATCAGCGGTGCCAATTCCGGTTCCGGCTCCGGTGCCGGTTCTGGTTCGGGCAGCTCCAACAACGCCTTGGCCAGCTATTGTAGCGGTCGCAAAAATCAGCCCACATTCGAGGAGGATGCCCTAGTGCTGCGCGTCTTCGAGGGCTACTGCGCCGCCTTTCAGAACAGCGCCCGGAACACCATACACTCGGGTAAGTACCGCCGATCTCCCATGTGTTTTATCTAGATGAAGGCATTCTCAACCAATTTTTCTGTGTGTCTTATTATTTTCGCACTTGTGCTCAAGTTTTTCTTTTTAAGTTATTTTCCTTTCCAATCATTAAGCAAGTTTTGTAGCCAAATAAAATGCTTTACCTCACACACACACACATACACGAAATACACATATACACAAAAAACACGCAAACACTTAAATGTACAAAGCTGCTAAAAAACAAAAACAAATGAAATTTGAAAAATTTTTATTATTACATTTGTTGGTTTGGTTTCATTTTTAACGTTTCACAAAAATATATATATATTAAAAAAAATTAATTTAAACATAAAATAAACAAGAATTTTTACACCAAAATTGTATTAGTTTATAAGCAAAAAATAAATATAAAAATATAATTGTTTAACAAGAAATAATAAAAAAAATTGTAGAACTGTCTAATTCAAATTTTTTCACAAACACCATAAATAATGCGTAATTGTTTAACTTATTTATTTATTTTTTTTTAATTTTAACAATTGGAAAAGTAATATAGATATATTATTTAGGTACCAACGCATTTTAACTGTTACAGCTAAATATTTTTTAAAATTATATTTCCGTTTGTTAACGTTTATGAGTTTTGTATTTGTTAAGAAATCTGGAAATCTAATCTAGCGCTAATTCAAATTGGATTAAATGAAGTATTCTACAAATATATTAATATATATGTATATATATTTATGCTATATATACTAATATGATTTGGTCTCTTATATACATATATATATATATATATATATATACAAACATAATAAAATAAAAGTATGCCTAATATATTTGTTTAAATTTACCCATTTATTTATGTAAAACTTGGTTGAATTTATTTTCAATTATTGTTGCTCATTTAAAAAGGAAAACAAATTGTTCATTATCATTATTATTATCATTATCATTATCATTAAGGCTTGCATAATTTTGTATGAAATGGGGCGCATGTTAATGAAGACTTTTGAGCAATGATATTTTATAAAATTGTCTGAATGATATATGGAAATTATAGCATAAATCATTACTCAAAGTATAGTCGTAGTTTCAGTTCATTCAGTTAACTAAAGTGAATCGAAAATTAGAGTATTAATTTGAGTTACATGAAATACAGACATTTAATAAATTGATACTGCATCTATGTCTTGCAGTTACAATATGGTTCGAATCCTTTCTTTTTTTTGCTGAATTATAGCTTAAATCCAGATTTCGCCTTTGGTGTGCTTTCAGTTTGTGTGAAAGTAAGTGAAGACTAACTACAGAAATGATCCTGTGAAGTATAGTCTAGTATAAAAGTGAGATCGAATCCTGATATGAATCGCAATTATACTTTCAAGTCAGCTTCCTTAATATTAGTTAGAGACAGTTTAATAGTTCGAACTTATGTTCGTTTTTCAAGAAGATAATCAAAATTAAAGAAACATAAGACACAAATTGAAATTAAAAAAGATTTTTGATTAAGGAAAAAAAAAAAAAATTTTTAATCAAAAAAAAAAAAAAAAATTAAAAATTAAAAATTTTATTCTAAATACTAAGATTTTTTATTTTGAACACATGACTCCCCCACTTAATTTTTTATTTTTTGGGTCTCATTTCAATATAAACCTTAAAACATCTGGATTCGAACCATTTATATACTCTCTATATTCAGTAATAGTTCATATGAAAAGCACAAGTTTAGGAATCAAATCAGTTTTGCCTAAACACTTTCTTGATATCATTGTTTCAAATTGTCATCTTGATGCGCTCTGTAGATTTTTATCAAAATTCCATCTTGAGTTTCCACTGATCGTATTTTCTCCTCTCCGCCTTGTTTAGTTTTGTTGGCCTACCTCTTTTAAGCTTCCTTTTGGTTATGGTTCCTCTATTTGTCTTAAAAATCCCGCTTTTATCTACTGTTGTCCTGCTTATGTCTGCTTCATTACAGTTGGTCTTGGTTTAATGTTCATCCACGCACACACACATACACTCTCTCTCTCCATACATACACACACGCACACCCAAAACCTGCCCTGGCTTCATTCAATGTATTGTTCGTCTATTTTGGTTTCTTTTCTTCTTCTTCTTCTTCTTTTTATAAATTACATTTTCCTTTTTTTTTCTTTGGGCTTTTCGTTGTTCTTAATGTCGTTGTTGGTTGTCGTTTCTCGTTTTTTCGTTCTTCAAATATCTTCATTTTCTCTCTTTGTCTTTCACGCGCCTCTGCCCAACGAACTCTAAATACCTCAACTATATAGCCTTGCAGCCGTGGACGCCCTGCTTGCCCATACGCGGCGGCAAGCTGAAAACGAGCAAAACCTTCTCGACCTCCAATCCGCAGCTGCCTTTTGTAGCTAATGCGCCGCACCTAACACCACAGCAACAGCAGCAACAACAACATCAACAACAACACCAACATCATCAACAGCAACAGCAACAACAACATTTGCAGCAAACACGTCAACACTCGGCGGGCAGCCTGAACTCCTCCTTCATCTGGCGTGAGGCAAGTCCGAATAGCTTCAATCTGTATTCAAGTTCGGTGGGCTCCTCCCTGAATACGCCTGGTCAACGGTACTCGCTGACGGGCCCGGGTGCCGTAGCTGGTGGGCCCGGTATTAAGGACTATCAGCGCGCATTGTCGGAAGAGCGTGCCACACGCAAATCCCTGAATCGTCTGAAGAGCGGCTTCGGCTCGGGCTACGACAACGTTTGCACCTCGCCGCTGCTGCCGCGCAAGAACAAGCCGTCGCCCAAACTGCTGGCCCAGCAGAGCTATCAACGCGGCTCCGGTCAGACGACCATTGTGAAACCAAATCCGGATGGCACTGTGCATCCCGGTCTCTACGACCGGCGCCTGAATCGCTCCTTCGAGACGTCCACGTCGCATCGCTACGCTGGCTTCGGGGGCGGCTACTTGATGAACTGTGGCGGAGCATTACGCACCAGCACACTGCAACGCAGCACACCCCAACTGGCGGCGGGTGGCGAACGATCCGACGAGAGTGACGGCGAGCGGGGAGAGCTTGGCTGCACTGCGCTGCTGCGCAACGGTGCCGCCAGCCAGGGGCGTGCCACACAGGTGGAACTGAACGCGGACGGTACGAAACGGCAATCGGGCAGCTGGTGTTGCGGTAATTTTGTGATGAAGCAGTGGCGCAAGATCAACCATCTCTGAGTAGTACTTCAATTGCGGTTGTGGCATGTCCTTCTCATCTCGACCACGCCCACCATTTAGCTTCACACGCACTCATTGCTGCCACCTACAACAGCTGCGCTGCTGCTGCTGCTACGGCTGCTGCTGCTGCTGCTGCTGCTGCTCGCTTTGCTTTGAATGCTCGCCCGCTCAGCAGTTGTATTTTATTGTGGCTGCTATATAATAATTCGATTACTTTTTATTTCAATTTGCTGTTGCTCAACAAACAACAACTCTTAAACTTAACTTAACTTAAACAATCTAGTTAAGTGAGGCTGGCTGCTGTCTGTGTCTCTAGTTTCGGTGTGCCTAGTTAATATTTATATATAGAATTCATTAAGCAGGTCTGTAAAACATTAAAAGGTATTTTTAAAATACTAGCAAATATATGTATAGCATTTTTAGAATTTGATTTGACAAGTATTTTTTAAATACTGGCAATTATATATAGAAACAATTATTGAGTTTAAAATTTTATAAACATTTTTGAGCTTTCTACTCATTTTTAATTTTTTTTTAATACTTAAAAAAAATTTTAATTGTGTTGTAAAATACATATTTTCAATAGAGCACATTTTTTTATTTAAAAAAAAAAAAATTTTATTCAAATAAAAAAAATGTTTAAATCTATTAACTATCATACAATTTAATAAATTTTATAAAAATTTTTATGAAAAAAAAATTTTTTTGTTTTAAATATTAGAGCTAGCTCACAAAATTGATTAAAAATCATTCTAATGAATATTTTAAAAATAATATTTATACCCTGAATTTAATGCAAATTGTTCATGATTGATTTCATTTATTACAATTTTTGAAAATCTGCTATTGTTCATTAATAATTTACAATTATAACTATTTGGCTTTAAAAATCGGGACTACCCTTAATAGCTTAACAAAGTAAACAAAAAAATTTGTTGTACATCAATTTTTGTTGTTGCTTAAAATACATTTTTCTCTTAAAAAAATAGTTTTTGAAAGTTCGAACATAAAAAAAATTATTTTTTAAAGCCAATTGATTCTATATAATGTAATACTTTTAGCCTTATGATGAATGTTTTACAGATCTGCTTAAGCGTAACGATGTGTAGTTGTCAGAGCTATATATATTTTTATTAATACATTTTTTAAATCACATACTAAATGTAAGTTGAGTGATCTTAAATCTAGTTAGGTGCAATAGAAATAATTAAAAAAAGAAAAACTAAACTAAACTAAAAAAGACTCAGCCAAAAAGGAAACTAGCTAAACAATTTTGATTGGATATTGTAGAGTAAAATGTTTTGTACTAGCGTGCCGTTGACTACTTGCCCCCACATATTAGTTAGTTACTCGTACTTGAAGTGCAACTGCAGCTGGTTCCTGATCCTAAAAGACAGTAGAATATCAGCGATGCTTTACATTTTCCGTCCAAGTCTTTTACACGCGTTTTTGTATGCCATCAGCGGAACACACTATATATACTAGACTATACCTATATATATATATCTATATATTTGTGACTTGATATACATGATTTGCCATAGCTTATACTAGATATACTCTAAACGTTTAATACTAGCAGAAAATGACAATTTCCTTCTTTTTTTTTTGTTTGTTCGGGGGTGTGGAAGGGGCTGCCCAGTGAAAGTTCTTTGTTACCTGCCTAGCAAAAGATAAACAAAATTATAGGGTATTACATACTTATGATCAAACGAATGTGCAATGTGTAATCAAAAAATGAGTTGAATTGCTTTAAATGTTAGTCCAAGTACTTGGCAATAACTAGAAACTAACTAAAACGAAAAACATAAACAAATATATTACAAATAAATCAAAGTACATTGTTGTTGTGCATTATATTAAAGAAAGAAAGAGAAAAAGATAAAGAAAATATAATTCATAGTTAAGCTATAAGTGTTTTGTGAAACGTTGTCTAACCAAATACAATTACCAACTAACTATATTAATTATGATAAATGCGTTTATACGTTTGTATTGTATTGAGATTTGAATTTACTTCAATTTCGACTCAAAAAAAAAAAAACATTTCAATGAAATTAAAAAATAAATGAATAAGAAAAATGAGTAAAATTTGAATAAAATCATTTATATTATCAAGAATTTCGTTGTATTTTGTATTTGTATTTGTGTCTGTGTGGTATTTGTTAATAAGCAAAACATGAATATATATATATATATTCCTTAACATTACTTAATCGTAGTTCCATTTTTAGTTAATTTCACTTTAGCTAATCCATAAATTCTAGACTATTATTTATGTTTAATTCTGTGTTGCACTTCAAGAGTCCAAAATTGCTGAGCATAAAGATAACTAATGTAGATTTATATATCCATGTTAGAATTAATAATTTATTGATTTGTTGTTAAGAGTAGAGCACATTTAAAGTAAAATATAACACAGTATATGCAGCTATACATACACATACACACACAAAATAAATATATACATAAACGCAAAACACATACCATTGAATAGAAAACTCATAAGATTTACTTGAAACATTGCACATACGCACCGCATACACTTTTAAGTTAGTGAATATTCGTTATATCTAGTAGATATTCATAATACATTCATACAACCACTCACTTAAGAATAGTATTAAGAAATCATAATAATCATTTTAAATTATTTGAATATTCGGAAGTATTCATATCATAGACTCATAGTACTCATCGAAAATATAATGAGTAGTTGTGATATTCATTTCATATACTCATTATGCTCGCTCAAAACACTTGAATAAGTCATAATAATCAATACACAATCATAAAATAGTCATTTCGTTCAATTGAAAGCTATGAAATATTCATAATACTCACTTGAAATATTTATTATATTTTAATATTCACTTGTATCATCATCATTTATTCATTCATTCATGATTCATTTCATACACTCATGACATTCACATTTACATATATCATATACTCATTCTACTCACTTAAAATATGAACTCATGAACTCATTGATCACTATCCTCCGCTAAACATATATATTCACATTATTCATTTTAAACGTGTGCTATATTCTCGTTTAATGCTCATCTAATACATCTTATATATTCATTATACACCTTACATACATTTAACATAATTATTCATTTTAAACATATCACATACTCATAATATTCACTTTAAACATATCATATATTCATTATACTTATCTCATACATATTACATACTCATCTTACTCACTTTACAGATATAATATATTCAAATAATCAAACAGAAACATATCATATATTCATTACACTCACTTCACACATACCAAATACTCATAGTACTCACTAGAGTAATACTCATTATATTCATTTTGATACGCTCTTCTGCCTAGTTACACGCAACACTAACATAGTATTCCCGTTTCTTCCATTCTCTTTGTTTATTTATTTATTTTAATTTGTGACAACTTCACAATTCCCCCGAGGCAGGCCTTGAGAATGAGGATATGACACCGACCCTGCGGCAGCTGTGGACGGCCATTCGGCAGATGCAGCAGGACATGTCGCAGATCAAGCTGCAGATCAACGAGGAGCGGGCGCTGCGTGCGGACTTGCAACAGCTGTTGATGCAACATCTGGAGACGAGCAGCGTCAGCAGTGGAGCAAATACGCCCAAATGCTGACTATGTGAATGAAATCCAGCAGGAGAAACACCATAAACGGATTCCCACTGAAACAAAACCCGCCGCTGCTTACAGCTTTAAGCTAAGAAAACAATTAATATTATTATTTTTTTTTGCCAAGCTAGGCAGCTGCTGGTCAAAATATGTACCAAAAAACCAAAATCTAAAAATAATTTAGATATATACATAAAGAAAATTAATTAATTACAAATCAATTGCTAACATATTTATTTGTATTCGTGAGTGACATTGTGGACAATACGCCAACTGCATGTAAAATTATTGAGCAGCTGTTCTAGCTACACACAATCCAGTTAAGAGAGAGATTTGCTTGTTTATCATTTAGGCAATGCATAAATAATTAATATATAATTTCATTTTAGCATATATATCTGTATAATTTAGTAATTGTTTAAGCTAATGTCTCTGAAACTGTGTCTATCTGAAAGTTTTTGTATTTGATTCTGTACAAGTATTGAAATTTCATGTAGGAAAAAAAACAAACGGAAAAAACTCTAAAAATGTGCCAATGTTTTAGTATTTAAAGTCAACTAAAACAAACAACGTAAAACAACGCTCAATGAAATGTTGTATTTATTATGTAGTAAATTTAATAAAAATATATACAAAAAGAAAAAATAAAAAAGAAATATGTAATTAAAAATAAATTTAATTATTATAATTACTAGAAAATTGTGTTTGTTTTATTCGTGGTGTATCTGCTGCTAGATCAAGCTAAAACAATTTTCTTGCCATTTATGTATGTCTTGATTTTAGAGCATACTTTTAGGTGTTTAATATATTTCAGGTGAAGTACGTTTTTTTATCTAAGTGTTTTTTCACATGCAGTTATAGTTATACAAGAAGTAATGGAACAACCAATCTGAAGCGGAAATTTATTTTTTTTATTCAGACATTTTTTATTTTATTGCAGTTTTTGTCGTTAACTCTATGCCGCTGATCACATTGAAGAACTTGATTTCATCATTAAGTTCAGGATTAAGTTTTTTTTTTTTTTTTATATATATTTTATTGTAGTTTTTGTCCTTAACTCTATAATGTAAATCTATAATGTAATGGCTAAATGCCCTTTTAGCTGGATTTAGTTTTATTTTGTTTAAAATCAAAATTCATAATAAATGAAGTTTTATTTACTTTATTCTTTATTTAATTTTTATATTAAGGATACAATACTTAGCTCTACTTAAGTTTACTTCATAAATTAAGTAAAGCCTGAATTAAGTACAGAAAAATATTTTAATAACATCCCCAACTTGATGGGCGGCCAACTATGCCCCAATTCATAGTCAGTGATATTATTAACCTATGATAGATAGGAAAGATTTGTAGAAGCTTTAAAGGAAAAATTAAAGTAATGAGAGGTTTAGGAAATCACTATGTGGGAGATCTTTGAAGCCAACAAAATGATGCTCCAGCTCTCTCACTGGGGCGCTGTGAGTGATTTCCCTAAGATGAGTAAGGATTTTGTTAACAGGAGAGTGTGTTTTGAGAGAAATACGTTGTAAAATTTATTAAAATTAACGCATTAAACGTAAACTGAACTATGCAAAGAATAATCCGATATGTGTAGAGATAATGTAACGGACAATAGTGTCTCACTGTTCTAGAAGAAATAATAAAACATTAAAAATACTTTGCAAAATTAACAGATATGAGCTAAAGAAAAGCCGATTATAATCTTATCTTAGTTATTCCAGTTTTTGCTTGCCAAAAAAAAAAGAACAACTACAACATTTTTGCACGCCAAATAGTAATGTCAAATAGAAATTTAATTGTGCAGACTAACTGTGTACTTAATGTTAGCAATGTTGTTGATGCTTTGCTGGAGACTGCAGTTGCTTTTAAGTAAATACGCTTAAATTATTTAAGCAGTGTGAAACAATGTGAAACAATGTCTGAGTATAACTGGAAAATTGCTGACTTTGACAATTTGCCGCATAGTTTTTGAATGCTTTTAGTTTTTCTGCTCTGCTTCACGCGGACAGAAAGGCCAACTGTATGTGTGTGTGTGGTATCTGTGTTTGTGGTGTCTGTATATGTGTGTGTGTGTGTCAGCCAGATGCATTCGTTAGTTGTGGTTCGTAATGAGATTACAATCAACTCGGGCTGGCGACAAATGAGTGACAAGCGCTGTGGCAGCTGCAACAGCAATAACAACTTGAACAACAACAACAAAGTTTAGTGTGTCAGTAAGGAGTTTAGAACAATAGATATATGTATATATAGTATATATTTTATTTGTGGCCTGTGGCATGTGTCACATGGATTTCCTTCCGTGGATGGCGTTGTCTGAGCTGCTGTTGCCTCTAACACTTGTTTATCTTCGCAGCCAGAACGGATGGGAATGACGGAAGTTTTCGTTTGCACTAAGTGCATAACACCTTATACCCTGTAGGGCTAACAAAAGGGCATGTTGTAGAAGGTAGGGCTTATGCTGACTAAAACTTGTTAAGTAAGTTAAAGTGACCCATTTTAAGTTGATATTTATTAAGTCTTAGGCTTTTGTTTTGCTCATAGCCCAAATCGATAATTATCGATGAAAAGGTAGTGAACAAATAAAGTATAGCATACTTAAGTATTAAAATTTGTGATTATTAAGGTTTCCAAAAAAAAATAAATAAAATAAAATAATTGATTAAATATATTAAATAAAATACGTATATTATATTATATAATTATTTTTACTTTTGTCTATGATTAGAAATATCGATAATTATCAATTTATGTGGTATGCATATGATAAATAAAGTATATATAATAATTTTATATGATATGGTATGGCTATTGTGTATATAATTTTAAATATATATCTTAATGTATTTTTAATTGCAATTATCGATAATTATCGATTTATTTTTAAGACCTTAAATCATAACTCAAAAATTAAAATATAATTTATTTCAAAAATAATTTTCTTTTAAATAGTTACAATGCTTCAGCTTGTCATATATTAAGATATACTAGAGTCTAGAATCTCCACATGAAAAGTATACAAATTATATTATATATATATCTTCTCATTCTTGTTTTAAAGTAATTTCTATCTTGTATATCTTGTCATTCTTTTTTCAAACTAATTTTTAATACATTACGTTTACATATTCAAAATTTAACTTAGTTATATGTCGATAGGGTATTTCATAGTCGTGCACTCTTCACTTTTAGTTTGTTTCCCACTGCCCACTTGCACGCCCTTTGCTTGTTAGCGAAAATTTACAACAGCTGCTTAGATAAATGCTCGACTATTGTGGTACCCTCGCCTGCGGCTTGTGGCATGTTGCGGCGTGAGCGTGGCAAAGCGACTGCAAACTGCAAACTGAAATGCCTAATGACAATCATTAGCGCGCCAACGTTTTGGCTCGTCTTTCATATTTTCCAACAATTTAATTATTAATAATTAGCAATTATCTGCTCGCTGGCAATTTGACGCAAAAGGCCAATTTGTAGCAGACACAAGTAAAGCCTCTCTCTCTCTCTCTCTCTCTCTTTCTCTTTTCTCTTTCTTTCTCTGTTTTGACTTTGTCATCATTAGACAACATTTTGTGTGCCCAGAGGCTGGACTGCACGTTGCACGCTGCAAGTTTCTGACTAAATTATAGCCCCAGAGTCAAATTGCCTGCCTGATGCCTTAGATCTGAGTGTTCTTTGGAGTCTTAACAGATGCGGGCGCTCTACTTAACTCACATCTGTAGTTAACCCATTTAAGCAGCTGCTACATATACATATATATTCTCTTTGCCCCCTTTTCTCTACGCCATGTGGCGTACAACTCAATTTCGTGTGGCTTTTGGCCGGTTCTGCTTGAAACTGAAATTATAATTTCTAATGTCAATCCACAATGTGCATTGCAGTCGCCTCCTGGCGCTGTCCAATTTGGCTTTAACAATTGTTATTAGCTGTTGGCACATGAATAATATCTCGCTCTCTTCCATTTAATGTAATTAATGTGCATTCAATTGCATACATTGCCTGTTTTATGGTTTGTTTTACCAGTTTTCATTTGGTTTAGTTGGTAGTGTTTATTCAATTATGTATAACACCTCAACGGACTTGTCAAATACCCTGTATTTGATGATTGTGATTAAACTGTGCTGCGGTGGGCGTATATGAGATGTAGCGTACCCATATTAAGAATCTAGTTTTTAGTATCTACATATACTTTTTATGATTGACAAATTCTCAAAATTAAGACTTACAAAAAAAGCTCTTTAAAATCACTTAATCAGATATAATTGTTATATAATGACTAATGAGAATACCATCTCTCCAGCTTTAACTCTTTTAGTTCTATTTTAATTAAAATTTTCTAGTTGCAAAGGATCTATAAAGCCATAAAATCTTCATTCTCTTGTAATTACTTAGTTATTTAATGGCGGATCATATCAGCTTTACCTTCTTTTAGTTTCTTAACCTTTGGTAGATAATAGGGCAGCTCATCAACTCCTCCTCTTTATTAAACAGCGCCGTTCTTCATTTCACTTCATTCAGTTCAGCTGCAACACACAGTTCCTTATGAGCCTTGTCCTTATCAACAATCTCTTCGGGCACGCCTCGCTGCGATGGGGTACTTAAGCAAGACATGCTCTCATTCAACTTAATTTTCAACTTAGGACATGTTTAGTTAATAAACTAAAACTTTTTACTACACTCCCAGTAATAGCATTAAAAATGGCAAGTAAATGGTTTTTAGTTTTACTCATGGTCAGAGAGTCCAGAATTAATAAAAAAGAGTAATGAGTAGAATTATTATAATGACTAATTAGTTTTAGCTACAACTTGGTTTGGTTTTGAACAGGCAAGTATATTTTGATATATATGTGAGTATTTTATTAAAATGTTTCAAATTTATTTAAGTTTTTGGAATTCGTAGTCCAATTTAATCTCTCTCTCTCTTTTTCTCTCGCTTCTTATCATTCTATTTATCGCTCTCTTTCATACTTTCTTTCTCTCGTTCTCTCTCCCAATTTGTAGTGGACTACATAAATATATATTTTTCTGTTTATCTCTCTGTCTCTCTCTCTGTCTCTCTGTCTCTCTCACACTCAATTCCTAGTACACATACTTAGCTACGTAACATCTTTAGGTCTTTCTTCTTCTATCTCTCTCGATTCCTACTGCACTCCCTCTTTCCCATTCCTAGTCTTCTTCTATTTCTTTCTCTTTGCTCTCTCTTGCTTTCTCTCTCACTCTCTCTCTTTCTCTGCTTTACATTTCTATCTCTCTCTTTATTCTCTCTTCTACCTCTCTCTCTCTCTCCTCTCTCGCGTTCTCACTCGCACTCTCTCTCTCTCTCTCTCTCTCTCTCTCTGTTTTACATCTTTCTCTCTCTCTCTCTCTCTCTCTCTCTCTATTTTTCTCTCTCTCTTTTTCTATCTCTTTTTCTCACTAATTCTCTCTCTCTCTCTCTCTATCTCTCTCTGTCTCTCTCTCTCCCTCTTTCAACTCCTACTTTACATCAGCAACTAAATTTTTCTCTGTCTATTTGCTCTCTTCTCTCCATCTCTAAGGTTCTATTTCTTCGCGCTTTTTGGGCATATATCTGTGTCGTATTCGCATCGTTTTATCATTTGTGTATGTGACCTGTAATGACGGCCTAGTAATTTCATTTTTTTTTTTTTCATCTCTTCTCAACACAAATCGATTCCCGAGTGAGTGACCCAGTTCAATAGCAACATCAACTGTGACGTGAGTTTCAGCTCAAGAATCAAGCAACAGCAGCAGCAGCAGCAGAGCAGCTCATCATGAATAAGATCACTACATCGGTATATATGTATATGTATATGCGTGTGCATCATCGATACTCTTAGCTCTTACTCACTTCAGCATTAACTCATTTTAATGATAGTTGCTGCGAGTAGCAATAAGTTAATGCCGCCGATTGGCGGATTGTCTGCGGCTGTGCGGCTATGAAATGCGATGCTTCTAACCCAATTTGCAAGATATGGAAAACTCGACACTTGATCGATGATAGATGCTGCATGCCCCAACAGCTGCCGGGGGCAGCAATACGAGTGGATATATAGGGCAGTTGCTGGCTAAAGGTTCCCCATTTGACTAGCTGTCATTTTTAGCCGGCTACCTCCCAGGGGCTAATGGTCTAACAGTGGCTCCGCATCCAGCTTACGGCTCAGCTAAGTGACCCTAATTACATTCAGAGTATTTGCAGCAGTGCTGAGTGCTGAATGCTGAGTGCCGAGCGCTGAGTGCTTCGAGCTGATGACCAGCTGCTGTCTTATGGGCAGGTATTAATGACAATGGAAAGCCCCTCAAGAGTTGACACCAACTTTCAGCTGATCAAATTTACGGTATGCACTTGCTCCATTTTGAATTTCACATCGAAACTTTTTAGCTCTTTATTTTTTTCTTCGATCATTATGCGATTTCGTTTTTAGTTCGTTTTTAGCTGTGCAAAAAGAAAATCATTTCTTTCGCTTCCGTTTGTAGCGCGTATTTAGAGGCGTTTGAACATTTCTTTTTTTTGAGGAGTTTCTTATGAAAGTTGTGTGTAGGAAGTGATCTATAAATTTTATATGTTGGTTTTGTTGTTCTTTAATTAAAAAAATTTTGTTTAGATAATATAAACATGTTTTTCATGTAAAATTTAAAATTTATAAAAATTATAGAGTTTTATTATAAAAGAATCATTGGATGCTTAGGACATTTCTTCATTGAGCATTTACGACTTTTTTTTAATAGTAACTGAAGTATAAGTGTATCTATAATGCGATTCCTCTATTTAATCGGCATAATTAAAAAAATTTATTTTGAAAATCAAGAAGTTTCCTCTTTTAGTTTAAATTTACAGCCAAAATTTAAATAAAGATAAGATGAGTTTATGAACAAATACTCTTTAAATAATTATATTACAAATTAATATATTTAATAGTTTTAAATAATAAATTATCTATATTTCATTTGCTAGGCTAAACATATGAATTAAATGCAAATAACTACGCAGCTAGCAGACCCGTGCACCATATGCATAACGAATATAATATTGCAGCTAGGCTGATGCAGCTGATGCATTGTAGCTGCATAATTAGATCATGAACCGCTAGTCTGACGACTGATCACGGACTAATTTTGCCCCTGGGTCTAATTGAGCGAGTGCGCAGCGAGCAGAGCTCACGTCAAAAATGAAAAGCAAACAATGTAAAATCAGGCAAGATCTATGTGTCTATAGCTATATAGCTGCCATAACGGACCAAGCTGCGGGCTTGCTGTCAGTCAAATTTGTTATTGTGGCAGCAACGGCAAAATTGCCACGCGCGTGCGCCCGAGCAACGAACTCGACCGAAGAGACAGAGAGAGAGAGAGGGAGGGAGAGAGGGACGTAGAGAGGGAGACAGATGCTGCCAGCATAGCTGAAGCACTTTCATTTTCACGCTCACTCACAATGAAGCTTATTAATCTGGTAATTAACAAAGGTGTATGGGTGCATGGGTGTGAGTGTGTATGTGTGTGTGCGTGTGTCTGTCTGTTGATTAAGCCAAACATAGAATTAAGTTAGTAAAACGTTTGCATTGTTCGCAGCTGTCAGCCTGTATTTACGACCCAAGCTGGGAAATTCAGTTTTCTTTTTATTTTATTTTTTTTTTTTAGGGCTCGTTGGGTGTTGGCATTTTTTCTGGACAGTTTTTTTTTCAGTTCTGCGTTACGCTTTAAGAATTTTGATAGTGAAATGCATTCGGCAGCTAGTTAAGCTGTGAAAATTTCAATGTGGGAATTCACTTAAGTGCAGTCATATCAATGGGAACTGTTTCTTCTTCTTCTTCTTTTTTTGTAAATACTTTGTTAGCACCAAGAACTAATGGTGAATGCTGTTGCATGGTTAACTTAAGGAATGCAGCGCTTACAACGAATTGTAGTTAGCGGACTGTTGGGAGGGTTTCGAGTCTGGTGACGGCTATATTAACATATAGGGCTTAATTAGGTTTTATAAATTGGTTTAAGGTAAAAACTTAACTTGATAAGATAACTACAATGTAGTTTAGTTCAAATGAGATTAGAAACAGAGGTCTGAATAATGCTTTGATTTATTCAATTATTCGATTCTTATTATTTGATAAAATAGTTTTGACAACCATAAATATTAAAGTCTAAATATTAATAAAAAATATATGCAGACGCAATTTACATAAACCCTCTTTTAATATCTCTGTAATTTATCTATATATTTATTAAAAACTATTCAAACTACTTCATCCAGAACTAAGCTCTCTCTCTCTCTCTCTTCTATTCTTCTGTCATATTTAGCCGCGCCTCTCTCCACAATTCTCTCTTCACCATTCATAACGAGCTCTAGCCTTTTATACCTTCAAGTCTTTTATATGAATTTGCTTATACCTTAACATATAATTTAGTCTTCTTCATAAAGTCGTTAACAAATTATATCATTGCCTTTTCTTGTCATAGCCCATGCAAATTAATGAACTGCAATGTCATTGACATTGTCGGACAGCTACAATTGGACATGGCAGAAGCCCTTACAAATCACTTATAACTAGAAATTGTCTAGCCATATAATATGTCTATATAGAACTGGGCTCAAACATAATTTAGCGTAAATAAAAACCAGCTACTCTCGCACTATTATTGCCGCAGCACGCATTGCCTTTAGAGCCTGCCACAACGACTTGTATTCGCACAGATATTTACAATATATATATAGATATATATATACTTATGCACCTGCTGTGCTACCTGGTTGGCTGGCTGACTGGCTGGGTCGTTGGTTTCCTGCATCAGTGCATGCGAGCTATGTCTCTATCAGGCTTTTGTATTTGTATCTGACGCCGCGCAGCGCTTTTATGGCAATGGGTTGGGGTTGGGGATGGGGTCTGGGATGCAGTTGAAGCGCAACGGCTGCTGCAATAGAACAGCAACAACAACTACAACATCAACAACAACAAGTACAGTAAAACTATTACAACAACAGTAGTAACTGTGGCCATTGGCTGGGCCAATGCGCGTGTCTCGGTGTCGCAATGCGACGCGTAACTTAGCCATAGCAAACGCCTCGATTTGTACTTGTAGTATACCCTGTGAGATGCGACGCAGAGTGGGCATATTAGTAGCTAAAAACATAATGTAGAACAAAATTACTTTACGACTTGTTGCATTTTGAGACAATCAAGTTTATTTGACTAAAAATTTACGTTTAAAGTTTTTTAATTCAAACTTCGGAATATAAAACAACTTTTGTACACAATATATGTATATATAAAAATTAGTAAAATATTATAAAATATTATTTAAAAAATTTAGAAATTACTAAAAATAAAACAATTATTATACAAATTTATTTAGTTTATAAAATATTTGTTTTACTAGACACTAAAATATTGATCTAAAGTATTTCATCAGAATATACTTTCCTAAGCATTTAAAAGCTTTTATGCCTTAATATCATATGGAAATATTATTAAAGATTATATATTTTGCAAAAAAATATTAAAAAAAAATAAAATGATTTTTGTTATTTTTTATACTTTTATTTCCCTAGGGTATTGCGTAGTCACATTCATAACTCAGCCGTCTTAAGCTTACCTGTTTATAATTTTTTCTTCGCTCATTTCTGTACTTCTTCAGTATTTTTGTTGGTTTTTTTTTTTTTCGTGTAGTTGGCTTTTCGTCGCACACATTTTTAAGTGTATTTTAAAGTATGTTTCTTGTGGCATGTGGCGCATCCCAATTCCGATTCCAGCTCATAACTGTTCTTGACGCGCTTGCCTTTAAAATTAGTGGGCATGCCATTGCCATTGCCATTGCCAGTGCGTTTTGGGCCATGTTTGGTGGCGCTCGACTCAGTTGACTGACAACAACAACGGCAACAGCAAGAGCAACGGCAACAGCTACAAGAACGGCAAGAACACGACCTATGCAGACGTTCTCTCTGGCTGAGGTACGCCCCTTGGAGCCCCCCATTGCCCCCTTCGTGCCTAGCTAATCAACTGCGTATTTCAATTTACCGTTGTCATCTTTTTTCCTTTTTATTTTGGCTAGAAACTAGCCGAGTTTTGAGTTCAAGCTGCGCAACGCAGCTTCAGCTTCCAGCTGCCAGCTGCCAGCTGCCTTTGGCTCTTGGTTCTCTTTTTAGAGTTAATTCAAATTTGTATGGGACGCCGTTAGGTCTTATTATTGCTCCGGCTCTATCTCCAGTTCTGAGCCAACGAGCTGTGCTAATTGTGGGAGAGTTTTCGTATAGAGCCCACAACCACAAAGTATTGTGTGCCAATTTTCGTAGCAGCTCCAACTTCAACTCCAACTCCGACTTCGACTCTAACTACAATTTCGAGTCAACACCACAAGAAACATTAAGTAATTTTCTCATTGAATCTGCTCTAAATTCCCACACAATTGCTCTGCTCACAGCCTGCTTAATTCTCTCCGAATTTTTTGTGGTTTTTTTTTCTCCCTCTTTCTTCACAAGTTTTTGGCAATGGGGCGAAAGTGTGCTTAGGCTTAATCATTATTAGACTCCTTGGGCTTGGGCTATTAATTTTTCTATTTTTTTTTTTTTTTTTTTTTTGCCTGCTGCAAGCCCATTTGCTAAAGGAAATTAGTCATGGCTTCAATGCATTAATAGCTCATTCGTGAGCAGCCAAAGAGAGCTAGACGAAGCACATGAGCAAGGGCTAAGCGTAAGTTGAATAGATTTGATATAAAAAATAATAATATAGATAACTACAAATTATTATATGCTCTAGCATGAAAAACGTAAAAAGAAAAAAAAAATATAAATGTTAATAATATTTGCTATTAAATTCGCTGCTCTTCTCTATTTATCTGTCTACGATTTTTATCATGTCAATTTTTCGCTTAGCGTGAAATGACAAACATTTTCTATAAATTAAGAAAAAATAATGTGAAAGCCAATGGAAATAACAATCAAATATAATTGACTTTGTGTCTAATTACAAAATTGTCATTAATATTTTATTTTTATTTTTTTTAAGAAGTCATTTTTTGATATTTAATCTAAAATATCTAAAATTTTCTTGTAATAAAAAAATATTTGTAAAATAAAATATAGGTAAAAATTCCAATATATTAAAACAAATATATACATTTTTCAAAATTGTTAAAAACTTTTAATATATTATATATACAGGATAAATAAAAATACTAATATTTATATAATATCTTATACAAATAATATATATTTATTAATATCTATATAACTTTTTATTTTAATATATAATTTGAACAACTTTTTATAATATTTAAATAATTTACTGCTTTTTATTGCTATTTGTATATTATTTAATTTGTTATTAATCTGTTCTAAATAATTTAATATAAATAAATAATATATTAAAATTTAAATAAAAATATATAAATCAAAATGTACAGGGTGGCCCATATTTGACGGATCCATCTGGCAATCCTGTATCTTTTGGCAGAAACGTCAGATCCTTTAATGACATACCGCATTGGAAGCGTCAGTCCAAGCAGATTTTTACCATGGACCAGTACATGCCACGCGAGCGCGAATGTTGTATTTAATCTTTATTTTTTATAGGAATTACAATTTTTAATTTAATCAAAATGCTATTATTATAATCATTTTTTAAATATATTTTATTTGGTTTATAAACATAAAAAATTTAAAATTTATTTCTTATTTTCATATTGCATTTGTTATTTTATATATATATATATATGTTATATTATATTATTCTATTTTTACAAGATTTATATATTTTCTATTTTTTCCATTTTTATTCCATTTTTACAATATTTATATAACTCTATAACTCTATTCTACTCATATATAATAATCCACATTATGTAATTCATGATAAAAATTAAATTGTCATTTAATTTTAATTTCTCCTTTTCTTCTTCTCAATTCTACAGTTAACCAGTTAACTTAATTATACTCAACTATTATCTTGAATTCATAGTTGTGTTAGAATTTTCTGTCTATTCACTCTTCTATAATATTTCATCATTCAGTCTTATGTAATATTTCCTATGACAAGTAATACTACTAATAATCCGATCTACCGTACCCCATAATGAAACGACTTAAATATCTGTTCTTTAATCTATTCTTTCGACCCATTTTCTAGTGCTTAACTTGTGCTGTAACTTGTTTACCTTCTGGGCAATTGTTGATGTTCTACTTTAGTGTCGCTTCTTACTTTCGGTTCCCTGACACATTTACCATGTCACATATAGTATAACATACAGTTGGTCGACTCTGTTTCACAATCGCATTTCCCAAAGTTGACACCGATCTCTGTCCATTAGGGGGAAACCACACGAAATTCATAATCATAATCATTAAAAGTTGCCGCCGCCGTCGCCGTCAACGTTGCCATTAGCCAGAATCTGCCCTCGCTCCACCTCGGCACCTGCTTTCCCGTTCGTGGTCTTATTTTTGGTGCTCTGTTCTATTCTGGTCTTGTGGTTCTTTTGTAATAACTGTGTTTATCAGCTAGTTAGATCTGCGATCTGCGATCAACGATAACCCAGTTCATGCAACTGACACAAATTCAAATCTCAGGCACAAATCGCAATAATTAGACATACAATTCGCTGGATAGCTTAAAACAAAGCTCATTGGGTTGGGCGCACCAGCAATTTTTTGTTTTTTATATTAATAATTTTTTTTTTTTTTATCTAATTGCCCATGGAGATTTGTTTACGTTGTTTTTAGGTGTGTTTCCCTTAGGAATATACCCTATACAGAGGAAGTTGCAAGCATAGGGTATATTGAATGAGAAAAACATAGGACGAAAATTTCGAGGAATCAACTTCTGCAATATTATCTAGGATTGTTATAATTTTCTTATGATATGAGTATTAGGCATACTACGAGTATCAGAAGTACTTTGAATACTTTGATACTATAGCTGCGTTGAATATTTTGTGTACAATAGGGATGATGAGTCCAAACTAATGCTATAAGTACTACGAGTCTTATGATTTCCAATCAGATTCTAGTATGGGTCACATTCATGACTAAAGCAAAGAGTGCGAGCATGTAAAACTCATTGAGTACAAGGATTACTTGCTTGGCTGCTGAATGTCATGAGTAGTAGTTGTAAAGACTATTGAGTGATATGAATACTTGCCTGGCTTGGTTATAAATACTAAGAATAAAGGTTTCTTGAAAAACTATATGTGCAACAATAATTTAGTTTCAGTAATTAATAGATAATTTGAACACTTGATGAATGATGTGAATACTAGTCTGCTCAATGAATGATTCTTATGAGTTGTAAATTCAATGAATACTTGCTTATAATGTTAAGGTTAATATGTACAATAAGTACTTGCTTTCCTATCTTATGACTACAGTGCAGACTTAACTAGATCATTGTTCATATACCATAAGTACTTGATCTTAAAGCTAAGATTAAAAATTCAATAACTACTTGCTCGTCAGCTTAATAAGTACTCTGAGCACCTTTTCCCCAAAAACTGATGAGTAATTTTGACTACAGCACTAAAGGCTCCACTTTCTTGGCAACTTTCAATTGCCGATTCTGATGAATGTTCATTATCCGAGTAAGCAAGAATAATGATCCCAATGGCACGGGCATGGGCAGATCTTAGATGCGTATATTATTATTATTTTTTTCTGTATTTTCTTATTTTTGGCAAAAAGTAATTTAAAGCTAGGCAGCACTTACACAAAAAAAAGCAAAACTTTCACAAATATTTTTACTTTCATTCTAACAGCAACAAAAGAGTAAAACGAACTCGCGCCAGCAGCAGCAGCTGTTTGGGCTGCGGCTTGTTGCTTGGTGTCTCATTAAGTTGTTTGGCTGCTTCTGGCCAAGATCGTTGGCCCCATTATGCCTTAGCCGAGATCAGCACGAAGTCATCTACGACTATTTAATAAGTGCAACAGTTATGCTCGCCTAAACATGGAAAGCAATCGCAATCGCAATCGCTATCTCAAACGCAGATCTAATAGAAGTGCTCTACAAAAAGGGAAACGGAAGCCCCAGCCAGCAAGACACTAAGATTTATGTATGCCACATGCTAATCAACGTCAAGCGAGCACAGTGGGTGAAATTTGAGCGGATTGCATTGAAATGGGTGAAGGTGACGTCCACTGTAGACGTCAGACAGCCAGACAGCCAGACTGTCAGACAGTCAGCCAGCCTTTTGCTAGATGAGAAAGTTTTTCCAACTCTCTGTTCGTCCGATCTTAACGCTCACTTGGTTTTTGTGTTCTAATAATAACAGACCAACAACAATGGACTAAACAAAACCTTTCATACACACACCTAACCCAATATGTATATGCATTTATATTCATATACATATATGTATGTATGTATATGGTAGTATCTGATGATGATTAAAAATGCCTAATGGCTTTTCTATGCAAAATCCATTTGAGCACTTCCCCTTCCTTCACAACACTTCAATCAGAAAGTTTTTGCTGCCCTCGCAGCGGGCATTAGTCATAGGTTAGTAGATATGGTATGCTCTATAGCATTGTAATAATATATACATATGTATATATGTTGTTAATTTGATTTAACGCATGAGTTTTTAGATCTGAGCACCTGCCGAAATTATAAAATATTTTCAATAGGTTTTTAAACAATTACTTTTATTTTTAAAAATATTAAAAATACTTTTGCAACTTTCCTTTATATTTTTAAAATGAATTTCGATAATATAGGCATACTAGTGCCGTAATCTTATTGCTTTGTTCTATAAAACTTATGGATTTTTAATTTTCTTTATTTTTTGAGCAATAAGTCAGATTCTAACAATTTTATTCAAATACTGTATCAGACTTCTAAGCAATCTACAAATTATTTCTAATAGCATTAAATATTTCCTTCGAATTCAGAGAAACTTATATCTTTCCTTATCATACGATCCACAAAGTTGTATTCTTAGGATCCCTATATATATCTTACAATACTAGAAAAGCTGATCTCTTCAGTTTTAGGTTCAATATGAATTATACGTCTTATAATGTTAATATATTTGCTAATTGAGCTCCGTCTTTTTTTTTATAGTCCAGAAATTTCATTTTCAAAGTAATTTCTTATACTTAATGTATTTTTCTTTTTCATCGAATCCTTTAGAATCTCTTTTATAACATGATTTATTCTTCTTTTTCCTGTAATAGATTTGCTTATCAAATTATCTATAATTATATTATATATATATAACATATATTGTATATCATATATACACTCTTTATACTCTGTAAGTATGTACAAAGTGGATGCGTCTACCTAAGACCAGCAGTGTATAAATCATACATATTCTTTTTAGAGTACTTTCTCTACTTAATATAATCTTTATAAAAATAAATTTTTTGTTCAAACACTGAAATATAATTACCGTATATTACGATATTTTATAAGTTTTTTTTTAATATTCTTTGCTTTAAAGTGTATTTGATATTCGTCATTTTATTATTTCTATATTTTCCGGTTGTTGTCCACAACTTCGGATGGAGATCTTAAGTCAATGTTGCTGAACATTTCTCCATATTGGGCAATCAAGAAACGACGTCATTGAAGTCGGAGTCGAAGTTGAAGTTTATGTATTGTCGGTGGGCTCAACGTTTATTATTCCTGTTGTTGTAGCTGTTGTTGTTCTTGTTGTTTTTGTTGTTGTAGCTGTTGCTGTTGCATTTGCTGTTTTATCTGCCGGCTTCCGTTCGAGAACCCAGAAAAATAAAACTGAAAACTTTTGTTGACAACATTTTGTGCCACTTTCATGCAAATTGTTCGTTGACTGTTAGCTCTGTCCGTTCTTGGTTGTTGGTTGTTGCTGTTGTTGTTGTTGTTGTTGTTGTTGTTGTTGTTGTTGTTGTTGTTGTTGTTATTGTTATTGTTTTGTTTCCCACTCTTAACATAATTTCGTAACGTGTTGTTGCTGTTGTCATAAAACGCAACGACAGCGACATCTATATTCTTGATGCTATCATTAAAAAGTAAGCAACTCTTTTTTTTTAAGCCTAACTGCGATTATTATGTGAATGTTAATGTTGATAATGATGATGATGGTATATGATCGCTCCCAGCCAATTCATTGGAATTAAAATTATGCTAAATTATGGTAAGCAGCAGACGAAAGCAGACATGAAAGAACTTCTTTTGAATATATATAATATACTGCATGGCTTCCAAGAAAGTCTTTGAACTTTCATAATTTTGACAGAACTGAAGATATTTTTAGAATGCACTTCAGCTTGTTAATGGTTTTACAATTTGACTAGTTAAGTTATTAAATAAATTTCAAAAATAATATATGATAATTATTATAACCTTTCCATTTAGTCTGAGAATTTATATAATTATATAAAATAATTTTTGATGGTTCTCACAAAAGATTTCAATATTTACGAACTCTTTCAAAGTGAGGCCCATTCGTGCATACAATATATACATAATATATAATAAACAAAAAAAAAAAATAAATAAATAAAAAATAAGTTTATCAATATAATAAATCAATATAGTAAAAAAAAAATTCAAAATATATTTTTTTATTTTAATTTTTTTTTATTAAAAGGTTGTTTAAAGAAAATTAAAAATAATAATAATTACATTTTTATTGATTTTTCCGTTATTAATACTTTCAGATAATAAATTAAATTAAAAATAATAATAATTAATTTTTATTGATTTTTTCGTTATTAATACTTTCAAATAATAAATTAAATATTATTATTATGAATAAATAATAATTCAATTTGATTTCAGGTTAAACAAATTAATCAATTCAAAATAAAAAAAAAATCAAAATATATCAAGAATATAATGAATAAAATCTAAAAAAAAAAATAATAAAAAAAATATATAATACAAAATAAAATTCACATATTTTTCATATATGCCGAATTTTTTTTTAAAAATAAACAAAAATCAAAATAAATTAATAAATACGATAATATTATACATAATAAATAAAAATGAACAAAATAATACAATATAAAAAAATTGTAAGTAATACATTTTTTTTTTAAATTTATTTTTTTTATTTTGTAATATTCTATTTTATTTTTTCATTTAAATCAATTTAAATTTATTTCAAAAATTAAAAACTGAAAAAAATGTTATAAAATTTTCTATATATTACCTTCTCATGCACATCGGAAATATTTCAGCTAAACTTAAGTAGTATTTCTTCAATTAATAAAACATGTTTTTCTTTTATTTAAAAAATATATATATATTTAAATTTTTTTTTTCATAAATACTCGTATATTTGACATCATAAATATGTAAAATAGTTTATACAAAAAACTTAGCTTAGGTTAAGTCTAAAATACTAAGCACTAGTCCGCCGTCTATCAGAGTGTGTAAATACCTAGTAATCATATGGATTCGCACAGCTATGGAATAGTCTAGAGTAGAGCTAAGATTACAGTTTTTCTTTAAATTTCCATAAATTACGGTTCACTAAACGCAGCATCGAGCTGGAGCTGGAGCTGGAGCTGGAGCTGGAGGAGGAGCTTCGTGTGGGATGCTGCGGCAACGGCTGTTACTGCTGCTGATCCCGTAAGTACCGTTTGTTAAGCTTTCCAGCTGCCATGCTGAGCAGGAGGTGGAGGAGGAGTAGGAGGAGGCACTGGCCCAGCTATGCGCAGTCGTCTTCAGCTAAATGGGTTAGGCAGCGTTAGGCTACCCCGGGGGCTTCAGCAAGACAAGTGGGCATAGTTAGAGCAGGGAAGGATGGGAGGAATGGATTCTACAAGGTGCACTGATATTGCTGCTGCAAAGCACGGGGCAGCGTCTTGTGCGGCAGATGGGCAACGGGGCAACCATAGGAAGCCAAATGCGAATGCGACTTGTTGCTGTTGCTGCTGCTGCTGCTGCTGCAGTTGTTGTTGCTGTTGTTGGGCAATCGCTGTCGCTGCAGCAGAACGAGGCAAATGCTGATGATTATCACAGATATGGAAACAGTTACCAGCACGCTGCCTAGATTGGCGCTTATATAACGCAGCGAGGCGGCATAGTCTGCAGATGGATAGATAGAGAGAGAGAGAGAGAGGGAGATAGCGTATAGGTTGGCATACAATTCACGATTGTCAGAGCTGGCCATTTATGCATCTACTTACACTCATCATCATCATCATCAGCAGCAACATCATTTGCATCCGCCTTGGTCCGTTCCAGCTTGGCATACTTGCTGGCCAGCAGCTGCTCCTCGTCCGGCGACTTGGCCAAGTTGTTCAGCTCATTGAGGCTGGCCAGGCTAAGAGCGCGTCCCTGCAATCGGCTGGCTATTAACAAAGGTTGCTTTTGCTGCTGCTGTTGCTGCTGCTGTTGCTGCTGTATCTCTGGCGGTTGTGTTTCTACTACCAAAGCCGGCTGCTCCACAGACTCCTGCTCTGATTCTTTCAACACCAGCTCGCTTTTGTTAACAAAGCGCATGTGGCGCAGCTCGCGACCCAAACGCTCATCATCCGGCTGGAAGGGATCGTTGGGCTCGATGGCAGCTGCCACTCCTGCATTTTTGCCCGGCACCGTGAAGCTGGCGCGCACCGTTTGCATGCCCGACTGATAGCTGCAGACGACGACAAAGCTGTGGGCAGAGTGGGAAAATTAATTAATGAACAGAGAATGATTAATCAACTGACAGCTATACTAACTAACTAATCGATCAACTCTATATATAGACCGAAGGCAATCACATATGAAATTGAATTTTTCATTAAACAATTTCTGATCTTCATTTGAAGATAAAAACAGATTAAAAGACAGCTGGAAATCACTTGATCTATGCAAATTGTGATCTCTATTTAAGATCTCCATCTGAAACTTTAAATTAATTAATTTAAATTAATTATGTATTTTTGTAGCTTGAGCTATTTTTAGTGTCTTTCACTTGGTTAAGTTTGAGTTAGATTTAAATGCTTAAACTTGAGCATAGATTTCTCTAACAAGAGTGGAAAGGCCAACTGTAACTATATGAAACCTTCTTATTATTGTTGATCTTCACTCACTTATCTCGAAGCGCAACAGCAAAGTTTATGAGGAAGCTTTAGCACAGCAACAAAAAATGTTTCACTTTTTTCTAGTAAATTACTTTAACAGAAAAAAATTATTTCAATGGAAAACAGAAAAGAAAATGTGAAAGTAATATTTAGAAAAAACTTATGTATATAAAAAAAAAACATACACATAGATATGCTAAATTATTAAAAATATATATTAAACCAAAAATTAGAGCAATGACGATTAGAATAAGGAAAAACTGACTAACTAACGGTTTTACGACTTTAACAAGCTATGTGCCTGCGTATGGCTGTAGCCTGTCAATGATAAACTGAAGATGAGCTAGTGAAGAACCCGAGATACAATGGTAAAGTGTAACTAATAAAAGTGCTTGGCTGATCTAAGTGAGAAAGAAAACCTAAGTCGCGCTAGTAGACTAGTAGAATCCATATTAAATGTACTCAACTTAAGCATGACGACAATCTACACTATATTAAATTATATTTTCTTATATATAATACTACATTCTACTATATTGCATTAGTTTCATAACAATGTTCTGCCATGCTTACCGCCTCGTGCTGTGTGTAAAGATGCCCAGATTCTCTTGCACCGTAATGAAGGTCTCCACGGTGTTGGTCTCCGGCTTCACCATGCTGCCGCATTGCTTGTGATCGATGCGCATCGTGTACTTATCGACTGGATCGTTGGCATTGCCCTTGATGCCACAATCGCCGCCATCGACCACAATGCGACCGCCGAAGTAAGGACCTGTTTCGACCTCGATTTCGGAAGCATGCGCCAGGCACTGTGTGGCATGGGCCGAGACTGAAAGTGATGCAGGTGGCTTAGAGTGTTTCGTGTGGTGGAATGTGGTGCAATTTGACTTACAGCCCTTGGTGGGTATAATGATGCTCTGCCCGGGTAGATGAGCCGCAGCGGCACCCGCTCCATCAATCTCATTCTCGCCATGAAATTCGGAACGTGCGCTGCTGCTGCGCAGGCGCCGCGGCTGCACGGGACGTATATGAAAGCTATAACGCGTGGCCATGCGCAGATTGTCAATGGCGGCTCCAAAGTGCTGTACTTGAGCGCTGCGGAAGAGTTGGAAGGCCGTTAGAAAGCAGTCGGTTGTGACCGACTGCGCAATACACTGTGCACTGGATGAAAGAGGGGAGAGACTGGTTGATTGATTGAGGTGGGAGAGTGTTGGTTAATGGTATATGAATATGTATATATGGAGATTAATATGATGTGATGCAAATGATATAATATGAAAGGTATGTAAAGAACGTTGTTAAGGTAAGAGTGCTTAGCGAGGGACATTCAAACCTAAGAGAAACTCATAGAGAATTTTTCTAACAATTTTAATCTGGATTTACATTTCTTTTTAAATATTCTCCCTAATAATTTGTAATTTATTATCTGTTGTAAAAAAAATATAGATTTTAAAATTTGAATATATTATTAATTTTTATTTTTATTTTTAATGTATTTTCAGTTCTACAAAAAAAGTATATAATTGTGAAAATGTGTAGAATCTACAATAGATAAATTTATAGATTTGACATATAGTTATAAAGTTACTATATGTTTGAAGAAGAAACACTATGAATTTATATATATTTTGCAAATATATTAAGAAAAGAGTATTAGAAGCTCAGAGATAATATTTAAAATATTATTTCTTACTTAACCAATAACTCTATCGAATTCTCAATATCTCTAGCTTTCTTTAACACACAGACAGACAGTCAGAGTCTACAACATTATTGACTAGACCTCAACAGAAAAATCTTTACTAGTTTAGCTAACTATAAATTGCCTAAGTTATGCATTTTAGAAACATTTAAATTCATATGCAAATCTAGCCAAAAAGTTCAATTTCTCTCCAGCTTTCTTTTGCATAGATAGGCGACAGCCAATACGCCCCTCTGTCGCATTGTGAACAGTGTATAATGAGCGGCGTAGAATTAAAGAAAAGTGAATAGTTTGTTAGTTTGTTGGGTGCACTTACTCCACAGATTCCTCGCTAGATGTGGGCAGCTCGGCGACTGTGGCATTCACCAGCTTCACTCGACAGCGCTGCGGTCCATAGTTCTGCATTTCACAGTAGAAGATCTGAAAGGCTTTGGGTGGTTCGACAATGCCGCTCATATTTGTCACGCCATTCGCATTCACAATGCCATTCGGATTGGTAATTGTATTCGTATTCGTATTGGCATTCGTATGGGTATCTGTGTCATGGGCCGGCGTCACGAACTCAACTTCCCAGGTCAGATTCACCGATTTGTAATTTGGTTCACCAGCCACGCCGCGTATCTCTGCAGGCCCAAATAGGTTTCACAAAAATGGGGTTTACAAAACAAATACATACAATAACAAATGCTACTTATATATAAAAATGGGGTTAGTCAACTGCCGATGCAGCAGCAGCAGCAACAGATGCAACTGCAACTGCAACTGCAACTGCGGACTGCATTTGCTGCAGTTCATTGCTGGCCCAGCTCAGCGTCGCTTCTTGCATGCAAATCAGTTAAGAGCAAAAGGCTTTAAAGGGGTAAGAGACAGAGGCAGAGGCAGCCACGCTTTAGAACTTGTTTCAGAAAACAACAAGAAAACAAAATCGTCTACGACTGCGACTCGCTTTTGGTTCAGTTTTGCTTTTTCTTTTAGTTGTTTGTCGTGGCCATTGCACCACTAAGTGGTGTAGCTAGCCATCAGATCTTGGTGTGGAGCGTGTTTTGTGGCACCGCAGGTGATGGAGGATTTAGCTGGAAGTGTGCCGGGAATTAGCATGTCCAGCTAACTGATGGCAGTTCCGTCCGACCGACCGACCGACCGACCGACTGTATGAGCCATTCCAAATCACATTCAGTGGCTTAAACGATGCTCCACACAAGGCAACGAAGAAGCGCAACACCAGCAGCAGCAGCAGCAGCAGCGGCAGCGGCAGCGGCAAGTGAAGCGCAACAAATTACAAATACTGTAGCTAATTTTAAGACAAATCGACTTCGTTAAATGAGATGATAAAAACTTGTTTGACAGCATCAATGCAATCGCATGAAATGATTGATTGATTGTGGACAAGATTTTAGGGCTTTTGATATATAATCTTTGAAAGAGATCTCTGAATAGCAAAAGTTAATTAGAAATGCACTTAATGATTATAAATTTGATGGAGAAAATGGGATAGTGGAGAAAAACACTTTGAGCTTTATTATATTACAAAAATAATTAAAGCTATAAAAAAGAACTAAAGAAAAACAATTTTAAAAAAATATGTAAACTAAATATATTTTAATAAATGTTTAAAAAGTAAAATACAAAAATTATTAAAAAAAAAATTATTTAAAAGAAATTATCTTATAATATATAAAAAAATATATGTGTATTTATAAAACAACTATAAAATATAAATATTTTAAGAAATATATAAAATATATTATAAAACAATAGAAAATAAATATTTTAAAAATTATGTAAATTTAATAAAAATTTTATTGATAAATTATTTAAAAAAAAAGGGTTTTAAAGAAACAAGAAAGATTCCTACAAATTAACAACTTACAAAACAAAATAAATAAAAATTACAAAAAATAAACAAAAATTATGTTTGGATTCATTTTAAAAATAATTTTAAGGCATATTTAGTATAATAATATAATTATAAATTATAATGAACATAATTATAAATTATTATAAGTTATATTATAATTCTCTCTAACTTTCTAATTTTGGAGTTATTTACATAATTATTAAATGAAAAATATAATTAAATATTGTTTTTTTTTTTATAAATGGAAGAAACTATGAACTAAAAGTTTTATAAATAAAAAAAAAAAATTAAAATAATGTATTTAGTAATCAAATCTTACAAAGAATCTCTAGTTTTCTCGGACTTCGAATAACGTTGTTCAAGCCAAATCTTTTTTTATTTAAAGAGATTGGAAGAGTAAAAAAGTTAAATTATGCTATGTACTACAGTATATATGTGTATAAATATTATAATTATATAATATATGTATTAATGAAATAATAATCATATATATTAACTTATAATAGAGATTTAAAAATAAATCTAAATTTGCATTAATCTCTGCAGTCTACTATGCAGTTCAATAAAATATTTGCACTCAAACTGTCAAATACAATTTGCCATATAAGATATCTAAATGCGATGTCGCACATTAGACTACAGAAAGAAAAACTTGAAATATTCGTGTTCGAATACCCATTAAACAGGTAAACTCTGCGGTCAATCAAAGTGTTTGCCGTCAAAGATAAGAACTGTCTTTGGCCAAGACTTTGGCCAACAAAACTAGTTGAAGCAAACATCTCATCACATTACTCCATTAATTGAAGCCACGCCCCTTTTTAGAAATTGGCAGACAGACAGACCGCGCTGCCAATGACACATTTGAGGCATATCTCTCATCTCTCAACTGCAGCAATGCGTTTTCCCCGATTTCCAATTGCCAGAACCTTGCATAATGCGCAATTAGAAATGCAATTTTCTAAGCTAAGCAGCTGAAATGTTGTTGTTGCATGTTTGTTTGTTGCTGCTGTGTAGATGTTGCTGCTGCTGCTGCTGTTGCTGTTGCTTGTGGATTTTCCCATGTTGAAATCATTGACACCAATTTCAGATTCGCCAAGCCGCCTCCGTGCACTGCTGCAGTTGCTGCAGCATTCGACATTTAGGCGAATTTCACACAAAGAGAAAAAAAAGAAGCATCTGCCGGAGGCGACACGGAAAAGTGAAAATTCAAGCATTGACACCATTCTTGCAGAGAACTGCCAATAGAACAGCCCGGCGACATCTTCATCATTTCTTCTTCTACACCCATCAAGTTTTGGCCAAAAACAGATTAGAAACTGTTGACAAACTGGCCAAGCTTCTGTCAGTTGCGGTTCCAGTTGCAGCATCGGCAAATAAATCGCTTGATTAATGTTTTTTTTGTTCGCTCTGTCAGCGCTTTTCACTCGCCCACAGGGGCGTGGCATGCCACATGTGACGCTGCAGTTGCTGTGTGTGTGTGTTATGTAATGCTGCTGCAGTGTGACTTTTCGGCTAATGATCGGCTTATTTGTGGCCTAAAGCCTGGCATTTTAGCCAGCTCTAATGACACTTTTGCTCTCGCTAGCTTATCATTAAAAATGTTGCCGCAATTTCCGTTGCCCGGTTTCTTCTTCTTTTCTATTTATTTATTTTTATTTTTATTTTTCTGTTGCGGTTCTGGGGCGGGTCGCGGCCTCTTTGGCTGGCCTGGGACAGGAAACGTTTGATTGGCATAAAATAGCTAAAATTAGCGCTAGCCGCAAGTTCGTTGCCTAAGTCTTTTGTTTTTTTAGCTCTGCTGCTAAAGCGTGAAACAATTTCGCTGCCAAGGGCAGCCCTTTTTTGCAGCAAACAAGCTGCTGCTGCTGCTGCTGCTGCAAGAAATGCACACGTTGCAAGTTCACAAATCGTGACCACATGCAATTAGGCAGCAGCCACAAATGCCAGACAACGTGTGGGGGGATATCTCCCCATTCTTTTTTCGCTTTTTATATAGGACTTACCATATTTGCTGTCTGCATTGTTGCTGCTGCTGCTGCTGCTGGTGCTGTTGTCTGTGGTTGTTTTCAATTTTGTTGCGGCTGCTGCTGTTGTTGCCTGTTGGACCTCTGTCAACGGCTCGTTGAGGCTATTGTTGTTGCTGCCGCTGCCAACGCTGCTGCTGCTGCCGTTGGCTGTTATTCGGGCGCGTCGTGCAGCCTTTGCTGCGGCAGCGCTCGGCATTGCCGGCAGCAATAGCAGCAACAGCAGCAACATGCTGCAGCTGCTGCTGCTGCCGCTGCATGCCATTGATTTGTTTGACATTATTTTCGCTTGATTTATGAAATCTATGTCTGTAGCATCCAAAGTGTGCCAGTGGCAATTCTTCTGTATTAACTATATATTTTCTTTGAGTTTTTCTTCAGTCACTTCACAAATTGCACAACATCAAATATTTTTAATTTATTTTTATATTTTTATCAGTTTTGTTGTTCACACGTTTCGTTTTTTGGTATTTTTTCAAATAATAACGGCAATTGCATGAATGCGCTACGTTTACAGCGACAACCGCACGCCTTCGCTGGCGTCGCACAACTGACTTGCGGCTCGACTGCAGTCGAACTTTGAACGAAGCGCTGCCACGAACAGCTGTTGCGAGCGAACCAACGCAATGCCAAGGCCGCGCGCCTCCATTGAGCGAGCTTTCAAAAGCTCTCCTTCGCTCGTTCTCTCACTCACTGTCGCTCTTGTCATATGCTGGCCATATGCTTTCGGTTTTCGGCTGCCGTCGCTGTCGACGTCGGCGTCGCAGTCAGCTGCAGCAGCAATGTTAAACAGACAGCGGCGCTTATCAGCAGCTGCTTATCGTACGGGAAAACTCGCTGTTTTATTTATTTTACATGAGCTAAATTAAAAAATCCATATTCGAGTCTAAAATGAAAACCTTTCTACATAATTAAGACAGAGCCTAATAATCTCTGATAAACGATGAATAGCTCTAAACGTATTTAGCTTTCCCTTTTCATTTTTTCTTTTTCTTTCATCTTTTTTTTTTTTTTTTTTTGGCTCGGGCCCATTGTTTCTTTTCCCAGCGCTCGATTTTGTTGCTAGCACTGCTTTGATTAATGCTTAATCAGCAATATTATTGTTATTAGTTTTCTATGGCGAACAACATTTAGCTGCTGTTGCCGCTTTTAGCATTATTCATGAGCGTATTTCAGATACATTTTTGCCGCTTTTGTACAATAACGAAAAAAAAACCGAATGAAATCAATTAAAATCGTCGAATAAACAATTTCACTTTAATAATAACAATAATGAAGCGCATAAAGTATAGGTACAGCTTTATTGTTGCCTTTCAATATGCTATAATATATATAATGCAAAAAATATATATATTTGTATATTTTGGTTATATAATAATATTTTATTCATTTTTTTATAGCTAATTTGAAGGCTTTTGAAGTTCACCAATTACTATTAAAGATAGGGTATATTTTGGAAATAGTACTTAAAAGAAACTATATACATTTTTTTTTAAATTGGCATAAATAATAGATTGGTCTTAAGGTAGCTTCATATATAAATGAAGACATTTGACTAATTGACACGTAATAGTAATATAAAACCTATTATTCAAATATTTTAATGATCGAAAATTGAATGGGAATATATGTGATTTTCTACTGCTTTTATTATTGTATATTTATATATGCTGAAGCATGATAGTAAAAAATATTAATATATTCTATTAAATTAAAATAAAAAATATAGTGAGTATTTTTAATATATCAAATACAATTTTAATTAATTAATAATTACCTTTTTTTTTAATAAATCTTTATTGCAACTTCTTGTCTTAGACTCTATAGCGCAGTTATAATTATTTATGGAGATCTAATAACTAACTAATCATAATAACTAATAATTATAACTAACTATAAATAATGTAAATACTGGCTTCTAGCCCATAATGTAGATTAGGTTTTGATGATAAGTGCGCTATAGAGTCTAAGACAAGAAGCTGCAATAACGATTTATTACAAAAAAAAAAAAAAAAAATTAATTAAAAAATTAATACAAATAAATAAATAAAAATTATTTTTCATTTTATACTTAATAAAATATTTAACAAAAATACATATCAAATAAAAACAAAAAAAGTTTAATTAATTAAAAAAAAAATAAAAAATAATCATTATTTAAATTAAAACAAATATTGATATAAAAATTATAAATAAAAATGTATATTAAAAAATGTTAATTTTATAATTTAAACTAAATTTATATTAAAATAAATAAATTAATTTTGTTTATATAAACAACAATTAAATGTACAATTATGATGTACAATAAATTCAAAATTTATTTACGAAATTTATTTATTATTATTTATTTATTTATTGTTACCAAGAATTAATTCTAAATAACAATTTGTTTTAAGCCAGAGCGACAAAGGCCTTCAGGCGATTTACGAAATGTAATTCTGATATGATTCATACGCTTTGGTAAACTGACCTTAACAGATTAAGTTCTTAATACATATAATAATTAACCTCACATAAATATATATTCTACACCCCCTAGCGTACTCTACCCACACATACCCTGTAGGTCTTCAAATAGCACCCACTAATTCAATTACTTGCCAGCATTGCTTATCAGCGATCGCAAGTTTTTTGTGATTTTCGTCGGCGTATTAAATAATTTCCAAATTATTCCGGGCCATTTTCCTTCCTGCTCAGAACTTGTTAATTTACTAACACGCAATGTAATTTCCTGTTTCATAATAAATTATGCCAACTATTTATATGATAATAGGACAGGCCTTACCTACCACTTAAACGTGACATAAACCCAATTTTTTGGCATTATATTTTTGGGCTGCTCGAGGTATGTCAAGGGCAACGATGGACTGTTGGGCTGTGTTGGGTAATGGCCCACCTGTGCCGTGGCATATGACGTTAGCAAATCCTGGGAGCTACATTAAAGGACACTGACCGCTGTGCAGGTCAAGCTAGGCGCTGTCCGAGTTCATAAACATTTCAACTGCTCAACTGCTTCTATAGCAAATCCCCAGGCAGACAAATGCCACAACAAAAACACACGCACGCACGCAGCTGCCCCTCTAATTTCACTAATTAAAAATTTAATAAGGCTTTCAACTAAAAATAAACACATTTCGAGGGCCGGGCCACACAATTGGAACACCTGTTGGCGCCCCAAAACTCTTTGGCAAGTTTCCCAGGAGGTTTTAGGGCGCACAAAGGACAGCCGCAAAGCTGAAAGGCAAACAATGCGCAAATTGAAATGTGTTTGCCAAATCGCTTGCCACGCCCCCTCTACGCCCCACACACCTCACGCCAAGACAATGTGCGGCGCTGAAAGGTTGCAAACGAGCGGAACCGCAGCGTGTTTTTACCATGTGCCTAAAAGTAGGCAACGATTTTTTGCTTCCTCTTGCAGTAAGTTCTTGCCATATGCGTATGAGTGTGTGTGGGTGTGCTGCGCATGTGTGGCGTATAATTGAGTGGTCGTCGCCAAGTATCCTGATTTGCATAGCAGTCGCATGTCATTAGCAGTCAGACCCAGCTGGTCCAAATTGACATGGCTTCCACGTGTCCAACATGCGTCGCGTATACGCAACGTCGCACGAACCAAAACTTCCGCAACGCCCCACAGCCCCAACCAGCCACGCCCTATACGCCTCCAGGCACAAACTGGCAAACGGGCACCGGCACAGGCAACGGCTGTCGATTGTTTGACTTTCGGGTTGCCAGCCAGGATTACATGTCTCGAGCACATCAAACAAGTTTACTTACCAATGACCTCGTTAATGACACACACACACACACTCACACAGTAACTGCTTGAAGTATGGCAATTTGTATGAGTGTGTGTGTGTTCAGTGTAGACTATGCGTGTGTGAGTGTGCGCCTGCATGTTGTTGAGTTTACTTTGTAATTTGCGCTTATCAGATTTATTTTTTTTTATTTTTGATTTTTTAGCTGGTAACCAAAATACAAAACAAACAAAAGCTGTTCGAGTTTTATAAGGATCGACTTCAAGTATGCGCTGTAAAGTATAGAAAAATAATAAATATTTTATGTATACTTATTTATGTATAAGCTGCTTAAATAAATTTGCTGTGGCACGCACTTGCCCTGGATTGTATTGGATTTGTCTTGAAAAATTTACATGAGATATTGATTTATTTATTTTTATAAATTTGAAAAGACAAAAGTTGCTGAAGTCTAATCATTTTATTATAGATTATGCAACCATAAATTATTTAGCTTCCATTGAAGTGTGCTAGAAGTTTGATAGATGCTTGATATGAGCTTGAAAATAATATATTTGCATGCTTCGCAAAGTCTATAAAAAATGTTCAAATCGATTTGTATTGAACAAAAATAGTTAAAAAATTGTATTTTCTAACAAATTATAATTTTATATGGCTTTTTAATCTTATTCCGTCAACACTTTGTGTTTAGCTCTTGGCTGTCAATCAACAGCATGTAATTGATGTGAGTTTGACAATGCATAAATATTAGATAACACAAATCATTGGATCAAATTACAGTTCTTTCAATTTCTGGTTGCCAAAACGAGGTCGTTATTCAATGCGTTTAAAATGTGACTTCAATTTAAAGTAGGAAATCAAAATAGCTTTGGGTTTGCTTGCAAAGATTGGGCATCATTTGCTTGAGCAGCTCATGTTATGATAATTGAGTGAAGAAGAAAGATTTGTTAGCTTTTAAAATTCATCATCATTTAAATGAATTAAAATCGATAAAGATTTGTTTCTGATTCTTTGAACTACGTATGAGGTTGGATACGTAGTTCAAAGAATCAGAAATAAATCCTTACCTTTTCTATATTTAGCATAAAATGTGATAACATCTCCTATTGTTTTTATATACCAATATTGGAACTATATGAGCTATAGGAGTAATAGGAGCAATAGAACTAATAGGAGTTATAGGCATCTATCAAGTTGGGTATAAGTTAAAGATCTTTACTTATCATAAGTAAATATTAATTTTTATAATGTCTTTTATATGTATTTTTGTATTGAATTTAAATATTTTTTATTTAATCCCTGTCTTCAAATAAAACTTACTTTAAATAATACAGTTTAAATAGATAGTATTTATATTTTAAACAATTTTATTATATAAATATAAAACTTAAGTCAAATCTTTTAAGGTTTAAATTAAAAAATTTTAAAATTAAAAATTAATTAATTTAAGCAACGAATTTTGTAGGTAATTTTAAATTTTAAATTTAATTTAAAAAATTTTTAAAATATTAATGCAGAGTTAAAGTTTAGAACTAAATGCCCCATAGAGTCTTAGACAAGAAATTGCAACAATAAATTAAAAAAAAAAAAAAATAAAAAAAAATATTTATTTATTATTTATTTATTATTAACTAAAAAATGACTCCCTAACGCCATTTCACTTCCCTAACCCACATCTAAACTCTTCCTAATTAATAATAAAACACATATCCTTTGCACTTCATCGTAAATACAATAGCAACTCCATACGCTCAATCAATAACTGACTGACAATCTACTCAATCAAGCCCATATACCATATAAATATATACGTATATACATAAATGTGTCACATGGTGTCAGAGATAGCAGATAGAGGAAGGAATTGGGAAAACAATCAAATGCTCAAATAACACGGAACCCTATGAGCCAATGCTGACGTCGTTCCGTATGTCCTTTGGCCATGCTCTTTGGTCCTGTGACAGTTCGTCGCACAATTAAAGTAATTACCTAGCCGTTGGCTCTATAAAAATCGCTAATTCCCTTTAATAAACGACTGTCGATAATTATCATTGACATCACTTTGTGCACTCAAAGGGGAGATATACAATACATATATACCTAGTAATGAAGGCGCCACTCATCGCACAGGGGGCGTGGCATACTTACTGTTTCACATTCATTAGCCTTTATGACAACTGAAAGGCAGAGAAAGAGAGAAGAAGAAGAAGACATGTGTTTATGGCATTTGATACTGTATTTGTATTTAGTTCATCATCATCATCAGAATCATCATTGTGATCATTATCGTAGTCATTCATCATATAACGATTAACACATGCTCTATAATTACATCAACTAATTTTAATTAACTATTAATTAATTGGTCGAGCGCTGGCAACGTTTATTTTTGCTATATATAGTATATAGGACATATATAGTACATATATATATATATATATATATATATATATATATATATATATATATATATCTATATATCTCTATATATTTTAGTATCTTTATAATTTCGTATTTTGTAATTTCTTTTAAGTTTAAGGAAATTTTTGTGGTTTTCTTCACTTTGTATTTAACAAAACAGCCAAAGGCCTTAAATTATATTTAAATAATACTTGTGTATGTGTGTATGTCTGTGAGTGTGTTTAGCAGTGTATGTGTGTTTGTGTTCGTCATAAAACATATATGTTTTAACTATAATATAGAGTATTTGTGTTTTGTGGAATAACCGCAAATTAAATTTACATATCAAAGGAATTTTGCTAATAAAAATCTAACAGTGCTTTAACTAGATTAAGGTTTACATTCGGTTGGTTCTGCAAAGTGAAACGAAAATTTTTAGCTCTTTTTTTAGCCATAAAATATTACGCAATTACAGAAATTATAAAATAGTTTTGTTTCATATCATCCATCTATCATTTAAAATGTTCTCAATTTAAAAATTTGTGAACTTAAATTTAAATAAAAATATAACTTTTTGGAATAGTTCTTGAACAAATAACAATTTAGGGAAAACATAAGCATAAATAAATTTATAAAAAAAATTAATTAATTAAATAATTCTAATTAATAAATAAGCACAAGTCAGTTTTAAGTTTCATCTGCACAAAATTAAAAAATATGCTTTCAATATTAAAAAAAAATACTTTTTTAATTACGAAAATTAAAAAAAAAATTGATTTTAATATATTTAGTTTTTTTTTTTTAAAGCTTTACTTTATTTATTTTTTAATTAAATTTTGTATTTGCTTTTAAAGTACAGAAAAACAAAAATCCTCGTAAAATCTATTTAAAATAAAAATTAAAATATTTAAAAATTGTTTAAAATTCTTTTTAATAGTTTTATATTTTTCATATTTACTTTAAATGTTTTTTTTTTTTAAGGAAATGACATTTGCTAAAATGATTTATTTTCATATTCGCCTTTTTATTAAATATATAAAAAAGATTTAACTTTGAAAAAATATTTGTAAAAATTATTGAACTTAATGTATAATAAAATAAAGTTAAAATATAAATTAAATCTAATATTTGTTTTGTTGTTCAGCACAATACAAGGAACCGTATGTTGTAAAAAAAATTTAATTTTGAAAAAATTTCATTAAAAAAAAACTGAATAATTTTAATTTTTTAATTTTTTTTAATAAGAACCAACCTTAACAAAATTTTACAATTTTTGCTTTTAACATTTTTTGTTTTCGTTTTTATTTTTGCATTGTGAGAGGAATAATTTTCATTAGGCTTATCGAGTCCATTTGGTGTTTTTTTTTTTATTTATTTTTTTTTATTTTTTTTTTAACATTTATTTTAAAATTGTTTGTTTTAGGTGTAAACTGGAATTTGCTTGCTAATAACTAAACCATTGACTAAAATTTAATTGAACCTACTTAGGCAGCTGCAAACCGTCGCCCACATACGTCTGACTGATCTCTAGCTATGCGATTTACAGAGACGTAACAGGAGCGGATAGTGCAGATCCTCGTCGTAGAGCGCCGAGTCCGCCTTGAGCTGGAGATGCCGCTGCCAGATGGTCTCGTTGTAGCGCGTGGCAAGGTCAACGCGAAAGCCACGCGCCACACACTCATCCCGGAACACGTTCAGCGTGCGACCGCGACGGGGCGCCATGATGAGCGCCACGCCCTGGGGCGCCAGATAATACCAGATGGTGTCGACCAGGGCCGATCTGGCCTCATCGAAGAACAAACAGTCGGCGCACAATATGAACTCGAATTTCGCCTGCTCGGCCGCAGCACGCGCCGTCGCCTCCTGCCACTTGAGCACGGAACACTTGGTGTAGCAGCTCAGCTCGTTGAGGCAAACGGTTTTCCGTACATTCTCCACGCTCACCTCGTTCCCGTCCGTCAGATGCACCGCATACGGTTTGGCATACTTGGCCAGCATCAGGCCAGCCAACGAGGTGAATCCGCCGCCCAACTCCAATATCCACTTGCCACGATACGCAGCCAGATCCGAGAGGACAAGCGCCGTCAGCGCCTCCTCCGATGGCCAGACGCAGATGTTCCCGGTGTTATTGAACCCCATCAGATCATTGGCCGTCAGCTGGCGCTCCATGTGATGTATATTTACAGAGTATTCGATATCGTTGTGCAGCTGCATGCGATACTTGTACCAGTTCTCCGTTTTGCCCAAGCACTTGAGGCTCACGTGATCCTCGAAGCTGTCCTGGCGCAGCAGGTCGAAGCTCTTGAAGCGTCGCACCGATGCTGTTTGCTCCTCGCTGAACTCGTCGCTGGACGAGCTGACCGTCTCCTCTGAGTCCTTGCGCAACACTTTGGCCAGAATACGCCAACGCTTTTGTGCCGTATTCTGTAAATTGGGCGTGGCTGGGGGCGTGGGCGGCATGAAACCGTTGCCAACAACCAAACAGGATTTCCCAGTGACAATATCTTCGACCTCCAGCTCGACGCTGGGACTGCCAGCTGTGCTCTGACTTTCCGCCGGCATCTCCACGTTGTTATCCAGATCCGAGGTGTTGTTATTGTTGTTGTTGTTGCTGCTGGACTGTTTGCTGCTGATATTCGTCGTCTGTTCCATTAGCGCATGGCGCTGTTGCTCCTTGAGCGCATTTAGCGTATTATCGATATCGTATTGCAGCATCTGCGATATGATTGCTATATGTTTTGGACTCGCCACGGCCTCTAGAGCTACGTTTGTTCTGTTTTGTTTTTCCCTCAGCTGCTCCGACTTACAGTTCAGTTTAGTTTTTTTGTTTGATTTCTTTTGTACTAAAGTAGTTGACATTTTTTCAGGTTCCGTTTTTAGTTGCTCTCTCTCTCTCTCTCTCCCTCTCTCCCGCTTTGACAGGTTTGACAGCCCAACTACTGCTAAAAAGAAAAAAATTAAAATATATATAAAATTTATATATTTAAATTTGTAAGAAAAAAGTTTTAGTAAATTATATATATATATAGACGCAGATTTACGTTGCGGCAGCTGCGGCAACTTTCGGTGGCATCAACTTTTCAAATTAGCCGCCAACAACTTTTGACGTTTCGACTCGCCTCAAGTCTTTTGGCCCATTATTTTGCAATTATAAATTTTTAATAGCTTTCCCAATGTAAATTCTATGTCCATAAACGACGCGAAAAGCAACAATAAATCTTTAGCTAATCTGTCTACAAGAAGAAGAAGGAGAAGAAGAAGAAGAAGAAGAAGAGAAAAGTAAAAACACATTTTCGACATTTTTCATCTGCACACATTTGAATACTTTAGCCGAGGAATTTCTGGCAAGGCAAATAAAGTTTAAAGAATTTGTTCTCTGGAAATGAGCTTATTAAAATATTGCAAGGAAAAATGTGGGTTCTTTTTTATTTTTCTATGCAACATATGGAAATACTTTAAATATTATAAAAATATATTTTAATGCTTGTTTCGAGTTCAATGTTTAATATCCACATAAATAGTCTGCTGTTGCTGTTATGGCATTCTTATCGGTATTTGGAATCTAACTAGAACTCGAATCGGAAAATACTATATCGATTTCTCCTTGAGGTTCAAAATATTTTCACTTGTTTTTAGTATTTACTTGTATTTATACATCATTAAATAATTTTGATGTATTAAAAACAAGATATTATATGCAGAAGTTTTATAATAATTATATTACAATTTTTACCAAATATTAATGAGACATGTTTTTAGAAAGCAAAAATTGCAGCTTACTTTGATTTTCGACTATCAGACCCAGAATTTGCTATAAAAACTAACTGATATTGACTATCTATCTATTGTTCTTCCTACAAATTATTAATTCTGCTGATTACATTTTCATTTGCAGTAAGAGGTATGACAAATAGATAATCCACATACAAACCAGCATAGACTAGTGCATACTGCTCACTACTTGTCTTCAGATATCTAGGAACGAACTGTTGTTAAAACTACTTTTTAAAGGTTAAATAAGCTGAAGATCGATAGAGGCATAAAAAAACTTAATTACCATTCAACAATGTGAAAGAAATTTGATTTCTACTAAAAACCACATGGTTGTGCTTGAAATATACATTTAATTATATATAAACGTATATACATATATTTTCAATTATTGCATAATAAACACCTCCAAGTCCCATAGACACCTAGACATCAATTGCTTAGTTAGTGTATACGCATAAAAACGTTGTTTATTGCACTTTAAAAATACTAAAGTAAGTATAAGAAAGAAAATGTATTTTGAATGTATAAAAAAAATTACTAAATATATTATATGCAAATTTAAATATATTTTTATGCCAATTTTGGCAACATTTAGCGTTGTTCTTGGACATCGAAATTCATCAAAAAAATTAAGAAATTTTACAGCTCATCACAAAAATTTAATTGTGCTGACGCGGACAGCAAAACAAATAAATACAAATGCAAAGACAAACATATAAACAATGGGAGCTGAACTGAATATTTGACTGCGAGGCAGTGCTGCCAACATTTCGTTGCATGAAAAAGCTAAATCAGCCTTTGAAAAGAGCTAGAAATAGCTAGAAATGTTTCTTCATAGCTAAAAAAAAAACGTTAGAATATATATATACTTTTTTTTTGGTTTATTTCAATATTTTATAAGATTTTATCAATGATTTCATCTTTATACTCTTGGTTTATGTAGGTTTCATTTGCTCTCATCAGCTGCATCTAAAGTCAACCAATCTTTTAATGCAGGATCTTGCATCATTTATATGGAATGCTTATACATTTTTGGCATTATTAACTTGTCGCTCGCGCTTTAAAACTTGTAAAATACCCTCATAGCGATGGCATAAAACACGATTCGGTAAACTTCACAGCATCGATAAGATTGAATGCTCGTTTAGCTTATCGATGTTTTTTGCCATTCAAATGGAAAAATACTATTCGTATGAAAATATGGCATCATAGAGCATAAAAATACACTAGTTACCAGATTTTTCAAAATAGCTATAATTCCCACTAGCCGCTATTTCACAATTTATCCCGCATTTCCTTGTTGCAACCCACTAGATCTAGTGGGAAAATAGCTAAATTGGCAGCACTGCTGCGAGGTGAAGCAAGAGGAATAGGGCATTGACAACAACAATAACAACAACAACAACACAAACATATGGAGCCTGTGCGCGATAAGAAGACGCACAATTCCGATTAAAGCGCGGGTGATTGTGTTATGTGGGTGGCAGACCTGGCTGACCCACGACACCTGTGCTCGTCTCTGGATAATTCGTAATCAAAGTCAGCGCAATTAAAATTCAGACAAATCAAGGCTGCTGTGTGGGCGTGTGCGTGTGTGTGTGTGAGAGTGTGTGGGGGCAGAGAGAATGTGTGTGCTGCCAATGGAATGTGCTGTTATTATGCCAGGCAGTCATTTAAAGCGGATGCTGAAGGCGGAACAGGCAGCAGAAAGAGACAGAGAGAGAGAGAGAGAGACAGAGAGAGACAGAGACAGAGAGAGAGAGAGAGAGAGGGCGACTGGCTGTGTCTGCGTGTGGCTTCATTCATCATATTGAAAGCTGAAGCGGAAGCCAACGCCAATGGCTATGGCAACACTTAATTGGCGTAAATGCCTCCAGGACTCCAACTTACGTATTTAACGATAATCATTTTCATTTTTTAAACAACGTATTTTACTTTTATTTCAGTCGTAGCAAATCAACGAGCAGAGGTGGAGTTTAGATAAAACATGGAATATGATAAGCGGTGCTCTTAACGTTTGCCTTTTGGCTTATCAGAAAGCGCGCGCAAATTGTGATAAAAAAAAGTGCTTGAATTGTAAATTATTTTTTACATATTACGCATACGCGTGTTGTCGAGGCAGCTAGAGAATGGCACGTGGAGATTACTTGACACTGCTCAAGTGGCTCGCTTATGGGCTTAACTTTAATATGCTGTATCTTGGTCGAGACTGTTATAAGTAGCTGTTATATCTATATTAAGAAAGGTGCTTAAGCATTTATGAGATCTTCGAAATTTTGCTGTTTACGTGAAAAAGTGTTATACATACAACAGTTAGAACAAAAATTATTACATACAAAAATTGACACAAAAACTGTTATACACACAGAAATTTTTATAGACATTGAAAACGCAATACAGAATAGCTGTGGCACACAACAAATATTATACAAAAACTGTTATACTAAGAAACTGTTAAATATGAAAGCTCTTCTACGGTAACTGTTATAAATACAACCGATTATACACAATTATTATTATACATGCAAACTGTTATACTCAAGAGCTGTTATTATAACAGTTTAACAGTTTCAAAACTGTTATACTCAAGAACTGCAATACTCAAGAACTGTTATACTCAACAACTGGTCTACCTAACAACTGTTATACTTAACAATTTTATGCTCAACAACTGTTATAGTCAACAAATGTTATATTCAAAAACTGTTATACTCAAGAACTGTTAAATGAATTTATAAGATCTGAAAATTAAAAACCAAGCCATATAGAACCAATAGCAATTTAAACAACTTGTATACACAACTTAACAGATTCTTTCTAAACAGTATTAAAGCAATTGAGTTAAGTTTGAGGAATGTCAAATAAAAGTTAAAAGACAACATTAAATTTGCAGCTATTTCAATAATTCACCAAATGGCCCAGCCCCAATATTGGGGCCAAGCAGCAAAATCAGACAATACCAACTAAATTCAATTTGATAAGACGCGCACTTGATCAAACATTAATAACTTTCAAGCACTCCGCAATCCACTCTAGCGGCGAACTGAAAACTTTTTGGAAACTTGTTTAATGCGCAGCCGAAAATGTTGATTTGCATATTTGAAAACATGAATATTGAGGAGTTGGACGGTAAAGTTATTTTGGAAACACGAAACTTCTGAGTTCGAACTACAGTAGTGGCCGGGGCCCCGGGTCGGCGTTGCCTGGCGAACAAGTTAAGTCCTTGAGTGAACTTTAAATGCCTGGCTAAGAGCACAAAAGTACAATAAAACCGAAAAATCGCTTCAATGTATACATAATGCGCCGGCTATCCCGGATATGCTAACTGATCCTGGCTGCCAGCCAACCAACACCTGCTGAGGCCTGCTGGCGGCCAATGAGGACGCCCAAAAGTATACATTAACTAAATTTGCAAGTACAATGAGAGATGGATGGAGCGCCTAAAGTGGGCGTGGCTGATTGTAATTTAAAGTTTTCTTTGCGTGCAAATTCGGCGCGTTCAATTCAATTCCACGAGCGAGCGGCAAATGGCAAGCGGCAACTGTGACGAAAGAAAAACTAAAGTTTTGGCCCAAAGAACAAAGCGAAAAGGTTCTCTCACACACACGCACAACCCAATCCCGATGTGACTGAGTGACGTGCGTAGCCTCTGTGAAATGTGGGCAAGCTTATGCCCCTCCTGCCCGATGTCACGCCCCCCCCCTCTCCAGGCATCTGCACAGCTGCGCTGCTTCTTTTCATTTGCTGTTCCGTGTCAACGATGCCGCAGCACGCAAACTTATATGGCTCACACACACACACAGACTCACACAAACACACACACACATATGTCACCGGTATATATGTGTATGTGTGTCTAGACACTTGAAGAAATAATCAAGCAATATTTATACAAATCAATCGAAACAGATATAATACACAAAAACAATTATTTGTACTGTTTTTATATCTTTTTATACTTCTCTTGCTTTAATGTCCTGAATAAATTAATTTTGAACAATTTTCTCTCAGTGCATTTGTCTTTTATGTGCGTATGCTTCGCTCATTGCTCGCATAAACTCTTACAATTCATTATTTATTACTTTCACTGTCATGAAATTTGCTCAGCTTTTTTGGATTTTATTTTTTTTTTCGGTAGCTAACCTTGAAGCCATCAACGGCCAGGCACACGCACACAGACACACACACACACACACGTAATAACACACACACTCTAATGCATACGTTATGTTATAGATAAAGTCTGGGAATCTGACTATAAAGGGTTTCGTTAACGGCGCTAAGCAGATAATAAAATCTAACTTAATTACGAGCAGACGAGCAGACAGTAATTTTATCAAGTCGAATTTAATATACCTTGCGCTGATGACAGGGTAGACATGTGAATATATATATATATATATGGAAATACATAATATAATTTAAATACAAATTATTTGAGGAATCAATTCTAGAGATTGAGATAAGAAAACAAAAAGATAGAGGGTATTCAAGTATGGATAGTAATGCCTGTAAATCAGGCCAAGTTTATATTAAGTCACAGTTTAAAAACCATTCTATAGAATCTGTCTGGAATATTTTTTTTTTTTTTTTTTTTTTTAATTTAAATATAATTCTAAATTTATAACACACTGATTTGAATAGATAACCTTTAAAACAGCAATACAAATCAGTCTGCGTTCAAGCTGACCTTTGCAGCTGGCATTTAAAGACCTTTGGCAATTTTAAGCTACGTAAAAACAAAACAATTAAAAAAGTAAAAAATACTCTAAAAATATTATTCTATAATAAGAAAAACACTTTAATAATAATAACCAAAAGCTGATCAAGATGAATTGTGTGAATTCCCTTCCATCGAAAATAACTCACAATCAAAAGATAAAAAATCCCACAATAATAAATAAATCGTTTCATTTTCAATTTCATATACAGATCAAAGAGAGAAATACTTTGCAAACGTATTGAAAATGACCCAACAATGAAATGATAGAGCATAGCAGAGATATTAGAACATTATCAGCCTACGCAGCGTATGCGTAATCTGAAAAAAAAAATAAGAAAAAAACAATTGAATGTGCGCTCGATTAAAATTTTGTGCTTGCGTCTTAAACTTTTATTAGCGCCCATAATGCCCATCGATTTATGAGCAACTACTAGCTGTCTGTCTAGCTGTCCTGGCTGTCTATCTGTTTCGCTCTATATACCCAAAAAAAAAATGTGTGTATTTGTTTCGCTGGCGATTTGTTTACTGTTTACTAAACATTAACGCAGATTTACAGTCGTAAACTGATGCGAATCGAACTTTTGCGCGGCTGCAGTCAGGCATTTATTTATCTTTATACATATATGTATATCTTTATATATCTTTACGAGTCTATATATTTATGCATATATGTAAATGCAACAGCATCATCTCTTATTGAAATCTGTATGCGCAAAGTCCTCGAGCAACTGCAAGTAATACATATATTAATGCAGTATAAGAAGAAAAAAACTCATATTTCAATTTCATATTTTTCTCTTTCCATTTTTTTCTGGCCCACTTGATGCATTCGAGATGCCGGTGGGAATTGCCGCCGGAGCTTTGCGTTGCCTTAATAAAATATTAATTAAATTATTTACATAAGCTATGTACGGCGGAAGTGCTTGGCCGAGTGTCAGCCACGATTTTATTGCCTGCCAGTCAAAGTTGGCCAAGACGCTTTCTGCTGGGCACTGGGCGCACTGGGCGTGGCACATACATATCTGCAGCTGTCTGGGGCTGACACGTGTGCTTGATTTTGGTTACCACTCATGCCCGCTCACACTCATTCTCCCTTGCACTCTCTCTCTCTTTCTCTCTCACTCCCTCTGTAAGGTAGTCGAACTTCATGCTGACATTCAGCGTAAAGTTCAAGGATCTCTGCATTTGTTGCAAGTCCCTTTTAGGATGAGTTGGCACTTTACCTATGTACGTGGACACAAGTGTAACTGTCATATCAAACAATAGTTATATATATATAAATATATACATATATATTGATTTATTGTATGTTTGTTTGACATTTGCGCCTGCAGCGATAAATTGTTTTAATATTATGGTTGTCTACACTTTAAATATATTTTTTTTTTAATTTTGTATTTTATATTTAGGACACAATTTAAGCCACGCGCCGCTTAAAAATATAATTTACATTTTTGATGTCATCCGAACATGCGGCTCCTGCTCCGCTGTTTTCATGCGGAAAATGTTTTCCAGACACTTTTTTAATACCCTGCAGCACAGCTTATAAAATTAATAGTAAATATTTTTAAAAAAGATTTTGTGCATTAAAAAATATTTGTATAAAAAAATACTCGTACTTGACTCTAGCAGACTTTTTGTTTTTATGTACCCAAAAATTTGTTTAATAACAAAAAATTAATAATAAAAATCTTATAAAAGAATATATAATATAAATAAATTAATTAATTATTTAATTAATAAATAAATAAATAAGTAAATAAATAAATAAAAAAAATAAAGAAATAAATAAATAAATAAATCAATAAAAAAAATAAAGAAATAAATAAATAAATAAATCAATAAATAAATAAATAAATAAATAAATAAATAAATAAATAAATAAATAAATAAATAAATAAATAAATAAATAAATAAATAAATAAATAAATAAATAAATAAATAAATAAATAAATAAATAAACAAATAAATAAATAAATAAATAAATAAATAAATAAATAATTAAACAAATAAATAAATAAAAATAAATCAAATAAAAAAATAAATAAATAAAAAATATATATAATTAAAAAATAAAATAAATAAATAAATAAAAATAAATCAAATAAAAAAATAAATAAATAAATAAATAAATAAAAAAATAAATAAATAAAAAATAAATATACACAAAAAAATAAATAAATAAATAAATAAAAATAAATAAAATAAAAAAATAAAGAATAAATAAATTTATAAACAAATTCATAAATAAATTAATCAAATAAAATAAACTTAAAATTTTTTTTAAAATTTAAACAAAATTATTTCTCATAAATTTTCTGCATAGAGCATTTCATATTCGACTCAAGCCTTCTCTACATGCCTAAGACAAATATGTAAAACATTTCTGTGAAAATGGCTTAAAGTCGCCAAAAACTAGGCGTTATAGGCGCTATGGGCGTGGCGCTAGAAACAGTGATTATCTTAGGCAGCTAACCTACAATGCGTAAAATGAAAGCGAGAATTCACGTAGCGCCAAAAACATGCGAAACGTAGCGAACAGCTTGACCTTTTGACAACGCGGCTACAAAGAGATTCTATGACAGAGATAGACACAGAAATATATACATATATGTGTATATATGTGTATGTATTTGTGCTTTGAGTAAGTCGAGGTCGGTGCTAAAGGCATTTGTAAAAGTCATTGCCGCCTTCTTAATCATTGGAGCTGACAAAAATTTGTTTGCTGCCAGACGCCATAATTTCAAAATAAACGCAATTTTTGGAGCCAAGCAGTCAGGATACAGTAGGGAGTGAGAGAGAGAGAGAGAGAGAGAGAGGGAGAGGGAGAGCGAGAAGGGTGCAGAGTGTCGAACAGCATCGTTAGCGCCAACATTAACATAAACATCAAAAACAGACGACAGCTAAACAAAACTAAGCAAAAGACGAGGGGAACAAAAATTGGAAAATTTTCTACGATAATCCACTTAGCTGGCAAATGCCACGTGCTGAGCCAATTAGTTGGCCAAATCGCATATATTTTTGGCATTAATTTAATAAATAAATAAATGCAGAGTAATACATAATACTGAGCCAACAAAAAAATACAGAAAATAAATAAAACTGCGCTGATGTTGTTGCAAACAAATAAATAGAGACATAAATAAACAAACAGGCAAATTGTTTGCGCAATAAACATAGTCACACACACACACACACACTCTCTCTCTCATATATATTCCTGTTTCTCAACAACATTACTATAGCTACATGAAATCCCCTCAGAGTCAGTTACAGGCTAACAGTGCCTGCGCCAGTGCCTGTACCAGTGCCTCTGGCCTGTCCTTTGACGAGGCAATGGCTAAGGTAACGGGGCAACGTGCGACATGCTACATGCTGCACAGTACATGGACACAATGTCAGTCTATAAATAGTCAACGCTGTCGTGGGTGGGCAGATCACTGCCTGAGGTGCAGCTGACAGCAACAGCAGGAATAGTCGTAGCTCCAAGGCAGCGGCAGCAGCGGCCACAGCGTCAGCATCAGCAGCCGACAACAAGCAACTGACAGAAGCGACGTGTCTCGATGTCATCGTCTGGCTCTGGTTAAAGGTTGCCAGGCTGCCAGTTGCCAGTGACAATGTTGGATTTTCAACACACTGAAAGAAAATGCGCGCAGCTGATAATGAGCCAAAAATTAAAGAAAATAAAAGAAAGAGTCTGTTAAAAATTGAACACAAATGTTGAGAAAATTGTTTATAAAAATACAGCAAATTTAAAATGTTGCCTAAAACCCATATTAATGGTTAACATGACAATCGATATTTATCGATACCATGATAACATCGAAATTTAGTAGATAAAACAAAATACTATTAGCTTTAAATAATTGTTATGCCTGACATGGCTATATACATTTTATGCTTTCTATGGCATGATGTAGTCAAATCGATATTTATCGATTACCAGAAAATATAACATTTTAGAAGATAACATTGAACTTTATTACTTATTTTTAAAAAAATTTCACAATCGCATGAATATAAACACATATTTTAAAAATTCTTAAGCTAATATAATCCAATCGATAATTATCGAGAACTTGATATGGGATGCATTAAATATTATGCTTATTTATAACTATGTTATTTAATAAATAGACTTCATTTGCGCATATTATAGAAAAATTAAAATTGTTTAATACAATTATAAAATATCGACTCCTTCAATTTTTATCGATGACAATCAAAAAATAAAACAACAAAAAGGAAGAGAAAGGTAAGTATACAAATAAAAATATTATGTTTGCTGTATATGTGGCCAAATATATCGATATTTATCGATTTCTAAATAACTTGGTATATTAGTGTGACAATTAATTTGTTAAAATCTAGTTCCTCTGCTTTCTAACGCTTACTTTTTCATGCTGTAAACGAAATTTATCGATTTTTAGATACCAAGAGATTGCTTATAAGCAATATTTAACACATGCAAATATAAAATTTGAGTTAATTATCAGCATTTTTGCTCAGTGCACTGTCACATTTATTGCCAGAGTGGCATGAGTGAGTGCCACAACTGCTGCTGGTGCTGCTTCAGCTGCTCCTCGCTGACGCTGTTGCGTGCCACGTAAGTGCTCCTTTGGCGCATAGCGAGCACGGGTTGAGCAAGGGGTGGAGGGGAGGTGCAGACGAGGTTTTGGGGTGCGTGGTAGTGTGGGGTCTTAGAGCTGCTGGGGATGCTTAAATGCTTTCATCACTCAGCTGGAAAGCCTGGCACGCTTCAGCACTCGCACGCACAACAAGTTAGTTGCCCCCCAACGATGAACAAGAAGAAGCAGCAGCAGATGGAGAGGAACGGTTATCTGGAGCACGGACGGCGACTGGGTCAGCTGCCTAAGTAAACATCATTCACAATGAGGGAGGCATAGAAGCGGCAGCAACGGCTGTTCTCAATTGACCTTTACTGGCCATAAGTCGTTACCTTTGCAGGAAACTGGTTTAAGGTCCATGCCACACGGGTTGCCACATGATTGATAGTTGGAGAGTATGAGATTGAGATTGAGATTGAGAGACTGTGCACAATATTTGCGACAGTTTTGTTGAGCATCCAAGTGGCTCGTTGGCATGTTTATTGACTGTGAATGAACTGTGAGTGGCCGTTGCCAATGCTACACAAATCTTCGGCACAAATATTCCCCAAGACCTTGCAAAGTGGGCGTGGCCTGGTGAAAAGCTGGAGACAGCGATAACTGTGTGACAAATTGTGCGTATCCTGGCAATCTATTTGAATTGCAACATAATCGTTAAAGTTAAGTGGGCCTGCTTATAATATGCTTGTAAAAACATTAGAACAATGTCTCAAGCTTAAATTTAAGTGGGGATGCAAATTTAGGAACATGTTTGCCAGAGCTAATGTTCAGTATTACAGACACGTTATAGTACTTAGATAAAAGAGGAGTTTTTATTGTAGAATTTATTTTCTTTAATGTAAATTATTGTATATTATAATAATACTCCATTATTAGTACGAAAATATATTTTTAAAATTAATTTCCAAAATCTTATTTTCTTTGAAATACATACAATTTATTTGTATCGCTATCAATATACGTCGCAGAATTATCGATAACTTGTAGACTACCCTAATATTGATTTATTTTTATACTTCAATAGGTTTTTGTTTGGTTTAGTTCAAAGATCAATAGCTTTGTGATGTGGAGTCGATAATTTATGGTTTGTTTAATGTGTTTTTATTAAATTTGTATTATATTGTAGTATTAATATATAATAAGTAATACTTCATAGAAAATCCTATTCCGAAATATTATCTATAATATATTATTTTCTAATTTAAATAAAAACAATTAGTTTAATATTCTTTTTATCTTGTTTAATATTCAAGAATTATCGATAGTTCTTTTCTAATATATTTATATTATATGTATATAACTCATATTCCGAAATTTAATTTCTGGACCGTTTTTACTATAAATTTTAATTTCAACATATTACAAAATAAATAAACAATATTCTCTTTCCATATCAAATGAAAAATATCGATATCGATTCTCCTCAAACATTTATTGCAGTTTTAATCCCTGTCCCTCAAATCACATGCTCTAGAGCTCATATTTAGTCCAGTTCGTGGCAAACAAATATTACTCATTTCATTCCTGATTTTCAATTTGATTTCCATTTCCAATCCCAGCCTAAGCATCCTTCATTTCAGCTAGGAAAACAATCAGAAACTAGATACCAAATGCAATAGAAATACAACATATTGAAACCATAAATCAATCCAGCTTAAAAACGAGCTGCATATACTATAAATGCTCGTGGCTATGCACATTTCCCCTCATCATAAATCAAATTACAATTGAAAGTTGCATTCGCTTTGGTTATCTATTTGATTACACAATTTCATTTTCCGATCTATACATATACATATATATATATATGTATGTTGATATATATGAATTTCAATTAAAAAATTGCTCTGTTTTCTACACAAAAAACAGCAAAGCAAAACAAATAACAACAGAGGGGCTTAAAATATGAAAACCATTTAGCAAATGTGCTTGGCTGGGCATTTAAGCCCTACCACAGGCAAAGGCAGCAGAAATAAAGCAACATTTATTTTCCTAATGAACTTTGACACGTGTGCGCGGGGGGACGACTGTTGGTCAATTGAATAAGGCATGGGAAGAAAAAGTGGAAAGAAAAAAAACCCCAGTTCGCGTGCTTCTGTCACTGGTCGAGGGCTGAGCAGGGAAAATGTGAAAAGTGCATGTGCAGAAACAGCAACAACAACAGCAACAGCAGCAACAACAACAACAACAGCAACAATAAGCAAAGCTACAATGAATGAAAAATCAGTTTGGCGCATGCAATTTTGAAAGTGCCCTCGGCGGACTAACTGACTAAATGACTGCATGACTAACAGCATGACTGCTTGACTGCTTGACTGACAAGCCAAGCACGAGCAGCAGCAGCAGCAACAACAACAACAACAACAGCAACAATAGCAACAGCAGTAGCTGCAACTAACTGTTGGCCAAATGCCGCTTATCAGAAAATCGTTGCAACTGCAGCGAAAAAATAGTTTTTAAAACAAAAATTTTATATTCGACTTTGCTATACACTATAAGCTATGGCTGCTTAAGTTATCGATAACTTAATTACAGCTGTTCCTATTAATTGTTTATATATTCTATTAATAAGCCTATCAATAACACTGCATTAAAGTAGTTTTGACACAAATAATGTATATTCGACTGGTTATACATTATAAGCTATGGCTACATTAGATATCGACAACTTCAGTATACCTGCCGTTCCTAATAACTTTATATTTATTATATTAATAACACTATCGTTAACATTGGTATAAAATAGTTTCGAAACAAAAAATCTGTATTCAACTTGGTTATACGCTTTAAGATATCGCTGCATGAGTTATCGATAACTTAATTATACCAAATGTTAATGTATATTAATAACACTATTGTTAAAATTGCTATAAAATAGTACTGAAAAAGTATATATATTCGTCTTGGCTATAATCTGTAAGTTATGAGTGTTCAAGCTATCGTTACAGTGTTAATCGATAGATGTTCTTATTAAATAATAATACTACTGTGCAATAAAATATATATTGTTCAAAACTATTTTATTGCACAATAGTTTTATTATTAGATATATTCAACTTTGCTATAATCTATAAGTTATGGGTGTTTAAGCAATCGATTATAGTTTTAATCGATAGCTATGGAAAACCTTACACATTTATCATTATTTATTTAAGTTTTGATATGCGGAAAAAGCAAACTTGATAAAGAAAACAAGCTTATTATTGGGTCAATTTACAACTATCTGCTAGCTAAAACTATTTATCGATAACAAATATATGAATTACAGGTAAGACTATACATTTTTCATTGAATTTTCTTACAAATGGATTTGAGAACTATGAGGCACTAACAGATTTAACGGAATTGAAAACAACATGGTTTTGTTGTAGATCTGCATAGTATCAGTTGTAGTCCAGTCCTGATCCCAAGCATTTCAAAGTAAAAATTCTAGAAATTTAGTATAAAATATAAAATATTATTTGTCTATATAACTCTTTTCAATCCAAAAAATGTACCCTACGAATCTACCTTTACCCGAATTGCCCTAAAAAATACACAGTTGATTATTAAATCTCCTGCATTGAGCCGAAACTACTATCATTATTATTCTTTCTTCTATTATTATTTGTAGCTAGTTCTTATCTATCCATGATGCTTCATAGAATTGCCTGTTTATGTGTGTGTGTGTATGTGTGTGACAAGACCAAGGATTGCATATTTTTAAGCTGACGCAGCGTATACGTAATATGCGCTGGCGATTGAGTGCATTACGTATACGCCGCATCAGACAAAAGTTGAGCTCAGATTGTTGCGCACATTATGCAAACTTGGCAATAAAAATTCAATTAAGTTACAAGGACGCAATGTCAAGTGGCAGGGCTCGATAAATCAAAAAATAATAAAACAAAACAAAACAAAAAACGCAGCACGGCAACAAAATTGTGACATGCTGCGCAGTCGTTATGACTTTGATGCACGTTTTAATTATAATTTTGACGCCAACTGTTTAAACACGAACATACACAGCGATAACACATGGCCTCTGTGTGTGTGTGAGAGAGTGTTGTGTGTGTATATATGTGTGTGTGTCTGTGTGTGTGCTGGGTATGTTGTGTATTTTGCTTGCTGTTGCTTTTGTATCGCTTGCACTAATTGTTTCGGACAGGGCCGCATAGAAAATGCTGAGCCGACGAACATTTCGACTGCTAGTTGAGAAAATTGAAAAGCAGAAGAGGAAAGAGGAAGAGAGAGAGTGAGAGAGAGAGAGAGGAAGAAAGAAAGAGAGAGATAGAGCCCTCGCAGAAGCTCTACATTTGGCTCAAGCTTAATTGAGGCAACAGCCAGCACAAAGGACAATAGCCGGCACAAGCCGCAAACACCCACACACAATTACACACACACACACACACATACATACATATACATATATCTATAGAGTCACACACACACATTAGTGCCACATATGGTCAACATAAGTCACAAAACCAAAACGTGCTGCCCACATGCCACACAGATCGCCTCAGTGCACTTGGCAAAAAATATATATAAATAAAATTTTATGTTTTATGCGATATGAAAAATACGAAATATTCAAAGTGAATGTTTCAAATTGGCTTATTTATGTTTAAATGTTTAGACTTTTTTTAAATGTGCTCATTAATTTAAATGCTACAAATATTATTAATATTTATGTCACACGATTTTATAAATATTATGACTTGCACTATTCATTTTGTTTATATTTGATATATATTTATTATTTATTTACATTTTTAGTAAAATAGAAATTAGAAAATGTATGTAAATTCATTGGAAAATGAACTTTGATAAGCTAAACATAAGTGATACAATTTTAAAAATTTTATTAATATTTTATTTCTATTTTGCGTACGTTATAAAAACAAACAAAAAATTAACTACATTTTAATACATAATTTATAATTAATTTATAATATATAATATAATTTATATATATAAGAAGAAAAATTTAGTAATTAAGCTATACTCTTAATATCGTTAATTGTAAATTTTAATTTAAAAATAATTAATATATAATATTAATAATATAATTATTAATTATTAAAATAATAATAATAATAAATAAAAATCTTTAATTTATATAATTTAATACACTTATATTTATATTTAATTTACCATTTTACTTAGTTTTTTTAATTTAATAATGATATCATAATTTGATTTATTCGTTTATTAATGTAAGCATATATTTATTTATATATTTAATACATTCGGTATTTATTTCATAATTTGTTTATAATTTATGTATTTTTTTTATTTGTTTAATTTTTTTTTTAATTTATTGATTAATTTATTGTTTATTTATTTTTGTTTTTTTTTTCTTTTTTAATTATTTTTATTTCATCATTTGTTTATAATTGATGTATTTTTTATTTGTTTAATTTTTTTTAATTTATTGATTTATTTATTGTTTATTTATTTATTGTTTCTTTTTTACATATTTTTATTTCATCATTTGTATATAATTTATGTATTTTTTATTTACTTAATTTTTTTTTAATTTATTGATTTATTTATTGTTTATTTAATTGTTTTTTTTTTTCTTTTTTATATAATTTTATTTCATCATTTGTTTATAATTTATGTATTTTTTTTATTTGCTTGATTTTTTTTAATTTATTGATTTATTTATTTGTATTTTTTTTATATATTTTTTATTTATATTTGTTTATGCATTTATCATGTTTATAAATTGATTTATGTACATATTTATGCATTAATTTATAAATTTAAAAAAAAAAAATTAAAAATATATATATTTTTTTTCATTATATAATTAGAGTTTGGTCGAATGTTATTCTATTGTAGTAAACATTTATTTATTTATTATAGTTAGATATAATTAAAATTGTTCCATACTATAACTAAACCACTGTTGAGGCCTAATAAATATAAATAGATCGAGTCAACTAACAGAATGAGTACTCTATGTTTACTTGCCTTTTTTTTTAAATTCTATTGTTTTAGGATGTTTAAATTTATTCACAAAATACACTAATTAAGACCAATTCTCCTGCTCTGCCGCTCTGACACTCAATTAGCATTGTTGAAGTGAAGGAGCTTAACAGCTTTTCGTGAAGTGTAGTGAAAATCAGCAACGGCTCAACTTTTCACAGTGCCTCGAACGTGTCTGTGGATGTGTGCGGGTGTGTATGTGTGTGTGTGTGTGTGTGTGTATCTAAGTTTTCGCCTGAGCATTTCAATAGGGGTGTTTGTTAGATTTATAGCCCCGAAGCTATAAGTTTGAGTGAATAAGGATGTGTATGAATGTGTGTGTGTGAGTGAGTGTGCGTGTGTGTGTGTGTGTGTGTGTGTGTGTGTGTGTGTGCAAGCTGTACTCAATTAATACACATCAGTGTGACATTAGTGCCATTTATTTGAACAGGCTGGGGGAAATAGAGTGGATCAAAGACACAGATATAAGATAAATGAGATAAACACGTGCATGGCGAATTTGTTTTTGCATTTGAATAGATGGACAAGCTGAGTGGACGCGATGGGTGGAGAGAAGAGAAGGAGGGAAGAGGGAGAGTTGGCATGCCCAAATGTAATGCCACTTGATGATGCATAATTGGGGCGCATTTGCGACACGCCCACCGCACATTTGCACATTTGCGGTATAATTCATCAATAAAGTGCACATAAATTGTCGGTGTCTATACATCAAATCGTTAACTGAACTTTAAAGTGCATAGAAAATTTATGTGTATTTTATGATAGCCAAAGAGAGAGAGAGAGAGAGAGAGAGATAGAGAGAGGGAGAGCCAGTGCACTGAAATGAGAAACAACCAAGCAGAAAATAAATTACAACGACATTTGACTTTAATTTGGCCATAAAATGCACCACAGCGAAAACCGAAAACTGCGCGCACTAAAATAAATTAAACGCTAGCTAAACTTTATTTGCGATATAAATAAATAAATAAGCGAGCGTTCAAATAAATCAAAAAGAGAAGAGAAACAGACAACTTTAACTGAAACAGAAACAGCAGCAGAAATCGGGCAAAGAGTTGAACACAATTTGGCAAATGCCTGCGAATTGCCGAGCGTGAATCGAATGCATTCGAAGCATTTGCAATTGCCGGCAAATACCTCTCAATTAATTACTAATCAGAGTTGAACGGACATGGAACTGAAATAAATAATGAATGCACTCGAAATGCACTGCAGCGTAGGGCTGAGGGGAATATTTGATCGAAGAACTGATTTTGCACAGAATTTGAATAGAATAATTGAAAGAATTTTGATTTTTAACGGAATTTAAGTTGCATTTAGATAGAAAAAAATTTATTTTTAACAGAATTGAAGGTGTATTTAGATTCATATTCAAATAATTTACTTGCAAAATCTACTTTATATATATATTTATATATTTTACTTATTTATCTATGTAATACATTTTCAATATTTTACTATAAATAAATTTTATTTAATCTGTATAACACAAAAAACTAATTCATAATTATAACTAATTTTTCAGTTCGCTTAACATTTTTTTTATTATTTACAAATATTTTTGTGTGAATTTCTTGGGCTTATAATAATTTTCTGAATAAATCTTATAATATTTAAACAAATATTAGGGTAATAATTAATAGTATAGCCTACATACTTATATAACTTATTCACATTCGTCAGAAATAAAATCACAAGATAGTTTTTGGTTTTTTTTTCTGATTAAATGTTTATATATTTAAATAAAAGCTTCAGGCTTAGATAAATAAATGCATTTTTCCGCCTAAAAAAAAATAATTGCAATAATATTAAAACAATATTTATGTTTTAGAACTTAGCATTAAATTACAATAATATTAATGGCAATAATATTATGTAATAATATTATATATTATTATAGCACTTAAATAATGGCACAAACTTGAACTTCACAAAAATATATAATTAATATGTTTTATTTATTATTTAATCATATATATTTGTATCATATATATTCCAAGAAAATTCTAATATTTTTATTTTTGTTATGTTTTTATAATATATCTTATATATCTTCCATTCACATATATATAAGTAATGGAAATTTGAATTATTATTGAAACTTTCCAATATATTTAATTAAGTTTGAAATTTTGTTAACATTTTTAAAATGGTAAATATTTAAATAATTCACCCTCTGCAAGTTATATATAGATAATCAAAAATCTAGGCTCAGACATCACATCTTTATAGTTAATTAAAATGAAATTCAGTTTGATATCTTAAAAGAATCAGAATCAGAATCGTAAGTATGCGCCTATACTATATTTCCTAAAAAGTCAGCAAAATTAAAAATTTGTAGGAAAAATTTACCAGAGTATTTCAATTAAAATTTTGTATTCAAGTGGCGCTGGGAGATAAGTATCAAAAATAACTTTAAAAATTAATTAACTTGGCTGATATTTTATTAAAATTTAGAATATTATGAATTTGATATAGAATATCTTCGATTTTGTTGATATGGCAATTCTATGTTATATGTTAGGTGGCAACGCTATTAGCTATTAAGAAGTATTATGAAATAAAGTTAGTATCTTATAAGCAGCCAAACGTTGCAGTTCTTCTCCCTCATCAAACCAACAGATTTCGTACAAAAATATACTTTGTTTTTAAATATATATCTATTTTTAAGTTATGCTTTACTGTTTGCTTCTCTCTTCTATCAAATTTAAGAAATTTTTTCATAATTATAATTTAAGCAAATTCCAAAAATTAAAATGAATCGTTTAACATTTGAAATGCGTTCTAAGCTGCCAATTTGCAAACATCTTAATTATGCACTTTTGTCACTAGCTGTCTGTGTCTCTCTCTCTCTCTTTGTCTCTCTCTCTCTCACTCTTTGTCTCTCTCTCTCTCACTCTTTGTCTCTCTCTCTCTCTCTCTCTCTCTCTCTCTTTCTTTCTCTCTTATATATTCCGTAAAACTTTTGCTATCTCATATTGCTTTATCTACGGTCTCGAGCACCAAAAATTTATTTATGCATTTGAATATATGTATATATATATATATATATATATATATATATATATATATATATATATATATATATATATATATATATATATATATATAAAGTACTGCTGTGACATTCTATAGTCTAACTGGAAATAAAGTTTTGAATTACAATTGGAAATTGTAACATTTTAAGCACATTTCAGGCTGAACTCAACTTGAACAATCGGGTTGACCTTTTGCACTGCCAACTGTGCGACTTTCAGCTGTCAAACTGCATAGTTTGGCTGCAGCAGCAGCAGCAGGAGCAGCAGCAGAAGGAGCAGCAGGAGCTTTGCCAATTGGTCCCTTGACCTGCTCTACTGCTGCTTACTCAGCGCTTCGCCGTTGCCAAAAAAAAATAAATAATAATAATCATAAAATATTTCTACTTTAAATTGAAGTGACTTGAGCAGAAGAACTGTGTCACAAGTCTGAAGATTTAGATAAGTTTCATTAAGGCACATGGCACTGCGTAGGTTTAGTTAAGATAACGCAACTTTATCAATGGACGAGCTGTTTATGCTACGCTATATTAAAAGACTGCACTTAATGGACACATAAACGTGCAGCTGCCACACGAAGAAGAAGAAGCAGCACAAAAGTGTTTACAAATAGATGTTCATAACAATGTTTTGCTTACCATTCACAAAATAAAAATTGAACTGAACAAAATTCAATGAAACTCGGCGGCAATTGAACTCAGCACGCAAAACAAATTCTGAATGCGATATGTTTTGTTCGAGTTGTTGTTGTTATTGTTGTATTTCGTTTTTTTTTTTGGGTAATTTCTATAAACTTATTTTTTTATGTTTTGCTTGTTTATGACTTTTTAATGCGCGCAAGTATTAGCACAATTTTCAGATTTTCAGATTTTTCTTTTCATTTTTTTTTTAATTTTATTTAATTTTTCAATTGCACAAATGTGTGTTAAAAATACGTTTTGAAAAATGAATTTTTGAATTTTTATTTAGTTGATAATTATTTTCAAAATACACTCGAGCACTCACACACACACACACGCACGCACGCAAACACAGCCGTTATGTTGCGAGGCGAGGCGCACGCGGCCAGCGACAACAACGAACTGAAAATTGTTTGTAAATGAAACTAACGGCAATTCGTTTATTTTATATAGCCGCGGCCAACGTTGCGTATGAGCGACGGCACTGAACTGAATGCCCGAAACGCTGCAAACGGTGCGCACGATACGCGGCCAACATGTTGGAGCGAACATGTTCGACGCTGGTTGCGTGGGTGAACGAACAACGGCAGATGAAGACAGCACAGTTGGAGCGGGTTACAGTCGGTCGACAGACGCCTCGGCTTATCACTAGAAATTAAGACAAAAGCCGGGCTGCTCCTACGGCTGCTGCTGCTGCTGCTACGGCATAACGAAAATTAAATGAGACCACAAAATGAAACAAGCCAACAACAAGGCAGCGGCACAAACTGACGGAGGAAGACGATAAGAAACAGACTTCCCGTTGTAAAGTTGTTACGTCTTCGGCTTTCGTTCAGTCCAACACAAATTCTGAGAAAATAAAATTAGCTTGAAAGCCTTTCAAGTGAAAATAAAGCTTAAGATGTTAATGGGCTTAAGGATGAAAATAAAAAAAAATAAAATAATTATATGTATATAATACTAAATAGTTAATACTTAATGCCTCATACTTATAAATATGTAATATTTAATAGTTAATACTTAGTATTGAATACTTAAATAACAGTAATTTTATATATGTATATATACATATATATGTATGTATTTCATTGTTCTGTACATTCAATAAATAGTTAATACTTAACATTTAATACCTAATACTAACATATATACATATATAATACGTAAAACTTAATACTTCGTACTTAATACTTAAAATAAAAGTAATTTTTATATATGCTTTAAGCTCTGTAAATTAGATTATAAACCACCTTAAACTTAAAATAATTTTATTTTAATATTTAAAAAGTTTTTTGATTTACACTTTATTTGTTTGTTTACACTTTATTTGTTTAGATTTTTACATATTTCTAAAATTAATATTCGAATATATCTCCATATTTTTCATATTATTTAATTTAAACTTTATCTGATTCTATTTCTACAAATTTTTTAAATTAAACTTTTTTATATATTTTCATATTTTTTTTTAAATTTTAACTTTAGTTGTTTTTTTTTTCAAATTGAAAATCATTTAGTTATATTTCTCCATATTTTTCGATCATTTTCCATATTTTTATACCCTGAGCCCATTAAAAATGGGAAATAATTATAATTAATTTACCAATTTTTCTCCCTTATCAATTTTTCTGGTCATCTACAACAAAGTCTTTAACAACTTTTCGCAGAATTCCTTTAGATCTCGTGGCTGCGAGCTACTCCTTTGTCATTCGCATTACTCTGACATATGCGTTACAAGCTCAGTTCACGCGTAGGCAGTTCCTGGAACTGGTTCCAACTGCAATCATTTTAGCTGCAGTTCATGCGAAATGGAACTTGTGAGACGAGAGACGCAGACAGTGCGAGAGCAGCGGAACTTGTGCCAACAAATTGACGTTTCTTTGGCTACAAATTGGCGTGGCCCGCGTTTCACACTGTTTCTGTTGTTGTTGTTGTTTTGCTTTTTGTGTTGCCTTTAAATGATTTTCCATTTGCACATTTCACACGGCTAAATGTTTGCCTTTCATTTCGTTGTTGTTGTTGTTCTTAGTGTTGTTGTTATTGCCAGTGGCAAAAATTTTCATTCATAAAAAAAGGTGAACGTTTGTGGGCGTCTCAAACGTCGAGCGTCAAGCATTGAGCGCGAAAAACAATAAAAGGCGATGAAGAAGAAGAAGCAGTAGCAGAGGCAGAGGCAGCGGCAGCGGCAGCGACGTCGGAAACGACAATGGCCCAGGCAGACAAACAGGCGGAGAAATAGCAGAGCGAAAGGGGCCGACTGTAAGAAAAGGGGTGCCGCGCGAGGAGGGAGAGGAGGAGAGAGAGAGAGGGGTGAGGAAGAAGAGGGAGAGGCAGAGGCAGGCAGAGTAAGCCAAAGAATACGGACAAAGTTTTGCACAAGTTTGTCGCCATTGTTGTTGTTGTTGTTGTTGTTGTTGTTGTTGTTGTTGTTGTTGTTGTTGTCGCCTCTTTCACGTTTGTATTTATTTATACTTATTAATACTACACACATGCACAGCAATCTGTGTGCGTGTGTGTGTGCGTAGTTTTATTTATTTTCTTTTTTTTCCAAATATTTGTTACAATTTCTTTTCTTTTTTTTTTGCAAAAGAGAAAAACAATACGAAATTGTAACTGTACCTAGTCTATGTGCTGTTAGCTGTATGTGTGTCTGTGTGCGTGCCTGGCTTGTCACATTGTTAAAACCTCAGTAACCCAAAGCCAGGCAGTCGGCATTTGTGCGGTTTTCTGTACTGTAAAGCTACAACGAGCGACTACCACAGACATTTGCCCCCTCTCTCTCTAGGCCCCTACTTTCCGCTGGTAACCCCATCAAAACGTACAACATCTAACGCAAAAATGTCGAGCAAAACACAAACAAAAAAAAAAAGAAAACTGGGACTCACACAAACTGTTGGTCGATAAGGTTGTCCAAATCAAAACATTGAGACCGAAGACGTCTGTTCGACTGGGCGGGACGTTGCGGGGCGGGGCCAGCAGCCTGTGACATAGGCAAACAAAAACCGGCGAGGGCTTAGGGATAATGCCCAGTTTGAGTTGGCTCAATTCGGCTATACCCTGCGAACATCAACTGGGTTAACAAGGGTAGCAATAGCTGTGCGTGCATGCAGGTGACAGGGGAAATTAAATTGTTAATTGGGAAAAGTTAGGCGAAGGAAATTGTTGAAGAAGGCAACGAAATTAGTTTTAATAGAGCAAAAAGAAAGGGAAAAGTAAATAATTGAAATTGTTTTCCATTATATGAAGAATTTTAGAGTTCAATTCGGAAAAGTTTTTCGTATGCTCAAGAAATAAATACTATAACAAATTGTTATATAAAAAAAAAATAAAATACTAAAACTTTAGCTAAAAATCTTTGGATTCCAAATTATATTTTAATTAAAGTTAAGTAAGAATTTGGTTATTCTGTGCATAGCTATCACATCTAAGACAATTTAAACAAATAAGAATAATTTAAGAAACCTAAAAAATTAGTTTAAAATCTTAAGATTCCAGCAACAAATTCCAAATTATATTTTAAGTAAAGTTAGTATTAGGCTCATTATATCCAGAGTTATTATTATTATTACTTAAAATATGGGAAACAAAGCTGAGCTTATAGAAAAACTTAATGGAAATTTCATAGACAATAGAGGTAATTCTCTCAAAAAAAATATTCGAGATATTTCTAAAAAATGATGATTAAAATACTTTTATACATTTTACGGTCAAATCTAAAATATTTCTTTAAAGAAAAAACAGTCTATTTCACATTTTTTTTCCACTCCAGGATAACTCCTAGTTCATCACTCTTCATGCTGTCCCTCTTGAGTTTTTCATTTATAGCCCGAAGGCAATCGTACACTGGGTTAGAGTTGAGCCCTCGACTTATACTTTAAGCTCGCCTCCAATTTTTGAATTTCTCAAGATTTATGCGCCACGAAGGGAAACGCGCAGCAAAAATAACTTTGATGAGGGACAGATAAAGCAGACAGCAAGGGCAAAAAGGCTGCATAAAGAACAGCTGCTGATATATATAATATTTGATTTTAAATGTTCCGAGTTCTTGGGTTGCTTTTCCTCTTCCTCTGCTTCGATTTCGATTGAATGCCATAAAAAGTAATTTTTGATTAAGTGCCAAATTGATGGACAGTTGCCAGACGACAGCTTAAAAAGTGGTTGAGCCAGACAGTTTGTTAACTATCTGCAAGATATTTTAGTAAAATAATATTAAAAGAAAATTGAGTTAGATTGAAGGAAAGAACCTTTCGTGGAAACATATTAAATATGTAGGTCTCGTAATTTTTGTTATTTTCATCATTTATTTTCAAGAAATTGAATTTAATTGGGTCTGCAAACAAAAAACCCAAGCTTGAGTCGGGCATAAAGCAGCGTAATTAAAACGAAATTTACTGAAAAGTATCCCTAACAAAAAATGAGAGTAAACTGTAATTGAATGAAGACAAGCTGACCCTATTACCAAAGTTGGCCCAAACAAATTAAAAAGCCTTAAGAAGCAATTAGGAAATAAATTTAAGAAATGTTTTAAGAGTTTAAAATTGGACTAAAGTATGTGAAGAGCTTAGCTCCATTTACTCTGCAGCTTAAATTGGGGAAACTAGGAATTTTAATGTTTTAAATTTATAAAAAAAAAATTTAATTTTGATATAATTTATTTATTTTTTATATTTTTTTTTCTGGCTAGCAACAAATTATTTAAAAAATTATTTTAAAATATTTTCGTAAAATCAAAAGCATTTGTATTTGATAATAATTTTATTTTTAATTAAAAAGCAAAAATATATTTTAAATATATTTACGAAATATAAAAAATAATTGTATTTAAATTTGATAATAATTTTATTTTTAATGAAACAGCAAAAATATATTTTAACATAAAAAATAATTATATTTAAATTTGATAATTATTCTATTTTGAATGAAACAGCAAGAATAGTATCTTATATTTCTTTATTTACTACTTTTTTTTTAATAAAAAAAAATCTATTTTTTTTAAGTAATTTTGTACTTTTTTAAAATAAATTATCAATAAATTTTATATATTTTATTTTAACATATAAGAATCTAGAACAAATTCTTATATGTTCAAATAAAATATATAAAATTTATTGATAATTTATTTTAAAAAAGTACAAAATGACTTAAAAAATAGATTTTTTTATTAAAAATATAAAAATGACAATAATTTATTTATATTTTATTTTTTTAATACTGTCGTAGGTTTAGCAAAAATGTATTTGTTAAATACATTAAATTTATTTATTTTTTTATATTTTAAATTTTTATGTTTTTTTTTTTTTACTAAAATTATTTTAAAAATATATATTTCCTAAAAATTAAAAAACTATTTTTTCATAATTATAAAATTTTAAAATAAAGTTTCTGGCATTTGCAAAAGAAATCTTCTCAGTTTTTTTTTTTTCGTTTTTGGCTAACAAAATTATAATTTCAAGGGCACATTTGCATAACCAAGTGCAGAAGGACAAATCTAGCAACTGTTGGCCAACAAATGTTGCTTTATTTTCATTTTATTTTTATAAATATATATATTCTTTTTTATTTTATGTACGGCACAAATAATGCATGGCTCATTTGCAGCTGCACCTGAAGGCTTATTAAAATCAACGAGCTTGCACAATATAAATATAAATATACATGTGTATGTATATATATTGTTGGTCAAAGCTTGTGCGTCTTCCTGTTGACAAACAGCCATTACAACAACAACAAAAACAGCAACAAGATGAGCAACAAAATGAAATTATGATACCACAAGTCAGAGGAGCAACAAACCGGCCGAGCCAGTTGGCAGATTCGATTTACGTCAACATCATCGTCTGTCGGCTGTCCCGCACACACACCACAGCAGAGCACACACAGCACACCACACACACCCCACACAGACACACGCACACATGCATCCGGCGGTTAGGGGCAGCCATGTAAATGTGCTGCATGCCACTCTACCTCGCCCTGTCCCTGTTCCTCAATGTATCGCATCCATCTATCTCTTTCTTTGTCTATGTTGCCCGCTTCGCATGCGATATAATTATTAATAATAAAAACAAAGTGAAATGTTGTTGTTGTTGCTGTTGTTGTCGCCTCTGTTGTCGTTGTCGTTGTCGTTGTCCTCGTTGATGCATTTCCGCTGGGCTGCAATGCGACTTGCGTAGGTAATTAACACACACAGCAGGAGGGGCTTCTGGCCGAGAGCAGAGCCACAGCACAGTGAAGTTCGTCATCAAAGTGGACACCAGAGTGTTGACGGTAGCTAAAACTGTGCGACAATTGAAAACTTTGCCCCTAAGTGTTTTTCTCTACTCTAACAAAGTGCGGCCATCCGCAGCAGTTGAAGTGGTTTAACTAACTTTAAGATCTTGTAATAAATCTGTTGCTCAACATCAACTTTTTACTTTCAGCTCAAACAAGTTCGAACTCCAAACGAACCTTTAGTGGAACTGTATGAAGAAATAACTCAATAAACTAAGGTAGGGTTTCTTCTGGTCTTTCAACTTTTTAATAGTTTAATTGTTCAGTAAACTCGATTAAGAAACTAATGTTTTTAGCACATAAATATTTTTTGTTTTGAATTTCAAGTAGATTTATAATTGTATTTAAAGTTCATAAAGGCTGAATAAGTATGTTTAAATAAAAAGCATACTTAAGAAACAAAATAAATTGCTTAACTTGAAAAGTATAACAAATATTGATCTAATTCTTGAAAATAATATTATTAAAAAAATAATAGTATTAAACATTTCACTCACTTCATTCATTTCTACTTAATAAATCAATAAACTGTAAAAAAATAAATTATATGCAAAAGTATTAGGTATAAAAAAAAAGTTTAAAAAATATTTAATAATAAATAATTATTTAGTAGTGTTCAGGCATGAACATAGAAATATATATAAATATGTAAACATGCCTTCTACGCACTTGACGACTAGCATGCAGTGCGATAGATGAAGAAAGACCACATGTGTGGAATCTTAAAAAAGCCAGATGAACGCTGACCCTTACAACGTCAGCGATAGGTTAAGAATAGATAATAGACGAACGCTGAGCCCTACAACCTCAGCGATAGTATAAGAATACAATAGACCAATGCTGAGCCTTACACACTCAGCAATAGACACATTATATTTAAGGGTTGAAATTATGCATGAGGCTGGGTATATATACCCAGCCTCAGAAGAATAAAGATCAGTACAATACAGACTAAACAACATCACAGTCCGTGTACTCATTCATGAGTATTCGACTAAACCCCAACATAGTTAGTGTATTCATTCAAGTAGTTCTAAATTTGTTAAATAATTTTCAACTATACTATATCTAACTGATTGAAAAATACTTGGTTTCCTTAATAATAATGTTATTTTGTCAAACAAAAAAAAAAAAAAAAAAAAAAAAAAAAAAAAAAAATTAATTTTTAAAGAAAAAATTTCAAAATATTATATTATTATTATAATAATAGATAATAATATTTTTTAATTAATTATTTTTTTTTACTCAATAATTTGAATCGTCAATTATTAATATTTTGCATTAATATTAATTTTTATTATTTTGTATTAATATTAATTATTATTATTATTTTTATTTAAATATATTATAAATTATTCTCACAACTTTTCAATTACTATGAAGATAAATAATTAATATACTGTTTTTTTCTTTAATAATTTTTAGATTCATTACAAAATAAATGAAATTTTTAAACATATAGTTTGAAAACATATTGTTTAATAAATATAATTTAAAATAATGAATACAAATATCTCTTAATTTATTTCATTTAAAAAGACAAATATTTTTAATTAAAAATAACAACTTTTTTAATCGCGCAGGCTAAATAAAAAAACAGAAATTCTGCTCAAAACCCTTTTTGAACCTTTTTACTTTTTATGCTGCCTGCAAATTAATTTCATTTGTTAGCATTTAAAAGTCCCCAAATTTCGAATGACTTTTGTTATCAAATGTTTTTTTTTTGTTGGCAATTCTTGTTTCTTTTGTTTTCCTTTTTTTGGCTTTTGTTTTTGTTTGTTTGTTTGTTTTATTTGTATCGTGCTTGACTTTGGCAGTGCGCTAATTATGACATTTTTCTTTCGAGCAATTACTGCCAAATGCTTGAGAGCACATTCAACATTAAGTATACGCCCCGACTTCCCGCCGGCTAGCCCCTTACCACGCCCAGTAGCTAATACCCCTTGCTGCGCGGCAAGTTTATTTGTGCTTTACATTCGAAATTAAATGAAATGCTTATTTTTAAACTCGATTTGTAAAATTACATTTTGGGGATTTGGCATTAATTGCAGCAGCTGATGAATTTAGCTGCACGAACATACATACATATAATATATAGATATATGTATTATACTCATACATGTTTGACTTATGTTTGTGTATTGCTTGATTTTTATATAACTTTTATTTATGTTTGAAAACTTGGCACAGTTTTCACCCCAGCCAAATTGCAGCATGACGCAATTGACACGGCGACGAGCGCTTTGAATTTTCTCACAGATTTTCTTTTTTTCTTTCTTTCTTTTACTTTTCAATTTTTGGCTTAAATTTGTTGGCAGCCAAATTGCAAACTAAATGTGCAGCAACAAATTATCCACTGCGGTCATTATTCTGCAGTTATTTCGCAGGCATTATTTAATTACTTGCAAATTGCGTATACGACGCGTTGTCCGCTCAAATATAAATTATTATAAAATTCTATTACTTGACGCACCAGCAAAGCAAACGAAATGATTGCCACAAATCATCAGATTAAATCGAAATTACTCATTATTATGCGAATGGCTATCATAAATATAAAATACTTTTTCACTCACGCCTCATCATATTCATATTCGTGAACATCATGATTATCGTGCTCATTATTAAATCATTAGAATACGTGCCAACTTAGCCGTGGTACAGCACATTTGATTCGGCTCTTGTAAACAGAAATATTAAAAGGCAATTGGCCGTTTGCTTGGCTGAAATAGATTTTGCTTTGCGTGCTTCCATATTGAATTCAGGAAGCATTTTCAATTGGGATTTCTAATTATTTTTAATAATTATTTCTAATTTAAATTGGTTATGAAAGAAATGCAGCAATTAGAGGGACATTTTTAAAAATTGTTATATAAGTTTTCACTGTATCTACAGTAAGTATTTTTTTTTTTCGGGATTTAAGAAGGTTTTCTTTTATTGTAACTATAACATTTCTTAAAACTTTTTTTTATATTTATTTAGAATTTAAATTGGTCTTAAAAATTAAATGATGATTATATAAAGAAATTTCTAGATACCGTAAACACTGCTTTTCAATACTCAAAAAAAAAAAAAAAAAAAAAAAAAAAAAAAAAAACGGTAAAACAACAGAATGAGAAAATATTGATGGAATAAAGATATGCTATATGAGAGTTCCTATGGTTCAGTATGAGAAAATACTGATGATATACTGAAAGATATAGGAGAGTTCCTATGGTTCAGATCCCTAGGTTAAATATTGTATTTTTCGTTAGTTGAGGAAGCAAAAGAAAGACCTAGAGAGCTAAATGTGGAGAATACGAGAGTTTCTGAAACATTAACATTAAAATATTGTTTTTGCCCAAAATGTTTATAGAGATTTTTTGCTTAAATTTAGTGGAATAATAAAGACTTAAAAAGAACAGGAAAAACTTAAAAGTAAACATTCAAAATGACCAAAGTGAGAGGAATCAGTATCAACATATCTGCAAAAACTTAAATCAAATATGAATAAAACCAAAAACATTCAAAATTTCATTCTGAGTACTTTTTAAACTAACCTTCATATACAAAATCTATCATCTTCACCCATAACTCTATTCATGTAAAAACTTCCTCAAAATATTTACAAAAACTTTTAAACTTTTCGACTTTATACAAAGTGCCTAACATTTGTATACCTTTATTTAACATTCTAGTGCGATGCACACACAGTCTGGCACATTCTTTGAAAATCAGCACTGAATTTAGAGCTCCCTTGACACTCGAACCCAAACCTATTTGTAACTCAACTCAAGCGTTATAAATCTAAGCAGAAAAATAAACGAGAACCAAAAAGTTTTTACCGCTGCGGCATTTGGCATATGCTGCTTGGTCAAGGCAAAGACTATTATTGAATATTTTATTTTGCAGCGGGCGCTAAAACACACACACACACTAACACACACACACTAACACACACATACACATTGTATACATTTGAATATAGGAAATATATTGAGCCAAAAATTACAAACTCAGCTGAAAATTATGGCATGAAAATTTTCAATGAACGCCAAAATATTGTCGAGTGCGAGCCGCACTTGAGAATTTCTTTTTTTGTGTGCGCCGCTGGCAGCGCAGTGTGAGAAGCGCAAAGAGAGGCGCACAGATATCGCTGTTGATTTGAGGGGAGAAAGGCCACTCGAGAAACAGGCGCGCAAATTTGTTGCCAACTTTTGCGGGAAAAAAGCATTGCCGTATATAATGCTATATATATAGAAAGATATATATACATATATGTATATACATAAAAATATTTGCAAGAGTGTGTGTTTGTGTGTGTGTATGGCACACTAATTTGCTGCCGTCGAGCTGCTGCTGCTCGGCGTTTATCGTGCGCAACATTTTACATATTTATTTGGGCTATATTTGTTGTTTTCATTTTATGCATGGGCTAAGGATACAAATAAAAGGCAGCGCAAGGACAAATGTACCAGAAGGAAACATCGATATTATTTTTTTTTTTTTATTTTCAAATATTTATTTTTATATGAAAAGCCTTAAGTAAATACTTAAAGAGACATATTTCACATTAAATAAAAAGTAAACAAGAAGAAAAATATATAAAATGTGGAATGCGAATGCAAAGAGCTTGAGCAGGTCTTTAAATATGTTTTTTTTATATATACAATATATTAATATGATGAGAGTTGAAAAATTTAAGAACTGCTGTGGATGTGAATTTAGATAAAACTGATTATAATTAAAATATATATATTAATATTTCAAAGTAGAGAACTTTTGTTTAGTTATTTAAAAATACTAAAAAAAATAAATCAATTTGTTCAAATAAATACTAAAAAATACTAAAGAGATATATACTAAATAACTGATTATGATTAAAACATATATATTAAAATTTCAAAGTAGAGAACTTTTGTTTAGTTATGTAAAAATTCTAAAAATAAATTAATTTGTTCAAATAAATACTAAAAAATTAATAATTTTTTTAAGAAATGAAAATCAATAAACAAAATAAAATAAAACCAATTCAAGAGACGCTTAAAAATATAATATTTCTAACAAAAATAAAACTCAGTCAAAGAGAATTAATTACATTATAAAGAATCATCGAGACGTTAACAAATTTTTACTCGAATTAAGTCAAACTTACATCTAAAGTTTCAAGAATGTAATTTATTCCCTTACACCAAGTGAAATGTTTTTCAATTTAATTTTTAAGCTTCATTTTTATAAAGTTGCTTAGTTATTTATTAACTTTTTTATACAATTTCAAGCATAAAAAACCCTAATCTCTGACCTCTTGTGAACTCTGACCATGAATAAAGGCATTATTCATCTGCTTTATAAATTTGCTGTTTTCCATCTTTTTATTTACTCTCTATTGTTTCGGTCAGCATATTATTTTGTGTGCTTTGCGGGTTGGTTGACCCATGTTTAATGCGCTTATTGAACAGAGCAGCCACAATGGAAAACAAATGAACTTTGTGCTGTCATTAAAAATACAGCGAAAATGGCCGCAAAAAGCGGTTTACAGCGAAATTCAAACAGAATTTCACTATAATTTATTTAATTGTACGAAATTTGTATAAATGCATATGGAATGAATGCATTTGTAATCAATGTGAGTTGTTGGCTAAAATGAGTAATATTTGAAATGAATCACAAACACACACACATACACATATACAATTGCGAAAAGTTAATTATGCGCAAATCGAAACCAAATGTTTTATATCAGCCAAATGGGCAGCATGTCGAACAAAATTAACACTAATGAAACAAATGTAAATCAAGCCAACAACTGAAACACGACGCCCATTTACGGAACTCAAAACTAGAAACGAGCAGCCGCAAAAACAAAACAAAAAGAAATATAATTGTTCAAATGTTGCTTCTAGCTAAAAGAATATAGAGTAATAATATACCCTGTAAAAGTTCACTATGATATATGATGTCTTCTTTTTGTTATAAGCATAAAGTGTGAAGAATATGAAGTTATTTTTTAAGAATTTGAATAATATAATATATATAATATAATATAATAATATATAATATAATATAATATAATATTTTAAAAATTCATTCAAAATGTTTAACACAATAAAAAGAAAAGGTCTAAAAAAAAAAACTAAAAATAAAGTTAACACTAACAATTTTTTAGAAAAATAATAAAAAAAAAAGTTTAAATAAAAAATAAATTACTAAAATAAAAATAAATTTTCAAAAAATAATTGATAGATTATATTCATACCTTAATATATTTTGCAATTTTTTGCTTGTTTTGGAGTTTCAAAAACTTGGTTTAAGCAATATTTGAATCATATGAAAGAAAATAAAAATGATTAAGGGAAAATATCAATATAAAAGTATAAATATAATCAATGTATCAGCGATATAAGCTTACTAAAACAATATACAAAAATCAACATATTTTAAAATTATTTAAGGTTTTTTTCTAGTATTAATCCATTTCACAAAATCATATCGTTGTAATTCATTGCTACTAAAAGTAAAACTCTTAAAATTTATGTTCTGTAACATGCATCAAAGTAAAATTTATACACAATTAACAAATTTTTATAAATATCTAGCCAGTGAATATTTGGATTTTAAGTATTTCTATGAATACGAATCAGTTTATAAGAAAATTCTAGCAGTAAATAGTAGAAATTTTAATTGTATTTTTAAATATAAAATAACGAACTAAAAGCTAATATCCACATGTTTTCTTTGAGGAGTAAAAGATATCTCTACTTTAATATACCCACTTTCGCACGCCTAATGACAACAGGGTATAAAAAGCACTGCGTACGTAAAGGGAAAGGACACGCTCCATTTAATGGCCAACTGTCCATTTGCCATCAAACTCAAGAATAAAAACAACACAAGCATAAACCAAATGAACAAGAAATGTATGTACATCAGCTGACATCAATATAAAATATATAAAAAAATGTATATATATATTGTATATAAAAAATAAAAAACATTTCAAGTGCTCGCAAAAGCAAATGGCTAACAAATTATTTATAAAATATTCATAATCAGATTTCATGCCTTTTTCCTTACGCTTTACGCTTTACGATTAATGGAATTTATAATTTCGTTCGAGTGCTTAGCTTCAGCTGAAAAATGTAATTACATTTGCGTATCAATGGAAATCAAAATGTGTGTGTTTTGCAGCGCTAATTTGCTGTCTGTTTGCTTCACGCCTTCCTTAAGTGCCACGCTGCGTATGAGTAATAGGCAATGGAGCAATAACTAATCATGATCTATGCCAGCCGACAGAGCCAATAAACTCGGTGTGCTCGCCTGCTCGACAGCTCGCCGGCTTGCCTGCTTGAATACTTCTCGAATAGAACGATTGCCACCAGATAAAGGCCTCCATAAATGCCTTCTACACTCCTGACTTTGCACTGCCAGCTGAATCAGCGCTGCGTGAGTGGGGCCAGGAGGGCAAGGCCAACGGGGCTGCGGCTGTGAAGAGCAGACGCAAACGCAGACACAAAAGCAGACGCCGCGTCGACGACGACAACAACAACAACAACGGCACAAAAAAAAAACAAGTAGGCTCTTTGCAAAACGGGTGTTAACGAATGAGCGATACTCTGTTTGCATTTCATTTGACTTTAAAGAACTAAACATAACACTTTTAGGCAGAACTATGCTTGATTTCATTCATCACATTGTCTATAAGTATATTGGTTTTAAGGTATATCTGGTATATCATTTGTAATAATTATAATTTAAGGTATATCTGGTATATAATTTAAGTACAATTTCTTTCAATGTTTTTGAATGTGAAGATCTGAAACTTTGTTAAGTAGTTATATAATCTTTTTTCCATTCCCAAAATCTCATTCACACATCTAGTTACACAAACAAAAACTTATATGCCCGTTTATTTCTTCAATTCATACACTATAAACAGTAGTATAAATAGAAAAAAGAAGAAAAAAAAAAAACAAAGTAAGAGCGAGAGAGAGCAGAAAATATTGCCAAAATAGCAAAGTAATTGCGAATCGTAAAACTCGTACAGGCATATATAAATGCTGTATAGAACAGCTACCCCAAATGGCTAACAATTCTACTATATATATGTATAAGTGTATATATGTGTGTGTATGTGTGTGTGTGTACTTCAGAGGGTCGTTTATGCGCTTAGGAATTGCAAATGTTTTTAAGGCCCATTTGCTGCTGGCAGTAAACACGCTTTTCAGCACTTTATCAGCCAGTTTACCAGCAGGTTAAATATTTGCAATGAAGGTGAAATTTAAGTATTGCCAACTGGCAGTAGTCTAGGTGTGGCATTTAAAATATATAAAAATAATATATATAAATATATATTTAATATATATATTCATTAGACGATTTACAATATATAGATCGAAACCTATGTGCCGACTTAAAAAACACAATTAATTGTGTTTACAAACAGCTAAAATATATTATATTTAACAGGTTTTGCTAGACCATTTCAAGAATAATTGAAAATAATACGTTTTGCTAAGAAAATCGATCTTGTTGATATTTATCGATATTTAAATAACTATAAATAAATGTTGAAAATAAAAGTTTTTGTATCCTTATTTATTTATTTGTTATTATTATTTGGGTTTCTACTAATTGTCTATAATTGCTGCTTAAGCAAGAGAGATTCCATAATATATTTAAAAACAAACCCATAGTAAATTTCATCCAGCAAATAATTCACATTAAATATAATATAATTATGTTCTGAAATTCAAGCTTACTTATAATTATCGATATATAAGTAGCTATCGCTATAAAATGCTGGCGACAACTAATTATTTACTAAGAGTTTTACAATAAATATTTTATAAATTAATAATATTTATTATAATACTAAAGAACATAAATCAATTATAACCAGCAATATGATACTGTGAGCAATTAATCGATAAAGAGCAAACAATCGATAATTATTGAAAAATGTATTGCTGACATTTTCATCTCATAAGAACTTATGCAAAATATTATATAGTCAAATTTTTAATGTTATGAAAATATGTTTAAAAGTATCCTATAGCTAGTGATAGGCAGTATTTAAATGTGATTAAAAAATGATCTATATAAACAAAAATATTTTGAGTATTTTAATTTTTATTTTTTAATTTTTATTTTTTTTTTTAAATTTAAGGCAAATGATTTGTTTGATTTTTAATTTTTATTTATTTATTTTATTTTTTTTTATATTTTTTTTATATATTTTTTATTCAGCTTTAAATTTAAGGCAAACGATTTATTTGATTTTTAATTTTTATTTTTTTTTTTTTTATATAATTTTTTAAATATTTTTTATTCAGCTTTAAATTTAAGGCAAACGATTTGTTTGACCCACGCATAATGTTAGCTTTATTTATATTTATTTATAGCTTCATGCTCTCTCATTAAATATGCCCGAATGTGTGTGTGTGTGTGCGTGTGTGTGTGTATGTATTGTTGTGTGTGGAAGCCGTGTGAATGCCTTGTCAGATGTTGACGCGTCGCACGGCTGATGATGCTGGCGATGATTAGCAGCGAACCCGCTTGACACATTACGCATACGCACAGTGTGCCGAAGCTATCATCATTCTCTCCTTCACTCTGTCTCTCCATCTCTCTCGCTCCCGCCGCCTTTTGAGTTAATTGACGCAAGTGCACTTCCAGTAAGTTGCACGCAAGTGCAATTAAACAGCTTGGCGCAAGGCGGACGCCAGACGTCGGCCAGCCAGGATATGGGCCAGCTTTCACTCTCTCTTGTAGCATACCTCCCTCTCCCTCTCTCTCTCCCTCCTTTCGCTGTCGTTTGTCTTCATTCATTGCGCTATAAAAGTCGTAAATTGTAAACGCTTTGTAGGTCATTGCTGCCAGGCAGCGCAGCAAAAGCAAGTTTCAGCTGAACTTTTGCAGCCACCTCCACCTGCAGTCCGTGCGTGCGTCCGTCCGTCCAGCCTCCGTCCGTCTTTTGTAAGTAACAAAGCGAAAATTTATGCGCTTGACTGAACGGTCAGCAAAATGGCGCCAAAGTTCAAAGCTCGCATCAGCAGCTGCTGCTGGCAGGAGTCGGAGCCGAAGGAGCAGCAGCAGCCACTCAATGGCCAATGGACAATGGACAATGCTGCAGATCTCGCATCGTCTCGCATCGCCGAGCTTTGTTTATGGCGCTCGGGTCATTCGGCTGAGGTTGAGGAGTTGCCGCCGCTTGCAATTTTATTGCAAATTGTTTTGCAAGCCAAAGCCATTTTTTGTTTCTCTTTGCGGTCATGCAAAATTCAGAGCATGCCCTCAAACGTGGCGAGGCGTTTGCAACCAACTGGCATTTGGCTATAAAACAAAATGTTGCTGCAGTGTGGCCGCCAGCCCGGTTCAGAGCCTACACAATGGAGTGCGAGGGGTACGCATATAGACCGTAGTTCGTCCGATGTCCGTAGTCCGTAGACCGTAAGTGGCAGCATTCCATACGTGACGTGACACGTGCTGTTGCCTTGAAACTTAAAACATTATTTGGGCGTGTGGGTGTGGCATGTGCATAACTGAATGGGTTTGCTAGCTAACGGAAATTCAGTGCATGTTATGCGGATCATATGCTGTCAGAAGAAAATGCATTCAAAAATTCTACAATTTTTATATAGCTCCATCATATTATAAAGTAAGTATATAATATATTCAGGACTTATAGAAAGTTGAAGATGTTAAAATATTCTTCTATATAGAATAAATTATCTTATAATTATAAATAAATTGTTATGATTTATTATAAGATAATTTATTCTTTATTTATATTTATTATAAATTATCTTTTAATAATAAATAAATTGTTATAATTTATTATTGGATAATTTGTTCTCATATATCATATAAAAGAAATTACTAAAATTAATAGCAAATAATAAATTTTATCAAATCTAACTTCTACAATAGGCCGCGCTATCAATTTTCTATAAACTTTCTTAATGATATCTTTGCGATATACTCAAGACTTATAGAAAGCGATCAATATTGTTTAGGAACAAATGACATTTATTAAGTAACACTTTTTTATCATCTAATAGTATTTTTGGCGATATGATTAGGAGACATAAAGAGCGAGTGTTTTTTTTTTTCTAGCGACAAAGATTTTTTTTAAATTTTATTTACGTATATATATTTATGCATATTTTTATTAATTTTTCTTTATAATATGACATATATATATCATATATTAGTATCTCTATTAAGTATATAATATATTAATATAATATATGAATCATTCAATATGTCAGAGACTGATAAACAAGAGTTAATTCTTTGTATGAGAAATACAAATAATTTTATAAAAAATATACATAAATATATAGAAATACATATATGAGATATAAAATACAAATTTTCATTTTAAATAAACCGTTTTTCATAAAAATAAAAGACTTGTAGAAAAGTGATGTATCTCTTCCTTTTTGTCAATACGAAAAAATTCTATTCTAAAAATCCATATCATAAATTATTTACTTTAATGAGAAGATAATTTTACTTGCTTTAAATAATATAATCTTGGAAATTTAGGACGCTGTAATCTTAGGAACTTCGGAACTTATGAGCTGAAAAACTTAAAATCTGAAGAAGCGCGAATTTTAGGAACTGAGAAAATACCAGAAATATTTAAGCAATGCAAATGGATAGATAGATGATAAAATGTACCCTACGTGAAACCATAAAAATGTTTGAACTGGGCAAAATACTAAATAAATGATTCAAATACAGCTTTTAATGGATGTGAAAAAGCGCTATGCTACTTTTGAATTGGAAAATTAAAAAGTATTTGTAGTCCCTAGCACACTTTCTAAAGTAGTTTGGTTCTGTACGATAAACCACTGTTATGTGTGCACCTTAACTTATATATGTATGTATGTATGTAACAATGTACATGTAAATACATATCTGCAGATTCAAATCCTTGGAATCAACAAAAATAATTTACATGCTTTTTCCTGTACTGCATATCAGCCTTATCTTTCCTGACATTTATGAATAACTCGCCCACAGCCTTTATTGCCTCCCACGTAGCAGGGAAAGCAATTATGAACTATTTTTGAACCTCTTCAGCAGCTTTATTCAAAATTCCAAATGCTTTCATGCCCTGCTTCCTACGCACACACACACACATAAGCAAACAAAGGTACATATTTATTGAAATGCAAGCCATGCATACATACATACATACATGCCAAAAAACAATGCGGAGATTTACACACACACACACACACGCATACTCATACATAGCAGCAGAGTCATGGCAAATTTGCAGGCAAGTTGAGAGTTTTGTTCTGTTTGAATGTATTGTTCTATGCATGCACATATATATGCATACAGTATATTACACAAATATATGTCCAATGCTGCATGCATGTCTTTAGACGCATACATAAACATGTACAATTAATTTGGCACACATTGCTGCATAATTAATTTTGTTTTTTTTTTTTTTTTTTTTTTCTTTTGCATTTATTTTGGTCGACGCCGTCGCCACTGCGGCAATTGAGTAAATCCGTGGCAATTGGCAATTATACAAAATTTCGCGCATAGACAATTGCCAGTCCCGCCGCAGACAGACGTAAATAGATTGTAAGCACTGTGCGTGTGCTAGGTTAGGGTTGACACATTTGCTCCGCTCGGCACTGGTGCCAAAGTGCGACAGAGAGCGCAGCTAAATCAGACTGTGATTGATGCGAATGGTAGACTCCAATGATGTGCCCACTGACAGGCAACAAATGATTCATCTGTCACACTCACCCACACACATACGCCCACACACACATGCCAAAGGTTATGTGAACTTTAAATGTGAAGAGCATTCACAGCTGACTGGACTGGAGCTTTAAGCGACATGCATGCTAATAAATAACTGTTCTGCTACTCACCGAACGCAACAATAAAGAGAGCAAGAGAGAGTGTTTGATGCGCGCTTCTCTGTGTGTGGGTGTGTGTAAGTGTGTGTGTTGTCTGTGTTCCTATGCGAAGCCTCGTAAAACTATTAAAGCGCAGTCGGCGTCAACGTTGACTGCGCTAATGGCAATGCGCCTTATGATATTTACCGTAAGCCCACACATGCACACATTATCCATGAGACCTGCAGGTGTCACAGCAACATTGTGCGCGCACACACGCGTATATATGTATACATTTATGTATTTATGTATGTGCGTGTGTACAAGGAATCACCGTTGCGGGCATTCCATAACAAATCCCGCGCTACAAATCCGCATAACTTCAAACGTAGCCGACGCCGACGTCGACGTCGTTTATTTGTATAAAATTAGTTTATGACGCGCTAAAACAAAAGGCGCACACACACGCACACACACACACACACACACACGCACGCACACTCGCTAATAGACGTACGTACACACGCTGCCTTTAAACAGACACTTAAAAAGCGCTTTGTGCGCAAAGTTTATTATTTTAATAATTCGTTATATTTTGGCGGCTCTTTGACGCAGAGCAATAACAACGCCCAAACGGACTGCACTGTGTGAATCGAGCATAGCAACTATTTTGGCCAAGTGTTTAACCACGAAACCGAAAAAAAAATCAAACACAAATTCAAATGCATGCCATGCCAGCAATTTGTTTATAATTTTTGCTATTGCTGTTGTTCCAACATGTGTGTGCGTTATTAATTGCAATAAATGATGCCAGGCGTGGGCGTTGATTATTGTTGTTGTTATTGTTTTTTTTTGTTTTGCCTTTGCCGTTTGTGCGTAACGTATCATTCAAAATGCACGCAAGCGCCATCTGTGAGGTTTGTCTGCAATACGGTTAGCGATAGTTGAGCGCGCTTTGCAATCGATATTTAGCTGTTTTAAAATGTGTGCATTCAGAAAATGTGTTATTCATGTGAGCTATCATTCAAAAATTGATAAAAGAAAATAAATATAAAATAAAATATGTTAAATAATTCGTTTTAAATCTAAGTGGAAATAAAAATGGATTTATCAATATTATTTAATGTTTTCTGTGCGTAACGCGCCATACAAATAATTAGTAGCGCCATCTAGCGCTATTATGCGTACACACATGTTAGCGATTACTTGGCGCGCCTACCTATCGATAGCTATCTCTTTCAAATTCAACAGATCATTAAACACAGGTTTATTTAAATATATGCTTTAAATATAATTAACTTTATTTAATATACAATTTTAATAATGCTGTGTTATCAATTGAATATGTGACAGGGCGCCACGTCCTCGATTTCCTGCCCATCCAGCGTTTTAATCTGACATTCACATAGAAAATGCACAATTTTGCGTTCCGCCTGCCGTCGCTGCTCCACGTCCAGCCCGTCCAGCAGCATTTGCACTTTGCTGAGCAGGCTCTTTGAGGTCTGGGCGGGTGTGTTGTTTGCTGCCTGCTGCAGGGCCTGGAGGCAATCCTTCGACTGTTGCAACACGGTCTCCATATTGGAGATAACTGTGCCCATTAGCTTCTCGGGCGAGAGTAAGGCTGGATCCTCCTGCAGCAAGGCTGAGGTGTCACTTGTTGGTGCATCTGTCAGACTTGACTCCAGTGCTGTGTCCTGCTCCGGCTCGTGCACCTCCTCTTCCAGCTGGTGCGGCTGCTGCTCCGGCTGTAGAGATTCGGTTTGCTCCAACAGATCCTGCTCGTCGAGCACAAACTCCATATGGGCCTTGTGCTCAGCTTCGCTCAGCACCTCGAAGTCCTGCTGATGCTCATACTGCAGCTCCTCGTCCTCCTCCAGCTCCTCCTCCTCCTCATCCAGCTCCTCGTCCTGGTCATTGTCCGTGCTATAAGGATAGTCAGCGCCCCAAATGAGATTCGTTACCCTCTGCTCCGTTTGTCCCTGCACCGCTTTTGGCGGCCTGCCCCTTTTCTTAATGTTCTCGATGACCAGGGGCACGCCCTTGCGAAAGTGCCGGCCCAGAAAGAGCAGATCATTGAAATATCTCCAGGTGATGGGCGCCGATTGATTGATTTGATGATGGCGATATTCGCGTGCAAAGCGCTCGCGCAGCTTCTTCCAGCGATTATAGCAGAGTTCCTCTAGAAAAATAACTCTTATATAGTGATAATAGCTCGTGCAACTCCTCTCCAGCTTACCCGATACGCTCAAGCTCTCGGAGATCGCTCGCCAGGCTTCATTTTTGGCCGATAAATTCTTGGAGATTCTTATTTTGTGCCTATCATATAACACGGGATGCAGTTTGACCAGTTCGATGAGCTGCTGGCACAGCTCAATATCCTCGGCATTCTCCACGTAATCCTCCTCCCGCTGCTTCTTATCCGGATCCTCCGGACGCGTGCGTCGCGGCTTTCGATTTCGCGGCTCGAATTTCATCGCATCGAGATTTTCATGCTTAACCAAGCCGTGCTTGTAGTGATCCTTGAGGAAGAGCAGTCGTGGAAACATATCCCAATAGGTGGGACTGTCGGGATTCTCCTGGAAGCGACGGAACTCCTTGCCAAACCGATCGCGAATGCTCTTCCAGCGCGTTATGCAGGCTCTTTCGCTGGCTCCCAATTTGATGGAAATGGTTTTCCAGGCGGCGTCCTTGTTGGCCGCATTCTTGGCGCTGCGCGCACTGTCCTTGTCATAAAGTATCGGATACTTCTCTATTAATTTAATCAACTCAACGTCATCCATTTATTTGTTTTTCTTAACCAAACACAATAAAACATAAAAACTGCTTTTATTTATTTACAATTTACAACTCTGTGTGAACCAGGGCTGCGTGCGACTATCGATATACATATGTGCGCATATCGAACACTTCGGCACTTGCATCACTAAACAGTTCACTGTAGCTGGCCACACACAAGTGCCAAGTACCTGGCCACATGGATACGCGTATTGCACATTTCTGCTATTTTTATAATAAATGAATAATTGCAATAGTAAAGATTAAAGCTGCAGCGGAGAACAAAGTGGCGAGCATAAAAGAATAGCAGCACACACCGCAACTGAAGTGTGAAAATTGTTAAAGAAAATTGCTGAGGCAGCAAGCGTGATTGTGTGTGTGTTGGAATTTGCAAGTGTGTGTGCCGTGCCCGGAGATCAGCCAAAAAAAGCCGACAGCAAACGCTGCGCCCATTTTTTGTTGTTGATTCATTAAATACGCTACACGCTCATACACACACACACACGCAAACAACATATCGAGGCTTGCGTGTATGTATGTATGTTGTTTTTTTCCTCATATGTATGCATGTACGAATGCCTCTGTGTTGGTGAGTTGGAGCAGCCAGTCCAGCAATCTCCCCCATAATAAGTAACAGTGTCTCTCACACCAACACCAACAAACGCGTTCGCAGCAGCGACTGCGACGGCGGCAGCAGCAGCAGCAGCAAAGAAACAGTTACCGCACGAAAGAGCGCCGCATTCGCAGCCGGAGCGGCAAAAGCAACGTCATAAATTTGTCATCGCTTTTTGGTTATTCGCTAATTAAGCACAGTTAAATTTTTAATATCGAAAAGAAAAACAAACACACATCAAATCAAGATGATATTGCTGGAAATCAATAATCGCATTATCGAGGAAACGCTCCTGGTCAAATACCGCAATGCACTGGCTGGGTGAGTCGTCTTTTTCCATGTCTCGTTCGCTCTAACTGTAAAATTGCCCCCATTTTCTATTTTATTTTTATCTATTCTCTTGCGTTGCGCCCGTGTTATCAATTTTCGTTTCGATTATCAGCATATTTCACACACACACACAGTCATAGGAGAGCCTTACAAATCGGGTGTAGCTCAAACTTGGCGAACACTCATGCACTCTAATCAGTGTGCGTGAGTTTGTGTGTGTGTGTGTGTGTGTGTTAGTGTGTGAGTAAGTGAGTATTTATGCTCCCCTCACCCGGAGCACAACACAATATTTATTAAGTTATTTTAGCTCGTTTATCGCATCATTATGCATAATCCCCAGCTCTGTTATATGTTATACACCTCTCTCTCACACCCACACGCACACGAACACAAACAACAAATGCACTTGAGTCATGGCCGTCTCCGAAAGGCTGCCGACCGCCAAAGCAATACAAAATACTCGTTGGTGCTAAAACTGTTATACTCTGTGGAGTCAAAGTGGCATATTTTGGATTTGTGTTCTAATTTGTGTCTCAAATGCTCCCATATAAACCCAAAGACGAACGGCATCCTGTTAAATTAATCATATTAAAGCAGATGACTTGTGTTCGTGTACACCTCATCTAATCTGTTATACTCTATGGAGTCAAAGTGGCATATTCTGGGATAACCTCTCGATTTGTGTCTCAAATACTCCCATATAAACCCAAAGACGAACGGCATCCTGTTTAATCCCTCATATTAAAGCAGATGACTTGTGTTCGTGTACAGTTGACCTAATCTGTTATACTCCGTGGAGTCAAAGTGGCATATTCTGGAACAACCTCTCGATTTGTGTCTCAAATACTCCCAAATAAACCAATAGACGAACGGCATCCTGATTAATCCCTTATATTAATGCAGATGACTTGTGTTCGTGTACAGTTGACCTAATCTGCTATACTCTATGGAGTCAAAGTGGCATATTCTGGGACTTCCTCTCGATTTGTGTCTCAAATACTCCCAGAGAAACCCAAAGACGAACGGCATCCTGTTTAATTAATCATATTAAAGCAGATGACTTGTGTTCGTGTACACCTCATCTAATCTGTTATACTCCGTGGAGTCAAAGTGGCATATTCTGGGATAACCTCTCGATTTGTGTCTCAAATACTCCCATATAAACCCAAAGACGAACGGCATCCTGTTTAATCCCTCATATTAAAGCAGACGACTTGTGTTCGTGTACACCCGATCTAATCTGTTATACTGTATGGAGTCAAAGTGGCATATTCTGAGACAACCTCTCGATTTGTGTCTCAAATACTCCCAGAGAAACCCAAAGACGAACGGCATCCTGATTAATTAATCATATTAAAGCAGATGACTTGTGTTCGTGTACAGTTGACCTAATCTGTTATATTATGTGGAGTCAAAGTGGCATATTCTGAGACAACCTCTCGATTTGTGTCTCAAATACTCCCAAATAAACCAAAAGACGAACGGCATCCTGTTTAATCCCTCATATTAAAGCAGACGACTTGTGTTCGTGTACAGTTGATCTAATCTGTTATACTATGTGGAGTCAAAGTGGCATATTCTGAGACAACCTCTCGATTTGTGTCTCAAATACTCCCAGAGAAACCCAAAGACGAACGGCATCCTGATTAATTAATCATATTAAAGCAGATGACTTGTGTTCGTGTACACCCGATCTAATCTGTTATACTGTATGGAGTCAAAGTGGCATATTCTGGGACTTCCTCTCGATTTGTGTCTCAAATACTCCCAGAGAAACCCAAAGACGAACGGCATCCTGCTTAATTAATCATATTAAAGCAGATGACTTGTGTTCGTGTACAACTGATCTAATCTGTTATAAACAGCAAATCCTGGGACTTTATTTCAATTTAGGGAGCTCAATTAACTTGTAACAATTCAGATATTCTTTCTAATTTGTCGAATGATCGTATATTATTTTCAGTATGCAAATTACCTCATCTTTGATTCCATATACTAAATACGTGATTTGCGTTCGCTGACATCAACGCGAGTTTTTACCATAAAAGGCCTATTTAATAATTTTCATTAATCATACAATATTTTTGTTTGGTATTCTATTATCAGCTAGACCTGCATGCGATAAGATATTGAGGGAACTGTTTATTAATATTTTCTATTATATTTTTCTTTGCAGACTCAAACCAGAATCGATAGATATATTAATAGCGGATTTTGATAGTGTTCTATATCATATTTCCAATGTGAATAGTGATAAAACAAAAGTGCGGGTAAGTTTGCAATGGAATTATAATTGTTTTTTATTTTTGCTTACTGTTAATTAATCAAAAACATATTTCACAAATTGAATAGATAAGCATTTCGCTCAAGTTCTACAAACAGCTGCAGGAACATGGAGCCGATGAGTTGCTGAAGCGGGAATATGGAAGTCTGTTGACTGAGACGGAAAAGGGTTCGAAATCATATATAAATAATATAATATCAATCGAATCTAAGTTTCTGGTATTTCCTTGCAGGTTACAATGTTTCTGTACTTATTAATCTTGAGGATATACCCGCGGATTGGGAGCAGATTGCAAAGAGAATTGGACTGCTGAAACGCAATTGTTTTGCCTCAGTGTTCGAGAAATATTTTGACTTCCAGGAACAGGGTGAGGAGACCCAAAAGCGAGCAGTCATTAATTATCGCAACGATGAGACGCTGTAGGTTGCACATACAATATAACTAAGGGTTGTATTTTAGCTAATTTCAACATTTTATCGATAGTTATGTGGAGGCAAAGCCTGATCGTGTCACCGTAGTGTTCAGCACCATTTTCAGGGACGAGGACGATGTCATCATCGGCAAGGTATTTATGCAGGAATTGAGGGAAGGACGACGTGCATCCCATACAGCGCCACAAGTGCTCTTCTCGCATCGCGAACCACCTCTGGAATTGGCTAATAGCGATGCCCGGGTGGGCGATAACATTGGATATGTTACATTCGGTACGTTATTCCTCCACTTGCTGAAGTTTTCATCTACACCCCATGGAGTCAAAGTGGCATATTTTGGAATATAATTTACGATTTGTGTCTCAAATGCTCCAAAATTAATTTATAGACGAACGGCATCCTGTGTAATCCCTCATATTATAACAGATGACTTGTGTTCGTATACAGTTGCTACAATCTGTTATACTCTCTGCAGTTAAATTGGCATGTTTAGGATTTTTATAGAAGTTTTCTGTATAGAGTACTTCAATAGGAAAGATATGCATTCTGCATTTACTGTTCTGTTCCTAATTTCATTTACTTTTGATATAAAATGTTATACATTGTGGAGTCAAAGTGGCATATTTGGAAATATATTCCATCTGTGTCTCAAATTCTCCCATATTAATTAATTGACGAACGGCATCCTGCTTAATCATTCATATTAAGACAGATGACTTGTGTTCGTATACAACTGATCCAAACTGTTATACTTCGTGGAGTTAAAGTGGCATATTCTGGGATAACCTCTCGATTTGTGTCTCAAATACTCCCAGAGAAACCCAAAGACGAACGGCATCCTGTTTAATCCCTCATATTATAACAGATGACTTGTGTTCGTGTACAGTTGACCTAATCTGTTATACTCCGTGGAGTCAAAGTGGCATATTCTGGGATAGCCTCTCGATTTGTGTCTCAAATACTCCCAAATAAACCAATAGACGAACGGCATCCTGTGTAATCCCTCATATTACAACAGATGACTTGTGTTCGTATACAGTTGCTACAATCTGTTATACTCTCTGCAGTTAAAGATGGGATATTGAGGAATTTTATCCCAGTTTGTGTATTGAGTACTTCAATATAAAAAATTTTAATGGATAAACGTATGGCATTCCGTTCAATGCGTTTCCATTTGACTGTTACTAATTTCCTTTACTTTTGATCTAAACTGTTATACATTGTGGAGTCAAAGTGGCATATTTGGTAATATATTCCATCTGTGTCTCAAATTCTCCCATATTAATTAATTGACGAACGGCATACTGTTTAATCATTCATATTAAGACAGATGACTTGTGTTCGTGTACAGTTGACCTAATCTGTTATACTCTGTGGAGTCAAAGTGGCATATTTTGGGATTTTCTCTCGATTTATGTCTCAAATACTCCCAAATAAACCAATAGACGAACGGCATCCTGTTTAATTCCTCATATTATAACAGATGACTTGTGTTCGTATACAATTGATCCAAACTGTTATACTTCGTGGAGTCAAAGTGGCATATTCTGGGATAACCTCCCGATTTGTGTCTCAAATACTCCCAAATAAATCTAAAGACGAACGGCATCCTGTTTAATCCCTCATATTATAACAGATGACTTGTGTTCGTGTACAGCTCTATTATTCTGTCATATTAAACACAATCATTATGTCTAATTCACTCCCGTAAATAGTTTTATGTTTATACGAGCAGCATTTTATTTACTGCAAAATTCATCAACTAATTAATTATATTTTATTTAATTTTTGCAGTGCTTTTCCCTCGACATACCAACAAGGAGACCCGGGATAATACTATCAACTTAATACACATGTTCCGAGACTATTTGCACTATCACATTAAGGTTGGTATCAGATCAGAGTATAGTCTATAGTATATATATATTAATATATTCCCACTTTATATAACAGTGTTCAAAGGCGTATATTCATTCGCGCATGCGCGCAAAAACCTCAGACTTCCTCAAGGTGCTAAACCGTGCAAGACCCGAATCGAAGACTACGGAAAAGAAGACTATAACGTAAGCAATATAACAGTTATGGCAGATGACTTTATTACATTATTAATAATACTCTTTATTTATAGGGGGAGAACATTCATACGCAAAGAATGATGCGCTCAGTATAATTAGTTGTTTTTATATATAAATATAAAAATAAAAAAAAAGTGTATTAAACAAACAAAAAGAATTGAGATAAACAGCAGAATTTTGGCAAATGAAAGCAAATGTTTCCAAAACTAAATGGTGAAAACAAACCCAAACAGTAAACAGTAAACAGAAATTAAGAGAAAGTATTCCAAAAGAGCTAAATCTAAGCCGGAGCAAGTTAATGAACAATAAAACAAAATAATATTATAATAGTTATGCGTTAAATAATTTAAATTGTGTGTATTTGTCGAGTCAGTAAGTGGAACAGAATCAAGCGTGAGTTAATTTGTTACAGTCAGCGCCAAAAGTCAGCGTACGTACATATATTATGTATATCAAAAACTAAAGAATTGTCAAACAGAAACATTTTTTTATAACTAATTTTGCCTAATAAATCTAAGTGAGAAAGTCAAGTCGCAAACGCAAGCAAAAATCAATCTGTTAATGTCGCAAGTGTCGTAATGCTGCCCAAAATCAGACAACCCCACTAGCCTGTATATGTAGAGAATTAAAAGAAAGAACAAAAATACTAAAAATAACAACTTTGATACATTAATAAATCCAATTTAAAAGAAACAAATGGAAATAACTTATTTCAACTAAACGAAATGCAATAAAATCAACAAATCATAATTGTGGACTAGTTTTATTACTATTATAATGTTTATAGTAGTATATATATATATATGTATAGGATAAGTATAACAGTTTAGTATAACAAATTAAATCTTAAATTTAACATTCTGCTTCTCATTCATGCTCTCCACACTGGCCTGCAGGTTCAGATAGTCACTCTGAATACGCGCACAGACTGCAATAGAGAGTGAACAGATCGAGCATGAATATATCTAAATATATATATTTATCAATATATATGTGTTATATTTATGTAGATGGCGCTACTTACATTGGCAGTGGCTTTGCTATAATTATTATTATTGCATTATAAATGTATTCCAATAGTTTTCATGTGCTGTTTTGGTGATGTTTTTGCATATGAGAAATTTACATAGAGAGAGAGAGAGAGGGGCCCTAGGGATCATCGTATTGCTCCAATTTGATATAAGCAAGTGCTGTGTGATAGAAGAGTGACAGAAGTGAGTGTTATTTATATAGTTCAGATTCAGGAAGACAGTGAAAGCTCTACGAATAGATATACAAATGGTTTACGTATATAGGTCAAGATATTGAGGGATTCTACAATACAAAATATACGAACTCAAGTTCTAGAAAACTGTTCCTAAGTATATAGGTCAAGTTATTGAGGAATTCTACAATAATAATATACGAACTCAAGTTCTAGAAAACTATTCTTAAGTATTTTTAATTTAAAGAAAATGATATTGAGAAATTTGTTAAATAAAACTCGATTTAAATTTTCTTACAAATTAAAAATATAAAGAAATAATTTTCTACATAATATATACATAACTATACATACATATTAAGATTGAACAAAAAAAATATATTAAAAAAAAAATGTCTAAATTTAGGAATTTTAATATTTTTTTTATAATTTTATTTAATTCTGTTTCAGAAATACGAACTCAATTTTTTTTTTTTAATTTTAAAAATATTTTTTTGTTTTGGTTTTTGCAATCTTAATTTAAGATATACTTATGTATATTTTTGCCTTTAATATAATATTTCTTGTTATCTTTTAACTATCCATTCGAGAGAGCTTTCGTTGTATGTATAGTTGAAACTAGCGTGCACTACGTAGGCTCAGACAGGCTGAAGGCATCGTTTATCATATTATACGAGTATATATACATACACACACACACACACACACACAAATGCTTAACTTTACGAAACACAAAAAGAAAACTAGAAAAAAAATACTAAACTTGAAAAAAATATGAAAAAAAGGGCTTGGCATTCGCATTCGGGTGACAATGGAACAGAAACTGGGGCAAATAATACACGAAAATCGTTGTTTTAGAGTTTTTAGATAGTACTCCATATATATCTATATCCTATATACACACTATATATCTCACCTTTCTGCAGATCCATATCATCCATTTCGGAGTTTTTAATCTGTTGCAATTTCTCGCGAAACTTTTTGGTGATTTGTTTGCGTTGATAATCGGCTTCGATTTCCTGTTTGGTGCGCGGTATGCGAAATCGAATGCAGCAACAGACCATGATCACTGCAAAGATACCCTGTACTTGAGCACAGACTGGCATATACCAGCTAACAGTGGCCGGAGAAACACTCACTAATACTCATTAGAATGCCGAGCACGGCGGCTATGATGTGCCATCGTCGAAAGCCGCCAATGGTAATTTTTTCCAGCCACGCTTCCTTGGGATCTATATCAAAGATATCCGTATCATCGTCCATATTCGATTTCTCTATGATTTTTATTTCTGGAGTAGCCTCAATGTCACGTCTGGCTGCTTGGCCTGGCCAATTCGAACTGTTCATTTCATTTAGCCACACTCAATATTTCTTCGACTAAACTGAGTGCTAAAAGTATACAAACAAATGAGCGAGCCTGTGGGCTAGGACTAATCGCGACCCACCCTGTATGGAATGCGTAGGTTAGCAGTGTAAAAAATAAATATATATAAACAGAGGTGATGGAAGTAGTTGTGGAAAGATTCTTAGATATCCTAGAAATATTCGATTTATGAATGGAATTATGAAATTTTTTTTTTTTTTAAACTATTTCATACAGAATTGGGATTTGAAGTTAAGATCTCTGTATATAGAAAGTGTAGCGTACAAATGTTAAGTAAAAACATGATAGTACAAAATATTAATAAAAAAAATATTGCATGATACAAAATCTGGCTTCGTAAAATATAATTATTTGTTTTCAAAAACATATTTATTTAATTTTATTTATTTTTCGTCTATCAAAAAAAGTCTGATTCAAACACATAATCACATACATAGCTCAAGCACCTTAGTTTTCGATCACATTCCATATACCATAGTATATGGACTATATATACCATTCCATATACCATAGTATATGGACTATATATGGTATATGGAATGTGATCGAAAACTAAGGTGCTTGAGCTATGTATGTGATTATGTGTTTGAGTCAGACTTCTTTTTAATATAGTCCATATACCATATATAGTCCATATACCATATATAGTCCATATACCATATATAGTCCATATACCATATATAGTCCATATACCATATATAATCCATATACCATCTATAGTCCATATACCCCATTAAATGCATTACGAATTCATGCTTCATAGTACTGCTAGATATTTCTTGAACAATGTTATCCATTGTGAAAAGGACAACGGACGCCTTGCCAGAACTGGGTGTGGTTGTTAAAACTAAAGCATACCGTTAGCCGCGTGCCACCACAGCAGGACAAAGTAATTTTGCATACTAGAGAGGGAAAGAGAGAGAGAGAGAGAGAGAGAGAGAGAGAGGGAGATACAAAGAGTTTATAAGTAGCGACCGTAACCCCAACAGCAGACAACATGCATATGGTTAGTTACAAGAGGAAGCCACATGCTGGGCGCACCCAGAGCTAGCGGGACTCGCCCCCAAACTAGTTTGTTGGATATTTAATTTGTTGACTTTTTGCCAGCTATGGGCGGGAGGGGATGGGGCGTAGGCGGAGCGGTCCGACTGGGTGTCAGCCTAATGACTGTGGCATTTACTTTCTCTCTCTCTCTCTCTCTCTCTCTCTCTCTCTTTCTCTATCTATTTCTCAGTTGCGTGTTAGTCGCGGGCGTTAAACATTATGTGATTGCAATTACACATATTGAATTGATAGATGACCTTTATTAATAATGAAAATAAAAGCAGGTTCAGCAGGGAGTTGTTGAAAAATAAATGGGAAAAAATATGCATGCAAATAATATGTATGTATGTTTATTAATAAAATTACAAAGGATTTTGAATAAAAAAAAAAAAAAAAGTAAATATATATATAATAAATATAAAATATATATAATAGCTTAAAACATATATAATTAAAAATAAATTTTTTGAATAATGAATTTTTTCTTTTTTTATTATAATTACTTTTCACTGCTTCATTACAATTTATTTAGAGTTCATTGCATTTACATTTTTTTCCCCCAATTTTTGCACATTTGCTCCACTATGCCCTGCCCCAATGACCTAAAAAAGAAAGAATGATGAAAACGCAATGTAAAAACTGTAAATAGATAAACGTAAACGTAAGCACGCTTTAAACTCATGCCGTTACGTTGGCTGTTACGTAAATGCCAAGGTGGCAACGCTGCAGCGTTCACAATGAAGCCCACTGGCAGACTCGCCCAATTGTGCGCCTGTGCACAGAGCAGTGTTACCGTTAAAAACGAACGAGTTGCAATGCACGCACACTCACACACACACACTCACGCGCGCGTTCATATATAGGCGATGCCACACACACGGCAGCTTTCATTGAGGCACTCATTCAACAAAAATATATGCTTATCCTTGCCACAGCGCTGCTCAGTTTCAGTTGAGGCTCTCGTTCGGTGGCACACACGCTGGGCTCGTCGCAGGCCAATAAGAATTCAAATAAGAGTAACATACAATTCATGAAATCACAAGCGCAAGAGGAAGCAAATAGCTGTATTTAATACGGGACAAAAAGTTTAAGCCGAAGCAAAAAAAAAAAAAACAAAAAATTAACAGCATTAGCAGCAGCTGCAATTGCGGTAGTCGTTCCATTGTACGTATTCGTAACGGGCGTGTGTGTGCCTGTGCGTGTGTGTGTGCGTGCGTGAGTGTGAGTAAGCGAGGATGTGTGTGTGTTGAGTACATAATAGGGCCATGGAGTTTTATTGAAAAACGAAACAAGGAAGAAGAAAAAAACGCTATTGCCTGGCACAGAGCAATATATGCATATGCATATACATGTATAGGCAATACCAGCAAATCTCAGAGGCCACACACACACACATACAGAGAGTGGAAAAAGTTTTACCGTTGGCCATGTGGGCCAAGCCAGAGCGAAAAATCAAAGAAAACTGTTTTCAGCTAAATGGTGTAAATAAAGCAGATGTGTATATATAAGCATATATATGAAATAAAAATAAAATATATATATTTATATATATAAATATATATATATAGAGCCAGCAACAACAACACCCGACCTCCGCAATTTCGCATAGGTGTGGGAGTGTGTGCAAAAAAGAAGAGCAGAAAAAAAAGGACGAAGCGAAGGCAACGCGCGCGCGCCTTCACTGTGTGAGTGTAAAATGCGTGGGTGTGTGTGAAAGGTGTAAAAAATGTACATTTTGTGAATTGGCCATATAAAAAAAAAAAAAAAAACGAAAAAGTAAAAAAAAAATAGAAGAGCAGAGAGAAGAGAAAACGAGTAACGAGTGTAACCGAAACACAACAACAACAACAACAGCTAACGTAACGAAAACGACGACAACCGTTATATTTAGCCGCCGCCGAATCCAGTTATACGACCTACTAACACCAACGCACATTACGCACAAATGTAGCCGAAGTCCTTTGCTGCTGGTTGTTGTTGCTGTTGTCCCGTTGTTATTGTTGTTGCGAATGAAGCAATTTTGCAACTAAACAAAATGCACACAGATCTCGATATCGGTAACAATATAAATCACAGCAAGTGCGCATTGCCAATGCGCCGTCAGCAGCAACAGCACTTTTATCAGCACACAACTCGCCCACCCACGCAGTGAATTTAATTAAACTAACTAATAATTATAACAAACACCAACCAAAAAAACAACAGCAAAGTAAGCACCGCTTTTTCTTTTCATTTCTTGTTTATAAAACCACAGCTATTAGCGAACAGAAATTTCAAATGCATTTTTTGTTTTGACCGCTCATCACTAGCGATTGCACAGTTGCGCCGGTATATCGATAATTGCGTGTTGCTTATCGATCGAAGCGCAGTTGAAATAAGTATAGGCTTTCTGCGCTTGGCTTCGCTTTCAACACATATGGCTATTGTGCTATCGTTTGATTTCAAATTATTGCTTTTAGATTATCGTCGATGAGCTCAAAAGAAACATATCGATAGTATCGCTGCACGTGCAAAAACTATTGGCACGCGAAACTTGGCGCACACGCATAACTAAAAACAAGTAGTAGAAGAAGCAGCAGCAGAGAGAGCGCATCCAATTGGACTGTCAGACGGACGCGCACGTACGTACGGTTTGTGTTACAGCGGCACTTTGCCTGGTCGGCCGCCCTTCGCCTCCTGTCCGTATTCATATAAAAAACAAAAGCAAACACGAATTAAATGTAATTAAGTGCATTTAAATTTGATGCTTACGTGATTTGTGTGTGTGTGTGCGTGTCAATACAAATACTAAGCGTGCGGTAGGCTCACATTTTCATTCACTTTATTTCGTTTGCACAAAGCAACACAAGGAAAGGACGATAAATGTTGAAAATTATACAGCTAGTTTCATATGCCTGACTTTATGTGCGCCCTTTTATTTCGTCAAGTTTAATTTAAGCAATTTCGCGTGTGCCTTTTCGCCTCTCTTTCACTCCAGCGTGTGCTTGTGTGTGTGTGTGTGTGTGCGTGTGAGAGAGTGTTGGTTCTGATTGGATCTGCTGTTGTTGCCGTCATCAGTTCTCGTTCTAGGGCCGCATTTGTTATGTCAATAATTAACAGTAAAACTTATGGAAAAGCTAAAAGGCAAAACAGGCAACAAAACACTGCGTAAGGCGTGCTACACAGCTGTAAGCCAGTTTTCTAGGGCTGCAATTGACTCGTGTCGTGTCTGTCCAGGGACACCCAAGAAGTTTTTCTTCATTTCGTTTTACTTACATTTCTTCACTCCTTTTTTTTGTCATGTGTGTCCCTATGTTTGCATGTGTGTGTGTGTTGTTGCGCCTCATTCTTGCGGCAATTGCATTTGGCAATCACACGGAAAATTGATTTTTTGCCAAATGCGCGAACATTTTGCTGCATATTTGTATATGCCTTGCGTTGCTTCATTCTTTTTTGATTCTTCTGTTTTTTTTGACCACTTTTCTGCCTGCCATTGAGTATTCCAATTGGATTCCACAGCAGCTGCCCAATTGGCACATTGTGCGTTGTTGCTGTTGCTGCCCAGATGCCTTTGGCTTGATACTTACTTGTCTCCTCTTTTTGTATTACATTAAATATTTAAAGCATATGCAAATTTGAACAGTAGCACCATAAAAAAAAGTACCTGCCGCAGCCTTAACGCGCTTGTTATTGTTGTAGCTGCTGCCGCTGCCGCTGCCGCTGCTGCTGCTGCTGTCACTCTCATCCATGACGTCGCTCTCTCACCAACTCCATTCCTTTTTATTCCGTTTTTAGCTTTAGTGTCGTGTAAATCGTTTTGTGTGGCAAGTGCTCGGCCCTTTTTATACAAATTTTTTTGTTGGCTGTGCCTTTTCTTAATATCTTCTTTTTTTGCATTATGGAGCACTTGCATACACCCACACACACACACAAATAAACACGTACGCACACACATGCACATATGTACCGCAATCAGCGCTGGCTGCTCAATTCAAATGCATTTCGATTGCTTCTGCCTCTCTCACTTCTCTTTAAGCACGTCAATGCAAAAGTGTGTTTGTGTGTGTGAGTGCACTCAACTCGTGAACTGCGATACTTGAACACCATTTTTCGTTGATTCCTTGTGCCTACACACTTTTGCATGCAGCTGTTTGTGCTTGTATGTGTGCGAGTGTGTGTGTGTGTGTTTCCCACCTTAAGTCGTGAACACTGCTCCGATTTGTGTGCACCAGCTAACCTGCCCCTGCCTTTGTCCCTGCCCCACCTGTCGACTTCTTCGAGGTTCAGTTGCTGCGACACGTGCCCAATTGTGCCGCAACAAATTTACTCCAGTTTTTGACTTTTAGCTCTGCTTTTTTTCTTTCGCAATTGTCTATTGTGACCTGCATGTCAATGTGTGTGAGTGTGCTGTGTGCTGTGTGTGTGTGTGTTTGCTTTGAACTCCTTTCGGCATAGAGTGACCAGACTTTAAATAGAGTCGAAGTAGAAAATTCATTTGAACTTTTGCAGTGCGTGCAAGCGAATATTAAAGTTTTCTACAAACCGAAGCAGTTTGTGTATATGCTGGGGTTATAGGAATACATACAATAAATATATGAAATATGTATTTATACATAAGAATATATAAAGGATATATATAACAAAGATATATAAAATTAACGAAACGTCTATTTCCATCAGCATATTTTGCATTAGATCGATATATACATTTTTATTATCCATTTAATGTAATTTTCATCTTCCTTTGGAACATCTATATCTCTGTCATAGCTGTAATTAATTATTAATTTGAATATCCATTTCATTGTTGTTGTTGTCGATCCTCTTTGTGCCTTATCGATATATTTCAACAGTATCGATATGTATACACTTTTTCAATGCAAGTGATATTTTCTTTTCCCTTTTCCATCTCTTCTTATTGTGCTGTTCCAATTGGAAGATTTGCATACCGCCCTTTAACAGTTGTCTTACACTCTTTGTTCTATTTTTCTCGCTCCCTTTAGCATCTGTTTTTCTCGCCATAGATTTAGCTAATGCGGTGTCTAGTTCCCATTATTGGCCCTTTGCTCAATCGATTCGCAAGGTCAACGCCAGCTGCTGCTGATAACCATAACCATAAACAGTAAATGTGGTCGAGAGCTTGTAGTCACAGTTGTTGTTGTTGTTGTTGTTGTTGTTATTTACTGGACGCAATTAAAACTTGTTGATTGTGGGCGACTTTCATGCAGAGTGTGAGAGAGACAACCAATAAATGTGATTTATTTTGATATAGCTAAAGGTAAAATAAATATTATTGCCAGTCGAGAAAGGGCCTTTTATGGTTTTAGCTTTGTGTCAAGCAGACTTGAGACAGAAATTAATACAAAAATATTTGATTTAGTTGAAGCTATGCCAGAGTTCGAGCGGCAACAAAAAATGTCGGAAAATTAAAAAAAAAAAAAAAATAATAAATATTTTTAAAATTTGTATTTAAAAATTAATATATATTTTTTTTTCTTCTCTTTGCAGTATCTGCCAAGGAGATCGCGTGGTTCAGAAAGTTGAAATAATAAATACAAGGAAAATAAATTAATTTGCATACGAATAAAAGTTGTTAGAAAAAGTGCTCAAAGTGAAGAGAAAAAAATTAAATAATTATAAAAAATTACACCCTTTTGTCGAGGGTGTGTGCGTGCGTATGTGCCAGTGTGTGTAGGTGCTCGAGTGTGTGTGCGTGAGGAGCTGCAGTCGCCGTCGTCGTCGCCGTCGTTTCGTCCTCGTCTTGAGCCTCTGGAGCCCCGAGCCAAAGAGTCGTCACAACGTCGTCGTCAGCGAAGCCCACGACTTCAGCCGCTGCTGCCGCCGCCGCCGCCGCGTCCAAGGTAAAAACACAGCGTCAAGCATCCACGCAGAGTCCACCACCAGGAGCAGCAGGAGCAGGAGCAACAACACGCAGCGGCGGACGCAGCGGCCATCGGCGTCGCAGTAGCAGCAGTAATCCAAACGCCGGCAACACGAAAGCTACCAGCGGCAGCGGTGGAGCTGGCTGCGCCGGCGTCGCTGGTGGCGGTGGTGGTGGAGGAGGTGGTGGTGGTGGTGGTGGCGGCGGCGTTGGAGTTGCTGGAGGTGGCGGTGGCACAGCCAACATTAAGCAAAGCGTCAGTCGCAATAGCAACATACGCAGCAGCTCCTCCAACAGCACCATGGCATCGGCCAATCATCGAGGCGGACGCGGCGGCATCGCTGGCGCCGGCGCTGGCGTTGGCGATGGCAATGCGGCTGGCTTGCAGTTCGGTTCCGCCTGGTTTCAGCGCAAAATCAATCTAAGGCCGCAGCATCGCGGCGTCCATTTGGTCACCGAAGAGATACTTAGACAAATGCCGGAGTTGATGCAGTTCTCTGTGGGATTATGTCATATGCAAAGTAAGTAGAGATGATCATTAAAAGAGAAAGGGGTTCACGAAATACTTAAATATAGGTATTATTCAAACAATTGCAAAAGGTACATGGTAAAGTGTACCTAAAGCGAAAAGTCACTGGTAATTTTTTATCTGTGACTGCAGCTCTTGAGATTATATAAAGAATTGTCGAAAATAATATATAAATTATGTCTAAAAATTACATAATAAATAGGGAATAGGTATCTACTTTAATATATAAATAGCTCTCTAGTAGAAGGTACATGATAAATAGTTGACGATAGGTATAAGGCTGCGTATAAATAAAACTAAGTTAACAACTTCTTAGTAAAAGATACGTGTTATACATTGATTAGGTACATGTTAGACAGTATAAAATGAAGTATTATTCTATCACGTCAAATGCATATCTGAAAGTAAATAATAAAAGAAAGGGTACAGAATTAGGTGAACATTTCAAAGATTAAAGATTAAAGATTAAAGTACATGCTAAATGATATTCGTTGAAAATTACCAGCTAATAAACACATCAAAATAAAATACTCCTCAAATTCATTAATATAAGAACTACTTCCTAATAGTAACATTGTAAAAGGTACACGTTAAAATGCATTTGATAAAAAATACATTATGAAGTGTAAATTGAAAGTAGGTACATTTTAAATATACTTGCTAAAAGGTACCTGTTAAAAGTACATACTAAAAAGTACATGCTGAAAGATACATGGTAAAAAGTACATTCTAAAAGGTACGTGCTAAAATGTACATGCTTTAAGGTACATGTTAAAAGGTACATGATTTAAGGTACATGTTAAAAGGTACATGGTTAAAGGTACACGCTAAAAGCTACAGGCAAAAATAATTCACGCTAAAAGGCACATTTAAAGGTAAAGTTTAAAAGGTACATTTTAAATATACTTGCTAAAAGGAACATGCTAAAAAGTACATACTAAAAAGTACATGCTGAAAGATACATGGTAAAAAGTACATTCTAAAAGATACATGCTAAAAAGTACATGCTACATGGTACATGGTAAAAGGTACATGCTAAAAGCTGCAGGCAAAAACGATAACACGCTAAAAGGCATTTCCGAAAAAATACTTTGTAAGGTACATTTTAAACTTTACATGCTAAAAATAACATGTTAAAAAGTACATACGATAATTCCCGTTAAAAGCTATATGCTAAAAAGTAAAAACTAATTTCTACATGTTAAACATGTAATGCTAACGGGTAGAAAGGTAGAAGGAACATGCCTAATATTACTTAGCATGTACTACAAACGAATTAGAGTTATTCGATGACAAAATCTCAGCTGTATCTACTTTTCAACAAAACAATTTCATTTGACAGCCGAGATTAGAAATAGAATTTCAAGCCAAGCGGCTTTTGGCTCCAAAGTTCAGCTGAGCAAACAACAAAGTGTAAAACTTGCCAAGCACAAAGTACGAAAATATATATGTATATATAATATATATATGAAAATGTAGCTAAAAGTTAAAAGTTACATATCAACAGAGACTTTTACGCATACACATATATAAATGGATATATATTGTCAGCAAAAGGATAGTTCATTTGGCTAAAGGAAGTAAACTGGGTTAAGTGACAAAGCGTATAGATTCCTCTCCGGTCGCGTGACCCCTTAGTCATCGGCTTTGTTGAGTGCCGAAAACTACGTTGACATCGATTTAATTTGGCACAAATTGTCGAGTCTATTGCTGCAATTCAATCGACACATACAAAGCGACTGAATTGTCCACATTCTCATTGACCACTCGAAATTCAAGTCCAATGACAATTTGAGTTTCTGATGCTTCGGCATATACATAGGATATTTAGGGTAATTGCCAGTGGATTCTAGATGAACACAGTTTGAAATCAAAGTTAGGATATGGCAACTATAATTAAGTCTTAAATGAAGTCCTGTAACTGTTGATTGTTTAATTTAACATGAGCTAAGGACATTTACAATGAACTTTATAAGTTGGTTGAGATTTGTATAATAAATTGAAGTTTCGTTTTCTCTTGAATTGTACCAAAACTTGAAATGCTTTGACTGTTCATAGTTGAGGCTAATACTTAACAGGAGCTTGGTATATTTACAAGGTAGTTTACATTTTTATTTTACTCTGCTTTAAATAAAAGTACAAGAATATGGTCTTGGTAAATATTGTAGTTGTTCATAGTTCATAATAGTCTTTAATATGATCTTCGTATATTTGCCAGGTAGTTTGCAAGCTGGATTTAATTTACTTAATATTTTATAATTTTTTTTTGATAAGACTCTATAACATTTTATTAAGGGTTTCATTTTTGTATAAATAATAGAAATTGAAATTCATGACCTGCAGCTATGAACAAAGTATATTGTAAGTTAAATTTAAGGCAAAGAAAAAGGAAGTGGAAAAGATGAGACGAGAGAAGAAAGATGGCAAGAGAAGATGAGAGGAGAGACAAGGTTAGAAACGTAGTTATAAAGAGAATTGTAGAACCTGACATATTTCTCATGAAATTAATATTTTGTACTCTTAATATTTCATACTAAATATAAACTAGGATAATTTACAAGGAAGCCTGCCAGCTGTAACATACGCCTATTTGTTATTTACTTCTGATTAGAATTTAACTCGAGATATTTCTCATGAAAAAAGTTTTTTAATATTTTATACTCTTACTAGTTAAATATGAAGGAGGGATATTTACAAGGAAGTTTGCCAGCTGTAATATCATTTATGTCTAATTTGTTATTTTCTTCTGATTAGAGATTTGATATTGATTGAGGACTTAAGACGTAAATCGAACGATTTGCATTTGCAATCGTCTGTCAAATGTGCCAGATATCATATGTCACATTAGCATATCTCATCTTATATAGTACATTATTTACCATATAACAAGTGATGCCCATGTATAAACTGCTAAAATACTGCTCTATAGATGGATTGCAATGGCAGCTTAGCTTAGCTTAGCTGCACTCTGCACTCTGCACTATTTTCGCATCCAAATTCTTGTGGCCCAACGACTTCTGACAGCATCCAATGCGACAACAACAACAACAATGAGAACAACAAATACGTGAGCCTCGAGCATTTGCGGTCTTGTTGACAGTTTGCATTACAATGGCAGGACGCGCGTTCTCAGTGCTGAGAGCTGAGTTTCGTTTCAGACATGGGCAAATAAATAAAATCGTATCATAAAATGCCAGTTGGAGCAGCCAGCAGGAGGTGCAGGGCGCAAGGGGCAGCCGTAGGGGGAATTGGGGCTTAGTTTTGGGCCGCTTAGATGGAGCCTCAAAGTGAAAAGCAATCGTAGTCGTCGTCATCGTCGTTTCTCATGTCTTCATGTCATGGCTCTGTGGCTATGGCGTGTGAATGCTCGAGGCAAACTTCTTCTGCCCCGCCAGCCCCATCTTCTTCCATTCCTCACCAGGGACTGCCCCACAGTCCCCCATCCCTCCCTACTATTTACTACTACTATCAACTACTTCTGCTACTATCAACTACTTCTGCTACTACTCCTCCTTCTATCTACTACTACTACTATCAACTACTTCTGCTACTACTCCTCCTTCTATCTACTAGTCCTACTTCTACCTACTACCCCTACTTCTATCTACTACTCCTACTTCTATCTACTACTCCTACTTCTATCTACTACTACTACTATCAACTACTTCTGCTACTACTCCTTCTTCTATCTACTACTACTACTATCAACTACTTCTGCTACTACTCCTCCTTCTATCTACTACTCTCCTTCTACTACTCCATCTTCTATCTACTACTACTACTTCTACTATCAACTACTTCTGCTACTACTCCTCCTTCTATCTACTACTCTCCTTCTACTACTCCTACTTCTATATACTGTACTACTATATACACAGCTATCTTTTACTTTTCGACTACTGCTATCTACTACTTCAATCTACTACGTTACTATGTAGTACTACCACAGCTATGTTACTACTTCGTTTATCTACTACACTAGTATGTAGTTCTTTTACAACTATTTCTACTATACTATTATCCACTACCATTTACAATTGTATATTAATACTTTTATATTGTACTACTACTATTTACTACTAATACTGTTACTCTCAACTATCATTATCCAATTTTATATACAACTGCATACTACTTCCTAATTTCTAATTCGACTACTAATTACTATATGTTTAATCGTTTATTTCTTACATTTCTACTACTACAATAACAGCCCAAAATATATATTTATCCTCGTGCTCGGTATCAACCTGCAAGACCTTGTTTATGTGTCTGTCTTGTATATTCCGTGTAAACTTGTCTTCACATTAATCTGTATTCCTATACTACACTAATTACAACGAATTGATCGAATAATGATTTCTTTGTTTATTGTCTATAATTATTGTCATAATGAAAAAATGACTATATTTGATCCAATATTATAATCATATATGTATACTATATAGTTCTTAGAGCATTCGAACTTCCGCTTGCCCGAAGAATTTTTCCTGTTATTCTTTCGTCTCTTGGCCAAATGAAAAGCACGTGTGTTTATTATGCCCCTGCTCCTGCTGCTCCTTCCCTCATTCCGGCTTAGCTTCTGCACGCTAAAATGAATCTCTGTGCCAGCTGTGTGTGAGTGAGTGAGTGTGTGTGTGTGTGTGTGTGATTAAGTGTGTGTATTTCTCGTTGTCTGGGGATCCGTTTTGGCTACGTGTGTATTGTGAACTGTAGTAAGCGGAATCTAATTGAGGTCAAGACATGTTTATTGATTTTCTTAAAAGGACTTCCTAATTAGACTCACTTTACTTAAATACGTGAAAGTGCATGTGTCTGTGTGTGCGAATGTCTGTGTGTGTGTGTGTCAGGTCCCTCTCGAACGGCAGCAATACCTTTACCTGTACCTGCACCTGCACGTGCACCTGCTTCTCTCTTCCTTTTGTCACAGCTAGCTAAAAATTTGCAGCGCCATCACAAATCAAATGGCAACCTCTGCCCAAGCCCCATCCCCTGCCTTTGCACCTGCCCAACTGCGACCCTTTTACAAAACGCCACAGAAAAAAGTTAATTTCAAAAAATTATTTCAAAGCAACCTTGCCATATGTTTTTCTTGTTGTCTTTTACTATTGACCTCAATGCGCTGTCATTGTTTCAATAGGCACCAAAGGCAAAAGGAAGAAGACAACAACTGAAGCGAAGGAGATAGCTACAGAGAGAGGCCAATTTTAATGGTAACTTATTAAATAGAAAAAACACAATTCAAAAAATTTACAACAACAATCAAAAGTGAACAGGAAAAAATAAATAAAAAGCACAAAGGGTTCTTTGAACAAAAGTTGCGCCATAAAAATGAAATGTTTTCCCTTTGAAATGTAGAATACTCTTATATGAACTGCTTCCGCTAGATTGCTAACTAGAGTTTCCTTAGAAAATGGGCCCGAATACCATAAGCTAAATCATATAGATATAAGATAACTAGAGAAGGTTTTGTGTACAAAAAGAAAAGATTGATATAACCGGAATGCCAAACAATTTTTATCTAGAATAAGCGCAGTCTGAAAGCCTTAGACGATAATCTATGTGGGGAATGAATCTATGAGTTGGAATATAATTATTGACTTTAATATTTATAAAATTATAAATGTTATAATATATGAAGTTGCGTTCATGAAAATGGTAGTGCTGCCCTATACAAAATTTAAGACCTGTTAAATAGAAAATAGAGAAAATTAAAAGTTTAGAGTTTTTAAGTTATCCTAAAAGAATTGTGAAAAAATTCCTTTACTTCCGAACAGAATTAAGTTCATTTTGACGATTTTAGGTAAATTTATTTACGGACAGTTCATTAAAATAATATATATATATATAAAAGTTAAGATTCTAAATATCGTACAATCGATAATCATAATATGATATTTATAAACATAATTTAATTAGCTATATTTCTGATAGTATATTTCGAGTTTCGATTTGGACGACTTATGCATACATGTATTCATGAATAACTGCAATGAATTTTGGACAAAAAAATGTATTTTGATTTTTTATATTTTTATTTATTTGTTTTTTATTGGACATATTAAAAATATAAATTAATAATAAAAAGATTATCTTGACATTTTCAAATTTATTTATTAATTTGAAGAGATAATCTTTTCATTATTAATTTATATATTTGTTGTTGAAAACATAGCAATATGTGTACTTAAGGGCTTGAGATAGAATTCATATGTATCACAATACATAGTACATATAATAAAACAAAAATCCTAGATATCTGCATTTCCCAACGATACATAACTCAAGCTAAATAGACTGGGTTTCGCCCTTACATGAAACTCGATTGTTTTTGCAACAACTTCCATTGCCTGGGGGAGAGAATTCGTTGGTGCTTTAGCAATTTGCTGCATAATCGCAAGATCATATAAATGGCTCAACTTCAATTTATAACCCGAGCATATTTTTCAACCACGACGACGACGACGACGACGACAAAAAAGGACTCCCCAATGTCCTGTGCGTAGTCGAAAGAGAAGCAACACCAAATAAATCAACTGAAACCGAAAGTGGGTCTGATATGGGTTGGAGTATGGGGGAGGCTATGAAAGTAGCATTGCGACGCTTTAACATTTATTGTGTGTGTGTGTGAGGGGGAGGGGCTAGTATGTGTGTGTGTGTGTGTGTGTGTGTTGTCTCCCTTCTATTCGTGACAGCGAAAAACAATAGAAGTCTGAAAGCAGCACAAAGTAAATCGTTTTGTTTTCGTTTTACTTTAGCCAACTTAAATACCGCTACGAGCTACTTACAAAATGGATTCTTTTATGCCAATTTATTAAGAAATAGAGAAATAGAAATAGAAATAGAGTAGTTTTTTGTACTCCAATATTTCTAGATGTTTATATTAATATTATATCATACAGAGATTTTAAAGTTTCATCTTGAAATTAAACCCAGTTTATACTAATAATAGTTATATATAAAGATATATTTATATATGTATTTAACATATTTATTTTAGAAATCTTTTAGAAATTGTTCATGATTTTCATATAAATTAGATATAATATAAAAAAATAATAATCAATAATCAATGCAAGCAACTTTTTGAGAATCTCCCTTAAATATTGCCTTTTAAATAATATAAAACTATGAATACTCAGGCGGGCGTGCCCGACTAACGAGATACAGCGAACTCTTTCTAAGATTCTTTTATACATACATAGTTATATAAGATATAACCACCAAACGAACAACGCTATATAAACTAAACTCATCCTGATTATATCTCCTTCTGAATATTTCATAAATTCTTAAAGAACAAAATAAACCTGAAATCACATTTTCAATGAGGACAATACCATAGTTAATGTCATTTAGTTTCCTTATTATAGTTTACTCAAATAGAAATTATTGAATATTTATAAATATATTCTTAAATTTAGTGTTTTTTTTTTGTTACTATAATCTATAAAGTTCCTATTAAACTTAACAGCTGCTTTAGAGTGCTTGCTGAAATAGTTGCTTATACTTAAAATTGATTTTTTTGTAATCAATCATGATTGTAATATTTGTTGTAAGAAATTCTCAATTGTCATCTAAAAATTTGTTCACTACTTGCACAAGCTTAAAATCTACTTTAACATGAAGTTAAACAAAATTTCCAATTCAGCATATTCCTTTTATGTCCTTACAAAATTCCTATTGCTTACAAATTTCACTTCACATCGTGCTGTCCTTTGTGCGCTTTCATTAACTTTTCAGTAATTTTAAACATACTTAACATAACCTCAATTTAAGGTATAATTTACATCTTTTTTTTAACATATTCAGAAGTCTTATGTCAGCTGTCTGTTTATCTATCTGCTGTTTGTTAACAGTTTGCATTTGACAGACAAATTTAAAATTCTGAATTTGTTGGAATTTCATTAAGTCTTTCGTCAGCTAAGTGACATCTGTTTGTCACAACTTGCAGTTAACTAACATGAACTTTGACAGGCACCTGCGAGAACGTGACTCTCCCATGCTAGGCTGCCATATAAAACTTCACGTGGCCCGCAACAAGGACATTCGAATCGAAGTAAGGCAAACGATGCCATGGCATCGAAATGTGTGCCATGTGTGTGTGTGTGTGTGTGTGTGTGTGGTTGTCATATATTTTCGTTTCCATAGGTTGCCCCAAGGTTCAGGTAATCCCCTTTGGCCGCCCTCCACTGCGGAGTCCACGGCGTGACTCCATGGACGAGGTGGCGCCTCTAGCATTAAAAATTGTTTCGCTTATGAGCCGCAAATGCTGCGCCAGCCAATAAATCAATATTATTTATGCAAAAAAACAAAAAGAACAGAGTCAAAGGCTACACTAAAAACAACAATAGGAACAGGGCGACACGGACAACAAACCAAACATTTTACGTTTGTTTGCCATGAACAACTTGAACTAGTTCCATGTGACTAGCTACGAGCATGTGTGTGTGTGTGTGTGTTAGGGCTAGGGTCGGCTCGTTATACCCTCACAGCAAGCATTGTAATTATGACGCGCAATATGCTTAGCTCGGATGAGGATGGATTAGAGGTTCTTTAAGTATATTTGTTGTTTATCTGAACTGGGTCATACAATAATGAATATATAGGGTTGAACTGTATATTTATTTACGTTTAGAGCTTATCTTGACAAAGTTGTGTGTTTTAAACCAGTAAGCAATAAATATATTGTAATCGTGAATCTCTAGATCGAAGAGTTCCAAAGGGAACTTTTTTTTCGATACGAACTAAAACAAAAATATTTCAATGTATCATACAGTGGTTTTAAAGTTTTTTATGAAATGAAAACTTTAAAAATAATGTTATTTTGTCATACAAATAAAATAAAAATGTTCTTTAATAAAAGATATGTTTTAATAATAACAAAATATAATTTAATAATATAAAAAATAATTTTATTTTTTAAAATTATGATTTCACTAACTTCATATACAAGTAAAACTTATTTAAAGACCCAACTAACCTAATAGAAAATTTTGCCAAAAAACATATATTTATACCAACAATCACACTAGACATATTTTCTGGTACATCAACTATCAAAAATATATCGTAATCGTAAGTTCTATATAAGCATTAAGCTCTTAAATATATACTTTTCGCTTCCTACATAAAGTGCAGAAATTTGAGCATCATTATAGGGTTAATATCAAATACTATATATACATATTATTATATAAAAAACATATTTAAGTACAATAATTTCGCAAAAGAAACGAAGAGAAAGCTGAAAAAATACACAGCATTTTGTTTAACTTATTCTATTATATTATATCATAGCAAAACTCCGTTGATATCTTTAGATATAGATATTTAGGTATATTCTAAAGTCCTCCAGCAAGTGTATTACATTTTCAGGCATATGACAATCATTTTTGTTCTCTTTGTTTTAATGAGCGGTTAGCAGGTGCGCTTGCACCTGGCGTCTCGTGCTACTTTTGCCCTTGCGCCTGCCTGCCGCGCCCCCTCTCGTAACTCTTATCCCCGCCTGCTCAGGCTGCGCCTGTAAGCATGCTATAAACATTTTCTTTTTTTTTCGGCTACTTCTGCTTCAGCTCTTGACCACAAAATGAAGCCAACGCGCTGTGTAATAAGGTTGATGAATTTAAGCGTTTCGTGTTGCGTTATATCATGTAATATGCACACACACACACATGCACACTAAACACACACATACACACACGCACAGAGGTACAATTGCTACTTATGTATGCACATGCATATATGAATGAATGAGAAACATAAGCGAGCCGCAGCAGTTCCATTGTTCAACATTTGCAGCAGCCATGTGTGTGTGTGTGTGTGTGTGTGTGTGTATTGCGGTTTTATGTGAGTGTGTGTGTGTGTATGTGTGTGTGTATGTGTGTGCGCCTTGTGCTTGCTTATGCTGTCAGAATGTTTGACTTTGTATAATAAAAAAGACCTCTTTTAAAAACATTAGCAACTTTTGTAGTGCCTAAACGCGCCGCTAAATGTGAGAAGCCAACAACAACAACAACAACAGCAACAACAACAACAACAGCCACTCGAAATTTCACATCTAACTCCTACTCACATACACACAAACATATACATGTATGCCTTCATATATGCGTCTGTGTGCGCACACACACTTATAACACCCTGTGCTTTCCCTGCAGTCAACAGAACGCCATCTGCCACTCAATGAATGCGTGCTACACTGCGAGAAAAATGTTTAGGCAAATGAAGTTATTAGATTAAAGAAGAAGAGAATCAGTTTTTTACAGCAAATTTATAGTGGAAAATATGAAAGGAATAAATGGAAAAGTTATTGAATTATAAAAAAAATTGAACTTGAAACTTAAGACCTCGCTGCTTTACTGTGTCGTTAAAAAATGAATGATATTGTTACAATTTGTGTGGAAGTCGTGAGGTTGATGGAACTAGGGAAATGATTCGGATGAAATAGAGTTATAAAATTGATTTTTTAATATAGTAAAGTTTACTCAAAGAAATAATGTTGCATTCCTACCGAATTAAAATTGTAATACTGTTACAATTTATTAATATAGGAAGAAGTTAAGTAGAATGGATTTGAATTATGGAATGAATAAAACAAAAAATGAATGCTTAAATTGTTATGCAATTAATATGAGAAAAGTGTAATACATATAATGGCGGATGATAAGGTTAAATGGCGTATATAAATAATGAATTCTTAAATTAGTATATCAATGTATTGTTTAACATAAAAACAGGTTCTATTGTTAAATTTAGTAGGGTTTACACATTGTAGATGAAACCTTAAATATCGTGATTTGCTATAATCACTTGTATTCAACTGATCTGTTTCAGATACAGCATCTTGGGGTATCTCTTTTTCTTTTTCTTTATCTTATTGATGGGAGTTCCTTGGTTGGAAGCATCCGATTTTTAAGACGCTAAATCTTGTAGTATACTACTATTATATATTTATTTCAAATTCTTACATAATATCTTTAATATATTGCAATGGCTTCCCAAGGCGTATATCTGTTTTACTTATGTTCCCATACCGAAACCATCGAGGTTTGACGTTGGGAATGGTCGTAAATTCCTTGATACTTCTCTGTATTCCATTTGAAATCGTCAGAATGTCGTCAATAATATGTTCAAGCTAAGACATCATACTAAATAAAAACGAAAATATCGGAATTCACGTAATTTTTGTATTCATATTTACTTTATTTATATAATTTATTAAACAAATCTTCTTTTACCTTTTGTAGCAACTTAATCTTCTTTTAAATAACGATTAATTATAAAGTCTATATTCAAATATATTAAGGTATATGTACTGTGTTCATAAAGAATAAATATTATATTTCATAAAATGTATGGCGCTTTTTATAAATTTTATTCCTGCCATTTCTTGTTGCATATTAAATCTCATGCCCCATTTTTCTTGCAGTGCAATAAAACGCGGCGCTCGGTAAGCTGCTGCCTCCGTTACGCGCTTGCATGTGTTTCCTGAGCGCCTTTAGCACATCTGCCCATTGGCAAACAAGGGCTATGCTACGACGCGTACAAATGTCGCTGCCCTCAGTCCCTCGGCCCGCTGCTGCTGCTGCTGCTCTACCATGGCTAAATCATATTAAAGCCGCTTGCTGCTGTTGCAAGCCCTCATGCTCCTTTCCTTTTAGCGCCGTTTGTTGTGGTGCTTGCAGCATGAAAATAGTGTCAGTTAAGTGAAAGAGAGGGAGAGAGAGGAAACGGGTGCGTGGCTGGGTATTCCACCTTTTTGGCCACTCAAAAGCCGCCGTACGCACAATTATGTTAACGCATTAACATATTTATAGTTGGCACACTTAAATATACATATGTATGTCCTGTATGTATGTATTTAAAAGCCTGCCGGAACTGCAGTCACTGTCTGCGCCTCCGTCATGCCCGCCCGCAATATTACCGAGTGTCAACTAATTGCGGTCGCTGCCCGCCTCCTGCCACAATTGGCCTATGACCCGCTGTCGCCTGCTTCTCGCTCAGCTCTTGGCTGAAATCAATTTGCAAATTTGTATAGGGGCTGCTTTGGCTGCCTTTGGCTGTCAGTTTTGAGTTCATTTTCATTTGTATTGTCCGCTTGTCCATTTGAGATTGTGCCTCGGGCTTGTTTATTTCCTCCCTCCTGCCCGGCACGTCCTCTGCTCTCTGGCCCATGGCTCTGATTCAATCTATCTCTCGATTTGTCGCTTCATTTTGTCGGGTATGTCGTGTATGCTTATTAAAAATAGAATATGGAAGCTCTGTTTGTTACAGACAGAGGGAGGTCAGTGCCGAAATCTGAAAGTTAATTTATTCTTAAAATCGATAAATATCGAGTCTGGGTTGTCATCAGTTATATTACGTTTATGATTAGAGTTCAATTGATTAGAATAAGCATTGAGACTTTTTATAATACATATCTACATGTTGCATTTTGATGCAATCGATAATTATCGGTCTTGTCTCAGTTTATAATTTTATTCAAACGCATATTGCTAGAGATAAATGTAAGGAGTTCGAACTTACATATACAGCAAAATTATTAATTTGTAAGATTTAGTCAAATTTCGCTAAAAATCGATAACTATCGACTTATGTTTCGAACTAAATATGATTATAACTATAATTTAAAAATAAAGTACTAAACGAACTCTCATTAATTCAAATCGATAAATATCGATTTTACCACATCTATCGTTTCTGGAACTATTTATCGCTGTAATGAGTCTTAGCCGCATATAGTAGACATTAAAATACTAGGCAAATATAAAGTTTCAAACATACTCATTTTTCTAAACATCGATAAATATCGATTTTGATTGATTTATTCATATGTATTGACTTTATGCGCAAATTTCTCTAATTCTCATATACAGAATTATAGATGATAAATCTATGCAACAGCTGAATGCTTTTACAGGGTATTTGCTAGTCCTTTACTCTAGCCTTAAACATTCTCGACTTCTGTTTGTTTGTGTTTGTCTGTGTTACATTCAAATTTCTGTTGCCCATTTACACATGTCCGACATGACATAATCGTTTTTTCGGAAATTATTTAGGAAGAACGCCCCAGCAGAACTTGAAACCTTAACTTTGATAAACACAAACAAACACACACACTCTCACATACACACTATCATACACACACACGCACACTGAGACTCTCTTACGCACATAGATCGTTCGGGGGCTTGAAATGACATCTGTGGGATTTGATAATAAACTAATTTGCGCAACGTTCCACTCATTTGTTGTCTCTGCTCTTTTATTCATGAATATGCAATTAGTGTGCAAATTTAAGTGTTACGGCCGGTCTATGGCTCTATTTATTATTAACACTAAATGATTTTAAGTACTAGTATTCAATTTCAATGCTCGTCGGTCTCTTTTTGCTGGCATTTGGCCAATTTGCCCATCTTTGGGCTTCGAGCCGCAAAAACTAGGCTATGAAATTTTTGTCGAAATGCCTCAAAGTCAAACAAGACATGAATTGGTCATGTTAAGCTAAAAACAACTGTAAACTGTGCGGTCTACGTATGACTGTCAGTGTGTGGCTGTGTGTGACATGTCAAAGAATTTTTTGTATAAATTTTACTGAACTGTGGGTCAATTGGAACTTAAAGCAAATTTCTAAGTTATTTTTGGCAATAGAGAATAAATTGTTTGGATATATAAGTTATTTTTGAGGTACTTTTAGAATATTTGTTTATGAATATACAATTATTTAAAAAATAAATAGCCTGTTCTACTAGTTCTGCTCGCTTAGAGTTATTTCGTAGCTGTTTAACCTCTATTACTCAGGTACACTCATTTTTTAAATCCTTTGTCAATTTTAATAAACTTTCAAAAGAAACTCAAATATTTAAATTATAGCTTTAAAAAAGACATTGTTTATGCCTAGTCACATAGATAACATAATTTGTTAACAGCTATTATATTGCTGTTTAAATGTTAACAAAAATCTGTTAATCTTCAATGCTGTTCAAGTGTTAATTAACTTTTTTACTAGATTAAAGTGAAATTCCTAAATTAAATTTCATTGAAAGCAATTCAAACCTCGAATAGCAAGCACACTCCGAATATTCTATATCAACACTTAGATGCACACTTAAAAGACTTTTGTTTCAGCAAAAGCTGAAACTGAAACTGAGGCATTGTCACCTGTAATGTGAGAGGAATTTGTTTTCTTAGACAATGTCAACTATTTGTTTTGATGATAGTCTTAGCAGCGGGCGTGCTTTGCCACTTGTTCTTTAATAGCAAATTTCAACACATTATTTTATCCCAAACATTTATAGCTACAATAAATATTTATAAATATATAAATAAATAAAGAAAAAATATTATAATTTAATCTTACACTTCAGAATCTCATTATTAAATAAAAAATTGTACAATAAAAATAAATAAATAAATATCAAAAAGGATTTTTTATAAAAACCTAAATAGGTAAAGAAAAATATTATAATTTAATATTACTTTTAAAAGTATCTTTAAAATTACATTAAAAATTTAAAAAAAAAATACAAAAAAATCAAAATAAAAAATAAATAAAATAAAATTAAATATCATATATATATTTCTATTTATATATAATATAATTATATATATAAAAAATCCTTTTAAAATAGTCAAAAAGTTTATTATTAAAACCTTATGCAAATTTTTTACATATAAATAACAAACATTTAGTTCAGTAATCATTTAGTTTAGTAATCATATAACTTATATGCATAGAATCCCTTTAAAAGTATTTTTTATTATAATTATTATTAAAATACTAAGTTTTAAGTTTCATTTAGTATTTCACACATAAAAAAAAAACAAATATCGTTCCTTCATAGCCAATTTCTACTGTACATGATTGCTTGACATGCAGTTAAATGAAAGTCAAAGTCAACTGAACTGAAAGATTTTCTTTTCGTTTTTTGTAATCCATCTTCGAATTAACGACCATAACAATTGCTTTGTCATATAATTTTGTGGAATTTATAATTAAAATTGATTGAAAATAGCTTTCGCGGCGTGCCTTAGGCTCATTAATAATAAACCACAGACTTTGACTTCGACTCGGAGCTCTCTTTGCGGAGATTACGATTCGTGTTAAACAGTTTGGTTAATTAGCTTTACAACTCAATTGGAAATGCATTGTTTGTTGTGTGGGGCGTGGCACGCCCATGTGATGGTCTAATAACCGTTAGCTATTAAAATGCCTATTGGCCAGAGAATTCAAAGTCAAACAACAAATTAATTGACGCCGCATTCACTTTGTCTCATTTGCAATTATTTCTCTTTTTGCTTGCAGTACTTCACACCTCGGCGAGTTTAGCGTTAAACGAGAGTTGGGATCCAGACGTCAGGTGAGTCATAAGCACGAGATATTTAATAGATGTATATGCTATATAGACATATTTCCATTCACAGAGACGATATGGAAATGATGTTGAATAAAATAGTTCCCGAAGGTTTACCCTACAGGCATTCGTGCGAAGGACCCGACGATATGGTGGGCTATAATGATTTATATGATATATTTTCGGGTATCTTGATTCTATTCAATCTCTCTTTTTCAGCCCGCACACGTGAAGGCCTGCTTTCTGGGCAGCTCACTGACAATCCCCATTACCGATGGCAAACTCTCGCTGGGCACCTGGCAGGGCGTTTGGCTGTGCGAGCATCGCGATCAGGCCGGCAGCCGTAAGCTGGTAATCACGCTCACCGGCTGTCCGCGCGAACAGGCTGTCCGCAGTCCGCTGTCACCCGTCTCGCCCATCGCCAGTACGTCCAGTTAGGGGCGGCCTCGCTCCACCCGCGACAGCCGGTAATCGCGGGGGAGCGACAATAATGACATCATTTCGTCGAGGAAGTTGATTTTACAAAAGAATTTAGCTAGGGCCACAGCACAGCAGCGAGCGGCGGCCGTAATAGCCGCCGGACATGGTTTAATTGGAGCAACTGCATCCGTTGCGGCACCGGCGCCACCCGGCGCTGTGCCCATCGATACGAAGACGCAACGTTTGCTGTTGCGGCAGCGTTTGCATTTGAATTTAAATTTGAATGTGACCGAAACGCTCCAGGATGGCGTTGATATTGATGATGTTGATGAGGATGTCTGCGACGACGACGATGATGACAATGGTAATGATGATGATGTGGATGACAATAAGACTGCATCCATTGATGATCGAAGCGTTGTCATTGTTGACAACGTTGCGGATGTCGTCGATGCTCAGGGCAGTGGGCGTCGCCGTGTTGGTGATAATATACAAACCGTCACAACAGTGCCTCAAACCAAACAACAACAACTAAGACATAAGATCACCGCAGCAACAACAACAACAACAACAACAGAAACAGAAACAACAACCAGCTCATCAACAGCATCTAGCGCATTAGCTAAATTCAATCGTATACTCGAGTCTGCTAAACTGGAACCACATCGGGCCTCGTCAGCGTTCAGCAGCGCAACGCTGCAGCAACGCTTGGCGTTGGCCTATCCAGAGCTGCAACAACAACAACAGCAGCAACAACAACAGCAGCAGCAACACGAGTTACGACAAATCGACAACCTCCCACGTAGCACAAGTCGTGGCATTGCCGTCGTTAGCACTCCATTAACATTGCAAGCACTAGACACAATAAAAACTAAGACGACGGCAATGTTAGAACAACAACAGCAACAATTGCTGCAACAGCAGCAGCAGCAACACGACGCCGCTGATTATACGAAACGAAATGATGTGCATTATTTGTTGAAACAGTTAAATAGTTTTAGTGATATAGAAGAAATAGAAATTGTTGATATGAAGCAAAGACAGCAGCGACAGCAACAGCAGCAGCAGCAACACCACCAACAGCAGCAGCAGCAGCAAGAACAACGCACAAGCAGATCCTCTGCAGCTGCCGCTGCACCTGCGCCTGCAACTGCAACTGCTGGCTGCTCCAGTTCTTTGGAACTGATGCCCATGTCCCGTTCCATGTTGCCCATCGCCTTGGGCTCGCCATCGACACAGTCGCACAAGGGCAACTTTATGGGGCATGCGGGCGACAGTACGACACGATTGCAATTCGATGATTATTTGTTCGAATCGTGTCATTATCTGGAGACAAACTATTTTGCCGCTACCTATCGCACTGCCATGGTCGAGAGCAGCTCGCACGAGTTCCGGCCCTCGACCACAACGCCGACGAGCACGAGATCGGACAGCTTTGAGCTGCACGAACTGGAGCCGCCGAGCGTTATATGCAAGGCGGCACCGATGCTGGACTATCATGCCGCATCGCCGCCGCCATATCAGGCGGAGGTGCGCATGACCAGCAGCGGTGTCCAGACGGAGCTGACTGTCGAGTCGCAGCTCAGCCATAGCAGCGGCAGCTCGAGCTCAGGTGGTTCGCCGCATGTGCCGCCCTTTTTCATATGCTGCTACACGCCCATCGATCGTTGGCGGGCAAGGCGTATGGGCGCGGCAGCAGCCGCCAAGCGCCAAGCTAATCCAGAGAAGAACGGCCATGCTGTCTGACAGTGAAAATGAATTTAATACAAATAGACGAGAAGAGCGAAACGAACTAAGCGTCAGCTGCGCTGTTTCATTTGCGATATCAACAAAGGATTCCATTTCGAAGACAGTCAATACACAAAACTTCGCCTAATAATCATTTCAAAAAGTTTAAAAACATGTACAATTTTTTATACACACACCAACACACACTCACACACACACACACACAATCAAACATCGCACATTTTTGCAATACACTCAAAAAAAAAAAAAAAAGAATACATTTTGATAGACTTAAAACTAAAGTTAAATTTATTGAAAACAAAAGAATCAACTCATTTGGAAATGTTGTAAAAAATAATGAAATGAAAAGCAAACTTCAAGCATGTCATCATAATTAAATTGTAATTGAATTGTTTCAATCAAATAAAATACTAAATAAAATTTCAAGCAAAACGAAAATTGTTAACAAAATGCGCAAAAAACAACACAGAAATTTGTAGCCAGCGAAATGAAGTTGAGAATTGTGAGAGCTTGTATAGTAAGTTGTTTAATAAATAATAATAATAATAATAATAATAATAATGAGAAAGCTAAATAACTATATAAACTGAACGAAAGAAACGCACAGGCTGAAAACTGTTTGGAGTTTTTTAAAATTATTAATTTATATTTCTAAATATTACTTTGACTAAATTTAACCAAAAACATTTCTGGCAAATTTTTTTCATTTTAAATGAAATAAAAAATTCTTCAAAATTCCGGCATCAACTGTGCGTTTCCTAGTCAAAAGTTATGCATTGATTTTATTCGTAAAACAAGGCAAGAGATTAGCAACAAATGCAATTGTTACAACAATTAACACTATATAGAATAATAAACAAAAATATTATGTTTTTAACACGATTTCGCTAGAGACAAAATTATATTGCATACTTTTTGGCACAGCAAAGTATGCTATAAATGATATTATAGCGGAACGCGTGGAATCGAAACGTGTTGGAATTTCGGTTTTTATGATCAAATTTGTATTTGTTGATTTAATTTGTAAGCATCTAAAAGTAAAACAAAAATCAACTGGAATTGTTCGAGCACAAGCAGCAACTGCTTTTTAGTTTTCCTTTCATTTTCTTTTTCTCTCTATCTATCTCTCTCTCTCATCAATTGTGAACCCAATGGAAAGCAATATTAGTTATTAAAATTCTGAAGAAAAAACAAAGTAAATCATGTGTAGTATTTGGTCAATTTGGTTGGAATGAATGGAAACAAAAAAAAAAAACCAAAACGAAAACAATGTAAGCTAAACTATTCCATTAATTAATAACTAATACATAGACATAATATCACTAAGCTTAACAAACCAAAAAGACACGCGCTTTAGTTGGAAACAAAACAAGTTTGAAACAATAAAATATTGAAAAAAGTTTTTTAACAATCATTTCTCTGAGTTATCAACTCGATTGTGTATTATTTCAACATATATATAGAGCCTTAAATTTTAAATTGGGCATATCATATGCTGACATAATTGGAATGCTAGCAAATAGTGAAAGTAATTTCAGGTTTTTCAGCTCAGTTCTTCCAAAAACAAAACAAAAAAACATTTTAAATGATACAAACAATGAATACACAAAAAGAAACCAAACAAATGCCTTTTACATGCCCACACGTACACTAATAGAAGAAGACAAACTAAAAACTTAAAATAAGTAAATGAATAAATAAAGCTAAAACTGTTTAACAACACTGAAAAATCGAATGGAGTAAGATTTGGTTCAAACAATTAACGAAAATCTCACAAGTTTGTTAAATGTGAAATTTGTTAAAAAATAAAAAAAAAAAAAACTGAGAACAACAATTGTTAAGTGGGTAAAAGTTAGCAAAACAAAATATAAATAAATATAATATCTATTGTTGTATGTTTTATTCTGAAGCGCACGAAAAACGTCATAAATAAATAACAGAAAAAAACAGACATGCAAAATGTAGCTAAAGAAATGTTAAGGTAACAATTTTTGTAAACTTTTTGATATGTGATGATGATTTGAATAAATTAAAGCCACAAAAAAATAAGATAAAAATAAAAAAAAACTAAATAAATACATAACTTAGCCGTAGATATTTAAATAAACAAAACAAAAAATTTATATAAAAAATAAAGAAATTCTTATAAAATAAAGTAGCGCAACGCAAAATTTAGTGCATAATAAAACACACAAAAAAAAACATGCTAGTTAAAATATGAAAAAAAAAAAACAAATAATAAATTGATGAAAACTTGTTAAACTTTAAGCTGTAGACTCGGCAAGCCGAAGCACATGTCTAGCCCCGAACTGAGCTGCGACAGTTGCCACAGATCTTTTGATTTGTGTTTTTGGGAACTTTCGAACAAATTTGCAATCATTTTTCATCCATAGTTTACTCTAGGGCGGGGCTATATATCTAGCAATATTCATGGCAATTCAATTGTATTAACGACATTGATAAATCTGAAATGTAAGCAAATAAAAATAAATAAAAAAAAAAACAAATTTAGCGAGCATTTTGTAGAAACGTGTAGTTAAAAAAAAATAAAATAAATACAACTAAATAATATTTATCAAATTGAATAGTAAATCTATGTGCATAAGTAGCGAAATATTCAATTGTAAATAGATTTTTAGTTTTCTTATGCTTTCATTTATTTTTGATTTTTGTTGTTAAGGCAATATTAGAATGTTTATGGTTTGGTTACTCAACAATTCACAAACACAAAGCTTTAAATAATTTAATTAAATCAGATTTTGATACCATTATCATTGATAAATTCCATTGTAGATACAAACTTGTATTGAAAAAAAAAAAACAAAAACCCAATTAATTAATAACAATTAGTCAGCTAAGTCAATGTCGCCTAATGTGAGTTCTATAAGCATACATAAATTTATAAAATATTAATAATAACAACACACACACACACACATATTAACTATAAAAGTGCAACTACTTTTCAAAAACATCAACAAAAAATCCACACAAAAAAATAACAAAATATATATAAACAAATAAAAGCAAAAAAACTACAACAGGCCTGCATCACGACACAACATTCACAACACAAAGCTTTTATAAAACTATTTAAAAATATATATTTAAAAAACAAACAAAAAATGTAAAAAAAAAAATAATAATCCTGCCAAGTAACATTCGAAATACCTGCTTGATGAAGATACACCCGCTTTTGCTAAAAGAAAAACAAAACAAAAACAAAAACCAAAAAACTAAAACAAAAATTCAATAATAAAAAAAAAATACAAAAAATAAAATAAAATAAAAATGAAAGGCTTAATACGATTTTTATACTTTCGATATAATGATTTTTTATACTAAACGTAAAACTCTTTGAAATGAAACAAACAAACAAAAAAAAAGCGAAAAAAAACTGAACGATTTTTTGGGGGTATCAGCTAAAAAAAAAGTAACGTAACGTATTTTTTAACAAAAAAAATATTGATTTGTTGCAAAAATCGTACTTACAGTCGATATATGTATATATATATAATATACGAATGTAATTATATATATATATATAAACATATATATAAACCCTAACTGCAACTATGGAACGAGAGCACAAATTTTGTTTAACAAAAATAAAAATCAAATACTAAGAGAAAACATTTTTTTAAATTCCACTCTCAACACACATACAGACAGACACACATACAGACACACATATATAAAATCAAATATATACATATTTATATATATATACAAACCCTCAAACTAAATATATGAACATGTATGTATGTATATCTAGCTAAAGAATCGCACAAATTGATCACCGAACTTTGCTTTATGCCAACTTCCTCTTGAAGACCCAATCCCTGCCCCAAACAAACACACACACACATACACTAACTACAACTACAATTTGTTAATTATATCACACACACACAGCCTATAAACGCGTTTTTTTGTATGCGCATACAATTTGTAAATATATATTAACTAATTTTACCTAAAAAGAAACAAATAAAAAAAATAAAAACCAAAAATGACAAAGAATTTCAAGCATTCATTTAGTTTTCTCCTATTGCATTTGTATATGCACAATGTGTTTCAAGCGAAATGAGAAAAAGACAAAAAAAAAAAAAATGAAATAATGCAAATCGAAATCGTTTTTACCCAAATGGAACACATGGTGTATGTCTATTTATCTATGTATTAGATATCAAAAACAAAGAAAAACAAAAGAAAAACGCATACTTTAACGAAGAAAATGTCAACTACAATAAATGAGCAGATGGAGAAAAGAAATATTAAATTGCAAAAAAGTGGGAAAATCGAAGAAATGATATAAAATAAAACAAAAAAAAAAAAACAAAAAAAAAACTAGTGCAATAAATAACAAATTATTCGGTAATAAATGTAAAATTAAATACATTTAAGTAAACGCTTTGTAAAATACATATAAACAATTTATTTAAAATACAGAATGAAAAGAGAAAAAATGGAAAACAATAAAAAATGAAAAAAAAAGAAAATGAAATGAAATGATTATGAAAAATGAAAACACTATTGAGTAATAAAAAGCGTTATGCATTGACATTGACACACGTGATTCGATATCTCATCTTATAAGCATAAATCAATAAGATAAACAATAAAGAATAAATTAAAGAAACATGCCCATTTCAATATGATCTGTACAAGTTTAATTTACAGCATTGTGAGTATATATTACATATTCAGTGCTTTTATTTTTCCTCCCTCTCTTAATTCTTAGTTATCTTATTGTATGGCTCGGCCCACACCATCGAAGGTTTTTTCCTTATGATCAGCAGCATTGGCGCGTGACTCATAGTTGCAAATGGTTACACCATGGTAATGGGCCTCTGTAAACTCACCACGCAGACCTGGAAAGGAAGGCAATTAACAGAGTTGTCTATATATCTATATATAATTAGATTCACTTACCTATATAGTAAATGCGCGTGTTATCATCCCCAAAGTTACTAGGGAAATACAGCGACAGATGATGCACAGAGGAAAATGTTACAACTCTGTAATGAAAAAAAATTTAAATATTATAAATATTTAGATTATAATATAAGGGTTTATGGTATATAACATTATCTATAGATTTTACTTTACAAATAATCTTAATAATTAGAAATAATTTGTTTTAAATTAATTACTATATCTATAATGTATATCTATCCATATCTATATCAATATCTATCTATATCTATATCTCTATCTATATCTATATCTATATCTATATCTACATCTATAATCTATATACTTTAACGGTATCTTAAGCACACGAACCAATCAAAGAACTTTTAAAATAGATAAGTATATGATATATATGATCTATATTACATAAATGTATATATATAATTTCTATCAACTTTTAACTTAATGTTAAGCTAATCAAATTGAAGAAGTTTTCTATTATATATACTTGATACATATGATATATAGTACATCAGAATCACCTACTTAGGTGAGTATTCCACTTCTCCCCGACAATCGCGCGTCAATTCAAACTCCTGATCCGCCTTGCCACGTGCATCATCGAATGTCATCTTGGGTCGATTCTTGTAGCTGTCAACAAAATGCAAAAGGAAACATCAAATAATGCACGACTATAGTGATACCCTCCTAGTAATATACATACAGCTTCATCAAACTTGGATGCGTGTTATCATTGGGCCCTCGTATGATAATGCCCTTTAGCTTAATGTTGCCGGTAAAGGGTATATTGAACAAAAGCTCCTCATCGGCATCGCTTTGTACAAACTGCAACAAAAAATATTATAACTTCTATATATACTGTTACTGGTACGCCCACCTTGCTGGTATCCAAACGTTTTTCGTACGGCTTGAACACCGTCTTGCCGCTGCCATCGGTTTCCTCGTTTAAACACTCCGTATTCTCGATGTCAATTTTCGTATACAAACTGTATTCGATGCCCATTTCCAGTGCATTGTCGATATCGGTTGCCTCGTGGCTGCAGCCGCGGCCATGATCATGCGAGTGTCCGTGTGGCATTTTTTGTGAATAATAATAATAATTATAAGAGTTTCAAATAAAAAAAATATACAAACAAGTGACAAGAATTTTATGCAAGTAATCGTAATTGTGTGAGATTCAGCACTGTTATCGATATACCGATAGTTGAGTAAACTTAATTGATTAGTGATGGCAGCAAATAAAATATCGTTGGCTACTTAAACACTTTATTAAATGAACATTATTTAAATCGTCATATTTGAAGCAAACATTTCTACAGCTTAAATTAGTTAACTATTAATTAACGCTTAGTTGTCACATTTATGCAAACATTTGATCACTTTTCGATACACTTAACTTAAACAAATTACGGATATAGTATGTCTAGTTGAAGTAGTTTATGGTTGTAGCATAACAGTGCGTATATATTGGAGGACATCTGGATGGACCAGAATGCCCATGTGATCGACGCCCTGCAGAGCCAGCGTTGATATATGGGAGGATGTGTAGCCCTCCCAGCTTTGGCAGGCGCGCAGCGAACGTTGATTAACGGTACCATCGCCATAGCCCATGTTGAGCTTCGGGGTTTCCCCGTTTATATTGTCCTTTTTGTATACCAAACTAAAGAAAAAGAAGTATTAGATATAGTTTCAATTAACTTTTGGTTATTTGATTTACCTCTCAACTGTGCTGACCCCATCGCCATATAAGCAATGCAACTCCACATCTGGAGGACTAAAGTTTTGCGTATAACGCATTGTATCCTTGCGCATTTCCCAGCCCGTCTTGTAGTCCAGATCCGTGAAGAACTCCTGCAGCTGTGCCATGGTGTAATTACGCGATGGTGTCGAGGCCAGCACCTCAGATGGTTTCCAGAACAGTGGCGATGGCAGCAGCCAAGCTGTAGATGGATGCGAGATCTGCTCAGCACGCAGAATTTTGGCGCTCAGAGCAAACGAGTCCAAGTCATCGCCCATGGCGAACACCTTGACGGCCTTGATGCTGCCCGCCCAGGCGCCAGCCAAACTGATTTGACGACGAACGTATTGAGCCTTCCACTCGACTGTTTGCTCCTGCAGGAAGACGAGGGTCATGGGACTGCCCATGCTGTGCGTTATGAAAGTAATGGCAGTCTGATTGTTAGCCTCGTAGGTGTCCTCCACCAGCTGCTTGAGATCGATGAAGAATTGTTTGTTCTCATCTGAAAGCAAAGAATCATTATTAGTTTATAAAATATCAAGTATTTTCTGTACCTACTTGGCGCCCGTCGGAAGTCGTAGGGAGCTCCACGTATATTTTTACGGCGCACATATCCTAGATCTGCCAAGACATTGGCTATGTCCTTAAAATACGCTCCAGCCTTATTTCTCGTGGGATCTATCCATTCAACTACTTCCGGATCACCCCAGCCGGGTATACGCGTCTCCACACCTGGCGTATTGTGCGTTGTCCTTGTCACGCTGTCATAGTAGAGCTTAACATTATCGATCCAGCAATAGACCATCGGTATGACCAACTGCTCCAGGTCCAGCCAGAGATTATACCAGTCATGTGTCTTCTCGCAGATGAAGTAGGGCGAGTCTGACTTGGACAAACGTGCCTCGAGTTGAGAGCCACCGTCACCGGGCACTGAAAATTTTGCAATTGTGACCTTGGAATTTTATATATATTCGAATCAGTACAAACCAAATATAACGGGACTCAGAACTGGTTCCTTTGGTGGCGCTGGTTTTGGTGGATGTTTGTCTTTTTTGCTAAAAGGCCAAAAGCAATTGCCAACACTGAACAATGCCACAAAGAGCAGCGCTGCGAATATTATGCTGTGCAAACAAAGTCTCATGATGATGTGCGTAGAATAATAATAAATGATCCGCTGGCGAGCCTCTGCTTTAAATCGTTACACTTCAGCGGTCGGTGGACAGATAATGGTATTACTGTTATTAAATCAGCAGACGCAAACAAATGAATCAGCGCCTCAATTGCCTGTTTACATATGAGCACTTACAAACAACATACATATATAAGTATGTATGCATAGATATATGTATGTATGTATATCAGATGTCAGCCAAAATTCAATTGACCTTTAAACCAGTAAATGTAACTGTAACTGCAATTATGGGCAGCTCTTTTCCGCATCTCAATGTGGCGCGATATTGATAGCCTCACTGCTGTTGTTGTTATTCTTTTTGTGCGCTTTCATAAACAAAGAAATCAGGTTTTGTTGTTGTTTCCGTGGCGTTATCTTTGATATTGAACACTTTTGTTATTGTTAGTCTTTTTTTCTGCGCATCTGTTTTGCCAGTGCTATGGAGTTCTGCACTGACTTTGGTATTTTTTAATTTTTATGCGTATGGTCACATAGTACTGTGCTATGAATTCAAATTAATTGCATTTTAAGGTACAAAATAGATTTAAGATATAGTACTAATATTTTTGTTATTTTTAGTTTATAATTTTGCATTTAAAACAAAACCACATTAGTCACTGCAAAAATGCTGTTTCTAGATACTGCAATATTGCAACGATAGTGATTGCAATCAGTGTGCAAATCGATACTCACGACTTGCGTGTAATGACGTATCGATATTGGTATTAATTGACACGACCGGCAAATGCACTTGTTTAGCGCATTCAAAAGCAAACTTATTTATTTTAACTAAAAATACTCGCAATTGCAGCCTGGAACGCACATAAAGCAATATGCAGGAGTTTTTCAGAGTGCTGATGCCGGACGTGAAGAAGGAGCTGCGTCGCGGCATCATCGAGTGCTCGAAACGCGGCCTACTGCACAGCACCAAATGGCTAGCGGAGATGCACCATGGCTTGAGTGATATAAATATCGACAATGCGCCGCCAGATGATGATCATTCGTTCAGCGAGTGCCAGCTGGAGGGTATTACGCCAGCGGAGTACGGCGACTATTTCCTAGCCAAGAGTTACTACGATGTGCGCGAATACGATCGAGCAGCGCACGCTGTGAGGAACTGCGAATCGAGCGTGCCGCGTTTCCTGCATCTCTACTCCACGTACATGGCACGCGAGAAGCGACGTCTCGACTCCACCACCGATCAGGCGAATCTCAATGAGCCAAATCAAATGCGAGACTTGACAGATCTCTTGGCCACGTTACGTTCGGAGCATGGTCGCGGCCGCTTAGATGGTTATGGAATATATCTATATGGCGTTGTACTCAAAGCATTGAACCTGAATAAAGCCGCTGAGCAAATGCTTCTGAGTGCTGTGCGCATGGTACCAATGTTGTGGAGCGCCTACCTGGAGCTATCGCCACTCATTATGGAGAAGAAGAAGCTGCTAAGCATGCAGCTGGGCGGTCATTGGATGCGTCATTTCTTTATGGCGCACACGTACTTGGAACTGTATTTGAACGACGACGGACTGAAGATCTATGAGGATCTGCAGGCTGCCGGCTTCAGCAAGAGCATCTATATAACCGCACAAATGGCGCACGTCTATCACAATAAGAGGGGTTCGTAGCTGAAGGATTGCTATTTACAATTTCTAATATTATATGAATATAATATATTTCAGATGTGGACAAAGCTATCGAACTGTTCCAGGCCCTGCTGGAGAGCGATCCCTATCGCTTGGACAATGTGGATACCTACTCAAATTTGCTGTTTGTCAAAGAAATGAAGACCGAAATGGCACAACTGGCGCATAAAGCTGTTAGCATTAACAAATATCGACCCGAGACATGTTGTGTCATAGGCAAGTAGTGAAGAGCATAACTTAAGTAAATACTAAACTTTTCTCTACTCCAACATAGGCAATTACTATAGCATACGCTGTGATCATCAGGTGGCAATTTCATATTTCCAGCGCGCCCTGAAACTAAATCCCAAGTATTTGGCCGCCTGGACGCTGATGGGTCACGAATTTATGGAGCTAAAGAACACAAATGCGGCCATACAAAGCTATCGCAAAGCTGTGGAGGTCAACAAGCGTGATTATCGCGCCTGGTATGGCCTGGGCCAGGCCTATGAGATCATTAAGATGCACTACTACAGCCTGTATTACTTTAAAATTGCCCATCAATTGCGTCCGTATGATTCACGCATGCTTGTCGCACTGGGCGAGACCTACGAGAAGCTGGACAAATGTGAAAATTCTGTCAAGTGCTATTGGAAGGCCTGCGACGTGGGCGACATCGAGGGCATAGCCATGTATAAGCTGGCCAGCCTGCACGAGAAGCTGGGCGACAACGAGACGGCCGTCCATTGCTACATCATGTATTGCGAGGACGAACGCGCAGCCACCGACAAACAGAGCCTCTACCAGGGCTTCATGACGCTGGCCAACTACTACGAGAAGAAGTGTGACTATGAGCGTGCCGCGTACTATGCCTACAAGTGTCTGGATTCGGATGATGTAAGTCAATTAATTAACCTCTCCTACAGCTCTTTAATACTCTCAATTTTACAGCGCAAGACGGAAGCGAAGGCGCTGCTAAAGACCATCGATTATCGACGCAGCGCTGAAAGCCAGAAGAAAAAAACCGCCACGACGACTGTGGCCACGGCAGAGACCAGCTCCGAGGATGAAATGGAATGGGAGCAGCTCGATGTGCGAGCCCGCGTGCCATTTACCTCCATAGCCGATGCGGGCAAAGCAACGTCAACGGCAACAGCAACCGCAACAGCAACGTCAACCTCAACAGCAAGCTCCAGTGGCAGCTCAGCTTCAGGTGCATCTACCTCGGCTGCGTCGCGACGCTTTCGTACGGGGCCGCGGAGTGTGCGTCGCGTGCAGCCCATCCAGCGAACTGTGACGGGACCCACGGCAAATAGCACAGCGACAACCCCAGCGGCGACAACAACGATATCTACAATAAGCGAGGAGACGCCCGGCGGTAGTGCGGCAACAACAGCAACGGAAACGGAGACACTGGAGGAATCAACGCCGGCGACAGCAGCAGGAGAACAGCAGGCGGCACAAGATAGCAGCTCCATGGAGATATCGAGCGTGTCCATCGATTAAATAGAATATGTTGTGAATTCCATTCGAAATGATTGATTCTTCTCTGATTGAGTTCAGAAGGTTGCAAGGCCTGAACCTATTAAAATTGTATTAAAACTACAGTTTTTGTATGCAAATTTATATTATATTCAATTTGTATTGTTTATTATATATATATATTTATATATTATAGCTATTCGGAGTCGCCGTTGGAGTATACTTATGTCTCTGTATTAACTACATATTGTTATCATCTTAAGCATAAACTAAACCTAATAGAAACTAATCCTATTCCCATTTCACAGAGCTCGTCGGATGCACACGTGCAGCGCTATATTGAAGGTGACCAACAGGACGACCAGAAATAGTCCCAATATCAGGATATCCACATGAACCATATCGCCCGACATATCGAAGTCTTTGAGAAAATGCTCGGATGATTTGTAATAGCAGAAATCCTCATGGCAGGGCAAATCGCCGCGCTGATAGCCGTAGATGGCACGCATGAGTCCCTCGAAGATGTAGCGGAAGAAGGAGAAGTCACAAATGGGACGCAAGAACCAGGACAACTCACGCATGCGTATAAAGAAGCCGGAGAAGAGGAGGAACGGTATCGACACGGTGGGCACAATGAATATGGCCAGTTGCATGGACAACAAGGTGCCGCCAATGACGCCTATGAAGTGACCAATGAAGGCGGTCAGCACGCACATGCTCCAGCACATGGCAAATCTGGCCAGATCCGGCGGTTGCCCGGTCATAAAGTAACCAATTCCAATGAATAAACTCGGACAAAGCAGCTGCAGCGGCAAATCGGCCAGGACCTTGGCTATATAGTAGGCTCTGACAGAGTACCAGCCATTGTAGTACTCCCTGATGAAGACGGGCGCATCCTGAACGCAGAGCAGTATGGAGGGCATGGCATTGCCAGAGAATACGAAGAGTATGATGAAGAACATGCAGGAGACGTTGCTGATGACCTTGTTGGCATCGTTGCCGATCTGCCAGTAGACCACGCCCAGCAGCAGGCCAATCACAATGTGCATGATCACACGCATCTGGACGGCAATCTGGAGAGGATTAGGAATAGATTAATATAAAGATACATTGATAGATCTATGCCATGCTACTCACGGCATCCCTGGACATGGCACGCAGATGTCTGTACATCAGAATACGCAGCTGATACCAGAAGCCCACCTGCTCCTTGGGACGCAGCACCTGATGGACGGAAGAGCTCTCCGCCAGCTTAATAAAAGCTGCTGCAATCAAATTGAGGGAGACAAGAGAAAGGAACAGATAGAGCAGTGCAAAAAATGAAGGAGAGTGGCATGCAAATAGGACCATGATACAGAAGCAACAGATAAGCGGGTAGAGATGATCAGCAAATCGTCATCCAGTCAAAGATCAAGCTGAACAAACTTACTCTGCTCGTCCGCGGGAGAGCTATCGAAGCTCTGTAGGCTATCATACTTGGATTTGTTTTGGGTGATCAGAGTCTCGCAGCGCTGATTGGAGGACTCGCTGCCCACCTCGAGTACTAAAGAGATGGCCATTAATATATCTCCAGGAAATACTTCCTTCATTACCCACCAAAATCTCCTGGATTGTAATACTGTGGACAGCTGAAGCCCGCCACCTGAAAGCTCTCCAGCATCTCATGTTGTGCGCCCGCAAAAAGTACTTCCCCATGGGCCAGCACCAAGATATCGTCGAAGAGCTGCATCAACCTAGAGCTGGGCTGATGCACTACACAAACCACAATCCGCCCGTTGTGCGCCAATTTCTGCAAGTAGCCCATCACCTGGTAGGTGGCCACGCTATCCAGTCCGCTGGTGGGCTCATCAAAGAACATGATCGGCGGATTGGTGATCAGCTCAATGCCGATGGACAGACGCTTGTGCTCCCCGCCAGAAATGTCCCGGACCAGCGTATGCCGGCACGAATGCAAGTTGAGCACCTCTATAATGTCATCCAGCTGGGGAAGGGGATTGTAAATGGATTAGAAACTGTTCAAATAGGTTGAAATTTATCTTTGATGGCGTATGACAGCCGTAGATATGATTTTTTTATATTTTTGTATAAGTGTCATATGATTGGGTTTCTGTTGAATTAGTGATATCATATAGGTCTAGTTTTGGGAATATAGGTACTTCTTTAATATATGTATTGCAAGGTTTTTCATTATATATACCTGTATATATAGCTATTTTATACAATCGATAAATATCGATATTAATATCAAATTGGTTTTAGTATATTTCAAGAAAATTTTGGTTATTTTTTTAGTTCAAATAGTAATATAAAATAAATAGCACTGTCTAATACTGTTATCAATCGCCTTTGTAGGAAGTCGATAAATATCGATTTTAGTCCGATTTTTTCTAAACATATGAAAGATTTTATGATATGAATTTGTATTCATATATGTTGTCAAAATTAATGAGTAATGGTTTTATTTACTTTCGAAATCGATAATTATCGATATATACCCTCAATTCCCCTTTATAAGTTAAATGAGGAATTGAGAGTATATATATATGAGAGTATATATGTATATATCTCAGTTATTGTATAAAATTACGAATCAACTGATACCATCTACTTTCTCGATGGATTAATATCGATAAATGGTCAGTTGCGATTCTACAGTTTTCTCTAAAATTTAAATATGTGTAGATTTAGTAGGGTAAAGTTTCTAATGGTTGTATTATAATGGCATTATAATAAATGGGACTGCAGTATTCTACTAGTCGAGGGTATGCTACAGTCATAAATGCCTCCACAAAAACCAAAACTTCACTTAAAACATTTTCCTACTTACAATGATTAGCTTCTGCTGTGTCGTTGTGCCCGTGGGCAGTTTAAGATCAGCCGAAACACGTAACGTTTCCTGCACCGTGAGCAGCGAGAGCATCTCAAAGTTCTGAGCTATATAAGAAGACATTTTGCGAAAGGCCAGCAAATCCCTGGGCTGTCCATTGAGCAGGAATTGACCCGAAACACCGCTAACTCTGCAGATAACCAGATCGGTTAGTTGACATCGATTCCCAGACAAAATCACTCACTTAAATCCAGCCAAGACATTGAGCAGCGTTGATTTGCCGGCACCGGAGGGACCCAAGATGGCTGTCAGACGACCCGCTCGAAACGCGCCACAGGTTTCAGTTAGAATTTGATTCTTCGATTGGTTCGGGCCCTTCACCTTGTAGCAGACCTGCCTGAAGAGCAGCTCCAGTGGCTGTGCCTTGGCCTGGCCATTGGGCACAATGGCCCCAGCGTTATCGACCATTATCAAAGAATTTTGAATGCTTAACTCTCTGCTCTGATATGCAAGCGTCTGGCCTGGAAGGAGGACAACGCTCGACTGGGCTAGTGGTAAACGCGGTTATCGGTTTGCACTCTCCATTGATTGTGGAGTTCAAGTGCCTGCATTTATTATCAGCATTGTAATCGAGTCAACTGTTTAATCCGAATTCGGCAAAGGAAACAACGAAAAGTATTGCAATCTTATCTGACCGATCGGCTATATGGTTGTATATTGACTTTGTTGAAAGAAAACTGGAAAGGAAATTTTAAGAAATATTTTAATTTATAATAAAAGCTAAAAGGGTGTGAGTGAGTGATTGATGATGAAGAATGATCGATAAATAATGATAGATGGATAAATGGATGATCGATAAATATGATTAATTGATAAATGCTTCACGGAATTGATCTTTTACCCGATATGTTTGATGTATGTTATTAACGTATCTAAAGCCGTGTAGCTCAACTTATCACAGTTCTTAAATTTCAATATTTAATTTACGATTCTGTATGACGGAATATCATATATCTCTTCGAGTGTGAATCACAGGCAAAATTCTATATCTGAACATTTTTATATTATAAAATTTTTATAGAAAAAACTTTTAATTGCAATTTTTTCATTTCCATTATTAAAACACCTTATATCATAAATATTTTAACAGTTTTAATAGAAACATGTTCTCTCTTAAGCGTTCATGACTTGACTGAGGTCAGTCTAGCTATGGAGCTAATGTATTAGTTTACTTAATTTCGATTCCACATGCAGTGCGATAAGACAAATGATAACAACTGCAAATTATTATGTGTTGCACTTAGCAGAACTAATAGAACTGATAGACTATAAAATACTTTATAACTGTGAACAAGTTTAGTATCTAATGGAGGAGCTATTAGAAATCATTGAACTAAATGACTGACAACAAATTTAGTATCTAATAGGGAAGCTATTAGAAATGATAAACTGCCAGATACCCTATAATTCAGAGAGGTATTAGAAACTATTGACTACTCTGCAAATGAACAACTGGGGCGAATGGGGGAGTTTGTAGAAATTATAGACTTTAAGATACTCTGTACCTGAACAATTTTAGTGTGACAGATTTTTGTAATTATATATATGTCAGATACTCTAAAACTGAGCAAAGCTTTAGTATCTAATAGAAAGTTATTAGAAATTTTAGAGTATAAGATACTGAGAATTTCAAGATATTGATAAATGGGGAGACCCATTAGAAATAATGTTAACCTATAATCTACTATAGGGAACTCTATAATAGAGAACAGTTTTAGTATCTAATGAAAGAGTTATTCGATATGATAGACTAACTGAAACTCTATAACTGCAAACAACTTTAATATCTAATGGATGAGCTTTGGAAATGATAGATTATCATAGACTCTATGATTGAGAACAACTTTAGCATCTAATGGGAGATACGTGTGATAGAGTGAATTCCTTAATTATGTAAATCTTAACAAATTGAATGGCTTTAGTCATTCAAACGTTATACATATATATATAGTATTACAAGAATTAGATTCACACTCTATAAAAAATGTATGTATAGAATAACTAAAGATAGTTCGAGGGTCTTTAAATGTATGTCAAGTATAATTAATTATTATTATATATATAGCGTAATTGAACCTGGTTTCAAGTTAATCAAGAATATATTTAACGACACCATAAAGTATGCAACAAAATATTAGACGTTTTGTTTACAGTCCAGCTATGCTATCTTTCAAGTAAAAATATAATAATCAAGCTTCAATGAATTTCAACTGACAAACGAAAACAAAGTTAATTCCCCAAGAACATCAATTAAACTAATGCAACTGCGTAAAATGATTTCTTTGTAAATATATTATTTTGTTATAGATAATATATGCAGCTGAAATGATTTTCCTTGACGGGGCTTATCAGCTTCGAGTTACAATTTGCATATAGTTTGTATATTTTATATACTATATACATATATCCGCATACACAGCTGGAAAAGCACTTGCAATAACATTTTAAGGCGTTTCAGTTGTAGAGAAAAACTAGTTTTAAGCTATTAACTGGGAAACTATTACGAGTTTATCAAATGTTGACTTTGTAATTCCCATAGAGCTTTTATATTTGTATAGATTTATCCATATACAGCATATACTTATTGTTATTTGAACAATTGCTCGCTTCACTTCAATTAAATTTTCATCACGCGTCTTTCCTCACTCGATATGGGTAACCGATCTCCCGACACTAGCGGCGATCGCTTTCCACTGAAACACAAAACACAACTGAATTCAATTGGGTTTTATTTTATTTTTTATTGCCGGCTTCTGTTTATAGTAATCACGGTACTTGTTGAGCCGAGCCCCAACATGTTTGAGTTGGCTCTAAACGGGTGTGTAAGCTGCATGTATGAGAACAGTGGAGCAAACTTTATTGACTTGATTAGATCTTTAGCTGATTTATAAATTGCTGAAAATTTGTATGTTAATTAATATAGCTCTAATTATATAACACATTAATATTAAAAATATAAATGCTTTTCATAAAAAAAAATTATTTAAATTCTATTTATTCTTTTAATTTTATTTAAAAATCTTTTGAACTGTATGAATTGCGCATATATCTAATTAAATGCTTAATAAATTTAATTTTCTGAAAATATAATATATATATTTTTATTTTATTTATGAAACATTTTTATTTCACTGACTCAAAATTTTAAAAATATTTATTTATATATAGTTTTTTCAATGGTTGAGTTTTTTTCCTACAAAATTAAACTAAATTTAATTTTCTGAAAATATATAACATATTTTTATAATGATTATGAAAATATTTATATTTGTTATTTTTTATTATTTAGTTATTTTTGTTTTTAAAAAACAAAAAAAATTTAGTTCTATGAAAATATTTATTTTTTATATTTTAACTTTTTACATTTCCATTTTTTGGCATACGAAATGTCCATTAAAATTGTAATTTAATTGAATCTCTATTTAAAAGTAAGTTTTTGTATTATTTAAGCTGAATATTAAATTTATTGCCTCTTAATAAATTCAAAAAATTTAAATTTTATTAAATTTAAAATATGTTTACTATTAAAAAAATTGAATCTCATTGAATATATATATTTTTTTTATATATTTAATTCAAATTTATTTCTTAAATTATTAAAAAATTTAATATAATTTAAATATGTATTTATTTTAATTTATTAAAAATGTTTTCTTATAGAATTTTATTGCATTTTTATCTAGATTTAATTTTTTTATATTGCACATATGTAAACCACATACAAAAATATTATTTAATATTTTATGTATTTACTAAATTTGTATAAAAACTTTCTTTTTACGGTGGGTTAAGCTTAAGTTTAGATCATCAACTTTTTAGAATATTAAATAAGAGCTTTACTGTTTTCTAACATTTTTATACACTTGTTCTATAACTTGTCGATTTCTAGGGTTAAAAAATTACGTACTTTATCATGCAACTCTTCTAATGGTTTCTAAAAACTGCACAGTGGTTCCGTTCTTGACCAAAAAATTCCAAAAACTATGTATACAAATTTATTCAGTTTTATTACACAATAAGTTTACCGAAAAAAACACTTTGAGCTTAATAAAAATATGTATTTACATGCGCTTAAAACTAAGCAATAGTTGATGATGAGGGTCATTAATACGATTGTAAAAAAATACAAGAGCTATGCTAAGGTTTTTTGTGTATATATAAATCGAACAAATATATATTCATATATATAAATGTTACGGAATTGTGAATTGGTGTTACGCATTGGGTAAATATTATTTGCTGCAATTAGATAAGATAAGTATGTATGTATGTATGTATGTATATCACGATTTCTCCTTATGCTAAACGCTGTTCAATTCTTTGGCACATGGTTCACTCAATTAAATGCTAAAAGAAATCATAAATATACTCGCAGTTGGTCGACTCTATATAGTGTGTGTACATCTGATAAAATATATATGTATATGTAAACACATATCTAAAACAAACTCTATCAACTGTGAACGGAATGTGAGTTCAGCCCACTGGCGTATCATCTGAACAATCGGAGTCTGAAGGACATAATATAGAAGGCGATAATGCGCAACATGATCAGCAGGCCGAGCATAAAAAATATGGCCAGCTGATAGTTGGCATTCTGCATGTCCAGACTCTTGAGTATGTACTTGGGTCGCGACAGATGACAGTACATCTCGTTGCATTCCAAACGTTGTCTATCGTAGCCAAACAAGGCCAGCATCGCACCATCTAGACTATATTTTAGAAACGAGACATCGAAGAACCAGCGCAAATAAACAGGCGCATCCTTCTCCTGCAGAAAGAACCCGCTGAACGCCAGAAATGGACAGATGAAGAATGGTCCCAGTATTGCGCCCAGATTCAAATTCAATGCCGCACCAACAGTCAGTCCAATGCTCTGCGCCACCAGCGCCGTCATAAACACAATCAAAAAGAACATCCCAAAGCGCCAGGGCTCCAACGGCTGGCGTGTCATCAGATACGTCGGCACTATGAACAGCGAACTGCAGATGATCTGTATGGGCAGATCGGCCAGTGTGATGGCCACATAGTAGGCACGCAGCGAATACCAACGATTGAAGTGCTCGCGCGAAACAATCGGAAACTCCAGAGGAACTGCAAGTAGGGAAATATATTCAAATTAATTTCGGGAAAAGTTACTTGATATTGAATTGTAATATAGATGTATAAGTAAAATTGTGGAATTAGAAGTAAGCTTAACTTATAACTAGAGAAGTTTTATATAGGATTTATATAGTATAGTATACAATTGCCCAAAATATATTATATTTTTCAAACCTTTAAAGGCATATAAGATCTGACTGTCATTATTTATATCTAGAGAAGCCCTTAATACGAGTTATATTTAACTATATATAGTATAGTATACAATAGCCAAAAATGTATTATATTTTGCAAGTCTTTTAGAAAGGCATATAAGACTGTCACTTTTTTTCACGATATATTAAACACTTATAAAAAAAAACTTTCAATATGGCCAGCTGATAACTCAACTGATTATGAGTTAAGGAAAGAATATGATACAAAAGAATATGATATAGTCTGAATATCGTGTACAAACTTTTTTTTTTACTACTACTACTACTATAACTTTTTGGGTTTCATTTCATAAAGGAAATTCAAAACCTCTTTTTGGATATTGACAATGAAACTCATGTATATGATCAAAGTTATGAAAAAGGGAGAGTAGAGTGCTCGAGCTCAGAACACTCAGAAAGAGTGGATATAAAATGAAACGTGTATTATGAACGAGTACGAATTGTTTCACAAGGAAGTATGTGACCTGTAAAGAGTTCAAGTTGAGCTCTTTGAAGTCTGTTATAGAAGAATGAAGAGTATCAAAGGTAATTTATTGTGCAAGTGGATACTTAGTTATCTGTTTCAGGTGTAAGAAATACATTGGTTTACTATAAATGCATTTGTAATGGATCATTGTATTCAAACACTATTACTATAGTGTTTGAAGTACTCTTCGGGCTAGCTTAACATTTGTATGCCCTACTTAGACTTGTTTCCGATATTTTTAAGACTGAGAAAGCAAACGATCAATGATATATCATAACTTGACTGGTTTTTCACTACGGCTCAGCATTATACAGCTGTGTAACTAATAGTCAGTCATCTGCTCATAACAACTATCCATAAAATATAATAGTATCTATAATACATTATATAATAGTATCTATAAAAACATAACATAAATTTAGCAAACAAATCAGATTAATGAATATAAAAAAAAAACATTCAAACATCTACCAAAAAAAAACCGCCAATAAATATTTTAAATATGTAAAATATCAAACTATCCATAAAAATGTAACAAATTAAAAAAAAAGAACAAATTATTTTTGAACATAAAAACTAATGCTAACATAGCTCAAAACCATGACCTTAATTCAACAAAATTCTATTAGCCCTTAACAACATTTATACACCTGCCTATTAAAGCCATAAAAATTGACAACTTACACTTGACCAGAATGCCAGAGAAAGCGCAATACATGATGAACATGATGGTATAGAAGACATAACGGAAATTGTTCATAGAATTGTTGGCATCGTTGCCAATGCCATAGTACAGAAAGCCAATTAGCAGCCCGATGATCAGGTGTATGGCAAAGCGCATCGTGGTCAACGAACTGTCCCGCCAGAGCAGCAAAAAGGTGCGCAACAACAATATGTTCAGCTGACGATAAAAGGGCGTGGCATAGATATTTTCGCGCTTGCAGAGATGCGCCGGATCCAACTCCAGTGTGGGCATCGACATGGTCGGCTTTGGTTTCTTTTTCTTTGGCTTACAGCAATTGGCATCGCTTTTGCTGCCTGCCAAATCCTCGTTCATTGTTTGGCTATCCCAGACGCGTGACGACAGCTCATTGATGGTCGTCATAGGCTTAAAGCTGAATGACTGTCGATTATAATTGGGTCCAGTATTCATAATGGGCGCCGTAACTGGCGTGAGCAGCCCGGAGGACATCATTTGCTCTGCAAGTAAGGAAGAAGAAGAATTAGAAGATGATTTTCTATAAGATTAATTTGTTAATTTTGATATCTTACCAACTTTACGCATCGTTGCCAGCTGTGCTACGCGCGTTGTCTTGCTTTGTCTGTAATCATCGTTGCGTCCATTATCCATGAGTGCTATCAGCCTATCCACCTGCTGCTCGCCATCCTCATCATAGTCGTGCGTAGCTATTTCCATTACTTTGGGAAATGAAGGGAGTATAGAGAACAATATTATTATATATATAAATATTTCTATTAATAAGCTTAAGTCGAACAGGTGTTTAGGTGTTTAGAACTTCTAGATCGTTAGGAGGTAATTTAAATTGTTGCCTTATCGTTAAGATGAATGTTAATGAATGGTAATAAAAAAAAAACTTCGCAAAATAAAATCTTATTTACGAAAGTTAACAATGGTTTCCTTGACTTTCAAATTTGTAAGCTGATCTAGCAGAACTACAGCAAAGATCTGATTTAAGCTAGAGTTAAGAAACTGGTATATAAATGCGATTTGAAAACATTTTCTTTTTAAGAGTTTTTTACATTTATCAAATATTTTTCCTAGTTCATACTTTTACAAAACAAAACTACAAAAACAAATGGTTATCAGAATATGATTAATTTGAGAACAAATTTCAATAACTTAGTCCTAGCAGCGAAATTTACTCTAGGGTCTAACGATAACCTTATATCATCAAATTCACAGATTTCATCTCAACACTAGACATTGACATATAAGCCCTAAATCAAACACCCCAGAAATGTTCAATTCCCTCTTACAATTTATCTCAATCAGTTCCCTCCTCAAACTTACAATAATCCACCGGATTATACGACTCCGGACAGCGCAGATTGGCAGCGCTCAGAAAGGGCACCAGATTCTGTGAGCCGCCTGCATAAATGCACTGACCCTCGGCAATGGCGTAGAGATGATCGAACATGGAGAAGGTCAATGCGCTGGGCTGATGAATAGTGAAGATGACATTGCGACCCTCCACGGCCAGTTTCTTGAGCAGCGTTATCAGCTGATTGCACGTCGAGCTGTCCAGACCACTAAGAATTAGAATAGATAAGACAGCATCTTAATCAAATGTTTATTAATTGTTATATTTGATTACATACGAGGTGGGCTCATCCAGCACTAGCACTGGCGGATTATTGACCAGCTCCAGCGCAATGGCCAGGCGTTTGCGTTGTCCTCCGCTCAGGTTGCCCGTATGCGTATTTCGGCTCTCGTACATTCCGATGGCCACGAGGATACTGAGCACGCGCTCCTTTTTAGCTGCGGGCGACATGTGGGTGCCGATCTTCAGATTCGCCGCAAAGTGCATGGCCTCCTTGACGCTCAGGAAAGACTGCAGCGACGTGTCCTGCGTAATGAAAGCGACATTTGGCTTGAAAGCCTTCAAGTCCCGTGGCTTGCCATTGATGCGAAAATCACCCGTGTAGCCAGTATAACTGCAGAAATTACGGATAAATATAGGCAAGTTAATATTAGAAACAGGCCTAAGGTGTGGGGTTACATTACGTATAGCCTGAGAGTATGTTTAGCAGCGTGCTCTTGCCCGCTCCGGAGGGTCCGGCAATGGCATTCAGTTCGCCGGAACGAAAGTAGCCCGATAAGCCCTTCAGTATGTCTTTGTTTTCTGGAATGGTAAAAAGAAAAATTAATAAATATATGAACATAGGTTATATTAGATCTATAAGGTATATATATCTATATGTTTTTAACGAGAGTTGCGAGAGACAGATTCTGAGAGGTATTTGATCTTAACGTAAGGATAAAAGAATACATATTTGAAATATAAATATAAATATAGGATACAATAATACATATTGTTAATGTATATATTGTAAAAATGAATTGATAAATATATAAAAATACGTAATATTACATATAAATGCTTTATAATTATAAATAATGTCGAATTCGACATTAAAGTTGTAAGAGGCTTGTCGAAGAGATATTTCAAATATGAGAGAAAATATACAAGAATATATACAATATTAGTCCATTATATATAGATATATCAATCTGAACGCCTTTTTCAATGCTCTTCTAGCCCTCTGCATTATCTGTTCAAGGATCTTTGCCGTATGAGTCATATAAAGATTAGAAAAATACTAAAATATTCCACTGTATATATTTATTATTATTTGTTGGACTGAGAAGCGAAATAATAATTATATAAATATAATATTTATAATATAATTTTTTTTATTATTTTTCGAAGTATTCTGAAACCAATATGGCTATGCTGATATGTGTTGGCTTTACGCTGCTTCATTTATGCCGATAAATAACGCTTGGAAATCGATATTGATTGACTTTAATTAAATTTTCATTCATTTCACACTATGTAAATGTTACGATAAACTACATACATATGTATCCAATACATACGAGTATGTATTATATAACAAGCTAACTTGATTCCCAGCAAAAGATCTAGTCTCTGATATTTAAGCACTTCTATGACATTTACCGATAAAGCTAATTTCCCCAATTAATAAATCTATACATATATATGTATATACACATATGTGTGTGTATGGGCTATTATTGCTGCCCTTTTCAGCTTATTCCCGACATTCGATCATATCTATTATAGAACCCAGTACATTTTCAATAGGCATCGGGTGTACAAAGTACATTAAATATTCAAGATATGCCAGTTACTCAGACGTAACTCAATTAATAGCTGTTCGACGAATATTCATTGTTTTTACACATAATTAGGGTTACGAGTGTGTGTGTCTGTGCCTGAGAGAGAGAGAGAGAGAGAGAGAGAGAGATATTGGAATATAATATTGCGACTGTGACCAGTCACAATTGGCAGCTGATAAGGGGAACCCATTAGCCGCGTTCCATGTGCGCTAATCGCCTTTTTCAATGATAATGTCATAAAATATATAAACTATTTTTTTTTTTACAATTTGTTGGTGGCATTTGGAGGTTTTCTTTTGTGTAAGGTTTAAGGTTTTTTTTTTTAATTTTTTTATTGTACATTATAGACGATACTTAGTAGTATCGAAGATAATCTATCGATTAACTTGGCTATGCGAGCAATTGCTAATCGGCCAGAGACTCGAACTCGTACCGTCTTATCAGAAGTGCTTTTGGTTTGCGACTCGAATCCAATCTTATCGCGATACGCGGTTTTACGAGCGACGTCGAAACCAGATGGTTAACTTTTTATTCCCTCCAGATGTTGTGGCGGAAAGGTCTCTGCCAACACACACCTGGTGATAGCTTATGGCTAATAAACTCTTTAACAGGAAGACAAGAAAAAGCTCTGACATTGCCTTGGGATTGACATTGCATTCGCAATGGCTATATGAGAAGTATCGCTCGGTAGACGATTACAGCACGAGTCTTGCGCCTCGTGCCTGTCATCTGATATCATTTTTTTTATACCCTGAGCCCATTGAAAATGGGAAATCAGGGTATAATGGTTTTGTTAAATGTATGTAACAGGCAGAAGGAGGCGTGGCAGACCCCACAAAGTATATATATTCTTGATCAGGGCGACGAGCTGAGTCGATTTAGCCCTGTCCGTCTGTCTGTCTGTCCGTCTGTCCGTCCGTCCGTCCGTCCGTCCGTCCGTCTGTCCGTATGTTTGAACGCGTCGATCTCAGAACGTAGACGAGCTAGACAGCTGAAATTTTTTTTGTAGGTCCGTGTATAGCACGCGCAGGTCAAGTTTGCTTCGTATGAACGATAACTATTTTTGTTGTAATGTTATCGATTTTAATGATTATCGAAAATAAGTTTTTAAGGTGTAGTTTGTACATTGTTTGAGCTAGAGACTTCAAATTTGCTGTGTAGGTGCGTGTAATAAATACGGAGATTACGTAATCTTTAGATTTTGGATGCCACGCCCCATTCGCCCCCAATAGTCCCCTATTTGTAAAAAGCGTAAATCAAATACTAGAGACTTGTGCTTTGGCAAATACACACATATAAATGCCATTAATAAGTTGTGAAAGTTTTATGCAGTTAGTCAATCGCTAAGGAAAGTTATTAAGCAATTAAGTCGCTGCGTCAACTGCGCAGTTGGCAGAGCGCGCGTCTATGCGTGCGTACATATATATGTATGCGTGTGTATATGTTGTTTTTATGCATGCTTAAAAAGAGCATAGAATGATATGATATTTGGCTCACAGGGCTCAGGGTATCTCCTAGTCGAGCAGTCTCGACTAGAGCACTCTTACTTGTTCTAGTCTAAACTTGCACTCACTCAAATACTATATAGGTAGGCATATATATATATTGTATATATAGAGAGCTAATCTGCTGCTGATCCCAACAATGAAGATTACTGAAACTCATTCAATATAAGCCCTGAGACTGCTTATCGCTATACATAAGGCTTGGTAACGACTTAGGTATGTCTTTTTAATTAGTATTAAGAACATTGAAAAGGTTACAAATAGCTATATATAGCTTTATACACCTTTTATATACTGATATACAATCTATGTTTGAGCTCTCGAGATTAATAATTTGTTGCATGATTTGAATATTTTTCAAAAATCATTCGAATGGATTATAAGAACTCATAAAAGTCGACGTTGCGTATACTTAATTTAATTTATATGAACTTCATATATAAGAAATTTTGATATATTTTGACATATGTTTATATGTACATATACCTGGAATAATCTTGATATTTTAAAATCAGGGATTTTAAACGATTATATACTATTGCTCGCATGATGATTGGAACAGCTACTCTGAGCAAGGCTTGGAGTGTTTCCTCACCGTTTACTCCCGACTTAAGCCCCTGGTCTATTTTGTATACCTAGTTTAACATAGCTTATAGTCTCTGATTAATATGCGATCAATTTTAATAATAATTTATAGCTGTTTTGTAAATTTTGTGGAGTCAAAGCCTTGCGGATGTATATACGTAATAAGATAAGTGATACAATTTAATCACAGAATGTGATCAGATTGTATATATAGCTGAATGAAGCTATATCTCAAGTTTCTTCGCTGACGAAGATTTTTATGTCTTCGCCTTGCTACTTGTAGGAAGCTGTAACCACTTGAGAATTGTATGAGTTCAGCAATTTCAAAGAGCATTAAAACAATGAAGGCTTCGTCAACTATTCATGTGTTTAACCAATGGAATAACATACTGCATTTATTTTTTTCTGTATATAAAATTAGTTTAATATATATATATTAGATTAAACATATTTAGTCCATATGAACTCTTTCGTATCTCAAAATAAGAAAGCTAAGATTACTTTTCCGCTGTTGGTTCTGTAATTTCCATTATATTTAGTTCTTCATACTTAATTTCAAGAACTATCTTGAAACCTAAGCCCAAATTTTGTTCATTCCATTTTAATGTTAATTCCTTGTCTTTGATCTTCTGGCACGCATAAGCTGTCAACAATATCCGTAGAACAATTCAGATTCGGTAATAAAAATTAAAACGCAACGCACGCGATAATAAAATTTGTTCAAAATAAGAGGAAAACACACACAAAGTGTGACTAATGCCAGAGAACAGCTTATATATTTTGATTTTTTTTTTTTAAGTGCGAAACTGAAGCTGTCAAATGCCCTATTAGGAAGATTATAACAGGAAAATTCACTCAAGACGATGCGACAACAATAACAAAGAGAGAAAAAAATCAAATGAATGAAAAGAGAAAAATAAACATGCATAATATTTAATGGAGCTTAAGTGATATCAATTAAAACGCGCCAGCGACCTTTATACATATATTATTCAAGATTTGCTGGCTGACCAGAAACTATTATGATTGTGGAATATACATTGGAAAGTAGAGTAGAAACTAAACTATAGATTTATATATTTATATATTGTATAATGCCATTCATTAGCTTTGTGAACATAAGTAGCTGGCCGAAGGAGCTGTGGTAGATCATATAGAGTAGTATATATAGATGAATATGTTATTAATCAGTATGAAGAGCTCACTTTGATCGAGTCATGTCTAGCTATCCTTACTTATGCCGTATGCAGTATGATTATATTTAGGTTTTTTTTTCGATATGTCATACCATTTCCTTACTATCGATAATAATCGATCATTTAATTTGGTTTGTTTAGCGTTACTGAAGTAACATAAAAGCCAAAAGTTTATAATTTATTAGGTTTCTGTCACGAGTGACAGATTTTAAACTTTTTAAGTTTCGCATTTGAAATGTTTATATTGTATGATTCGTGACAGGAACATAATGAATATGAAACTTCCAGTTCTTATGTTATTCCAGTTACACAGATATTCAATTTAAATAATATAGAGTTGTACTTTATAACATAATACACATAAAGATGTGATTATCACGCTCTGAAAAGTTCATTAAGGAAGTCCAATTAGTACAAAAGTTAGTCAACAATTAATTTCCCATAGCAAGGCACAAGCTCAGTCACTGGCTTAACTGCGACGTAGGCAGAGCCCCTCTTTGTTTATAACTATATGTGTCTTCTTTGTTATGTATAAATGTATGTATAAAAGAATTGTAGAATGATAGAACTAGTTGCTCAGCGCAGTGTTCTGGGTATCTGCGACTAGCATTTACATAGTACGACTGACTAGAAAAGGAAAATGATATTTTCCGCAGAATTCACGGTATTTTCAAGTGAGGAACTCCCAACTAATTATATACATTATATATAATATATCGAATTAATTTTAAGTAAATGTAAATATATTATATAATATATATAAAACTTTTGTTTTACGCCAACTCTCACGTTCCATATATTAGTTCATTTGCACTTTGGCAAGTTTGATACCATACATAACTATAACATATTTGCTTATCACTAATCAGCTGTACTTATTTAACAATTTATCAGTTTCGTGTTTGTTCTTTTTGTCTATTTATGTTAAGCATTTTCTCTGCTTTGTGATTTATATTTAATTGTAGTTTTCCAGACATACTGTTTGATAAGCAAGTAGATAAATGTATTCGATTTTTGTTTTGTTTTGTTTTATGGTTCAAATTCCATGTCATAATGAATAGAGCTCTGAGTCATTAGCAATTATGCAGTTATGGGAATTGGTCACTTGGGCGCGTGCCATATTGGCTATCAGGACATTAAAGACACTAAACCAATGAGTCAGCTTTACGAGTGGATAGCCCTATCTGTATAATCATCTAACTTTTATAACATAACTTTTCGTCATCAGGAGTTTTGACAGAGCTCACGTTGTTGTTTAATGAATCATTACGAATTCCCCAATTACCAAAACAATAGATATATATAACGAGTATAAGCGCATATGCAATGTGAAGGGTACATACTTAGAGTCTCTTGATAAAAGACGGAAACATTTATTACAGCGCTTACAAATTCACACATATATACATATATATTCATATCTATACGGCCCGTTGTTATTGTAACCCAGAAATCTTATCGGCTTGCAATATTTGTAATATATAAACTGCTATAAACACACACACCCATATGTAACTTGAATTGTTATGTAAATATTCAAATCGCTTTCGTCAAAAACTCATAAAAACTGTAAATGTCGACCCGAGCGACCCCCATCAAATGATCATATAACTATTCTATATTTATACGATATATATACTATATATTTATATTTTTAATTTATTTAACTGATTATATAATACACATGTGCTATTGATCTTTACGTCTGACCCTAGCATTGATTTGCTCAATTAGTTATATTGCCTAGATCTGTTTTCTATAGTTCTTATAGTTTTCCTAGTTTTATCATCATTTAAGATTTTATTTTTAGATAAGCACCCATACACTGTTTTCTTTTGAATTCCACCACACACTTGAGTCGAAAATCTAGCTAATAGGTAGAACAAATATTACCAGGTGTATCAATGGGCATTATGTTTATCGCTCAAATTGAGCTGTGGCAGCTGGACTAATACAATATTAATTGAGCTGGTACTGATTGCTGAAATCTAGTATTTATTCCTGAGAAAAACTTTAAATCTGATTGAAAAATCCAAGGGTTTATAGTCCAATAGTATTTTCAGAACTAGAAAACAATAATATAAGTATTATTTTAGTCTTTAATTAGTTTTAAATATTTATACAATCCTATTTTGACTACATGACATAATCACAGGGTTTTTTATTGTAACCAACATTTCCATTTATCTAGAAATGAATGAACATTAGCAAATCTAACGAACTGAAACAAATGTTAGAAAATAGATAAGAAAATCATTTTAAATTATTATGGAGCATTGAAGCGAAAAAAATAAATACACACAGGATGGTCCGTTAATTTGTATTATACTCTAAATTAACCGAAAATCATATATAAAACTTATTTGAGTGTAATCGATAGAAAAAAATATTTGAAAATTTATGCAATTTAAAATAAATGATGGGTGTTTGGTATTAAAAAAAAAAAAAACTACATTATATTTTATGGTTGAACGCCTTTAGGCAGAGGAAGTGGTTCAAGGGCAAAAGGTATTTAACCTCATATTCATAAATTACACAGGGTGATGTGCTTAAAAACGGGGTTAATCAGTTAAGCAGGGTGTTTTTTAATGAGCTAGCTATATATGTCTGTTCTTTAGCTTTCGTAGTTTATTTAACAAAATACTATCCATCATATGAATGTATATAGGAAATTAAAAATATATTTTTACCTAGTTGCCAACGAAAGTTCTGTGTGCTGTTTTGGTTATCGAAACACGCATCAAGGCGTGACTAGAAGTGGACTGGTACAAGAACAATCGAAACATAATGTTAGGTTGTACTCTGATAAAAACACAATAGAGTGCCAACAAAATAGTCAAATGCTTAATAGACTTTTAATGAAATAAAATGTTGCAATAGTCCCAACTATGGAAATCAAACCTAATACTAATACAATAAAGTCGTGGAAGTACTTGAGATTAGTTTTGATTGAACTTGTGTATAGATTTGATACTTTGGGTTTTTTTTTTGGGATTTCAGACTAGTTTGTTTTTGTTATGTTTACCCATTGTTATTTGAAGCGATAGTCTTGACATTTTTTAATATTAGAATTCAACTTAACCTCTATTTATAAACTATATATAATCTATATAAGTATACTGAATTTTCCACAGGATGCATACTAGCTAACATTCGCACAATATTGAGCACAGCCTGTTTCAATTAAATACTGAAAGCCATCTTACATTTCACAAAGTCACAGCTAAAAAATTTAGCTGCAAGCTTGTCATAACTTAAAATTGGGTACAGGGCGTTCCACATGTAAGAACTGTACCAATTTCAGATGGAAGACACTCCATATTATGAAATACTATCTCACTAGCTAAAGTTTAACAGATAAATATTCTAACAGAGTGTTTTAATAGAGAAAGGATACAAAACTGAATATCCCACAGGGTGATTCATCTTAGTTAATAGCCATGTATTGGTTATAGAATTATGAACGTGGAACTTTATAGTAAAAAATATCAACTAGACATACAAACATAGACTGTTATACCGATATTACACAGGGTGATTCAACTTAGTAAATAGCTTTATATTTCGTATAGAATTTCGTGCAGGCCGCTTCATTGATAATAATTATCGACAAAAAATACATACTAAGTGTAATAAAATATGTTTCTAACGGTTATTATCATATTAAACATGGCACAGGATGATTCAACTTAGTAGCTATTTACGGCTATTATATTTCGTATGGCGATGCGTACATTGCACACATAGCAAGAAATATATACTGAGCGCATTACAGGGTGTTTCTAAGGATCCGCATATTTGTGTATTTACGTAAAGTTGCAACAGAATGATTCTTATCAAATATATAACAAGGAGATGCCTAAGAATGAGGAATGAATGAAGGTCTAAAAAGACTTTAATCTAATTCTCTATTATATATATATAATTTCGACTTATAGTAACTTCCAACTTACCTCTCTTAAAGAATCCAAATTTTGCACTATGTTTCACATTATCGAATTGTATGTCAATTTTCTTGATTGTCTTGTATTGCTCGTGGGGGAAAATGGAGCCAGCGGTGCTGTTGCTGCTGTGGCTGGTGGAGCTGCTCATATTCTGGCTCTCCGGCGTGGCAGCTGTTGCCAGCGCTGCCGCAGAGCCAAGCGGTGTGCCATAGATGGAAGAGCTGCAGGAGAGCGCAATGTTTTCCGCCTCAGCCAGAGGCGCTTCATGAGCCGCTGTTGTTCTTGTTGCTTCTGTTGTTGTAGTTGTTGCTGTTGGCGGTTGGATGTGCAATGTTAAATGTGGCGGCCGCTTCGAGGTCAACTTCTTGAGGGGCACAGGTGTGGTTGGACGGGCAGCTTTTAGCTGTTTGCTATCAGTCGCTGTTGTTGTTGCAATGTCTATGTCGGAGGCGGCTTTGAGATTGTTTAGCCTGATGACGTCACCGGCAGCGCTGCCCGTGACCGTTGTCGAAACGGCGCTGGCCAAACTCCAACTGGACATGTTGATAAAATTCGTGCAATTGTTGTTGTTCTTGATGTTGTTGTTGATATTGTTGTTGTTGTTGATTTTGGTGTTTTTGTGTTCTTTTGTTCCTTGACCTTTGATCTGTTCGCTTTGTTCATCAAGTTACTTTTTACTTTAATTATTACGAGCTTATTTGCGTTGTCTTTAGCACACGCCGCGTCGCACCACGTCAAAATTTGTATTCAAATTTATATTCTAATTCCCTGAGCATTCGCTTCTAATCCCTTATGCGACAGCTGTCTCTTTCTCTCGCTCGGCGTTCGTGCCTACAGAGGCGCGGCAAAAGAGAGAACACAAAAAAATTACAAACAACAAAAATTTGCATCAATAAAATTTTAGGCCGAAAAAATACTAATAAGAAATGTTTGCTCAACGCGCTGTGAGTTCTTTCTGTTTATTTGTTTTTGTGTGGCATTTTTTTTTCTGCCTATTTCGTCTCGCATATATAGAAAACGAAATGAGCGACACGCTCTTAAAAGTAGCGCCGTATGTGTGTGTGTGCGTGTGAGTGTGTGTGTGGGTGTGAGAGTTCATTAGCTTTTTAGCTGATTGCCAGCGGGCGCGGGGTGCTTCTGCTGCACTGTTGCTAATCAGAACTTGCCACAAAGCGGGCGAGCAGAAAATAGCACAACACAGAGAGCATAAACGGTTAATTGTTGTTATTGTGTTTGAAAACTTTTCGATTTCATTGACAGCTGTTGTTGTTGTTGATGTTGTCTTTGTCTTACACGTGTCGACAGGTTCGCGACTCGCCAACTCTTGCTGCTTCGTTTTTAGTCTTAGAATTCGCTCTTGAGTGCCTAACTGTAATCCTATATAGAGTGCAGCAAGTAACAAAGTCTAATTAGTACAAAGTCTAGTTAAATCTCCTTCGCTCTCTCGCGCTCTCACTCTCTGTCTGTCTCTCTCTCTTTATCTGTTGCTGATGCTCTTTGTAAACAAACACGCTCAACGCTTAGCCCCATGCAAATGCATTTGAGGCAGGCAAATGAATATTTATTTGTACGACTGTGTGCGTGTGTGTGTTTGTTTGTATGCAGTTAAATATAAATATATACATACATAATATATATGGCAAGTATTTTATTTTGCGCGTCTTCTGCCTTTGTTAACAGCGGCACACACAACATTACATATACATATAATCTATACAATTTATATTACTTGTTTTTTTATTCTTTCTTGTTACCGACTTTTTCGTCTTAATTTTAATAACTGTTAATTGCTGGATCTTTATTTCGACTTTTTTGCTTATGCTTTAGACACACTTTCGTTCTCTGTCGAGCGCCAAAAAGCCAGCTGATTACCACATACATACATACATACATATATTAATTTATATATGTATTAGTGTATTCGTGCGTAAGTGTGTGTGTATTGGTGAGTCTTCCTTTTTTTATTTTTCGGCCTATTCAGATAGTCTATAATTCAATTGGCAACGCTACCGCAACACACACACACACACACACACACGCAAACTAGTTCTTATTAGAACTAACGCCTAATATTGTGTTAAATGCGAACGTGTTGCTTGGGCTCTTTTGCGGCTTATCGCTGGTTTTAATAAAAAGTGTTGCACTGAACGTCAATGTAAACCACAAAATATTATTTTCGATTGATTGGTCAAAAGTTACTGATTAGAGTAACATCGGTCTTAATGTTGTTGTTGTTGTAACACAATCGCTGCTGATATGACACCAACACACACACACACGCAGATACACAAAGAGGCACACACATGCATACATACACATGTATGCACATGCACACAGGTCGTGGCTCTTATTGGACATTAACACCCGCACACACAAATTGCATTATTTGTAACACATAATTCTTATGATGAACTATTTATTTACTCGAATTTCAGCGCTTCACTTATAATTATCGCCTTTTGTATATATTCGCTAGACTTTTGAATTGCGTTCAATAGGCGACGAACGATCCTCAGCGACCGTTAACATGGCACAGACTGTTTTCATCAACGAAATACTGTAAATTATATTCTGCTTGTTGCTGCCCATTATCTCACTTGCTTGCGCTCTCTGCTGCGCTGCTTAACTCTCGCTCTCTGTCTCGCTCTCTGCTGCCTGACAGTGACGCGCCTAATGCGCTTATCAGCTGTTTGAGACCCCTCGCAAATGCTAACGGACAACGCCACTGGTTTCACTTATGAATTTATATTCGTTGCCCTTGCAGGGGGTGTCTTTTGCAGGCAGCGTTCAGTGCATTTAATGTTGTTGTTTTTCTTTTTATACGACGCATTTGTTTTCTCATTCAGTGCTGAAGCGCTGAATCTTTTGTGGTAGGCCCACATTAAATGAAGCTCCTTTGTCCCAGAGTACGTAAAACGAGTTTGACCAGTTATGAGAGTTTGTTAGAGCGAGAGAGTAATATTAATTATATGAATTCAGTTTAAAAACATAACATTTATCAGCTGTTCAGCAGTGGAAGCACAATTTCGCAAATATATTTTATCTAAAGAATATAATCATTCTAAGATTAGAGGAATATTAATTGCTATCACATAACTTACTTGTTTATATAAAAAAATATATAAATGTTTAATTTCATCTTTTAAACGATAAGCAGTTAATAATCGAAATACTGTTGCCATGCGCAAAGGTGGTCACACTGCTGTTGAATATTTTGGGCAAGTCTGTTAACTTGACAGTCAAATCCCAATATCGTATCAGCAGAAATGCAAAATTTGCAAATCTGATAAATTAAAAATAAAATAAAGAACAAATATTTATACAAACAAAGATTAGATAAGGAATTGATTATGAAATTTTTGCTGCATGACGTTTTGTTATGTAAATTTAAATTGTGCAGCAACAGCAAAAACTATCGATATTACTATCGATACACCATTCAGTGTTGTCGCTAAAGAACTACAATCGCGCTACAGCTGTGCCCTGACAAATTGCTGTAAATTTTCTATACAGCCGCAGCCGCCGACGCAAACAGAAGCAGGAAAAAGAGGAAAACGGCCAACAAAGAGCGAAAACGTAAACTTTTTGTACTTTTTTAAAATAACAACAACAAAGCCAAAAGATGACTGATTTGCGCAATGAGATGGACAGCGATCTGGATCAGAACTACTCGCTGAACAGCAATGCGGATCCAAAGAACATGCAGGAGCTAACAATTTATGTGAGTAATGCGAAAGAAATGAGAGACACTCGACAGTAAATACAACAAAACGACCCAACTGCCCACTCCCACTCTTTATCTATCCCTCTCCCCTCTCTTCCTCTCTCTCTCTCTCTCTCTTCTTTGCTATGTACCTCTTATCTATTAGGTACAAAATCTGTTGCAGAATGTGCAGGACAAATTTCAAACGATGTCCGATCAGATAATCACGCGTATCGATGACATGGGCAATCGGATCGATGATCTGGAGAAGAGCATCGCGGATCTGATGAATCAGGCGGGTGTCGAGGGAACGGCACCGGAGAAATGAGTGAATTGAAGATATCAGTGCCCAGTGCCACGCCCACAATCAAGGCATGCAGCACCACAATCACATATACATCGAACATCTACATACACACACACACACTGTCACATTTTTGTAACAATTCCAAAATCTCACATTCATTCACACAACCCATGCAATTGCTCCCAAACTGTACCCAAGCCACATTTTGCTCATTTCCTATTTTTTGCATAGTTTTAAGTTGATGTCAAAATTTAAGTTAAGTGCATTTTGGAAACTTTCATTGTTAGGCAATAATTTGAAATTTTTGCCGAAACACGTTTTTTTATTATAATTAAAAATCAAGAATTGTACACACCAAAAACCGAGACAGCCCCATCAATGCATGTCAAACTGTTTAGATCTTAGGCACGCTTCGATTCAACAACCGTCACCAGGCGACGTCCACCCGCTCCGCCCTCAGTTGCTATGCCAGCGTCTCGTTCCGTGCGTTGTTTACGGAAAGCCACCTGAAAGTGGATGGGAAGCAGTTAAGAGATGGAGTGAGAGAGAAAGATAGAGAGAGAGGGAGGTGGGGAGGAGCAGGCACTGGAGGTTTCACCTGATTAGACATACATCAATTTTATTGCTATAGCCTTGCAGAAGGATAGTTCGACTATTTTATGAAATATGTAACACTTAGGATTAGACAGCTCTGAAAGGCTGAGTATTACTGAAGAAGTTTGATGGATTGTCGTGGATCTGTAGATGCATAGAAGACTAAATGGGAACAGCATTTCTATTAGCTTTCATAGGAATTATCCATTGAACTTTATAAAACATTCTATGAAAGTCTTCTGTCTACATCGTATATTTGTGTATCCTCTCTGAATATAAAGAGAACTTGATATTATATAGATATATAGTACATATTCGAATTTTATAAGTTTATATAACATTTGATGGAAGTCTTCTCTCTAGATTATATATTTTTATATCAAGAAGCTGTTAGATCGTTTCCTAATATAAAAAGATCTTATATTATATAGATATATAAGATATAATATAAGGATTGTTGCGAACGACTATACCTTCTAAGGTCCTATATATATATAGGACTCATTCGACTTTTATAACTTTATATAACATATTATAAAAGTCTATTTTCTATATCATATATTTGTATATCAATATATTTATAAAAGCTGTTAGATCGGACTCTTAGTATAATATTTTATACAAATGGTATAACTTATAAGAAAAGCTTTGATGAGATCGACTGAATCTATATTCTAAATAATCTTTGATTGCATTTTAAGATATTTCACTTTTATAACTTTATATAACATCATCTAGAAGTCTTTTATCTATATCATATATATCTACAGTCATATATTTTAAAAAGCTGTTAGATCATCACTTAATATGAAAGTAGGGTTTGATCAGATCGAATGTATAAATCCTTGCTCTTCGAATGCTTTAATTGATATATGACTTCTATAGGTTAATAGAATATTTTCTAGAAGTCTGTTGTCGATATTATATAATATTATATAATTATATATATAATTTTGTCTATATTATATATTATTAAAAATCCGTTAGATCGTCCTTAAAAATATAGATCTATTCTGAAAGTATTACATACAGATTGACTATATCTATATACCTTCTATAGGAGATATTCTTTCTTTACAAGTCATTTGAGTTCATATATATATATAATCAGATCTATATCATATAATAACGATCTACATTTAATATATCTCTCAATTAGTATCATATAATATATCATATCATATATTGAACTCTTCTGCAAGGGTATTTAAACTTCGGTTAGCCGAAGATCAACATTTCTGGCTGCCCTCGTTCGATTATTATTGTTTATTTGGGATAAATAATGAGAGGCGTGGCGTGGTAGTCAAGCGAGGGCGAGGGCGAGGGCGAGGACTATGCAAATGAGTTCTAGTTTCGGAATTCTGGGTCTCTAGTTGTGTGGCACATGGAATTGCTTTTGCAATCTTACATGGGTGGCTGCCACGGCCTTAAATGGATGTTTGACTGGCTGTCGCACCACGGGCTTCAATGGGGCTGCCGTTGCACTGGCACTGGCACTGGCTGACTCCTTGGTTCTGGCCTTGGCGCCGAAGACATTCTCGTGCGGCAATCCCTGTTCGCCCTCGTCGTCTGAAACGCTGCCCGATGCCTCCTCCTCTTCGTCCTCCTCCTCGGCGCTTTGATCGCTCTCCTAAAGTGTGCAATATATGAGCTATTATTGTGGTTGTTTATTGGGCATAGCTCACCTCATCCTCCTCCTCCTCCTCGTCATCCTCCTCATCCAGCTCGCTGTCATCCTCCTCGCTCTGCTCCTGCTTGCCAGCTCGTGGTATTCCTGCTCCCGTCAAGTTCTTCGTGCTTCTCGATAGCTTCTGCTGTCGTTTGAGCGGACTCAGATGATTGTGGTCCAAGCTGTCCATAGACTGAGAGCGCAAACCCTTCTTTAGCGAAGATTTGCGCGCGACAGCGGACTCATCCTTCGTCTTCATTAGCTTCTGAAATTGCAGGAAATCGTCGCGCTCATCGATGTTGCACACATCATAGTAGCTGGCGCTGAGCACCTCCAGGGCCTTGGTGTGCTGCTTCATGGCAATCAATATAAAGTCGCTCAACACTTGCTTCACATCGCGCAGCTTGCGCTGCTCAAAGCCGCTGATGATCTCATCAATGTCCTTGTTGGTGCGCTGCACCTCCAATTTGGTCTTGAAGAGCTCCGAGTCAGCGGCGCTCTAAGGGAGTGCAGCAGAGTTATAGAGAGTAAGCAAATCTAATTTACCATCTTACATTGTTCGCTGCAAACTTGGACTTGAGCTCCAGCATTTGACGCTGGCTGAGCACCTCCTTGTCCCGCGCAATGACAGCGAGACGCAGATTGTCCCTCGTCGACTTGCACAACTGCTCATAGTGCGCCAACTCGTTGACTATCTGGGAATGAAAGAAACTATTAATCAATGCTCCACTTCACCTCTTTAACTACTCACCTTCAGCTCCAATCTCTTTACATTTATATCCATGTAATCTCCCGTTATGGTCAGCGCGTTGGTGAAGCTCTTCAGTCCATTGCACAGGCTCTCATTGATTTCCTCCTCATCTGCATAGTTTTTAATATGCTTGGCCAGCTCATCGTGTGCATCGCGATATCTAGCAATATGTGCATATAGCATAAATATATAAATATATAAACATATTCATATCTTACTTGGCCATTTTACGTGTTAACATCGAAAAAGCTGAACACATTTCCATTAAATGACGTTCTGTCAAATTAATGCGTTCATTGATGATTTTAATGCGATCATCTTTGCTGGTCAGAAAGGAAAATTTGCCACGACGAAACATCTTTAATCCTTTCCTTGTCTTTTATAAACAAATGAAAACTTTAAAAAACCCAAAACACGAAATCAAAACAAAACTGTTACCAGGACAACGCAGGGTTGCTTTAATTCGACAATATATCGTTTAAGGTGTCTAACGACAAATGACACTTCAATAATAATAATTTAAATTAAAAGTGAATAGTTATAAAAATAGAAGAAAATTATGAATATAAATTAAATTTTGTATATTAATATTTAATTTTGTTTATATAAATCAACTCTTACCAAGTTTTAAATTTAGCGCCACTTGCTACATTTATATATCGATAGCTTATTTAGCTGCAATCGATATTCTATTATCGCATGTAAGGCTGTAGTGCTATGCAAAAAACAACAGATGGCGTCATTTGCGAGTAAGACCCTTCTCTGCAGAGGGCGTCTAAATTGTAACGTCTCAACTCAAATAAATTTTTATTTTTGTGCTTGCTTGTTTTTTAAATATTCTCCAAAAATATATACTAACAGTGTCAGGGTCAAGATCATGAGGCGCTCGTGACAATCTGTACGTGGGCGGTCGCAGCAGTCAGCTATGGAAATGTTGCTATATTTATAGACAAGATTCATGACAGAAATTTTCATCATCACAGTGAGATTTTGTATAAGAGAAGAAAACAGAAAGAGAGAGAGAGACGGAGAGAGAAACGCAGTGAGAGTAAAGATAAAGTTAGAAGCTGCGAAATGTAATTAAATCAGGATGATTCAGTTTGATCAGCTGAATTCCGACCTTCAGGCATTTTTTTTTTAATATCAGCATCTGCAACCGCAAGAATGTTGTTGCAACAACTTGTAAAAATTCCCCACCAAAAATGAAAAACCAAACCAATTTCGTAATTAATTTTATGAATTGAAATGCTTTTCGCACTTAAGGCAATGCACAGACGAACTGGTACAAAATAAAGCACAGTAAAATGTGCAGTTAAAGTGTGAATCCGGTTGGGTAGAGCACACACGCATACAAGCACATGCACATACATATGTGTGTGTGTGTGTGTGTGTGTGTGTGTGTGTGTGTGTGTGTGTGGTGTGTGACAAGAATAAGATGTGAAGAGTCCGCGATTTGTGATCCCAATCTGTGCGACACAAAACAACAACAATAAAACAGTTGGACTGAGGCGAGGGCGAAAAGCTGTTCTTTTGTTATACCCTTTGTAATGAACTTATGAGCGAAGAAGGGTATGTTGGTGTATTAAATATGTAAATATAAATAAATAAATATGGCTATATGTATATGATATATGTATATTCTTAAAAATTTTGCTTTGTAGAAACAAATTACAGTTCTAAAAAAAATAATTAAATTTTAGCTATATATATTTTATTAATAAAAGCTTATCTTAAATAATTGTGTAAATTAAAAAAAATGCTTAAAACTTTACAATTTTCAAATAAATTTTTAGCTGCTACTAGAATTTAATGCGACAAATACATCCATCAACAAATACCTTAGGGTATTTGCTCGTCGAATATTCTGATGTGTTCTATGCTATTCTTTTGCTCGCTTCTCATCGGCACGCAGAGAACGTTGCTTGGCGCGCGTTGCTCGTCGCTGTCGACGATTCGCCGTGAATTCTTAAAGCGAAATAAACTTCAAGCCTTGGTCAAGGGCTCGTTTCGTTTGTGGAGGTTCGTTCGTTTCGTAGTCAAAGTGCAGCCAAGAGACATTCACTTTTTAAGGCACTGTTCGTGCCGTTGCATGCGTTCCAGTTCTTGATCGTACGTACGCACGCTCTCTCTCGTTCGCTAGCTCTCTCTCTCTCTCTTTCTCTCTGTCTGTTTCTCGGTACGCTCTCTATCTCGCTCTCGCTTTGGCTGTTCTTTGTGCTTGGTTAGCTGCGTGCCTTGGTATAAATTAAGCCAAATTCGTACGCAACGTTTAGTCCGAAATTTTATACAAAAGTCAACAGACGCGAGACCTCAGCGATCGCGCGTACAACAACAACAACAAAAACCTCGAAAGCAACAACAGACTAAAATAACCGTAAATAAATTTGCAAATATTTGATCATACATACATATGTATGTATGTTCACATATGCTTGTGTTATTTCCGTTTGATGTTTATAAACAACAAAATTGTTTAAAGAAATTGAATATACAAAGGCAAAAATGTGAATATTTTGCGCTAAAAAGTGAAATTTATTTGTGCAAAAAAAAACTAAATGACTTAAAATAAATATTAAAATTGTTTATAATAGTTAAAAAATCTGAAGCGCGTGCGGGCTCTAAACATAAATATTGCCTTAAGATCATATTTATTATTTTTCCCGGAATGAAATTTAACTTTAGCTGTGTTGAAGCTAAAAATTGTGTTTAAATATAAATTTAAAAAATATGTATTGAAATAAATCAAAATTAATTTATTTTCTTAATTGGAAATAAATGAATAAAAATTGTACATATTATTAAACAAATTGAAATAATTTATAACTTAAAAAACAAAATAAATCAAATTTATATTTTTTATCTTCAAATATTTAATAAAAATGGAATTTTTAACATATTGCTTATTATTAAAAAAGAATAATAAAAATAAAGAAAGATATAGAAGTAAAATTTGAATTTGAATATTTAATGTGTTATAATTTACTAAAAAATTGGAAAAAAATTTTTAATTTTAAAATTAATTGAACATAGAAATAAAAAATAACAAAATATCTTTAAGTTATATATAATAATATAATATATATAATAAAAAATTCTAAAAAATATTTAAAAATATAAAAAGAAATACTTTTCCTAAAAAAAAAAAAATAATAATAATACAAAATTATAATAAAATTAAAAAAAAAATAAAATTTAATAAATAAAATAAATTTTCTTGAAATTCAATTTAAAATAAATAATAAAATAAATAATAATAAATAAAATAAAATAAAATAAATAATAAATAAATAAATATCCTAAAAAAATAATAATAATAATGAAAATAAATAAAATACATTTTCTTGAAATTCAATTTAAAATAAATAATATAATAAATGTTTTTCCAAAAAAAAATAATATTAATAATAAAAATAAATAAAATACATTTTCTTGAAATTCAATTTAAAATAAATAATAAAATAAATGTTTTTCCTAAAAAAAAATAATAATAATAAAAATAAATAAAATACATTTTCTTGAAATTCAATTTGAAATAAATAATAAAGCAAATAAACTATAAATATTTTATATATATATATATTTTGTCAAGATCAAATCATATACCTGAATATTTTCTCTATTTTAATTATTTCAAATAAAATTTTAAATATTAATATTTTTAATGACAATGCATTCACACAGCTGTTAGCTAAGTGATTTTGTAATCGTTCTGATATAATTCATAAACTCTAATCGTGATTTCTAATGTGCGCAACGATCGGTCGTGACATTTCAACTTCGCTTAGAAAATTATCAAGAAACATTCAATCATAAGGATTTTAATTATATGTCTCAACTCGACATGCTATTAAATATTTTAGCTGTTAGTTATAATTAAATTAGTTGGAATTAAACAGGGAACTAAGCACTTATTACTGTGTACTCAACTAAAGTCACTTACATATAAGTTATCGATAACATCAGTTTCGATAATCGAATTGAGTGACTCAACCAAAGCAGTTTTCCATTGTTTACAAAGTCAGCCAACATTGACCCTGAACTCAGTAGGCAGTCAAGCGATTATTTTGCCAACAAGCTGATTGACACAATTTCGCTCTCTCTCTCTCTCTCTCTCTCTCTCTCTATCTCTCTGAAAAGCCAAGTAAAATAAAAAAAAGTATTAAACGTGCAACTAACGAAGCACAAACGACAATTGATTAACCCGCATACGAAAAAAGGGGCACATGCAACAAATACTATAAAAATTAAAAAAAAAAAACTACAGACAACTAAATATACAATAAAAAATTGCGCATTCGCCGCGTTTGCCGCCATGCATTGCCTTACACTGGTGGCCAGCAAAACATGGCCAGTTGATTTCTAAGCTATTTTCAAAGCAAATGATAAACGAATATTTGAGTTTTATTATTGTATTCACAGTGAAGTCTTATTATGATAATCTAATGATATGCTTAAAGAGTTTTTGAAGAATTTATAATAATATACTATAGATATTTCTCCATCTCTCAGTTGTTTAAAGTAAATATTACAGTGAAAAATCATTTTAAAGTAAACTAAAATAGTTCAATCTCACATCTTTTACTGAAACCTATAGTATACGCTATCGCCTATTTATCACTCATATATCTTCCACAATATACAACATTTACTGACAGTTTCATGCCCTCTATGAACCCCATTTCTTACTAGCCCTTAGTTTTAAGCTGTAGTTTTATTTTAATGACTTTTGTCGTTGCCATTTAATCATATTGAAAGCGCTCGTCGCTCAACTAATTGAGCGTGAGTGGGTTTCGCTTTGAGTATAGATGTATATATACATATGATACTCACTGGCGTTCGTTGTCTCCCCACGATTCTCACCTACTCTTTGTGTCGCTCAATCTGTTGCGTTTATTTCACTCAGTGATTTCTGTTCGTTCATTCTGTTTATTTGCCGTTTCCTCGTCGCATTTCAGCGCATTTGACTATTGTTTGTCTTACGAAACAGAACCGATTCCGGCAACCGGTGCCAGAACAATTCAAATCGAAAATCCTAAACAAATCAAAACAGAACTTAACAAAGGTGCTTCAAAGACTAACATTTGCTAAACTCAAATAAAAAAACAAAAGAAAACAAATATATATATATATATAAAAAAATCGTGTGAAAATAAATATGAAGCTGCTGTGCGGATTTCTACTGATCGCGCTGGCTGTCAGCGACGTTTGGACTTTGCCAGGTAAGTTCTAGACTTACAAAAACCCATTAAAAAAACTGAAATAATAGGTATAAGTGTGCATATATAAACAAAAACCAGTTTAAGCAGGCAAGAATATTATATACAAAATAGAAATAGAGATTTCCTTGTATTGAAAATTGATAATGTGGCTGAAGAACTTTTGAACTCTCTACAGACAGTTGTTAATGCAAATTGATAAGCTACACGGGGGAAGAAAAGAATACAAAATTCTAGAAGAAAATAATTATAAGATTGGAAATGTTTCCTTGTTTTCTGGATGTATTTAAAATAAAAGTTCAAATAAATAAATACTCTCTATACAGATATTATTAAATATATAAACTAAATTAAATTAAATTTTTTTAAAAATCTGGAACTTTTTAGTCTTAACTAAGTATTTATTATCTGGGACATTTAGAAAAATTATTTTAACTCATTATTTTCGAGTAAAAACACAAAACATTTAATCTTAAGTAAGATATCTTTTATTTCGGGCAATTTGGATATTTTTTTTAGCTCGAATTTATTTTCTAGTAAGAAAACCTAAAATATTTAATCTAAAAACAAAAAAAAAATAAGAATTGTTTAGCATTGTTCAATTATTTTCAAGTAAAAAACACATAATATTTAATATTAAATAAGTCTTTATTATCTGGGATTGTTACGAATTTTTCTCGGAACTCGAGTTTTCAAGTAAAGAACTCGAAATATTTTCTCTGAGCAAAGTTGTTCCTGGAATTACGCCATTGTATTTGTAATTTGTGATGGCATAATGATGCTCGCGAATTTTGATAAGAACGTTGCCGGCAAACACTTGACAATCGGCAAAATGCATCCTGCAGATGCAAGATATAAGCAGCAAGCTGCAAGATACGAGATACAAGATACAAGATACAAGATGAAAGCTAGCAGCAGTCGCAGTCGCAGCTGCCTCTTCGTCATCGTCGTCGTCGTCGGGGCTGCTGCCACTTGAATGCATAAATTGCAGCAGCTAAAGCTGAATTGGTTGTACTCAGCAGCTGGGGCCAAAGGGGAGCAGCGCGGGTGGAAGGGGGCGGCAGCTGCCACTTCCACTTGAACTTGTCAAATTCGCAGCAGTCAAATCATCTACCAAAGAAATATGCGAATTTTATGCATAATTTCAGCTTGAAATTGTAGATTTTTACAAATTTAAGACAAATTAGAATATATATATACGTATACAAATTTTTTTTTTTATTTATTTATTTATTTGCAATCTGTTTTTATAACAATCAGCAAATTGTTTAAAATACTATACTATAAAAAAATAAAATTAAATAAAATTTAGAGACATAGCTCAATGGAATTTATAAAAATTTAATCCTATATACATATCAATATCAATTAAAATACATATGTATACATATACATAGTTTTGTATACTCCATAAAATGTGTTTTCCCAGCTGTACATTATATTTTATTTGCTTACAATTTGTCCTCTGTTATTAAGCCTCTACCCAGTATTCTGTGTAAACGTATATAAACAACAACAATAATTTAAATAATAGTGACAATTGTTTTTTTTTTTTTTTTAAATATAGTTGTGGTTATAAAGTAATTAAATAAGTTTTTATGGATATTTGTATGAATCATGTTTTGGTTTTCAAGCAATGTTTAAGAAACGTTAATTTGAATAGAAAATATTGTTAAAAATAAGTGGCGCATTTTATGTTATATTATACTATTTATTAATATATTAATATCTTATATGAGACAAATTCTAATTAAATTTGTCTTTGAGCTATACGAAAAAAGTGGTTAATGTTTTATAAAATGTTTTGTTATGTTCCACTTAAAAATGTTGAAATTTGCAAAATTTTGAACATATATAATATGATGAATATAATTAGTATAATACAAAATAAATAAATATAATATAATTCAATAATAAATACATATTATAATAATAAATATATTATATATATTATATATAAATACTATAATATTATTAACTCTCAATTAATCTAATTCCATTCAAAACTGTTTCTATTCAAATTTGTATCTTTAAATAATCCCATGACGCGCCCCTCTCTCTACTTTATAGCCATGTCTTATGACACACGCATAATTTCCTATATACAGATATATATTTGAATTTTAATTTGAGTGCCCTATATACATATATATATATATATATATATATATATATATATATATATATATATATGCTTATATTTTTATGTCGCCGCCAGTTGTGCCGTGGGCATTCATCAGTTTAATGAACCCACTTCTTGAGAATTGCAATTTCTTTTATTTATTTTTATTTGGCTCTCGTCTTGGCCTGATTTCCTCGCTCGCGCCATTGCAATTTGTCCAGAGCAATTGTTCTCGAGCTCTCAAGCAATTTCTTTTGCAGTTCCTTATTTTATGCGTTTATTATACTCGTTTCCCAAAGGGAAAAAGAGTATATTGGTTTTGTGAAATGTCCGTCTGTCCGTCTGTCCGTCTGTCCGTCTGTCCGTCTGTCCGTCTGTCCGTCTGTCCGTATGAATGCAATATTTTTCTACGCTATTGAAGCTAGAGACTTGAAATTTGGAACATATACTCGTGTATACCCTCGAATTATAAAGTGTCAAGATTTTCCGGCCACGCCCACTAGGGGCGTGGCAAATCGGAAAATGGTTGCGCCCATAGTTAAGAAATCATATTAGTTGAAGAGCTAGAGAGTTGAAATTTGGAATGTATACTTGCGTTGACCACCCAAGCTCAAAAAGATATGGCGGATATATCTACGCCCATTGGGGGCGTGGCAAATCGGGAAAACTGTAACTTCTACAGTTTTAAAGCTAGAATGCTGAAATTTTGCACGTAAATTAACGCTACGATTCTATAAAGATTCATAAAAAGATTTGGTGTCTACGCCCACTGGGGGCGTGGCAAATCGGATCTGAATATATAGTGATTTTACAAGATCAGCTATATTTTGAGCACTATTGATGCTAGAGACTTGAAATTTGATATATATACTCGGATAAGCAACCCAAGATCAAAAAGATATGGCGGACATACCTACGCCTTCAGGGGGCGTGGCAAATCGTAAAAAGCTTATAGCTCCTACAGTTTTAGAGCTAGACGATTCAAAATTGGATGTTTGTGTTACTGGGGGCCTCCTCTATTGATTCCCCAAAAATAAATCTTACGCGCCTTTGGGGGCGTGGTATATCGAAAAAATACCCTGTAACTTTCACATTTTTGGAGTGTAAGCATCCAAACTTTGCAGTTACGTTACCCTAGACTCCTTCTAGGAACTTGCCAAATATGATATGTCTACGCCTACTGGGGGCGTGGCAAATTGGCAACAAAATTTGTAACGCCCAGCTGCAAAATTCATATGCCTGTGCCACCTATATAAATAAGCTTAATAAGAATTGCTAAGACGACAAACGGCATTTCTGAGAAATATATGTAATTTGATTTAATGTTGAAGTTCTGCAAATAATTTATCTGCTAAAATTATCATTTTTCGTATAGCCTAGGTCAGTTATGTTATTTTCTTTTTGTGTGTGTGACCCTGACAAAAAATGTAAACATCAAATACCGATATTTGTGTAATCGACTTAGTCCGAACAAAATTATTAACGCACAAAAAAATTGACGATAGGTCCCATCAGGTATGTATGCATGTAGGCACGAACAGCTGTGCAACTATTTTCATGCCGTCGCCGCCGCGTCTCGAACGCGGACCCTTTTGCTTACACGCTTTTCATCTACCTGCTGCGCCACATCAGTTTTGCATTGCCTGCTGGCAAATCCGAAACTACTTCACTACAAGGGCGACTATTGACAAATACAAAACTATAGAAGCTGCCGTTAATGCAAACACAATATAAACATAAATCAATCGCAATTGTGATTCTTAGAAAAAGCTGAAATGCGCGCATATGAACGTATGTATGTATTTATATGTGTATATACAAAAACGGTGGTCGGTTAAATGTATGCGTATAAAGGGCGATATTTGACAAATACAAAACTAAAGAAGCGGCTGAAAATGCAAGCAGAACTCAATAACAATTTTGGTTGAAGAATATGCTAGAATGAATGGCGCTGAATTTATTTGTGACCGTGCATAAGCAAACGCGCATGCACGTTTCAATGTATGTACATATGTGTAAATGTAAATATATTTTGCTGTCGCTGCTTAACGCGTGCGTGTCATAATTGGCCAAACGTTTTGTTTAATAGATTGCGACTGACTTAACAGAACTTGATGAAACATATGATTCTATTGCATTTTTTACATTTTATAAAAATGCTAATTCATTCACATAGTTATATTTGCAAAAATTGAAATTGCAGAAAATTCACGTGAATCTACATAAATGCAAAATTTGATATAAATTATTAAATTTAAAATACCAGATGCCCATGTGGGAAACGAGTATGACGCTGTAGGTCTCGCCCTAAAGCAACGTTCTTACTTGTTTTTTTTTATATTTATGTATATATTTTTTATTTGACAACATTTATGGCAACTGGCAGTAGTCGGGGCCGCATGCAATTGGGTTAATTGTGGCTATAATTCGTTTTTAAGGCCTTTGCCATGAAATAAGCAGCATACGTATCCCCCTCATAAGGGGGAACAGCAGGGGGGGGGGGTGGTTCACGTACAAATTGCAACTGCATGTTGTGCAAATTGCAGTAAAATTCAAATAAATCATTTACTTTTCTCTTTTTTTTAACTAAGAATAAATAACAAAATAGCCCATAATAATAAATTGCTTTATAATTATATTATGAATTATTATTTTCGTTGTATAAACATTTTGTTCATTTGTTTATTTTCCTATGATGCAATTTGTTCAATTTTGTCATAGTTATTAATATATATAAATATATATAAATAAATTCATACAAATTTGTATCAATAGACGTTAATTTTTGGTGTTACGAAAAACAAACGTTTTTTGAATTAGTTTCATAGATTGCAGCTAATTAGCTTGGGACTGCATTGTGCATGGATCAATAGAGGTATTATTTATATTTATTGTGGTGTGACATATATTATTTTTGGTAATTGTTTGGAAAGGTTTTGATTTTAAAGAGAAGTTAATTTGATTGTATTTAAATATATAATTTTTTAACTATTTTTAAAATAATTTTTTTTTTATTAAGAAAAGGTTTTCGTGAGTTTTACATAATTTGTATGACATTAAATTATTCTTTTTCTTATTGTCAATAATATTAAAAATTACTTCATTTTTATATATTCGGTAAAAAAAAAATAATGAAATTTGTATTAAATATAATTGACAATAACATAAAATAATAATTATATATAAGGTATACAATTTTGCACATAATTTATTTTACAAAGAATAATAAAAGAATGCAAAAAAAAAAATAGTTTAGAAAATATATATTTTGTTAAATATAAAAAATATTTGCAGTATATTTTATAAAGATTTAAAACTAAACAAATAATATTAAGCATTTTCATATTTTGTGTATATTTACCTAAGGAATTATATTATATTTTTGAAAACATTTTTGACATCAGCTGCAATTTTAAATAATCTTCTCTTTAATGTTAATTTTTTAATTTAATTTTCAAAGCAAAATAAACAATTTGAGAAACGCCTGCGAATGGATTAAAAGCTCAATAAAAAGTAGAAAACGAAATCAAAATACATATGTATATATGTAAACACAAAATGTTAATATTAGCAGGCGAACCTCATCAAATTCATTTTATAAAACAAAAACATAAAACTTCATGGTTCGCATGTGTGCGGCCAAGGTTTTTTGTACGGTTTACTTGAACTTAAGTTCAATTAGGTGTTTTTTAATACAAAATAGAGGAGCATACAATGACTTAAGGTGATTCACAAGTCACGCAAGGTTAAGTGTATGAAAGTGTTCCGTGAATTTCACTTTTCACTAGAATCTGCATTAGTCATTATAATGATTTGTGTGTGTTATTAAACTGTTTTATGCTGCGAAGTAGAACTAATTTTGATCATGGCTTCAATTGACATTATCATTGTTATTATGTATTATTTATATTTATTTACTAAAAGAACCTCCTTGGGTTGTATCCCAATTCAAGCCCTAACTTAGTATTATCATCGATATTCCAGCATACAGCTTCCATCTTGCCATCACCATCAGTGCTGTCGTCCATGAAAAGAATACAAATTTAGCTAAAAAATTGTTAAATAACAAGCTGTTAAGTTAAGTAAGAAGAAGTAGCCTAAAGGTCTTTCTATTCAATCATTGTACTAGATACAGAAAAAATCTCGTTCTCCATCTAATGTAATTGTCATTTGACTATTTTGTCTCCTTCCGGCATGCTAGAGTCTGATTTTAAATTTGATCAGAGTTGCCTTTATAATTATCATTATAAATTTTTGTATCATTATTATCTCTATTTTTATTAAAAGTATAAAATATTACATCCAAACGATGTCTGCTGCGAGTCACGATGCTTTTTGTTGAATTGCCAGCAAACAAGAATTATATTCATTTGTTTTTTTCTGCCTCTCCCTCTCTCTCTGTCTCTTTCCCTCTCCTCTTCTCTCACGCTAATAAACACTTTTATTTTTGTACAATTAAGTTGACGAGAAAAACTGTGGAAAACGCGCTAAGCCGCTTAGCACTTGAAAAAACAATTTGAGCTTTTGATTATTTTATTTGCTTTTTTCAGCAAATAAAATATTTATTTTTAGCCACAGAAATAAAGTATTCAAATGAATAATTCAGAGGCAGAGTAAATGCCACATTCAACGGCTATCTCCATTAGACCTGCTGCTGCCGTCTTTATTGTCAATTGTTAATCGTAGCTGTAAGTAAGCATTATAGCTGATTTCAATCGAAAAGGTTTTGCTGGCATATTGAATGCCATACAAAAAATATCTATATATACAAAAGTTTGTGATAGGTGTTGATTTTATAGACAGCAGCGATATATAGTGATATATCATAACTTGTTTAGCTGAAGTCGTTTCTAGTTTTCCTTTGAATAATTAACGAGAAAAATGAAATTGCTAATGACTGTAAAAATTGTATTTAAATATTTATGAGGCCGTTGAAAAATTATTGTTAACAATAAGACAAGGAAAATGAGTAAGGCAGCTGGAATAGGGAATGTTTGATGTGATGATACCCTGAACACTGCATAGCGCTCTTACTCGAATTATTCCATGCTTCTATTCAGATCTTACATTCTTTACATATGTACATATATTATAGATATTTAGTGCAAAATTGAGGAAATTCTGAAACAATATACCCACAATATTCCAGTATTCTATTCTAGATGGTCTTCAAGAAACACTTACATACCCAAATGAGCAATTGATCGATTTTTATCGATGAAAAAGTTTTGAGATGAGTTATCGAAAAACAAAGAAAATAAATATCTTGACAATTAGAAATATATAATTAAAATTTCAACTCTTCAAGCTGTTGTAGTTTACAAGATGATTGAGTTCATATACAGCGACGAATATGGCAAAATCGACAGAGCTTTTAATGTTGACCAGGAATGCTTATATCTTTATAGGGCCTCGTACGCCTTCTTAAGTCTGGTACATACATTTTCGTCGAAGCATTATACCGTAAAATTACATTTTTAATGGCTATAAAAAGTAAATGCTGCAACGTAATATTTAGCTTGAGCTTATAGTGATTTATTCCGAAAAATCATTAAATTTCAAGAGAACTATAGGAATATATGGGGCATTATATGGACGTCTGTCGATTGCCTTATTGAATCATAGAGTTATTGCTAGAATATTGAGGTAACAAAAAATATTAAAAATATATAAATAGTTTATAAAAATAAACTATATTATTATAGTATCTACATAAAAAATGTTTTACTTTTTAATTTTTTATTTTGTAATATTTTATAATAAATAAAAAAGTTTTTGATACGAAAACTAGTATATTTCTATTGTAATTTAATACCTATTTGCCATAGTTAGGAGTCTTTAAAAAAATGGTTTTGAATATTACATATATTATATTTTAATCTCAAGTTTGTTTATTATTTATATATTTTCTTCTTTCTCTTTATATATATCTTTCTTTCTCTCTATATACACACAAAAATTAATTTTATATGATATTGAAAAGAAATATTATAATATATTTATATATATATACAAATCTCCACCTCTATTTATTATCTATTTATATAAATAAAATAAATAAATATTAGAGAGGGAGATATATTTATATATAAACAAATTTTCATATTTCTATACAGTTCCATATTTAAAAATTATACTTTCATTTAGTTTTTGGTGTGAAGTAGAAGCTGTCTATGTCTACAATTATTTTGGTCTACTGCTAATTGGCTTCAATTTGGATGCATTGTTGATATTTCGTTGAGTTCGACGCAAAATTAATAAACAATTTCGTTGTCTGATTGCTTTATCAGCTGCAATTTCCGGCTATTACAATAACCACACACACACACACACGCACGCACACACATAGACATATTCTGCCAATTGTCAACTGTCACGAAAAGCTCTAAGCTACCCTCTGCTCCTCCCCCAGCCTACACTCCCTCTGCAGTTGAAGGCATTTGCAAAATTTTAAAGCTGAATAATCATAAATTTTGTCCAACTGTCTCAGTCTATCGGCTGTGATTGTGATTGAAAGCTGCACAGGCACTTAGCTCTGGTTCAATGTCACGTAAACGCTGCAAGGTCTGCCACAGTGGGTGGCACCTACTGAAACAGCCAACCCCAACCAACCCCAACCCCATCCCCTCCTCCCCAACTGCTGCTGCAACAGCCGGGCTCTTTATGTTAATTTATGTGCTGGCAAAATGTGCAAGCGCCTAATGCTCAGCCACGCATGGCGCAAACCCAAAATCAGAAATAAATTACGAAAGGAGGCAACGCGTCGGAGAGAGAGAGAGAGAGAGTGTATGACACTGCAGAGGCAGTTGCTCAAATTATACAGACATACATATATATATATGTTTATACATATGTGAATAATTGTGTATTATAATGAAAATCCTAGAGTATTACTCAAATAGTCAGCTGGCAATGTCAACGTGTGCAGATTTAAACGATTGCCAAGTGAGTGTAGAAGGGGTGTGCATATGTGTGTGTGTGCATGTGTGTGCGTGTGTGTGTGTGGGGCACCATTTTGTGGCTGTAAATTTAATGAGATTCCTGTCAAATTAATTTCCGGTTATGATTAGATTTTCGTTAATGGCAATTTGCGGTTTTTGCTGCCAAACCAAAAATGTTCCACAGACAGTCTAAGAGAGAGAGAGAGAGAGAGAGAGGGAGAGATTTAGAATCATATCTGTTCCTATCTATCTATATATATATGCATATCTGGCTGTCACAATGCATTTACACTGTAATTAACAATGAATTGCCTACCATCTCTACGCTCATTGATTAACATTAAGTAGTTTAGTAATCATGCATCCAGGAACAGCTCTGCCTGCCTCCGTCTGCCTGTCTCTTGGCATCTATGAAATTTCCTTGGCTTGCATTTCGTGCTGCATCTTTTGTGGCATCCTTGAAGTTTTGGGCCGCACTGACATGTTGCCTGACTGCACATTTTGTTCTGGGCGATTCTAATTGACGGCTTTGCTAGACATATTCGAAATGACAGCTGCATTGGAATTGACATGGTTTGAGCTGATCTTTGACTTTTAGTTATGCTAATTATGCTTCGATAGAATTTTAGTAAAATTTTGAATTGATTTTTCAACTATGAAAATGGAAATGTCTTATTGAAGAAGGTCTTACATAATGCTGAACTGTCTATATTAAATTTGATTAAGCCTTCCTTTGATTTTTTCCAGTTTGCGATTTGGAAATATTTAATATGTTTAGCAAATGTGATATATTAAAAAAATCTATATTTAATCAATTTAAAGTAGATAGGAAAATTGTACATATGTTGTATTCTTAATAGACTACGATGAGTTAAAGAATTTAAAAAAGGGAGTATTTAAAGTAAATACTGCATAAGTGAAGAATATAAATTTCTATAGTTATCTATAAAAAAAAATAAATAAATAAAAACAAATCGATAAAAATAAATCGAAAATATTGTACTTATAAGGAGAGAGATTATACGCAGAAATCTAAATTTATAATATTTTTAAATAAATATATATATAAATTGTATATATATAATAATAAGTTTTTCATAAAATATCTATAAATATAATTTATAGATATATAAATAAATATAAATAAATATAAATATAATTTTTTATAGTTCATTAACTTTTTCAATTCAACTTTTAAAGTCTCTTCTTTCCTTTCCAAAGGCTATGCTTGGTTTTTTTTGTAACTTTGTCTTTTATTAAGTAGATTTTTTTTTATTTCTTACGTTTTTCTTGTATAAAGCTGTGGACTCCCTCATATCGCTTCAACAAACTGTCATGAACATAGCCTTTCTTTGCGCTTCTCATTACAATATTTCCCCAAATATCTCTCTCGCTTAACTTAACTTCAATCGTAATTAGGTCGTACTACACAGCTATTCACAGTGAAAACATTCCTTACTATACAATTTCGAACTCCATACCCCAAAAATTCATTAGCAATTATTGCAGCTGTACGCGAAATCAACCTGCAAATCAATGCTGAAAAATATATTTAAAATTTTGTGCACGTGTTCACGGTCGAAAAATATAAAAATAATAATAAATCTTAGCTGGCCGTTGATTGAGGAGTTGGAGGCGAACTCAAAACTCGAAAAGTAAAAAAAAAAAAAATTGTAAAAAAATACGCCTAAAATTAAACAATTTTCGTTTTTGCTGCTGGCAAATAATTTGCTACATGTGGCAGTTGAGATGAACGACAAATCATAGCCATTTGAGTTGGTAAGTTTTTTTTTTTGCTATATATAGGTAGAGTCGGGAGCAAACGGGATCGTGTCCGGGTGCCAAACAATCAAAATCAAATTCAGACGGGGGGAAAAAAACTCATTTTAAACGCGACAAACGTAACGTTCAATCTTCCAGAACATTGCGTACGTGACACGATTGTCACATTTGGCATTGCCAACAACAACAACAACAACAACAACAACAACAACAACAACAACAACAACAACAACAACAACAACAACAACAACAACAACAGCAACAACAACAACAACAACACAACAAACAACATTCTGCAATGGGGCTTACAACGGAGCAAGGTTTTTATTTAGGCATTTTGTTTTTTTTTTCTCTGCTTTTTTTTTGTTGTATCTCTGACCAAAATGCAAATGAAGTGAATGAGAAAAGAATGAATGAATGCGTGAATGAATGAGAAGTGAAAAGCGAAGGCGACAGCACCTGACTTACCTGTCGATTGCAAGACAAGTGGCCGCCACCTGACCCAGCGACCCAAAAAATTAATTAAATTTAATTCTATTATAATGCAAATTTGATATTTGGCTTAGCGGTTTTTACCATTTGGGTCACAATTTCCTTATTGATAAACACGTATTTTTATTTATTTTCCTCTTTGCGAAGGATTTGCGGGCAGTGGTCGAATTGTTTGCATTTGTGTTCAATTGGATAAACAATTATACAGATAGGTTGGAGAAGAAATTTTTTAAATAATAATTTTTTTGTGTATATTGTGAAATGTTCTACAATTGAAGCGCACTTTAATGCGGATAAATGTGAAAGTAAAATGTAGAAAAAAAATGATATATATGTATTGGAAACATATGGAACGGTATAAAAAAATCAAATAATCATATCACATTGACATTATTATTTTTTTTTTTAATATAATTTGAAGTATAGTTTCTTTACTTCTGCATTTTAATGTTTCATAATACATATATTTTTATATTTTTTCATATTTACATTTTATTTATTATTATTTTTTGTAAAATAATAACAAAAAATTGCAAAAATATATGTAAAAATAGCCTCAGGCCCCAGTTGCCAGTGATTTAGCTTTAGTTAGGATTAATTTTAATTATACTTAAGTATTATAAATAAATAATAAATGTATAAAATTGAAAAAAAAAAAAATTATACAATAATATAAAAAATATATAGTTGTGTCAAGTTTAATATATAAAAATATATAAAAAATAATACAAATATAATATATAAAAATAAAAAAAAATATATATATAAAAAATAATACAAACATAAATATATACATAAAAATAAAAAAAAATATATATATATATAAAATATATAAAAAATATATACATAATTAAATATATATTCATATATAATAAAATAATGTATATATGTTTTTTGTTGATCGTTTCCATCTATTTTATGCTTAATTATGTAAGAAAGGAACAGGCAAGATATTTTATTTTTGTATATATATTATTTAATTCAATTTGAGTTTTTTTGAAAAAAATAAAAAATAAAAATTGTAATTATTACAAACTTTCATGAATCTGCAGAGCTCATTATGTTATCAACATTATTTTCGGTAATCATATTTAGAGCGATGATTTTCATCTTAAAAAAATCTATAGTCAACAGAGATAAAGCTTAAAATTAAATTCTCAAATAATACCTCTTTAAGTACATGGGTAATGGGTATATGTGTGTATTCTGCAGTTGATTAATTTGATTTGCGAGATTTTGCTGCATCAACTTAGCATTCATGAGCTCTTCTAGTTCCTCTGCCTCGATTCGCTTTTAAAGCACTTGCAACCTTCAGCTTCGATCCCAGCACGTAGCACCAAATGAGGCAGGACAATCGGCTAAACTGCGACAATATTCAGTGCACGCCTGCAAAGCACACCCACATTTTCAATTACATACAGGAGCAAGGTATGAGCCCCCTCTCTCTAGAACCCCTCGCTCTTTTGAAGCAACGCCTATGCCGCCAGCTGACAAACGGACAAACTCAATTGTATGCAATTTGGGTTAAAATGATTTGAAATCAGTTGAAAACCACTGCAGAGGCAGCTCAAACTAAAGCGAATCAGGGGCATGGGCGTCGTTTAATGGGGGAGTCGATAGAGGGGGGGGCTTCCTAAAGAGTGAGAAATCAGCAGCAGCAGAGCCAATGTCCGATGGTCGAGATGCCAGTTAGTTAGTTTGGCCAGCCAAGTGCGGACTTGTGTCACGTTCAAGAACTCTAAGCAGGGGGAAAATTAGTTTGATGCACGCACACACACACACACAGAGAGACACACACACACACATGCAAAGACTGTCAGTTGAATCTCCGTCTGTGTGTTCCCAAGCGCTGCCAAGTGTCAACAGCATTTGAGCCGAAAGTGAAACTCAAGCCAACCCCAAAAAGGAAGTCTTTCCTCTCTATATTGTTGTCTCTTCCTTGCCTGTCTCCCCTCTCTCTCATACATAACAGTGAAAGTGCTCCTGAGCACCGTTGGTCGTCTGTCTGCCCCCAAGTGAAAAGCCATTCAATTGATGTGTGCTGATATTTTGTTAGAACGCATTTTTGCATTCCCTATGCTAGAGCTGGCCGTGGCTCGTGCTTTTCTAGCGTGACACGACATGGGAAGAACCCTATTTGAATAGAAATGTACAAAGTTAAAAATGTTAATAGAAATTGATAACTAAGAATCAACAAAATACTAATAAATTATTGTAAATGACTTTCATATTGATAAATGTTTTCTTAATTATCATTATTTCAATAATAATTAGTATAATGTTTTTTAGTTTTGGCTCACTTTACTCACTGTAGATAATCAATACAATGATTATAATATATATTTAAATAAAAGAACAAAATAAAAAGATTATAAATTAAAAAATAAAAAGATTATAAATTAAACAGTGCACAGAATTTTATTCTATTTTTTTAATATTTTTTATTTTTTAAATATTTTTTTTATTGATTTTATTATTTTGTTTTATATATTTTTAATTTTTTTTTATTTCTTTTTTTTTTTAATTTTTTTATTCTAATTTTTTTGTACTTCATGAAAAATAATTTTTTGAATACTGCAAAGAATTTTATTCTATTTTTTAAATATTTTTTATTTTTTTTAAATTTTTTTATTTATTTTATTTTTGTTGTATTTTTTGTATTTTTTAAATTTTTTTTATTCTAATTTTTTTTGTACTTCATGATGATTAACTTGTTTTTTTTTATTTTTTTTTTTATTTTTTAATATTTTTTATTTTTTATTTATTAATTTTTTTTATTTATTATTTTTATTTATTTATTTTTTATTTATTTATTTATTTTTTAATCTTTTTTATTTATTTTATTTTTTTTATTTCTTTTTTTAATTTTTTTAATTCTAATTTTTTTGTACTTGATGATGATTAGCACAATGTTCATTACAATAATAATTACAACATTGATCATTGTCCTATGACTACAATTGTTAATATTTTTAAATTATTATTATTAACATTGCTTAAAGCTGAGATTGTTTATAAGTATTACAATTCTGCTTAAAATACTTAATATTATTAACTTAGTATTTTAATAATAATTATTTAAATATTTACCACACGTTGCAGACGAATGATCACAGCGCACCTCTCCAGCAGGTAGTCCGGTCTGTCACTGAAGAAGCGACAGCATCCGACCTGCCTTTATATAGCACCAGCCAACCCACTCTCAAGTTACTCTCAAGAGTTGAGCCTTTCTCAGAGTTGGAATCATAGAGTGTGAAATAAGAGTATGGCTCTGCTGCTTCAAGCTTAGTCAGGGCAAACATTGTATTGGTTTTGAGCTATATCTATTTCTGCAAGCTTTATTCTCTTAAAATGAGAGTTTGTTTTGTTGTTGTTTGTATTGATTATGTATTATATCACATGAATACTGTAATATACTCAAAATTAAATATTATATTTAAAATTATAATGTTTTTTATAATCGTTAATGTTTGCATATTGTATTACGCTCTCTCCAAAGCCTACCTACCTATCATCTCCCATCTCTATCCCAAAACTCTCCCTAGATAGGGTCTGTTGCTGCTGCTGCTGTTGTTGCAAAAAAGTAAAACTTTTAACAAATGACGGACGTGCTGTAAGGCACGCCCCCTCCACACACACACACACACGCACACTCACACACAGCCTCCTCCATATCCACAAATACGTGGACTTGGTTTTCCCTTTGCTTTCAATGGCTGTGAGAATGAAATTTGTTTAACGACAATAGCCGCAGTGGAATCGATGCCACCCGCTTTACATTTGCATTGTCATTGTGTGTGTGAGTGTGTGTCGGGGCTGTGCAATGGGGTTAGCTGCCCCTTTTGGCTGGCCACACCCCCCGCCCCCGCACCGACTGCTTGCTATCAATTCTAATTACAAATGTCTACAATGATTTTTCGGTCACCCTATGCTGGGGCAGCACAGATGATGATGATGATGATGATGATGATGTGGATGCTGCAGGTGGCGATGGCTCCGGCTCGGGCTACGGCTCTGGCTCTGGGTCTGGCTCTGGCATGTGGGACTTCGGTCTAGGCTTGATTAATGTCACGCGCAGCACAGGCATAATATAAGCAACAAAAACAACAGCAGCGGCAGCAGCAACAGAAGAAGGTGGAGGCGAAGCAGCTGCGCCTGGTTCAGAGTCCGGCGATTTCTGTTGCGGATGCGTTGCCTATTAGAGGTTGTGGCGCAGTTATCTACGCGACTCACCGAAGCGGGCCGGGCAGGAGCGGCACAGTCATTGACTGGCGACTGATTGGCAGCGGCGTGAAAGAGACCATGACACTCTGATAAGCAGCAGCAACAGAGAAGGCTGTCCACTGATAGCGAGACTTCACTGTGGATAATTGGCAACAGCCACTGAGTGAAGTTTTGAGGCAAGTTGCGGCAGGTGGAAAGTGTGGGCAATAGATTGACCTAAAAAGAAAGTGTGCAGTGAAAGCGAATACTGTGCTTGTTCACAAAGAGTCGCGGTTTTTGTGTATTTGCTTATTAAATAAGTGAAGTGCAAAAGGTGAAATATGTTTTTTGATATATTTATTTAAGGATATCGTGGTACAATATTGATGTGATATGTTGATTGCATTTTTGTTGACTATTTGATATGTGTTTAAAGTCGGTTCCATTTTTAATTTTTTGGTTTTTTAACAATACACTATTGGAAGGAAATCTTACGAAAATACTTTTCATTTAAGAATTTGGGTTGAATAAGGTTTGATCCTGTCTATCTCTTTACTTTGCATAGTCTTTAGGTGTTCAGGAAAACCTTCAATTATATTATATTATTTTTATTAGAGAACATTTGGGAACATGTGTTATACTTATGTTGATTACTGTAGAATGATATATACAAATAGGCAAATTTATTAGAGTCATGTCAATAATTTAACTAATTATATTAAGTATAAATCTGAAAGGACTTGCTTTTACTTTTTTTAAAATTATTTATATAGCTCTGCTGTTATCTTCTTCACTTTATTTAACCAATTGAATTCTTCCGCTTCTGTTTTTGACATTCTCGTTGAGAATCGATGGCACTTTAGCTAAGTATTGATAATTGTATAGTTAAGTATCGATACTTGACCATAGTGCTATTCTTTTCACTTCCTATTGTCCTACTACATATATATAAGAATTAGTTATTCTTTACATATTTTTGTTATTTAAAGTTTTCAATCAAAATTATTTTAGTTATACTACATTTAATTTCTATCAAATCTATATTAGTAATTATCATAGTCGAGCTTAATCTTTATCGTAAATGCAATGCATTTATATATGAATAAATATATATTTTACATTATGTGCCAAACATTAGTATATTTATCGAATTTGAAGTCAATATATTCTTAAAAAATAGACTTTCTATTATACCAGACATATTATTTCTCGATTAGGGTAGTGGCAAGAAAATTGTAATGTTTGTCAAGATTAGACTACAATTGAATCTATTCAAACAATTTCAAGGCTCAACCACTTTAAATAATAATGTTTCAATTATAGCAGTTACTGTATTTTCCAATTTGCCACGACTTCAGTCAGCGTGTAAAAATTATTTAACAGTTTATAGGATGAGTGTACCAATGAGTATACATACCGAATTTCAAGTCTCTAACTTCAACGCCGGCGAAATTCTAGAACTAAACGAACAAGAGAACGTAGATTGCACAAAACTAATATACTCTCTTCACTTAATGATAGACTTAAATAGAATAAACTAAAACTAGTAATTAAGCCCAACGATACATAGTTGAGTTCTAAGTCTAACAAATTGAATCATTTAGTGAGCTCATCTATATAGGATTAAGATGAATCATATTTATTCTTAGACATTTCAGAAATAGCTATTATATAAGATATTCATAAATTCATAAATTTTTTATTAAAAATTTCACATTCAAACCTGAAAAACCCTTAAATAATTTAAATTGATTTCTTTAATTAAACTCACTTCTGCATTTAGTCAATGTGAAATTAATTAAATAATTCGAGCTGCTGGGCATTTCACTTTTCTGTCTCAAACCCAGACAAAGATGCATTTTTGTCTTGTTTTCAGAGTTTCAATTACATTTGATTTCAATTGAAATTCACACTTGATTACGCTCGACTCTCCAAGGCAGCATTATTAATGCCAAAGATTATTTGATATTAAATCAAATGCTGGCAAATAATTTGTTATAATTTTGGTTCACATGCAGCCACAATTAAGGGTAGACATATATGTACGCACACAGAGAAAGAGAAAGAGAGAGAGAGAGAGAGAGAGAGACATGATTGGAAAGCTTTTCGCTCTACCGCAAAACACAAATTTGTTTGAAATATGATATGAGCCACAGACAAACATAAAATACGACGTAGACCAAATAAATACTATGTGACGATAATTACAAAACAGCTCTAGCCCCACCCATAATTTATGCCACAAATACATGAGTGTGCGTGTGTGTGTGTGCGTGTGTGCTTTGACTTTGTGCGCTCAATCTCGTCTCGTTTGGCTGGCAAATTGCTGCAAAATATGAAATGCTTTTTCCGGCCAAGCCAAGCCGAATTTGAGCCCAAAATGGTAATTAAAATGCTGGCCAAAAGTGTCGGTTGCTCTGGCTGTAGTCACCCTCTCCCTCACTCTCTTTCTCTCTCTCTCTCTCATTTGAAACTTTTCAAGTGCCCACGAAATTGAATATGGCCAGCTTTGGCCAGTGAAAACCCAATTCTATGCAATGTATTTTCCAATTACTTTTCGGCTTCGATTGCCCACACACATACATACATGCACACACATACACATACACATATGCATATGTTTGTGAATATTTTGTAATGCAACTGCCGCCCATCACTCAAAGGTTTCATCATCTACAATTCCACTATTCTGCTTTTGATCAGAGTTTCAAATCAAAATCAAAATCAAAATCAATGTCGAAATTTTGATTTGTTTGCCGTTGCGCGTCGCTGGCCGCAAAACTTTTCTAATTAATAATTATTATTACAATAGCCACTTTTTTTTTAATTTTTATTTTAAATTATTCTTTTTATTGTTCGAAAATTATCGTATCGCAATTTTATAAATATTCGCAACTTTCGCTGCGGGCAATTTCTCATTAAATTCTGAGCGCGTTCTATCTATCAATTATTTTGCAATTTTGCGCGCAAATCAATTAAACTTTTCCCAGCGTGTTTTTTTTTTTGCTGTTCACTTTTTTGTTGTATTTATGAATACCCTGTAGTTGTAGAAGACGTCTAATGAGGTATAATTGAGTGGAAGTTTGTTGAAATTAATGTTGAAGAAGTTAAACATTTATTTGTTTATTTTCACATTTAATTTGAGATATAAATAGTTTTATAATTTATTTTTAATTAAAATTTTTATTATTATTATTTGTTTATTTTTAAATTTGATTTTAGATAAAAATGATTTTATGAATATATTTGTTTTATTAAAATTATAAAGCGAAGTTTCATTAAAAATATTTACAATTCATAATGCTGAAAAATTTAGTTTCCAATTCAAAACTAATCTAAAATCAATATAATAAACTTGAAAACTACATACTCTCAATATTCTAAAATAATTATATTCACCACAACTTTTACAGGGTATTAACATATTCTTTCTCATTGTCTACTTGCGTTTTTTTATGACGTATTTCGCTTTTTAGTTGTGTGCGATTAATGAATTTTTAATAGCCCGCACTTTGGTTAATGTAAAAAGTTGGCATAATAGTTACAGGATGTTTCGCCGGATCTCCCTGCGCCAGCACTCGCATACGCTGGAGGCAACTATGACGGCAGGGTGTGGCTTAGGCTGGTGGGGCACATAATTATGATGGTCGCTGAGGCAAGTCGAAGAGAGAGATAGAAAGAGATAGGTGCTGCAGTTGCAGTTCGAATACGTAAATCTCTTAAAGCTTTGTCCAGCTACAGATTGTTGAATGATTGAGTGAGAGAGCATTAAGGAAGCGAGATTTATAAACTGTAGAATAAGAAGAAGTTGTGAGAAAATCATTGAAAGTGATCCGCCTTTCACTTTCAATGATTTTCCCACAACTTCGTAAGTAAGATTGTTGGCGTTGACGAAGGCAATCAAAAATTATTCTCACCTTGCTTAAAGTAAAAAAAAAAAAAAAATAATAATAAAAATATAAACTAATATAAAATAATAATAAACAAAAAAAAATTTTTTAAATAAAATAATAATAAAAATATAATAAAAAAATATAAATTGAATAAAAAAATACAAATACAATAAAAACTAAGAAATGAATAATATAATAATACAATATTAAATCAAAATGCAAGTGAAACTTAAATCATTTTTATTTATTATTTGAATAATTTTTTTATAATAATATTTTTTTTATATTTAATTTTTATAAAATTCAAGATCTTACTAAGCTACTGAAGTCTTGACTTGTTTAATTATAATAATTAATTTTATTTAAAAATTGAATTATTGTATTTTAAGTATTTTTAATTATTGAGAGTTTCATAAATTTAAGACTAATACATTTTCAAGCTGTTTAAATCATGCTTCTAATACATTTTTAGAAATATTCTAGGAGAATTTTCTTAAGAAATTATTTATAAATTAAAAAATTTCTCATGCTTGAAATTAATTTTTTCTTAGATTTAAGATATTTACATGCAAATAGAATACTTGTCTGTACTCAACTAAAAAGATGTTCAAATCTGTTCTACAATTTTCATTCATAAACATTTAGTTGCTTTCTGCACAATTATAATTTTTTTTTGTCTAAGCAAAGCTGCCAAAATTCAAGCAATGAAAAAATAAGGAATCGCATGTAAAATTGTACAATTATGTTAATTAATTGACGCACAGGGCGCATGAATCGTCCTGCAGGAGCGGTCTTCATTCTTGGGCGTATCGGGCGCAGGCCCGCTTCTGGCAATTAGCACTGAGTCAGGACTGTTGCAGGAAGTACGAGAAAGAAAAAAAAACAAGAAATTTTGGGCATAAGCTACGCCTCTGCTCCCCTTTGGGGCGCACAGTTAAGCTTACATAATTAGCAACAAATTCGTTGTGTTTAGAACAAAAGCGCCGAGCGCTGCGAAATTTTGCCAACTGCCTTTATTAATTTCATAATTCAGAAAAACGCCAACAATGGAAGTGAAGGTGGGCGGGCGGCAGGGCAAAGGGGCGGTCAGGCTTAATTATTGGAAAATTAATGAATATGCCATGTAGATGCTTTCATTAGGGGTACGCCTGTGCCTTTGTATAGCATTCGCATGATTAATAACTCTGCTATTTTGCCTTTTTTCTGGTCGACTGGGCGTCTCTCTCTCTCCCCCACACATTCCACTTGCTGCAACACATTTTCATTTTCATAAATTCTTTGGCACGCCAAACCCCAACCCAGCCCCCACTCAAACATGTTTCAATTTGGTTGGCAGCAAAATCTGCCATAGCAACAGCGAACCCCTCCAGGTATGCAACATGAAACCATGAAATATTATATGCAACAGTGTAGCTGACTTTTTGATCTGCTTTGAAAAGGCACGCTAAATATGCCAAAGGGGTATATTAGCTTTGCGGAAATAGTGATGACAATGAATGTAGATAATATATGAATTTTTGTTACTTGATATATTTCTTTGATAAGTATACAAAATATGAGAATATTATTTGGATATTCTCGAATCATAATCTCTATCCCTCATTTGACAGTTGCGTATACCCGTTATTTGCAGTGCATATGCATATAAATATCTCTGCTGCATATTTGCCTGGTTGTTGTAGCCCACTTTCATATGCGCCATAAAAGGTAAATATTTGCACTTGTAAATGACATTCGTATATGTGACCCCAGCCCACATTTTGTTTATGTTTCTGTTTCGTCAACATCAGTTGCCCCCCAGATACCATCCCCCATCCCCCATCGCCCCTCCCTCTCCACTTTAAGCCAAACATATTGCGAGTGCCGTGTGTTTTACTTATAAATCGGCTTAAAAAAAAGAACAGAAAGTGCATTCGTTTTGTGACCTCCTCTGGCGCAATACGGAAAAATGGGGGTTTTGCGTCCACGGGGTCACGTACATTTCTGCATTTTACGTACGCATTTTACGCAGCATGTAAATCTCTCATATATCGCATTTCATGCCAAGTCAAGTCGAGTCTTGGCTCGACTTATTTTTAACATCGTTAGTTTTTTCCTGTTTTGCCGCTGCTTCTGCCACTTGTTGTATGTCAGTCTCAGCTGCTGAGATTTATGAAGTGCCACATGGCCGAAGGGGGACACAGATTTATCTATGAACCGAAACGGAAAGCCGACCGAATGAATGCGCACTGTGGCAGCAGTTGCAAACGGTTGTTTATTTATCCTGACGACTGTGCGACTCTTGTAGATGGTTTATAATGGAAAAATGGTCTAGTTTTAAGATGGTGAACGAGTCTCTGGTATTATAATTGAAGCATTGATAAACAAAAACACAGTAATATTGGAGTTGTTCTGTTTAATCGTTTTTGTTTTTTATCTATTAATATTCGTTGAATTAAGAAATTTCGAAATTATTAACAAATAAAGTAATAATATATAAAATTTTTAAAATTTATTGATCGATATTTATCAATGCTGGAAATTTGCTTAAAAAACTTCTTGAAAAAATTTTGATTATTCTTTATGTGAAATAAATATATATTAAAAAATTTTGTATTTATCGATAATTAATTTATGTTATATCCTAAATATATAAAAATGTTAAATATTTATTGATGGACATTTATCGATGTTGGAAATAACGTAATTTGTTTAAAATATTAAGATTATTTTGCATGTGAAATAAGTTTTTATATTACAAAATATTTATCGATAATTCATTTTCTTGTTTATTGTAAATAAAAAATTTAAATAGTGATTTATCGATAATTATCGATGTGGAAAATTTCGTAAACTTGCTAAAATTATTAGATTATTTTTTATGTAAAATGAATACATTTAGGATTTGAAAAAAAAAAAACATAAAATAAAAAATAATAAAAAATGTTATTTGATAATAAAAATTTTTAATAATTAATATTAAACATATTGCATATTATAAAAGATAAGTCTTAAGGTCTTGAAATTATAAATTAGGAAAATAATTTTATTAAATATTTACACAACATTTAAAAACTGTTGAGAAAATCTCTACCCAGCTCTGAATATATTTGAATTATATAATAAGCAGCTTTCATCAGCATTTCTGCCAACTTGAAACAACTCGACATTCAGAAGGTCAGCGAAGGTAGTCAAGATATTTACCTATAGACAACCTGCTGGCGCCACAAAATATGCAAAACGAAAAGTCTAATAAACGCTAATGAGGCGACTAAATGATTAGCACAAAAGGTCGAGTGGTGGTGGGAGAAAAACTCTAGAATTCGCTGCGTTCTGCGGTTTCTGCTTACGAATTCGCTGATTTGGCTTATTTCGAGGGCAGCTCTGCTGGTTAATTTATGGCAGGGCAGGGCGCGTCTTGACTATGCTCTTAATGAGCAGCAATATTTATTTTTGTTTTTATTTTTATTTTAATTTGAATTGTTATTTTTATTCTGCTTGCAGCACGCAACAGTCCGCAGGATGATGCAGAAGTGATTCGTCTGCCACAGGCTCAGCCCGAATCGAGCGACCCAAGCTTCCGGGACTTTAAGGGTGTCATCGACACGGGCGCTGGCAATCCGTTCCTGCAATCGAATCCATCTACTTTCCACTTTAACTTCGGTTTTGCCAACTCCTTTGATGGTAAGTTGTTCTTCTTTTGTGGCTGCCACGTGACGCATGTGAAATTGCATTTAATTACAATTACTTGGTGATGCTCGGTCCTCAGATGCGTATAATTACAAATTACGGCATGCACTTAATGCATTTTCAATGATTATGGTCATTACCTGATCAGAGTTTTTTATGAGATGCAAGAAATCAAACAGTTGTTGTAAATGTAGGAAAAAGGTCTGATGCAAACAGAAAGAAATTTGTAGTAAGTAGAAAGAGATATAGATGATTAAACGGATAAATTTTATAGAAAATTAAATATTTTAAAAGATTTTTAAGAAGACAGTTAAGTTAATGAATTTCTATTTGAATTACTTGATATGGTCAAAAATATTACAAAATATTTATTGACATCGGAGAGTCAGTATTATATTTTGTACAACAAAGAATTATCAAAGCTTACACCAAAAAAATTTTGTTCATCTATCTTTTATCAGAAAACTAATAGAACCTCATGTTTCCACGTCAACTATAAATTGTTAAGAATGAAAATGGGTGTGTTGTTTGTTATCTATGTATAAAATAAATATAGGGTAAGATAGAATTAATTGAAATTCCAGCTTTTTACAGAATTCTGCTTTTATTACAGATTACGCCCCAAATACATAGTAAGCTTACTATAGACTAGGATAGACAGATGGAAGATATATTGACAGAGTTATCAAATTATATATTTTAAAAAGCTTTTTATCTAGGTTTGTATACAAGTTTGAAAACCAACGGTCATAATATATATTCGGACTATATGATGATGTATGCTCAAGAGTCTTAAATGAACTCAATATTTATTTTGACTACAGTAAAAATATAAAACTATTTCAGTTTTCATTCGAGTCATATTGCTGAAAATTCAGTTCATCTGGACTCTGACATACAGTAATATATTCAAAATCTTATAAATCATATAATAAATCCGCCCTTCGCGCCAGCTAGTTAGCTTTCGCTGCTTGACCACAAGTTCTGCCACACCAGCTTCTCGTTTAGCTTAAGTGAGAGCTCAAAGTATGCCGCACAGATAAACTTGACGGGGGTACTGGAAAAATGTAAACAATTTATCAAAATATTATGTCAAAAATGTTGCATGGGTCAGACAAAGTTTATGCCTTGTACTTGTCTTCATTTCTATATATATAAATTTATATTGATATGCATGTGCTGGGTCAGAAAACTCTGCTGACCATTAAAAGTGAAAAGTTTGAGCCTTCGGGCTGGAAAAAATAACAACAACAACAATAACAGCCAGCATAGAAAGAAAAAAAAACATTTATAAAATGCCCGGCTCTTAACTAAGGATGAAGAAGTGGCCAAAACTTCATAAATCTTTTGCTAACTAATACGCTGACAAAAGTTCTTAAGCCAATGGCTCGTTTTATATGCAGAAAACTTTTATTCGGCATCAGCCTCAAAGATAACAAGTGAATAACAGCAAAACACTGGCAAAAACTTCTGTGCTGTTCACAGTTATGCAACACTGAGAGAAAGTGTGTAGCATTTATGAGTTGAGTTTTATGATGAGATAAGCTAAGAGTTTGAACTGTTGAGAGAGGGGGAGGTTACACTCTAACAGTTAATTTAATATTTGATCAAGGCTTTCATTGTCAATTAGTTTTGAGTTTGATTGCTAGGTAAGCAGTCAAACTCAAAACTAAATGACAAACTCAAAACTAAATGAGCTGCGGTACTTCGTAGATATTTGTTATTAAAAACTTTAACACTTGCTAGGCAGTACCTATAAAAAGTGAAATGAAATGTGATTCAGCTGTAAAGTCAAAGTTTAACCCTTCTATTATAGCCAATACATGACATTTATTCATTTTAATTCACTTCAAAACTAAGTAAAGTTTTTACTCAATATTTCAACATTTCAAACTAACTCTTCAAGTTCTCCATAAAAATTATGCCAAACTAATAGCAAAAAGCCCTTCTCACAACTTCTAGTACCTAAAGAACCTTCAAAAAAGTTCAGAGGTCTTCGTTTGTGGAACGATGTCAAGCATTTGGCTGGTCAGCTATTTGAGGTACACTTTAAACTCATTAGAATGCAACAAGCAAATGAATGAGCCACATGCCAAAGCCAGGCAAACAATGCGGTCAAGTATTTATGACAAGGTTGCCGACAAGAGGGAGAGAGAGAGAGTGAGAAAAATAGTAAGCTTCTGCAGAGAAAGAGTGAGAACTGTTACAGTGGATGGTTAGATTGGATGGTAAACGCTGGCATGGGGCAAAGAGGATTAGGTAACAAGCAGACGGCGACACAGAAAACGCTTCTTTTATTTTCTTTAGTGCGTTTACGGATTAGGGAATTTAAACAGAAAAACGCATTAGCTAGGCAAAAGGCGTCTACCGTCTGGGCGTCATCAAAGAGATGACAACAGCAGCAGCAACAAGAACAACAACAACTCAAGCCAAGTCGATTCCAGATGACATTTTTGGCACTTTGCAACACCTGCGCTAGTTCCCAGAGCGATTCGCCTTTGTAGCTGCTCTGGCAAGCGCAGAGCTATTTCAATTTGACAGTGGCCTTTCTATTATTATTATACCCTATAGTTTAAATTATCTAAAAAGGGGTATAATAAAGTTTGAGAAACTATGGTTTGAAACAATGAAGTACCTTGTTGAATATGTTAAGTGTAAGCATGATGGACATCGTTTGAGCCGCCCATCATGTCATATTAAGGTTATTACCAATAAATAATAATGTTTGCAGAGTTATCGATAAATATGAATTGCCATTCTGTTATTTTTATTTATTTATAAATTTATTTGATAAATCGAGTGGAAATAAATATTTTTTTCCTATTTCGCTTTTATCACATTGATAACTATCGATTTTAGTTACAATATTTGCTCTTCAGGTCGTATATATAGCATTTATTAGGACCCTAAATACTACTGCAAGTAGTAGATAAAAGTATATTATATACTTTACTTAGTATCTAAACTATCGGTAAATATTGATTTCTGACAAAATAAGTATATATGATTTTTGCCTATCAATTGCGAACTCTTGAAAAAAGAAACAGCGAGAGACTTCAGCTATTTTAAGCTAAACACAATCAAGAGTTTATAAAACATAATTTTCTGCGTATTAGTAGCGATATCGATATCGATATTCATATTTTAAGAGATATTTTTATCTATTTTTGTCGTTTCTTATTCCATGCACCATATTTCACACAAGTAACATTCACTTCTCCATTGTACAGAGTATGATATCGTCTAGCATACCCGTCTCCATCACTACCAGTTTTACTTGCTTATTTTCGCGCTAAATTATACCACAGACAACAACATTTTTTATGCATTCCCATTTTGCAGACATTTTCCGCCGTCTGCGCGCTCGTCTCTGGCCCATCGCCGTGGATGAGGATGATTCTGGCTCTGGCGCTGGCGACTCGTCGGAGTCGCTTACTCCCCTTGGCCTCGGTCTGCTTCCGCTGACACCGCTGACGCCGCTGAATACCAAGAATGGCAATACCACATCGACGGTTAAGGTGAGCCAAGATCAAAGTGTTACAGAACTGTTCGAATTCTTTCATTCCAATGCATTTGCAATCTAAAAGGTGGTCGATGGTCACAAGGTGGAGATCAACGAGACCGTCTACGGCGACACGAACAGTCTATTCAAGGTGCGTTTGGTCAATGTGCGTCCGCTGGAAAGCGGCGAGGAGGTGGTCGAGGGTGTCATCAACAACCAGGGCGATTTCAAGCCGGTAAGTTCGCCCAGCACATCGGCGCCAGCGACACGCAGCGAATTGGACGATCTGGAGGATGACAACGATCGCCGTGAGCCGCTCGAGAAGCAGCCCAAGGACAATGAGGTGCGCGACATCGACGAGCCGCAGGTATAAAAGCTTTTAACAGCATTTCCAAGCAACTAAAAAAATCTAACCAGGAAAAGTTTGCAAAATGCCTTGCCAATAAATAAAAAAAAAAAAAAAAAAAAAAAAAAAACTGCGTAGCGCTCTACTAACCGTCTATATACTACACGATATTTATATATATATTTGTATATATAATATTTGAACAACATGTTTATTGCGCCAACTATGTAAACTTGTCATGTATATAAAAGAAAAATTTCTAATATTCTCTTTTTTCAAATAAAGTTTTTGCATAAAACTAAAAATATAGAATTGTATATATATATATATATTAATAGAACAGTTAACTCAGCGGTATTCAAGTTAATTTCGTGCCTGCTTTTATTTTGCAACTAATATAATTAATATTAAGGCAACTGGCTTATGGGCGGCTGTGGCTGTGGTAAATTTTTGATTTATTCTTATTTATTTCCTAGTTTTAATTTAAATTTAAATCTAATTTTTCGTTTGCATTTGGTTCTTATGCAATTTATTTATTTTTAATTTTCAATTGTTTGCGTGTTTTTTTTTTTTTTTTTTGCTGCTGCTGCTGAAACCATAATTAAGTTTTGTTTATTTGCCTGGTCAATAATAAACTGTCAGCCAACCGCATTCATAAATATTTTATTAACACGACAAAATGTTTAATTGTGCAATTAGATTTTCTACTTTTTTTTTGCAATACTCTATGGAAATTATAGGTGGGGTAAAATGAAAGATTAAAAAGCATTTGTATTATAAACTATTATGTTCATCGAATAATATTGATTTGAAAAGTTCTTAATTATTGTTCTTTAGATTCTATTACCTCCAGAACATTTTATTTGATCAATAATTGTTATCGATAATTGTTATCGATTATTGTATAATTATTCATGGATTTTTTTCTAAATATTATACATTTTTCAATAATTGAGCACAGTTTACTGGGTAACTTCTAGTCGATAACACCTGGCTAAGCTCATGTTTAATTTTGTAGTATTCATATATTTGAATTAGATGTATGAGTATTAAATTGTTTTTGCTTGTTTGCATTCGGATTGACTTCATTGCGCCTAAATTAATAATGTAAACAAATTATGAATTTTTATTACGTGTCAACGGGGTGCATAAAAACCAATTTGTATATATTGAATTGTATATTATGGTAAAAAAAAAAACGTAATGAGTTGCCTTTTTCTAATTTCATAGAGAGTAAAAAATGCACGGAATATTTGCATAATTAAGGCGTTTTTTTTTATAGGTGAAAGACTTTTTAGTTTGTTTATTTGTGAAGCAAAAAGTTAAAAGAACAAAATATGCGAAACTGAAATAAGTTTTTAATGCTTCAGTTTTGTGAAAGCAGGCTTAAGTTAAAATGAGCTTAAATAAGCTTTACGAGTAAGCCATAGAAAGCTTCAGAATAGTAAACACTTACTCTTAGCTCTTGGATAAATCGTTTAAATATATCTATATAATAAACAAATATAAAAACATTATTCACTATATAATTTTGAGAAAATTATCCACAGAATAATATTTTTAAAAAATATTTTTGATTACAGATTTGAAAAAATATTTTTGATTAAAATTTAAATATAATAAATTTTTTGGAATTAAGAACATTTGCTTTATCTGATTAGTTTCTTTACATTTCTATACTTTAAATGTTTTTATTACCTAATTAATAAGGTTAGATATTATTTTAAAGGCAATTCTTTAGCTCAATTAATCTTGCAACACGATTGTCTGTTCTGACCGTTATATATGATTTTTTTCTCTTTTTTTTTTTGCCAACTCCCTCTGAGCTCAGCCCTTGCAACACGTTGCAGTTGTTGCAGCAATTTAACGGTACATGCATCATATATGCGGTTTTTCAAGTCCATTAATTACTTTTAGCCATAATAAAAATTAATTTATATTAAAAGTCATGTGCGCCAAGCGCATAAATCCTTGTCTTGGGCGGTTCTCGCTACTGTTCGTGGGCGTGACCATGCCCGTGTTATATTTATGAGAATTTATTGTATCGAATTCGACGAGCACGCGACTTGCGAGCATTTTGCGTGTTGCCATTTCAATCTTTCATTTTTTTTTTAAATTTTATTTTTATTTTTGTATTATTTTTTTGGTATACTCGTTTGCTAGGTTAAAGGAGTATATTAGTGCTTTAAATTTTGAATTTTTTTTGCCTGTTCTTCGAATAGATGTTTGATATAGACATTTTCTTTCTGATATTGATGTCTGATGAATTGAGAAAATCAATGGAAAACTCAAGTTAGCGATAGAGTGAACATAGTGTTATTTAAGTTTCTCAAAAAAAAAAAAAAAAAAAAAAAAAAAAAACTCACACACACACACACAAATTTGAAAATATACTTCAAGATAGTTCAGCAAATCATCCATGGCCAAAATCCTACACAGTTTTAAAAATAGATTCTTTAAAATATTGCCTAATCTCAACCTTCCATAAGAATCATCTCTTCATATTAGTGACCATATTATGATTTGCAATTAATCATGAGTTTATTTTTAGCTTCACAAAATCCAAACACTTAAAATAAAAACTATAAATAAATACAAAATCTCTAACAAGCAAAAACTTATAATGAGGAGTAGTCGACTACGTAATACGCGCACTGGTTTTAATAATTCTTCATTTCGATAACTCTCGATAGTAAATATGTGAATCTATGTAAAATAATTATTATGTTCGGTGCCAGTATTACACAGTCGACTACGTCCACTTTGCAAACTGTAACAAGGAGAAAATTTCGGAATTTATTTTTCCTTTTTTTTTTCATGACATAAATCAACGCAAAATTAATAAATGAGCGTAAAAAAATATGCAATGCGCAAATTATGAACAGCTTTAAAGCCGAAGTGCGACATGTCAACATTGCAACAAATTTAAAATGTTGCAATAATGGAAAACGCTTTGGTGGATAGGAAAAAACTATTGCACAAGTTGCACAATTTATTCAATTTATATATAACTATATACACATATATAATTTTTTTTTTTTTGTATTTGTTTTCAACTCTCGTGCGGATATTGAAAGCTGCGGTTTTTGGCACCCCAAACTCAGTTGATGCATTTATTTGGAATATATGTAAAATGCATGGCTATAAATATTAATATAGAGTAGCACACAAAGTATATGCCCCCCACTGAATACACCCGGTCGCCACCCCTGGCGGAAATATTGCGAAATTGTTGAAGGCTGTTAAGCAATTTGCCTGTCGCTTGGCACAAACAGTCCCAAAACTCGACGTACTTCTGTATGCAATATTTTATTAATATTTTCCTATTAAAAAACTGTGCAAATATTAAATATATAGTATTTATTTTTACACACACACACACAAATACATTTAAACCGCATTTATTGCATATGTATGTCGAAAGCCCTTCATAACTTTGTAAAAATTACTTTGTGCACTTGCATTTCAATTTGTTATGTGCCCGGCTCTATTTTTTATGCGCTATTTAAAACTAGTGGGGGGCTTACGTATGGGGTCGTATGGGGTCCTGAGGCAGTGTGCGTGCTACAAAGTGTGCGTGAAATGAGCAAAAGCGCAGCGAGAGCTGTGCGAACTCTGAACTGTGAGCTGTGAACTGTGCGCAGCACACATCAAATATGCAGCGTAAAATAGAGCGTTAAACTGCGAACAAATTTTCATACGGATGTGTGCAGGGCTGGGGCTGTTTGTTGTACAAGAAGTGCAGCCCCGTATCAGAATTGGTCATAAATAGCTAAGGTTCAGAAACAGCTCAAAAGTGAGATACTTAATTAAGGAAAAAGGTAACGAAAGAATTATTTTTGAAAACACGATCCAAATTTATAAAAAAACATATACAAAAAAAAAAAAAAAAAAAAAAAAAAAATTTAATAACTTAGTAAAGAAATAAAATATAAAAAAATATTTATATGTTTTTACGTTTTTCTAAAAAATTTAATTTTTACTCTTTTATAAAAAAAATATATACCAGATAAAAATATATTTATTTAATATGAATGTAAAAAAAAAAAAATATTGCAAGAAACCAAAATACCATTTTTTTGGTAATAAAAATAAAAAAAAAAATAAAAAAAAATTGATGATAAAAATCTTAAAAACTCTTGATTTAAAAATGTAAAAAAAACATAATTTATTAAATATGATCAAGCAATTAATACAAATTACATCAATATTTAATATTTACATACATATATTCAATTATTAAAATATTGTTTTAATATATAAATAAAATTAAACGAAAATGAACGATAAATTATTAAATATATATTAAAAAACAATTTTTTTTTAGGTATTTTAATTCTATAAAATATCTGGGGACTTCATCCAGATGAATTTTTTTATTTAAAGAAACGAGTTAATATTTATTAAAATGTATTATAACAATACAATTTGTATGCAAATTATCTAAAAAAAAATAATATTTGGATATTTCTACCTTACAATCATTCAATAAATTTGCATAGGATATTTTACAGTTTAAGCGCCAGCACAAACTGAATTCTCACGAATTTCTCCGGAAACAATCGTTAAGAAACGTGACTCAATCTAGCCGTTAGCTAAGCAACTGAGCATCTGCTATAGCCTATAGGTTGTATTTGTGTATTTGTGTGCTCGTATTACCCCTTTCCTGCCCGGCAACCAGTTATATAATAAGAATCATCCAAAAAGCTTAAGTGAGCGTCGCAAATAAAAATAAACTGAGCATTGTGACAGCTAATGCGCATTTTGTATTATTAATACAAATTTCTGCGAATTGCACAATTACTTACAGAGAAAGAGAGAGAGAGGGATGATAGAAAACACATTCATCTGCATGTGTGTGCGGACAGCTGTCATCTGTAATAATAATAAATGAACTTGTGACGTCACGGTTACAGCTGTCTCGACCGAGTGACCAACAAAATCGCATGAATGGCAAGGCCCGGCGGCGCTCAGCTCTTTGCATGCTAATTTCTATTTGGCAAGGCGTATATGTATATAAATAGAATTCAACGAATTGTTATCAGACCGAAGGTGAATCATGCGTGAGCCACTGCATAATAAGCAGAAATGTTAATGAACGCTACGTAGAACGTAAAAAGCAAGAGTGAGAGCGAGTGTGAGCGTAATGAGCAGGTCATAAAGCGTTGCTTAGAGAACCAGTTAACGAATAACAGATTAATGTTAAGTGAGAGGGAGAGGCGTTAACAGAAGGGGGATAAAGCGGAGTGACAAAATAACATTAGCTGAGAGTGAGCGCGAGTGAGCGCACTTAACAGCCAATGTTAATGCAAAGCGCTGCTTAGAAAATTAGTTAAGCGCGAATTATGTTAAATGAGCGTGAGAGCGTATCAACAGCGACTGTTATTGGGAAGCAAAAACGGCGCTGCTTAGAAATTTAAATGACTAACAGAACAATGTTAAGCAACAACGAGCGCTCTCTCACTCTCTTTCTCTCATTCCTATGAGTTCAAGCGCAGCTTAACAGTTACTCACGCATGAGTCAGCTGGCGCTGTGCTAGTATAAAAGGCGAAGCTTAGTTTAACAGCGTTTAGTACGATCTTGCGTAGCTAATAGAACACAGTCTGTGCTGTAAGTTTTTGCATTCCTCTGCTTCAATAATCTTGTTATTCTAATTGTGCTTAAATTATAAATTTAAAAAAATTTGCATGTGGCGACTGCTTGAACTAAATCTATTCACATCATTGGCAAACTCTAAAGTAATACAAACTTTTATTCCATTTATTTACACATACACACGCGCACACACACACGTATTGCACCTATGCACAATGATGCACCCGCCACTCATTAAACACACAGAGCACAAGAACAAAAGAAACTATAGCCACAAGCACAGTTGCTTCTATAGAAGACGCCGCACAGGATTCCCTCGCAGACGCCACAGACATCAAACAGACTGTGCAAACCATAATGGCCGAGCCAATGGCTGAATTGAAACAGGAGGAGCAGCAGCAGGAGCAGCAGCAGCAGCAGGAGTTGGAGGTGGAGCAGCAGCTGGTCGAAGCTCAAGATGCCGACACAATGGCGCATAATGAGGAAACGGAAATGCCGCTGCCAGACAGCGACAGCGACAGTCATAATGCATCGCAGCCCGAGTCCTTGGCGGCCATTGAAAACTTTGGCGACGCATTGGATGACGACGACGACGAGGAGGAGTTGGCCGCGCCACAGTCAGCGCAGCTGTACAGGGAACGCGAGGAGCTGGAGTCCTCGGACGATGAGGACGAGCAGGCAAGGCCCGTGGAGATGAGCGACACCTTTAACGATGAATGGGCCACACTGGATGAGGATGAGGCAGCCATTGCAGCTGCGGATCCCGACAACGATTTGAATAATCACATCGACATCTACGAGAACTTTGCGCCCGTGGATCTCTCCAATGATATTGCCGTTAACGATGTGGCCGCCGCCAATCCCAACTATCCATACAATCCAGATGCCGAGCTGATTGAGCTGCCCGCCGCTGGCCCAACGATGCCCAAGTTTGAGAAATTATCGTTGTTGCCGCCCACGCCGCCCACGACGCTGATGAAGTGATGGCCCCAGCACAACTAGCTTTAGTTACCCTAGTCTTAAGTGTTTTAGCCTTGTAAGCCATCATTATCATCGCTCTCGAATATGATTCTAAACATGTCTTAAACACCGTAAATGAGCTGAACGAGCGCCCATTAAATTATTATCAATATTTGCAGTAAGTACGAGTATTAATATATTTATTTATCGAAAATATATATAAAAAAAAATCCAAAAATATATATTTATTTTTTAAAGCATTTTTATTGATTTGTAAAAGAACTAAAATTAATATTTTTATTTATTCTCAAAGAAAATATATTTTAGTTTTTGTTTGTTTCTTAGAATATTGCGTATATCAAAGTAGAATGCCAACGTGCCTTAGCTTCTATAATGGGTATATGACTAGCTATTAAAAAGGTAAAGAAGTTTATGTTAGAGTTTCTAAAAACATTTCTCGGTAATTACATATGCCCAAGTTTATTTATATTATATTTATATATATGATTCACAATACATGGCCGGATCAAACTTGAATCCATTGATGTATTTAGAAAAATGTATGTGCTATATATTTTTCGTGAACCTTATATATACTATAAATATCATTCAGAGTGGTACTCTTCAAAGGCAATACATGATTTTTTAATTTTTAATAAATATATTTAAAATAAAATACCAAATACAAAATAGATATAAACAGGAAGAGAAACTCAAAATATGTATTAAATCCCATTTTGCAATTAAAAGTTTGAATCGGGTCTGCCAGCTGTTGTAGATAGAAGCAGGAGTTCTGTAAAAAGAAAAAAAAAAAAAAAAATGTCCGCATTAGGGATATTCCGTGCACTTGTGGCACTCACTCACCTTGCGGTTTAAGATCTTGGCAAATGGTATGCTTACAGCAGATTCGACGCCAGATTCGAACCAATGCCAATGGAGAGACTCGATGCGAAAGAGATGTTCCCTCAGCTGCTGATTGAGCACTTGAATGCGTTTGTTGCAAACGGAGAGAATAAATATTTTTAGCAATGGCGCCAAACAAGATTCGAATTCGATAAGATAATCGATGGGTTGACGGTCGATTATATTATATAGATTGAAGGCTAGATCTTGAGTTTGCCTGAACAGCATGAGAAAGAGCACGCCTGGGACTCGTAGCCAGAGCTTGGTAACTCTTTGATGGACATGATTGATGTGGAAGTAGATCGTGTAGAACTGTATGAGCTGGCGACGCGAGTGAGGGCTGGGAAAGAGTCCCTGTCGAGGATCGAGATGATAAGTGCTTAGGTTAGTGAATAGCGCTCCCAGCCATGCGATCAGCAGCAGCTGATAGACGAAGTAGCCACAGAAGTAGACCTCGTAGAGGAGCATGTTGTACGTGTGGCAAAAAGGATGATCCCAGACGTGCCTCAATTGCAGCGTAGTTAAAACATATTGCAGATGGAAGATCAGTAGAATATCGAGTTTTGTCCTTAAGCTCCAGCTGCCAAAGCGAACATGCACAATCTTGTTCAATTTGATTATCTTATTAATCGTTCGCTGACAGTGCTCACTGTACTTTCGATTATGCGCCAGCCGAAACAGATGAAGCAGCATCCAGTTATTCATCAGCCACGTCGAGGTGAACCGATAGGCCTCGAAACCTTCACGATGTACTTCTAAAGGCGAATCTTGCATAATGAAAAAACAAAATAAGTAACCAATGACATTGTAATTATCCAGGCCCAGCAAAAGCAGCTTAACAACCCGTTCGATTATTTTGTATCGATTATATGAACACAACTTTCCCGTCTGCGCATTGTACTTCAAGTGGCCGAGGCCAGCGAATCGACAACTGTAATAAAATGCATTGCTCAGAACTCGAATGCTTGATTCGTTCAGAAACCGTTCCCAGCGCTCCATCGAGTCCAACTAATTCGATGGAATGAGCTGCACCTCCAGTTTCAGTTCCAGCGAATAGCAACAATGTGCGAGGGGTGTGAATGACAGTAATGGATAGCATAATTTCGATAATTATGTCTGATAATAGATTCAATTTGGGGTTTGGATTAAGCTTTTGTGTAAAACAGTCAGAAGGAAACACGACAGATATCATAAGGTACATATTTGAGATATCAGGACATGGTCCTCCGTCCGTTCGTATTCACTTAGTGATGAGTTCTGAAAAATTAGAGATTGAAGTTACTAAAGCACATGGTACCTGTATATCATATGTACGACTATAATTCATTTTTCATTTATTTTATTTATAAATATTAATATTTTTATATGTTAATTTTATTTAATATTTAAATTTAATTTTTTTTTTAATATTTAGATATACAATATTTAATTACTATACATTTCATTTAATTACGATCAATTTTTACAGCTATTTTTTTTATCTGAATAATTTGTAACTTAATCCAACTTTTCATATTTACAAATTCTAATCCTGTTTTCAATAAAACTTATTAAAAGGTGTTTTGTTCGTTAGAGCGTACTGTAAATTGGACATTGCATTCAGGAAAGCGATCCACATGAACATTAACAGAAATTCAATATTAATAGATTGTCCCTTGTGCCATATGTGATTTCTGATCGGACAGGTCAGTTGCCGTAGACAGAAGCAATAGAACTGTGAATGAGGTATAGAACTGTGAATGTAGTATTACCTGATCTGATAGAACGAATATACAATGTCTCACCTGGCAATCCAGCACTTTCGTATGTAGACCTTCTTGAGCCCACACGAGCTTATTGAATGATCTGGTCCAGTGAAACAGTTCGATGATATAAAGTTGTTGACTCAGAAGTTTGCTTAGATGCTCGATACGATTAGTACATAGACCTAACAGGAAAATTTTGAGTAATGGAGCTACGCAATTTCCCATTTTGAGAACTACGAAAAATTTCCATTTCTCCATAGTGCTCTTATCTTGGTAGATAACGTCGTATAATTCTTCCGAAATGTCTGCGGATAACATGGTAATACAGGCGAAGAGGGCGCCGGATATACTCAACCATATCTGAGTTATCTCGCAGTGCACTTCGCATATGCGGAAATACATTCGATATATGTGGTTAAGTCGCTTACGATTTTGCTTTCTGTTATTAAAAGTTTCAATGGATCTAAACAATACCCGATGCCAGGAAATAAGGATCAGCTGGTACAGGAAGTACGCCCAATAAATGAACTCAAATAATATTATTTGGTATTTAAACACAACCAAATCACTGTGGCCCATAATTTGATTTCCTAATTGAACAACAGTGAATGGAATTTCGAAGAAAAATATTACAAGTATGTTGTACTCGATTGTAAAATATGAATTGTTAAAAGATGATATCATAGTCTTATGTATTTCTAATACCTTATTGATTGCAGCCACGCAGGACTCATTATTTTTCCAGCTATGGAGGAAGATAATCGATTTGATATACTGCCAATTAACATTGGTATAAATTAAACATTCTAGATAAAAATTATATCCTGTAAGAACTATTTCGCCCTCTTTTTGATATCCGATTCTGAATAACACATAACAATAATTGAGATAATCTAGAAATAGCAGAATTATTTTAACAACCCAGGTAAAGTATTTTCTAAAATCCTGATAATGGCATATATATAATTGGTTAGTATCCGTATTGTACTCAAAGTATCCAAATGCACAGAAACGAAAGATGCTATATAGTGCGCGAGTCAGGCCATAAACTATTCTGTGGAACAATAAGTCTTTCCTGAACATTCTCTGCTGCTCCTCATGATGTTTTCCAGTAAGCAGAACTTCCATTCTTTGCCAATGTTAAGACGGGTATTACTACGTAGTATTGAAAATTGGATGGGATAGAGCCCGACTTGCAGAGTGCACAACTGCTAAGGCCGATTATTGTAACAAACTGACTTCGTTGCGTTGACGTTTAGTGCCAGTTCCAGTTCCATGACCTGGTTCGTTAAGAGTCGAGAGTGGTGTAATGAAAAATGTTGACATTAATGAGCTATATAATTTCTATAATTATGCCTAATAACATATTCGATTTGAGTTGTCGTGAATTTAGACACAAATGCTGTTTCTTTATTTAGCTGCGACAGCGACTATTGTAACTATTTATATTTATTATATTGCGAGAGAACTATATAATATTTTTATAAATGATTTTTTAGTAACATAATGAAAAGTTCAAGAAAACTGTTGGATATTTGTCAGTCAAAATTTTTAAATTATATTTTACAAATCTTTTACATATTCCCAATATATTTCATATATTTGTTACTGTTTTGTTTTTAGCTTATTAAATGTGAGTCAGTGAAAGTAATGAAAAGGCTTTTTCTCTGTTAAAGCATACTGCAAAGTGGACATTGCATTTAGGAAAGCAATCCACATAAATAGTAAAACAAATTCAGTATTAATAGATTGTCCCTTGTGCCATATGCGATTTCTGATCGGACAGGTCAGCTGCTGTAGATAGAAGCAGTAGAACTGTAAATGAGATGAAATGTTAACTGTTCTCTACATATGCAACTTTTCTTACCTGACAATCGAGAAATGTCGTATATGGATTTTTGTGACTGAGTTCGAGTCTTTTATGCGATCTCAATCCGTACAGAAGTTCCATTATGTAAATTTCATTACTCAAAAGTTTGGTTAGATTCTCGATTCGATTTGTACATAGGCCTAACAGGTACACTTTCAGTAAAGGGGCCACACAATTTCCCACTTTGAAAATAATAAAAAATTTCCATTTGTCCATAATATTACTTTCTATGAAGATAATGTTGTATAATTCTTCCGAAATATCCGCGGATAACATGGCAATATTAGCGAAGAGGGCGCCGGATATACTCAACCAGATCTGAGTTACCTCGCAGTGAACTTCGCAGATACGAAAGTAGATTCGATATATGCGTATTAGTCGATTACGATTTCGCTTTCTGTTATTAAAAGTTTCAATGGATCTGAGCAAGACCCGATGCCACGCAATTAGAATCAACTGGTACAGAAAGTACGCCCAATAAATAAGCTCAAATAATACTATACGATATTTATGAACATATAAATAGCTCATTCTCATCATTTGATTCCACAGTTGTACGACAGTGAATCCAAATTCGAAAAAAGATATAATGAGTATATTGTATTCAATAGTCAAATATGAATAATTAAAAGATGATATCATAATCGTATGTATTTCCAATACCTTGTTGATCGCAGATACACTCTGTTCACTTATTTTCCAGCTATGCAGAAAAACCATCATTTTTAAAAACTGTAAGTTAGCATTGGTGTAAACTAGGACTTCTAGATAAAAATTATATCCAGCGCTGGACATCGAATTATCATGATAGTAATGGGCAATCAAATTGAGTATCACATAAGCATAGTTTATATAGTCCAGAAGGATCAGAATTATTTTAACAACACAACTGAAGTATTTATGGAAGGCCCCATACTGACAGATATATAATTTGTTTGTATCCGCATTGTATCTAAAGTATCCAAATGCACAGAATCGATAGATGCGATATAGAGCACAAGTCAAGAAGTAAACTATCCTGTGAAATAATAGAAGTTTCTTGTGGACTTTGTTTAGTTCCTCACAATGTTTTCGATTTAACCGAGCTGTCATTGTTTGTGTACTCGATAGTGTTGATAAACGTGCTGAATTGCGTGCCTTGCAAAGAGCTCGAATGTTCAGGTCGAATTTCGAAACGAACTAACTTCATTGGACTGAGTTTCAGTTCCCTTTCTAGTTTATTGACTAATTTTATGGAAATGAAACTGTTCCACTGCCACGTTGTTCCGTCCCTGCGCTGCCTTGGAATTAACTGAATAAGTGTTAAATGTTTACCTACATAAATGCTCTCATTACATTTTATGCTTTGTTTGATAAGTGTTGTAGTATTGAAAACGATGACAGAGTTAATAAAGTGAACGCATAAAAAACACGCTTGATTAATATCTCTTTGCCGTTAATGAGTTGTGCGTTTAATTAATGGTTAACTTATGGCCAGTTAATTACGCATTATCCCTTTGTCCTGTTGCATTCACTTTTTTTTTAATTTTTTTTTTTTTGAAAAATCAGCGGTCGCTAAGCTGCTTAAATTGTTTTTATGCTGCCTCAATAGTATTTGGCATTTAACAGATTTCTGTTAAAGCAATTGCAGCTTAAACGGTCTGCTGTAAAGTCGCCATATTAAAGCTTAACAGTCTTATACAAAACAGAAATATAAGAAGTTAACATTTTAATGTGCATGTAACGAGAGTGAGTGAGCACGGCAGAGAGGACGAAGAGCAAGGCAAAGTGAAATAAAATGTCACAGTTACAAATAAGTATAAGAACTTGTAGTATGTGTGTAGGCTCAGCATTGCCCAGTCTGTGTCTGTATGTGTGTGTGATATGTGTAAGTACACATATTTAATAGAATTGATATCTTTAAAGCAATGTTGATTTATGTTGTGTGCAAATAGCAGAAAAGCAGTTGTAATTTTTGCCATTTCATTTTATATTTACCTGTTTTAATATTTACGCGTCAATTTCATTTTGCTTTCGCTTGTGTGCAGGCACTTTACGAATATTTCCATACCCTGTGCTCAATGCAATGGGATCAGTGTGGGGCATGATGTGTTGAGTAGAGGGTGGAGGAGAAGCACTAAAGCAAAGCATGACAGCGTGTTAATAGAAAAAGAAGCAGAAGAAATTTCAGCATGTGTGTGTGTGAATAAAAAGTGTATATGTATTGTCAGCTTCAATTTGTGTTATCTCTCGCTCTTTGCAGGGCATTTTCTAGTTGGGCATTTGGATTTTTTTCGGCTTTTTTTTTCGTTTTCGTTTTGTTGCTGTTGTTTGGGCGAAATGCAGGCCCATTGAATGCACAAGTGGCCAACATATTTGTATGTTATGGGGGCGCGGCAGAGTAGCAGAGCAGCAGAGCGGCAGAGTAGCAGCAGAGTAGGCAATGCCTCTTCAGCTGGCCCGCTGCCAACTGCCCGGCATCATCATGATCAGCAGCAGCAGCAGCAGCAGCAGCAGCAGCATTTCAACATATTTCTGTGCATGCATAAAGCATAAAGGTAAGTAATTATGGCATTGCCATGCCGCACCGCCGCCCGCTAGTTATCCTGTGGCAATTGGCGCCTTTTCAAGTGGCAATTGACGGCGGCAGCGCAATCTGTCTGCTTCAGTTCTCTGCTCGCTTTTGTATTTACAGAGCTGTTCCGTGCTGAGCCTCGACGGCAACTTTTCAATTTGCAATTTGTATTTGTATTTGTATTTGTATTTACAAAAGTGGAATAATACAAGTGCGTGCCTGTTAAGTAAAATCTATTTGATATGTAAAAAGTTGTTGGTAATTCCATATTTGTATTGATTGCACTACAGTTGAACAACATTTCTGTTATCTTGCAATTTGTATGTTATTTAACATACTTTAACATTTTTATTATTACCAGTTGAAGCATATTTCATATTTATCTTGATTTTTTGTTCTCATTTAAATTTTTTTATATTTTTTTTTACTATTTTCTTTAGAATTTCGTTTTATAAATGCAATTTGTATATACAAATTATTTCATAACTCTGCCACCCTTTGGTTTTCAGCGCAGCTGTTACCGTTTGCCCCACACACACGTGCCACAACCGCAACATGGTGGTTAGAAGTGTTTGTATCTTCGTCCCAGCAACCTGGTCCTAAACGCCAAATACTTAATGATGCTCCCCGCGCGTGGGCCACATGTCCTTTTGGCACGCTGGTCCGCATTCTGTTTCGCCAACTAAATATACATTAGGTGGCAACGCTTTGAAACTCCCGTTAGGGCAGATTTTGCAGAGATTAGCGCTGGAGGTTTTTGTGGCTTCTTCGCTTGGCTGCTGCTGTTGCTCAGCGAGTGGAACTTAATTAATTTCATTTTTGTTTATTTTAATGTTTACTCGAGGCGAGACTTGTTTGAAATTCGAAGGGTAGGTGGATTCTATAAAAATATATATGATTATATTAGATTATTCTAATATAATAAATATGTATAGTTTTTATTTATTTATTTGAAAGAAACATAGGAAACTATATAAATTGACAAATACAACAGCTTCATTTGTTTTTCTTAATTTCGCTTTCCACACGCTTCAATATGGCATCCATATTGGTAACCAGCTGTTCCAAAATTTCCTCCAACAAAGAGACACGATTATTCAGACTAAAGGAAATTGAAGAACAATTGATTAATATCTAATATATATTGAAATGATTTGCTTGATGCCTACCGATACATTTCCTTATCCTTAACCTCGTGGGGTACATCTTCGAAATAGTGCGCCCTGTGAGAAAAAAAATGTATATATTAAAATATTTATAATAAGTTATTGTATATATCCAATGATTACTCGGCCTCCGTCAGATTTCTGCGTAAATGAACCCTTTCCTTGGGCTGGTAGCGATTGGCCATATCAGTGTTTGGATCATCTTCGTGTTCATTCGTCGGTAGCGCGGCACGAGCAGGACGCTTACGTCCACAGTGTCTGATCATAAAAAAGAAAGCTGCAACTTTCTTATAGACATAGGTGCCTAGCTGACTGCGACCCTGGGTTATTTCACCCTTTACCGAGTTGTATGTCTCCATGATGATGGCCAGGAACATGTTCTGAAATCGTTCACAATTGTGAGTGATAATAACTGATAATAATTATTTCAATATTTACCAGTAGTATAAAGAAGACCAACAGAATGTAAGTGAGGAAGTAAATGGGTCCCAGAACCCGGTTAGCCTGCTCAATGAGATTGTATTGAAAGTCTCCCAGAATCATCCGAATCATGGTCAAAATAGACGTGAGAAAGTTGCGAAAATCTGGATGCTTAGTGCCAAATAGCAGCAGTCCCAGCTGAGCATAGGCCAGAAACACGATGCCGAACATAAGACTGAAGCCAGCCAAATCCTTCGAGCACTAAATATAAGAAAATTGTGGAAATATTTTCTATAAATTATGATATAATCTTATAACTTACGCGTCTTAATGTTGTTGTAAACTGTACGAGCGTCTTGTTGAAACTAATAAATTTAAAGATCTTAACCCAAACGAGAAAAGACAAAATGGCCATCATATCCACATAAATTGTATTCCATAAGCACAAAGTATCCAAGCTTTGGTATGTATGTTTTGCCTTCAATGCACTTACGACTGCGTTCACCTTGAACATGTGCCAAACGTTATAGACCAGAGCCAAATAAGCAAACTGTGTGGTAGAATAGTAGATATATTGAAGAAGGCAATTGGCATTGAAACCTACGATTAATATAAGTAAATCCTGTATATTCATAATGGACTTAAAGTAATTCTTGGGTCCAATTTTACGAATTGCAGCTATTTCCGATATTGTATAGTATACAACCATAATATACCAAAATATGAAGACACAAGTCATGGATAGACTTTGATCAGTTAAAAATGAATATTCTTTGACGGTCTGCAGCTGACTCTGTGCTATGACACCGCCAGTGGGCGGTATTTCCGCGATAAATCTAAAATAATAAATATAAAATATAATATATAATATAATATAATATAATATTATATAATATAATATACACCTTTTAAAACTATCTCTTCAGGACTTACTTGGCGCTTTGGAAAATATCTGTATTTTCGTTATACAGATTAAACTCGATCAAGCAAAGACGCGACCCACGATCCAACCAATGTTGATTCTTCAATCTTCTGATAGTCTGCAGATTTTTCTTCTTATTAAATGTTAACTCGATCGTATAGCCGCCAGTTTGATAGAAATTCAATTGTGTCCACAACGGGGTCGAGTCCAGATCTGACATCGTTTTATATGGCGCGCCCATGTGATGCTCCATAATCTCCTCCGCCCCAGATGAATACTCTGCATAGCAGGTGTTGAAATAGCGGATAAAGGCATCGTTCACATAGCAGCTGTCCTTGCGCACACGAATCTGTCGTAGTCGTGGCGGTCCCAGCAATAGGTTTTCATGCAGAAAGACTCTACCTAGTAGGTTTGTCGTATTGGTCGCATAACTTGGATCTTTGCGTTCAAAAGGAATTTTTTTATTAGTTTCTGGTTTTTCTTTATCATTATCCTGAGTTTCCTGCACGGCATCTGGGTTATCAATTTCTTCAAGATCCGAACTTATGCCGGTCATATCGCCGTGTAGATTGACTAAAAAATTATAGGTTAAGTAGTCCCAAAAGTCTGGTATGGTAAGAACCTTTTCAAATGATATAGTGACGGAGGGCGCTATAACCATATCTCGGGTTGTGAAAAGTTTCTTTATCGTATCGTTGAAAAAGAACATATAGGAGTGCCGAACAGAAAGTGTGACTGCAATGGGAATAGAACACAGTATAAACCATTTAGAGTCGAGGAACAAATTATTTAAATAGAAACTTATGTGGCAAATGTTAATCATATGTCAATGTATGTTAATGTATGTTAATGTAGAGATGTTTATGTTAATCTAATAAATTTAAACTTTCTAAGTAAAGCTTTTAAAGTAAAATTGTTAAAAGTCAGAATTATTAATTAAAGCTGTCATTGATCAACTGTTACAGTAAAAATGTTAAAGCAAAAATGTTAAAACTGTTAAAGCTAAGTTGTCTACAATAGCATTAATTAAAATACTAAACATAACAGTTTAATAGATTATTGAACTACATAATCTAATTTTACTCACCCAAAGAAGTTAAGATGAGAAATATGATGAATACTGCGAATTCCATTAGTGCATCGCGCACCTCCTCGTCGGTTGTGTAGAGAATACGCGAGGTTTTCGTTCTCATACCTTCTCGTCTGTCAGATACTGATCGACGTCTTGTTTCAGGTTCGGTAGATGATTCAGCTTGATCACCATCATAGATTTGTTTATCCTTGCGCTGAAATAGTCGCGCGATTCGAGTCCTTCGTGATGGTGGCGTTTCCTCCGTAGTGAGTTCATGAACAGATGTGCTGGGCGAGTGTGGAGCGGCTTTTTCATGCGAATCGTGCACTTGTTGTGGCAGGATTACACGACGAGGTTTAGAGGATGACGGCTCTTCATCTGGTACTGAGGCACGCAGTGGGCGTGGCGGCGGCAGTGGGCGACGACCCGAACGTTGCGTGCCCTGATCTGAGCGTTCTGGCCGCTGTGGTGGATCGTGTTCTTCCTCTTTATCGTCCATTTTAAGTTTGGCTTAATATTCTATTTTCTAATTTTTTTATTTTATTTAATGTTATTTCTTATTATTATTTATTTTATTTAATATTTCGTTTGGTTGTGCTGTGCTCCACAAGCTCGACCAGACTGAAAGTTGGAGCAAGCAGGCGAAGCTCTGACAGGAAACAGCTTCCAGTTTGAGCAATGTTTGCTTTGACCTGCCAAAACTATAAAATTGAGTGTGTGCGAGTGTGTGGGTGTGTGGGAGCATAAAAAATGGCAAGGAATGCAGCGAGCATCTGCAGAGCAACTGCATCCTTATAGCCAAACATATCCTGCCATTTCCCCCCCACATACATATGCATATTTCATGCGTTAACGCCAGCATTTGAATTGCAGCAGCCAACGCCGACTGATGATGGGGGCGATGGGGCGTGGCTGTTGGCAGTTTTTGATTTATGTTGCTCGTTGGCCAGCTCAGCGACTGCTTGGGGCTATCAGCGCCCAGTTGAGTTGTCAGGACACATAAAAAATGCACGAACAATCGCATAAATGTGTTAAGATCCCTCAACTTCAGAATTTCGCTCCGTGTTTAACATTAAAAATATTTTTACTCAAATAAATAAATACAATTTAAATTTATTTTTATTTTTAATATTTCTTTTATTGAACTCTTCGCTTGTTTTGCATTTATTTTTAAAATATTTATAAAGTTAACTTTCAGTATTCACTAAACAGCTAATAAAACTCTAGATCAATTAATCTGTATTACTGATGCATAGATAAATGTATTTGTAGAATTTATGCAATTTAAGTACACTTTTGCTTTAATATAATAATAATTTGAATAATCCAACAGAATAGTTTATAACTATTGAAATAAAATATCTAGAATATGATTAGGATGTTGCTGGTGACGAAGTAAGAATTATTTTTATAGCTTTTGCTTAGGTTAGCTTTAAGAAACGATATTCTAGAATTCTTTATATATATAGTACGACAGACATAAGAAATAGTTTGTGTGAAATTATTAAAGCTAAGTAGCTGCAAGGATTTCTCTTTTTTTTTCTCATTTTTCACTAATTCTTAAGATTGATTTAGTTTTTCGATTGCAGTAAGTGTGCGCGCTACGAACGGAATTTCGAATGTTTTTGTGTGCCATAGAGCTATATGTCTACTAAAATATATAAATATATATTCATCTATATAAATATAAATTGAAATATATATATTTATAAATATATATATTTTTTTATCAAAGCTAATCTGGATTTTGTTTTGCAATCATATATTTTTCTTTATCCAACTTTAAATCCAGCACAATTTTTTTGTTAACCTTTTTTGTTTTATTACTAAAAATCTACAAATTAATTAAGTATAATATTTTTTTTATGTTTTTTTCGCTATGTGATTTTTGATTGCAAATTTTTCGATTTCGATTTCCCATTTTTTTTCTTTTATTCATTTTTGCTTAACTATTTGGCTTTGAAAATACTTTGGCGCCACAACGCAGCTCAGTTTTATGTTGGGTTTCCCATTTTTTTTATTAACTTTTTTATTTAGTTTTTAGTTTTTAGTTTTTTTGTTTAGCCAACCGCATGAATATTGAATATAATGCACTAGAAATTGTTTTTCAGCAAAAGTGATTACAACAAAAGGATGCAACTTTTAAGCTACTTCTTTGGTTGGTATTTGTGTGAATATTTCTATTTGTTTGTTTGTTTGATTTTATCCACTTTTTGTTTTGTGCATTGAAAGAAATTGTTGATTTGTGCCCCCAGTTATTATTATTTTTTTTGTGTTTTTTTTTTTGTTTTTTGTTTTTGGTGTTTGCTTAACATTAGATACATTTTATTAATTGGTCCTTTGGTTTCGAAAACATTTCACGCTAAAAGGCACAATATGGAACTACTCTATTACTATTTGTGTTTTGGGTTTTGTGTGTTGTTTGTGGGCGTTTGGCCACGCCCAGTTAGCTGCTTTAGTAGGGCTTGCCCAAGTCCTTGGGCCGCTTTAGCTGCACCTTCAAGCGCTTTGTGCCTATCTGAAAGCCGTGCATTGCTTGTATGGCCGCATCCGCTGAATGCCGATTGTCGTAGGAGACGAAGCCAAAGCATTTCGATAGATTTGTTTGCTTATCGATAAACACTTTGGCCGATAGCACATTGCCGAAGGGCAAAAATGTCGAAGCGAGATCGGTATCTATGAATTCCTGAGGTAGATGATAGATAAACAGATTGCTGCCATCGGGACCTGTAATTGAAGAGAAGAAAGTTAGTATTTGGGAATATTTGAACAATTGATGGTACAGTTAACGCTCCATAATGGCATTGGGGAACTGAAGATATTATTTATCTTTAAGGTATTTTTTAGGTAATGTAAAAAACTTCAAGATCTATAATTGTTAATAAAAATTAGTATGATCCATTTATCTATTTATTGGATTTGATTGATCACTGATCAAGACGTCAATATACAGATCAAGTCATAGTGAGCAAAGCATAATGATCAAAGCATACTGATCAAAGAGAATCATATTATTTATTGGCTATTTGACTGTTTTAGTTTGTTTGACAAATCTTTTGTTCGTATATGAATAGTCCAGACTGGCTGATCAGTTCTAGCTCCATGTAGATCTATGCATTTATTCGAATGATCACCTGAATCTTTCTTTATGACTCATGCTGATCTACCCATATAAATAAAGTAAAGTGACTTGCTGACTATTAAACTGATCGATAGAAGATCGTAGTGATCAGACCATTTTGCATATAGTTCAACAGTAATTACGGACTATGAAATTAATTGGTCATGGCGATCAACAACTGATGACTGAGCGTTAATATCTTTCACTTGATCATCTGTGATCTGTGATCAGACTGATTGAGTTCATAGTGCGATCCATTTATGATTGATTAAATGACTGTATCTTTACTTATCCTGGGTTCAATCCATAGTCTATTGTGAATTATATCTACGCTGATCTAATTAATTGACAGATTTGTAATACGCTAATGAGTGATTAACAATCACTGACTGAATGATCCTCTATCATTAATATCATATCATACAATCATCTACTCAACTCAAACAGTTTTCTCTTTACATTATATACTTCTATCAATTCCTGTCATCAAGGAGTGTTCCCTGTATGCTCACTTACCCTCGATCTGTTTGCCTGCCACGCCCGCTGCGGCTGCTTGCAAGGCGCTGGCATTCAGCGTCTGTGCGGCTCCATAGGCGGCTGCTGCGGCACTCGCTCCGTTGGGCAAGCCCGTAAAGGTGTTGGTGCCATAAGGATCTGCGGCGCTGGGTGGCCCTAAAATGTTAGATTTTACGATATTTTTCAAAAATATATTGCAATAAATATTCAAACAAATTGACGCTGAGCTAAGGTAGAAAGAAATATATGATTGTTGTTGCTGTTTAAATTTATGCAAATTGTTGTTCAATAAAAGAAATACAAAAACAAATTACACGACAAACAGAGACAAGGACGGAAACTTGTGAGCACGCCCATGCACTCACACACACAGGCACACACACACACACACACACACAATACACAGAGACACACACAGAAACATACACTCAAGTGCTTTGCGTGGCGAAACTCTGAGTTAAGGCTTATGGAAATCGCGCTTTATATATTTTGACCCTGGCTGCCCTTTGTAATGCCCTTTTAGAGGGTGTTTTTGATTTGATATGAAATGTGCATGGACGTAAGTTTATAAAACGTTTGTATGTTCATGATTGTTAAGTAAGGCATAGATAATATAAGTTCATCGAGTTTATTCTCTGAATTTTGTCAAGTACATTGAAGTCTTTGATATGATTCACAAGTTAATTTCTTGTAAGTGACATTGAAGATTGTTTTGATTGCTTTTAACTAATCGATTTCAAGCTTAAGTTTTGATGTAATACAATTTTAAAGCAATTCAAAAAGAATCTATTAAAACATTTTATGCAATTTGTATAATATTTTTATTTTATATATTTCTGACTGATAATATATATATTTTTTGTATATACTGTTAGTTATATTTGATTTATCCAAATCCGACTACTATTAACTATTTTCTAAGTTCTTTCGGCACACTTAGTCAAAGCTAAGCCTGCTCAGCTCTTGATCCGTAAGTGTATTATAGCTTCGGTGTGCCAATAAGAAAATTTCTTTTCTTTCTTAGTTTTTGTTTTGACTTTTATTGTTGCTGCTTTATTTTTATTTTTTTTTTTTAATTTTTTATTTTTTTTTTGTTCGCCTGCTGCTAGCCTCACATTATTAAATTTTATATATCCTGTTGTAGCATAAAAAAATTTGTTGTTAGCCTTTGTTGTGCGCACGGCGCCTGTTTTTTAATTGAGCTGAACGCCCAAACCAAAAAAAACCAAAATCCCCTCAACCTGGCCTTTGTGCAACACACATACACACACACACACTCATACAGCAAAATTTTTGTAATCTACTAAAAATTTATTACGTTTTCTCCTCGTTTCTTTTGTTATTTACATACGTGTAATACATAACAAACAACAAAGCAAAAAGGGCGCAAAAACTTGTTACGCAATGAAAGTTTTGCATTTCATGTGCACTCCACATGCGAGAGAAAAAAAGAAACCAAGATGAAAATCATCATCATAAACATGACCGAAAAATTCCTTTTTTATATGCCATCAAATTATGGCTCAACATTTTTTATGCTCAACATTTATTTTATTGCGATTCCTGCACAATTTAGAGAGATATTAATTTTTCAAATGCCCCGCGGTGTGTTGGAAATTGCACAAACTATTGATTGAAGCCCTCTGTCTAATCAGTGTTGGAAAATAAATTCATAAAAATTTGCAGGATTGGAAAATGGTTAGCTAATTTTTTTTATATTTTAATCTGGTCATAAAGAATATTTTGTATATATGTAGTTTAAACGTTTTTTCTCTTTAAATGATTATTCTTACAATTTTTTAATACTTCAAAAGAAATGTTAAACGTAATGTAAATATTTAAAAGTGTTTTTTTTTTTTTTGAATAATTAACAAATATAAATATATTTAATATACTAGAATGTCTCTTAGCAAATTCTTGTTGAAATATAATTCGTATTCTGCATAAGGTCTATCAAAAAAAAAAATATATATATATATACTCAAAAAATTACTTCTAATAAAATAATTCCATTTTCTTTAAAAAGTTTTGATTACATTTAATATGGTAATAATAGTTGTAAATCACTGTTTATATCTTTTTCGACTATTCTGATAATTATTCTTTATATTTGTGCATCAGATCTACATATAAATATTAATTTTCCAGGAAAAAAAATATGTGCAAAATATTTTAATGCCTATTGTCATACTTTTGAGGCCGCGAGGCTTTCAATTCATTTAGACGATTTTGTACAGCATCTGGTGGGATTTGGATTTTGAAATTGATGGTACCCTTTAAAAATGTGTAAATATAGGGTATAATCATTTACAACTTTATAGAATAAATAGAAAATTACTTTTCAGTTACTCAAGGAATATTTCTTGCTCAATAGTCGAGCTGATTATACAAATTTCCTGTGTTTGTTTGCTCATGCATGTAATCAATTTCGATTTAAGGAACTATAAATCGTTATCGTTATCGATATACCACAAATTATGAAACCTAACTTGCAATAATATTCATATATTATCAGCGCTTTAAAATATTTCAATTACACTCAACTTTTACAGGATAACTCCCAGTCTAGCACTATATCACTTAAATATTTTTTTTTTCTTATATTGCAATCAACAATTCTAACCTTTTTTTTCTGTCAGTTGCATGATTTGATTTTTTCCATTTTCTGTTTTTTTTTTTTAATTTTTTTGTTGTGTCAAAATTGTAAAATTGTTCAACGCTTTTTTTGTTTTTGTTATTGTTATGGCACTACAATTTTTATTGACAGAGTGTGTAAATAAAAACTAGCTAGGACTTTAAAAGTTAACACAAAGGGAAGGAAGCGGGGAGGGGTGCTACGACTGCATGTGTTTTTAATTAACAATAGGCCGCATGTGGAATGGCTTTCAGGTGACTGGCTTAGAATCAAATCGCGTGGGCGTATTTCAACTTATTCAATTCGATGTATTTATTTATTTTGACTAGATAAAAAGTGTGTGAAAAAAATCTAAAAAATATTACTATAGCTTGTGTATGTTTTTAATTTAAATAAATTGAAGAGCTGCTTAAGCTCTCAAGGGATTATTATTTGTATTTTAGATATGAGTATATTTTTATGTTTTTTTTTTCGGGCTGCATATTAAAAAAAAATAATAGTTTTCATATAACATATATGTATATTTTGAACAGTTTTGTATGTAGTGTGAATACTTTCTAGGATTTAGGGCAATTTTTGTTACACTTGAAATTAGTTTTGATGTAAGATACTTTTGCGAGTAAGTGTTTTGTGTAGGTTCAGCATTGAGTTATTTCTGTTATTAGTATTCGAGTTATTTTTTATTTCTATTCATTTTTTTTTTTTTTAGGGAACAGGGCAAGGCGCATGCAGGCGGCATATTGCTGCGGGAATGTGGAGGCGTGTCGTGGGTGTGGGTGGTAGTGCAGGTGTTATTTGTAAATGCACTCTTAGTACACACTATTTCAGACAGTTAACGGTTAGATACACACATTCACGCCCGCTGCAATTAGACACACACACACACATACACACACATTGAGACATACACACATAGAGAGACACATATACATACAAAGAGATTGGCATCTACTTACAGAGCGCGCTCAGCGTGAGCGTTTGGCTGGCGCTCGCTGGCGGCGGTGGCGGTGCCACGCCCATTAGCTGTGCCAAATTTAAACTGTGATGCGCATGCGTGACCAATTGTCCAGCGCTGGGCGCAAAGCTGGCTCCCAGCTGACGCTGATGACTATTGAGAATGTTGTTGCTGCTGGATAAGTGATTGTTGTTGCTGCTGTTGCTATTGTTGCTGTTGCTGTTGCTGTGGAGGCGATGGCTGTGACTGAGGCTGCTGAGGCTGCTGCTGTTGCTGTGCTGGCTGGCATTAAACAATGTTACCAGATTCTGCATAGACATGGATGCACTGGCGAGCAGTCCAGTGCCAGGAGCATGCCCGGCGGCAGCGAGACTCCCGCTGCAGCTGCCGCTGCTGCCGCCGCCGCCGCCGCTGTATGCGGATGCGGGTGATGCGATGCCAAGTGGGAGAGATGATGATGATGTTGGGGGTGGTGGTGCGCCTGCTGCTGCTGCTGATGCGGGTGGCCCGGCGACAGCTGCTGCTGCTGCTGCAGCTGCGGCGGCGGCGGCGCCTGCAGCCGATAGAGTTGCTGCTGCTGTGCTGCCGGCAGCGCCGGATGATGGGCCGTGTTGGCCGTGGTGGGCACTGTTATCCGGTGGGTGGAAATTTAGTCCTGTTTTCAGTTTCCATATTTTTTTTTTTTGGTTTTTTTGTTTTTTTTTTTTTTTTGTACAGTTTTGAGTTTTGGTTTATGGTTGTAAGGTTTGGTTGAGTTGGTTGATTGATTGATTGATTTGTTTTTGTACATGACCACAGAGTCAATCATAGACATACCAAAAAATGTTCAACGAATATTTATATATATAAAAAACATAGAAGAAAACACACACCCAATTGGATTATTTACATTTACAAGAAATTAAAAATTAATTTTGTTGAAATTTGATTTTTTTTGTTTTTTGTTTTTCATGTAAATATATATAACATACAAATCATAAAACATAAATAAACATAAAATGGCAAACAAAAAGGAAACAGAAATAAAATAAAAATAAAAAAAATTATAAAAATAAAAATCAAATAAAAATAAATTAAACCAAAATAAAAAATTTCAAAACATAATAAAATTTTCGACAAAATAATAATTTACAATATAAAGAAAATAAATAATAAATGTATAAAATTTTGACAAGTTAAAAAACAAAATAATTTTAAAATAAAAATGAATAAAATAAAAATATATTACTAAAAACGCATAGACATAAATTCAGTTTCAAATGCAGTTAGACATATAATAATTGCTAAGTAATTAAATTAAAAGTAAATTAATAGATATGCATTTGCATTAAAAGGCTCTAAAGTAAAAAGGCTGCTCGAAATGAAGGCGTGGCGGCTGTTTTTTTAGGGCGCTAATCGATGGCAACAAAATCTTGAGAACTTGAACTAAATTAGTTGGCAAGCAGCTACACAAAACGAAGGGCTCCTGAACATAGGGTAGAGTATACGATAGAGGGAGAGAAGAGGAGCGAGCGACACATAGGCACGGGTGTGTGTGTGGGTGTGTTTACATATGCGTGTGTGTGTGTGTGTGAGTGTATGTGTGTATGTGGCATGCCCACAAATAAAGATGAACACAGACATGGGGCACAACATTCAACAAAACAGGCAGAGTTTTTCAACACCTTTCTGATAATTTTAGAAAATTTTACTTTTTCTTTATTCTATTTTCTTCTTTTGTTTTTCCTTTTATTCACCTTTTTTTTAAGAAAATTTCACCTTGAATGAGCTGCAAGTTGGCCGCTGGAAAAGCCATTATTTCAACTATCATAGACAATGCATTTTTTGTTACTGTTTCTATACTTTTTGCTATCAGGCAGTTAAACCTTTGGGGCTTTGTCGTCTTCATAAAATTTTTAAGTGCGCTTCACCTGTGGCCTGTGGTGCACTGAGAGAAATGAACTGTCAGGTGTGTGCAAATGCATATTCATTTAGAGAAGTTTGTTCAAATAAGAAGTCATTTTTGGAGACTCGAAGCAACTGAAGTAAGAGTAACTAATAGAGTAAGAGTAAGAGGAGGAATAGCTGTTTAGGGTTCTTTCAGTTCTCAATAGCTTTTAAGCCCATTTTCGAATCCTCTCATTTATCATACCATTTCACATTTTTTTTTCCTCTCAGTGTATTTCCCTTTTTTCTTCTTTTCGTTTTCATCCTTTCTATCTTATGCATTTGTTTACATGCCAGCGTCCTCGTCAGTGCCCCGAAGCTATTGGGTATTATAAGCGTCCGCCTCCTGCTGCTGCTAGTCTTTGCTGCCGCTGGCATTGCTTGTGTCTTTCTTAGGCCTCGCCGTACGTTGCCTTTGATGCTGCGCTGCCTCGGGATCTTGGCATGGCTTATAAAAATTGCAGCTCTAAATATGCCAGAAGTGTGGGCAAAGACATCATTTTTGTTGCATGAAATTTCTGCTAAGGACCACGACAAAGGTTGTTTCGTTTGGCAAGCGCTGCTGCATGCTCGCATGCCATATTAAATAATTAGTAACTGCCACGCCCCTTTTGTCGGAGTTTTTCCCCCACATGAATTTAAGTGCGAGCGCGAAAAGTTCTTCATAGAAACTTTTAGCGTAAATTGGTTAAATCTGCCACATTTACAGGTTGCACACTTAACCAAAAGGCGGATTTCTATTTTTTTTTCTGCTCTCTGCTATTCTTCTTCTTCGTTTTTATTTTCTTTTTTGGTCTAACATAAAAGGCACGTCCCATGCATTTGCTGACCATCAGGGAGCGCCCCCATTTAGAGTCCAAGTTTGTGTCTCGGCGTCCGTTGCTGACATTTAAAAAACGTCATTTGTTATTCAAGTGGCATACGTCGCTCTAAGTTGCCTCTAACTGCCCATCTCTGCCCTTGGCTGTCACCGCTTACCGTTGTCGTTAACTGTTCCTCATTTGCCACCACCAAGCGGCAGAGTACTGCAGTTGACAGAGTACATTGACTATGTCGTGCAGTTTGTAATATAAGTCAAGTTGAAGATTAGGAAAAATTATGAATTTCTTTTTTTTTTTTGTTAGCGAGAGTTATGCTGGAAGTTTGTCAGTTGCTTGAATTCGTCTTTGTTGTATTATAGAAATACTTGTAGAGCATTCCCAATGTCACCAATGTAAAAAAACCCTTACATCAACATCAATTTTTTTTTTCTACGATTACATCACGCGTCGCTCAACATTTGGCTGTGTCTGTGATTCTTTTGGCTCTTTTTGTTGTTGGGAACTCTTGTGCTTGATTTGTTATGCGCAAAATGTTCACGTCGTCGAGACTGGCCAGACAGACGCTGGACAGAGTTGAGAGTTGTGTCTGTTCGGTATGGGCGTGGCATGTTGGTCATTCTAATGAAGCGCCGTTGCATATGCAACACGTTCACATTGACGCCGCGTACGTGTCGCAGTATTGGTGTCTGTTTGTAGCTGTAGCTGTCACTGTGTGTGTATGTGTTTATTTTTTTATATTTTTGTTGTTTTTGTTGTGTATCTTTGGTGTGAAATCTGTGCAATGCCTTGGCCATTGCCAGCGCCTGTCCACCTTTTAATCCTATTAGAATTTTTGTTTTATTCATCATGCTCTTTAGTCCGGCCTGCTCTCCAAAAACCCACTCGTAGCTACCCTACCTTAACATTGCCTTTCACATATATTTGTATACATATATATCTATATTGTTTTTTTTGTTCATTCTCTTGTTTTGTTACGCTCTGTTCTACATTTATGTAAATTTCGTTTGCTTAAATTGAAATTAATTATTTGACAGTTGTCGCTTGCAAATGACTGAAGCGACGCCAGCTTTGGGTGCGAGTGGGGCTGGGGGGATGCTGCAGGGGTTGTAGGTGCCCAAGCACTGCCTTCTGTTCAACTGCTCAACAGTTATTCATGTCTTTGTTAGTTTCTCTTTAGCTGACTTTGTGTCAGTCGAGAAGTCGCTTGTTATAAATGAAGCGACGGCAGAGTTAGAAGAAAATATAAAAAAAATAATAGAAAAATCGCTGGCATTTGCAACTTTTACATTAATTCTTGTTTACTTTTTTAAATGCTCAACAAATGACTGCTATGTACGAGCGCTTAGTTTGCCACATTTAAAGTCATTTATCTTCCGGGCAGCGCTATGAAATATAGTGGAAAATGAATCTAAGATTTTACCTGGAGAAACAACGTGAAATGAAAATTTATTAAAGCCGGACTAGATTGACTGAAGAAAGAGTCTGGCAGAATTAAGTTTATATTAGCTAATGTCTGTTTAGTGATATTTTTCTGGGTTCTTTTAAGTAGAAGCAGCCAAAAGTTTTTCTATAGATATCAAACCATATCAATTAAATTTCTGGACCTCAGCTTATCTCAACAGCTTTCCCAGTATTTTACAGCTCATTCAATGTGGTTTTTCTTTACTTTATTTCTTGCCAATCATTTCCTTTGTGTTGGTAACCTTTTTGATTACTTCCTTATCGAATCCGAATTCACACACACATGAACAAAAAAAATATAACATTTTACACACAAAACTAAGCGCTAACTAATTAAAATTCCAAACAAACAACAGAATTTCAATGGCGAAACGAAACAGATAGATAAATACGAATACGAGAAAGAGTTAAACAAATTGTTTGGTAATGGGTACAACGCATAGATAAACTAAACACGCAATTAAATAAAACAACAGAAATTGATTTTTGGTTGCAATTGAAAAACAAAAAAAAAAAAAAAAAAACAAAAATTAAAATATATACGAAAAAACAAGTCACAAAGTGCGCGCAATTAACACGAGAAATAGTTGAGGAATTTATCGAGCAAAATGTGTAAAAAACAAAGAAAACGAGAAATATATATAGAGAGACAAATGCAGACAGAGAGAGAGAGAGATAGAGATAGATAAAGAGAGACAGAGAGAGAGGTAGAGGTAGAGGTGGAAAAGGAAACACTGTGGTTTTTCTGTTTATGGCAATGACTAACTGAGCTGAGGGAACATTCCGATTGGATGTATATATATATATATATATATATTTGTTGGGGGAGGGGCTTATTGGCTAACTACTTTGGCCAGGAGTCGAACCTAGCGCACTCACCTTGCAGATAGTGGGCCGGCAGTAGTCCATAGGGCTGCATCTGCTGGTAGAGCTGCAAGTGAGCCGTCGGATCGGCGCTGAGGTAGGCAGCCGCTGCTGCCGCGGCCGCTGCACCCGGCGTCTGGGCATGATGCGGACTGCTGCCGAGCAGAGCCGGAGCCAGCGAAGCGCTCAACGCGGCCGTCGTCGGCACCGACACAAGCGTCGCTGTCTGCGCGCCAGCGCCAGCGCTCTGCACCGGCGGCACACCAGCCAAGGCAGCGGCCATCGATGGATTCGGGCGTTGCGCTGTCGGCGCTGCGGCAATCAGCGCTGTGGCCGTGTTCGCCGTGGGCGTGGCAGCCGCTGCTGCAGCGCCGCTGGGCGTTTGTGTCAGTGCACTGATGCCGCAAATGGCCTGCAGCTGTTGCATCTTCTTTTGATCCTTCTCCTTTTGTGTGTCGGCGAACTTAACGACCAGCGGCGCCGAACAGCCCTCCATGGTCTGGCTCTGATGCAGGGCCTGAAACGATATCAAGCGAGAGAGGGTTGTATATAGAGTTTGTGGAAATTAAGGAATATATATAGATTGATTGACTGACAGAAGGAGTGTGTTATATATGTTATGTGGGTAAGGTAATAGTCCACTGATTGACCATATATGATTGATTAATTAACTATATAACTGCTTATAAACTGATTGAACTATTGAAAGATTAATAGATGTTATAGCTGAAATAAATTACAAATTTTTTTTCTATTTGATAATGCAATAGATCGTTTCACTGTTCGATTGACTGATTGATTATTAATAATAATGCAGTAGATTTTGGAGAAATTAATCTTAGGCATCGATTTATATTGGATGTCGCAATCCCAAACTCATATATCCTAGAAACCAATATTCACAATCATCTATTTATTAAGCACAACTAGAGAGGCTTATAACATACTTCGACGCCACTTCAATAAAATTCCATTCAATGTCTTTGGTTCAGTTTCTTTGGTTCAATTTCAGACTTTCGCAACGCCTTCATCGACGGCACTCAAAGCACAATTTATGTGCAGCAAAGACGCAAGCGGGCAACAACTGAAGCAACTTCAGTTGTTTGCATAAGTTTTATGGCCAGAACAAAATAATAATGACGCGAACTTAAGCTGGAGCCATAACAAAGCCGCTGCCCGGCCAGAGCTTCCTGCTGCTGGATCAGCCGGGCTGCTGTTGCTACAAACCGCAGCAATTTAGCCTAAGCGACTTAATTTACACCTTTTACTAAGCCCGACAAAACAAACAAATGGACACGAAACTAAAACATAAACCAGGCCAAATCGCGCGCGGCATTAGATGCAGTTCCGCCGAGGAGCATGCTGTTGGGTGCACTCGGGGCTGCTAGGGGTTGTTAGGGGTTGCTGGGGGTATGAGCCGAGCGCCTGCAACGGAATGGGCCCAAGCCACTTTAGTCATTTCCCGGTTTATGTAGACTTTATCATTGAGACCAGGCGACGAGCCTCGCCAACTTCCGCTCAATTGTGGCCGGGCCGACAGTTTGTGAAATTCTGGCTGCCGAGGCTGCGGCCTCTTGGGTCTGCCTGTCTGCCTAGCCCCCCTGACTCCCCGACTCCCTGACAGTATCCCGGGTCTCTGGGTAGCTGGGTGTGCTGGCACAGTCAACAGAAGTGCTCTTTAATTACATTGACTATAATTCTTGCGGCTGTGGCGCGACTTTTATGACCGGCTGCTGCTGTTACTGCAACTGTTATTGCTGTTGTTGTTGTTGTTGTTGCATTTACGGCGTCGCATCCTGCTGCTGGCAACAAAGTAATTAGGCAAATTTCCGAGTTTTTAAACAGGTCGCTAAAGTTGCCCGTCGCAATAACCTTGCTGGCAAGCCAAAAAGTTGCAAAAAGAACTGTGAACAGCGAGATGTGAATGCATTCAGTATATAGCATAATTATTTGTGTTTATAAAAAAAGGAAAAAAAAAACAACGTGATGTAAGTAGGATAAAAATAATAAAGATTATTGTTTGTTAGATTTGTGCAAGGCTTTGTTCTTTATTTTTGTTCTTATTTCAAGTCATCTGAACAAATATTCCGCTGCTCCTCCCTATTTCGCATTCTTATGCTATTGATAACATTATGTTTATATATCGATAGCACTATAGTTGTTTAAATATATTTTTGTTTAGCCAACAGATAAACAATATTCAGTTTTTGCTTCCTCAACAAAACATGTGAAAAATTAAAAAAGAAACAAACATTTTCTTCTTCCGCATTTCTTTCGCCTGTCCACCCATAATCTTCACTCTTTGCGCAGCTGGGCGAAAATAAAAAAGCGAGTTAAATGACCTGGTAATCAACATGAAATTCCACTTTACAGTTCGAGCCAAGTGCCCAGAAACACTTGACAAATTAGCGCGCGGACGAAATCTGCATGTGATGAGAAATTGTGTATCATCATTTGCTCGAAAGAAAAAGAGGAAAAAAATAAACAGCAGCAACAACCACTAAAAAGCTAGATGGCGAGGAGACAACTGTTGGGTGGGCGTGGCAGTGGCAAAATAAATTGCTGGCTTTACAAACATGGCACATTAATATTAAATGCATTTGGCTTTGCGCTCGCTCGGCATTGCATACTTTCAGGCGTCAATGGACTGCAATGACTTGCAGCTACTAGCCACGCCCGCTGCTGGCCCTTAAGCCCAGCTTGCCGCACTCCTTAACCCTTTCTCCTTCAGCCATGCAGCGCTGACTTGCCAAATCATTTAGCCAGCAGCAGCAGCAGCAGCGGCAGCGGCAGCAGCTCATTGCGTTTGGCTTGGTGCGTGCTTCGCATTCAGTAATTTGACTTCAAATGCATTAAAATTGCACAACAAACACACACACACATGTGTATATATGTACTTATATATATATTTATATTCATATATATATGTATTTGTCTGCTTGTATATAATGCAGCTCGCCCGCAACACATTCATCTTGCAAAAGGCGACAAATTATGTGCAATGCACAGACACAGAGACAACATGTTTGAGTCGCCCACACTTGGGTCCACCCTAAACACAGCCCAACACACACACACACAGCCGCCCACTCTTTTGGTGTGTGCTTTACATGTGTTTGTGTTTGCCTGTCGGAAGTTTGTAATTTTGCCTGTTTCCGGCACAAAACTTGCATTAGTGTGTGACACGTTAGTGTGAGTGTGCGTATGTGTGTGTGAAAGTGTGTGTATATCTGTGTGACCATTGCAGGCTGGGGCACATGGCTTCTGCCATGGAATCTGTTTGGCTCTCTGCTCTGGCAAAAGCATTGCCGTTGACTTCTTCCGCTGCCAGCGGTGGCGTCTTGCTTGCATTTCTACTTCCTGTTGCCGCTGCTGTTGTTGCCTTTGTTGTCGTCGTTGTTGTTGTTGTTGCTGTTGTTGCTGTTGTTGCAGCTGCATGCGGTTTATGCTCAGGCATTTAGGCGTGAATAGGATATGCTAGACTAATAAGCAAAACATGTTGTATTCAGGCGGAAATTCATAAAACTTTTCAATTAACTGATGGAAAAACAGTTTAAAATGTATTAAAAGATTGAAATTTGAAATGGTCTGTGAATGTGTATTAAGATTTAAGTAATCAATATGGAATTCTAGAGTTACGTAAAGGCAGCTGAAAGAAATGTTACTTGTTTTTAGATTAAGTTTAATTGGATATTTGTTCTATAATAAAAATTCGTCAATTGTGCAAAATTTGAATGGTTTGGATTGAGCACTTAATAATAATAAAAAATAAAATAAATAAAAAACAAATATAAATTAAAAATAATTCTTGTTATAACTCGAGACTATTTGTATTTGTTGTATGTCTTACTATTAAGCATACTTAATTTATTTATTAAACATAATAAAAATTTAATGTAGTGTAATTTGGGAAAAAAATTTATTTTATATATATGGTATATATAGTATGTTTTAATTTATATCTCGAGATCTTGATCGGTATTTTTTTGAATCGCCTACTATCATACATAATATTTTTTATTAACCACATTTCTTGTCATTATTTTTCGTTATTGTAAGCAACATATAGTCCGCTATAGTCTGTTAGGGTATCTTTGCTTTAAGCAGCTATTATAGTTGCAGCTTCTCGCTTAATGTTGCCGTGGAGCATCGTGTTTTATATGCGCGACTCTTGCCGCCACAGCAATTAATCATTGCGACAGTTTTGCGATGCGGCTAGCACAGATACTTTCACACACACACCTACACACACACACATACAGACATAATATACAAATGACAAGCTTAAAGCTTTAAGCTAACTTTACCCAGCCGATCTACCATGTGATAGTACTATATATAGTATATATATAACATCTGCTCTCGCAACTTACCTTGATCGCCCCAATGGCATTCTGTTTGGTTGCGAATGTTACGAAGGCGCAGCCCTTGCTCTGGCCCACCTGATCCCGCAGCACGGTGCACTCCTCGATGGTGCCGTGGCCCGTGAATAGTTGCCTCACATCGGCTTCCGTATATTTTTTATTCAACATGCCAACGAAAAGTTTGCGCTCTGCAAATAACAACAAAATACATAACAAATTATATGAAAATTTTACTACACAAAAAAAAGAAGAAAAATACAAAAATGTTACAAAAAATTGTTAGAAATTTATATAAATGCAAAGTTCAAGTGGTAAATGTTGAAGTGGATATGAGGAGAAAGAGAGAGAGGGAGGAAAAGAGAGAGAGAGAGAGAGAGAGAGAGAGAGAGAGAGGGAGGGAGGGAAAGAACTCAACAACATGGCGACAATTTTAATTGTTTTGCGAGGGCTGCAGAGTGATTAAGAAAGGGGTATATAGGCTTTAGAAGTGAACTTATTATAAAATATATAAATAAATATTTTTATGAGAGCAAAAGATATTTTAAGAAGTTTATAGAATATTTTAATAAAATATGCAAAAATATTATTATAATTTATTATAAATATTTTGTATTTAAATAATTATAAAAGAATTCCAGCTAATCAAGCTTCACAGATCAACTAAACACAGCCCCAAAATATAGTTTGGAGAGCATAAATTTAATTTCCAGTTCTATAGTCAGCTAGTATTTTGCATTTACACCTTTTACAGAGCATGTTGCAAGCGACTCACATTCACATTCACACAGCTTTAACATTTTTTTGTGCATTACAACTCAATGTCCAACAACAATTCATAATTATGCTCCAAGGCAGCTCGTTTCTGTGTGTTTGGAGTATGGAGCTCGACTCCAGCTCCAGCTCCATGTTGACTGAGGCATTGAGCGCTTAAGAACGCTTGGGTAAATAATAAAATGCAACTGATTTAACAACGTCGTATGGGTAATCATTTATAGAACATATCAACCATAATTAATCAGGCAGCAACTTTAAAAGTGATTTTCTGCGCAATTGACAAGCAGCTGCTGCTGCAACTGCAACTGCAACTGCTGCTGGTGTTGCAGCCAACTGGCAGCGGAAATAACTTTAAGTTGCAACAATAAATCCAAGGAACAAAGCTCGATTGCCGCTCGGGCTCGCCCCAGTAGGGTATTTGTGTGCAAAGTTTTTGCATGGCAATTGCTTGCTTTATCTTGGCCCAAGCACAATACGCATACGCAACGTGCGCCCATCGCCCGCCCACTCAGTCCGATGGAGGCGGTAGGGGGGCAGGCAAAAGTTTTGGAGCGCACATGCAAAAGACTAAAAACGCAATCGCAACAAATCGAATCATTGCAACAACAAAGCGCATGAAAACTTTTCATTTTGCAACACTTTAGAGAAGCGTTCCCAAAGTTTCCGTTGCACAGACAACACTCATACGCAACGTGGGCCGAGTAGGAGCCTGAGTAGCGGAGTGGGCAGCAGCGCGGTAACTGAAGAAGGCGTTGGCAACCAATTCCAGCTGAAGCTGGCTTCAAAAATAAACTAAGCGTACATTCAAACCACTTGCCAAATACCCTTACTGAAGGTATGTTGACTATGAAATGTATGTGATTTTATTTTGAGAATTTTTATTTATATTATATTCTAAATAAAAATATTCTGTAGGATTATTTTTTAAAATAGATTTTGTTGTGTATTTTTATCTTTTTTCTTACTTAATAAAAATAAATAAAAAATGCTTATTTATTATTTATTATTATTTATTATTGTTAAATGTTTTTTATTATACTGCGATCCTCCTGTCTTTTTGTAAATACAATTTTTATTTTTTAAAATTAAATATATTTTATTTATATTATTTTATCTATTATGAAGTCATAAAAAGCCTATCAGCATAGCTTCCAGCTGTAGATGTTGTTGGTAAAAAACTTGTATCCTTTATCTAACTATTCTATTAGAGCATTCGCTCTTCGCCCTCTTTTATCTATTTTCTTTATATTTTTTCGTTAGCCCTCTTTAGCCCTTTTTTTTGGGAGAGGGAGGGAAGGGCAGTTCTCGTGCTGCTGTCGTAAAGTATAAATATAGAAAATTGTGTCGCTGCAACGGAAGTGATTGGAAATTGTTGCGTTTCGCCTGCAAGACGAAGGTTATTTGAGTTCCTGGAGTAAGGGAGGGGAGATCGGGACTGCAAGCGACGCATAGCACTCAGCTACAGCCTCTGGTCTTGCCCGCTGGTCTCTTATCGAACGGAAAGTTTTTCCACACACACATTCACACGCCTTGTGCTAAATACATACACATATATGTATTGCACTTTGTTCATTCTTTTGTTTGCTGCTCGCCGCCTGCCTGCCTGACACATGTGCGGGAAATTTATTTGAGGTTAGTTCAGGTGTGACACAGAAAGTAACATTTTATATATTTATTGTATGGATTTGCCATTTCAAGTTCCAACTTTCTCGCTAGCAAAAGATAACGCAAACTATGACAAAAAATAGATAAAAAAAGAAAAACAAATGAGAAGGGAATAAAAACGGACCAACTTATTGCAACTGACTCAGCGACAGGTGCAACGATGTTGTTGCTGAGAGCTTGTTAAGCACCTCTTTTGCAGCTGCCATATGTGTGTGTGAGTTTAAGAGAAAGAGAGACAGAGAGAGAGAGAGAGAGAGAGATATGTAGAGTGAGAGAGCGACCATCGCTGATTGGAAAGTTTTATGCGCACGTGATTTTGCACCGATAAAGCTGGCAAAGCGAAGCCAAGTATCTATAAGTATCTGCAAGTATCTACAAGTATCTGCATTGTATCTGCGAGTGCGCATTTGCTGCCACTGACATGCCGTAAATTTCGCTAACGATAAAGCAACATCAATATATGGCGCTGCATTAGATTGCTGCCAGCTCGTATGCACTTCATTTGGAACATAAAATATAATGTTTTAGTGTCTGCCATATGAGAGAGAGAGAGTCATATAAATGCGATAAGCATTTTGGGAAATGAATGTCTCTTAGACTAGACTTGGCTGAAAATAGATCATTGATTGATTGAATTGTGTGAAGTTGACGAGTCTCTGAAAATACTATTAATATAATAAAATACTTAACTAAGAGATACTTTAAGAGTTTAGACTCCGCCAGATCTACGCTTTTATATACAGAATGTTTAGGTATGCTATAACTACATCTCATGTTCCTGAGGTTCCCCTCAGCAATATAATAAAACTATGCAATAGACCAATGCTGAGCCTTATGCATGAGTATTGGCATAAAAACCTTAGTATGTCTTCTATAATTCAATTTATTTCTTTTTATTTTATATGAATTTTTATATATAAAATCTTTTATATATTAAACACATCTTAAGCTGTGTTCCTTTTCCAGTAGAGCACTTGCATTTTATCTCCATAATATGTATTTTATGCACTTCATATATCCTCCAAACTGTCTCTCAACCTGTTCATATTTGTCATTTACACACGCAACGATGCCACATCCGTAGACCTTAACGGCCACTGCATTATTTCAGCTGAGCGCAGTTGCTCACCCACCCAGACACCCAGAGACCATCCGCCCACTCGGAGTTTTCTTAGCGAATTACAGTTGCTGGAACCTCATTTAACCAAGTCACGGCCCGTCTCGCTTTTCGGCTGTGGCTGTGGCGCAACTGTAGCTGCACTTGGCCCATTACAGTTGCAGAAATTGCAATTTCACGACAATTACCACAAATTGGTTTCCTCAAACCGGGAACGCGCACTTCGTCCTCTCGAGTTGCAGCTGCTCGTGCTGCCTGCCGCCTCAGTCTCTGCTGCTCCTCACAATTATGCGAAGAATGAAAAGCGCATAAACTTCTGCACAGGCTTCACTGCGGCATATAATTTTTGGGAAAACAGTTCCCATACTTCCACCCATCCACACAAGTTCATCTGACCTCGCTGACTTGGCATATGATGTCGTTAACTGTCTTAAGATTTATGTGCCGAGTCAAAGACGGAAACTGCACTTATGTGCGCTTCCATCTCTATCACTGCACTTACTCTGTCTCTTTCCCTGTCTCTCTGTTCATCTCTGTGTATATGAATTTCACTTCACACTTGAGACATCAACTTTTGTGTCAGAGTTGGCCTAGTCAGAAAAAAAAAAAAATAAATGCTGCTCTCAAAGTTTGGGCACAATTTTGTGTTTTTATAGCCCTGATCTTTTATCTTATTGCAGCTGCCTCGAAAGTTAACTCATGCAGGCATCGCATTCAATTTACATCGCAATTAAATTAACATTTTCATTTTGAAATTCTTCTTTAAGATCTTGTAAGTCAGGGCCGTACGGAATTTTCATTATTTCAACAATTTGTTTGCCATGCATAAACAAATTAAGCTCTTTTGCAAATGTTTACTACCCTAAGTATCAAATGCAAAGCCTACTTTTAGCCCAACAGACTCGCATGCATACAATCAAACGCACTTAAGTATGCTACGAAAATTGCAAAACATTTAGAATGACAACAAAAGGTAGGGCGAACATATTGAGAGTGAATATTGTATGCTCTATCGAGAGAAATATATGAGTTTATAAATGAAATAAAAAAATTGATAGAAATAGAATAAAAATATTGTGATAAATTAATATAAAAATATATAAATAGTATAATTATTGTATAATTTTGAAAGATGATATACTCTCTTAAACCATTAGAAATTTGTGAAAAAATATGAGTTTAAATTTGAAAAGGTTTTATATTTTATGAAATTGTATATATATTTATTAAATATACATATATATGTTACATACATTATTTTATAATACAATCAACATCAATCTTCTCTCATTATAGTATAAGCTTTCATCACAGGTAAGTGTGTAAAGAAAACAAAAGTCAATACATTAACCAGAACAAAGTCATTTACAGTTGCATGCAAAATGTTGAGCTGGAAAATATATGCCTGAAGCGTTTAGGATTTGCATAAATATATTTATGCACTCACATGCGAGCATGTAATAAAATGTAAGACACAAATACATACACACACAAATATATATATACATACATATATATAAATGCATATGGATTGCTGGGAAATTGTTTCTAATGCGCTGCTGCATTAAAATGCTTTGTTTTTTGGCAAGCAGAAGAACAAAAAGCAGAGCAGAGAAATATTGAGATAAATATATATATATATCTATATACATATGTGTAAAGTTATGTGCAATGCAAAGTCGAATCTTAACTCGAGGCCAATTGAGATAGATAGAGAGAAAGAGAGGGAGAGGGACACGAGGCTTGACAAGCGTGCAACATTATTCAAAGCATAGCCGCAGGCGTTACGGCAAAAGCTGTAAAGCAATACATGTGTAAAAACAGATGTGAACAAGCAGAGGCTAATGGCTGAGATTGTAATGGTATAATAAATGCCAAATAAATGCGGCATTAGTTCAGCTCAAATAGTTTCTCATATTTTTGGCTGTAAACACAGTTGGGCTCAAGGGGCGTATGATTTATAATTATTATATATATTTCTTTATTAATTTTAATTTAATATTTATTATATTTATTTATTTTGTTTTATATTAAACATTATTTAACTTATTAAAAGCACTTTGCATAATTGAAATTTATTAATATGTTAATATTTTATTATTTTCAGTTGCCAAGTGGCTGTCAGTTGACAATTATTTTTATATTTATGGCATAGGCGAGGAGTGTTTAAAAAGTATTGCAAATGTTGAGCGAAAGCAGGACTGTAATAATTTTTAAGGCATATATTAAATGTGTGTGTGTTTTTAACTTAAAAATAAAATATATATATATTGCAACAAAATTACTTGATTATTAATTTTCAAACTTAAAACATGTATTGTTTTTGGCCAGCTAAATACTTGTCTGGCTTACAGGGCGTTTGACTTATTTTATGCTTATTTGCATTAACATTAATTAAATTGCAACTGTTTTTTATAATGTCTGGAATTTATGGCATATTAAAAAACAATTTTTTTTTAATGTAAATATTTCCAAACGCATTCCATTAATATATAATTTTTTTGTCGCATTCTCTTTTAATTTGCTTCTTACAACTGGGAAATTAGTTGAAATTCCGTTTTAATTTCCGTTTCCGCATCAACATTTTCCGCTTGTCAATTATTGCAGAATTATGCAAATATGTTGTCGGCGCAGCACACAGAAAAAAGGCAAAAAACAAAAAAAAAAACACTTGAAAAATGTCGAAAATGTGCGCATTAAATGCGTCATCCACAGTCGCGCCTCGGCTAAAGTTTCAGTGGGCGTGGCCTGCCGCCTAATTGAATTAAAACATAAAAATTTTTGCACCGCAATAAGTTTTCGGTTGCGTCTAACGACCCCTCGGGGTGGGCTATAAACTTTACCCGCCAAGGGAACCGAATTCGGCGGCACCTCTAGAGATAAGAAATGAGCACTGAATGCCGTTATGGTATGTTGTGCATGTGTGAGTGGGTGTTCATATAATGGCTGTCATGCTGTCTTTTTACTGCATTTTGATATGCTGCAGTAACTTTGAGTGTATTTTGACTTTAAGCTCTATTAAAAATACATTACACATAAATGTAAATTCTACTGTTATTAAGTTATTTAAGCTGCAACTCTATATTGATATTTAATTGCAGATATTGAGTTTCAGTTCTGAGACAATTTTTGCATATAAAAATAGTTAAAGCCAAGGGCTGAGGTATAAAATTGATGATGATGTTCTTAAGAGTGATATTTTTATGGTAGATATTTATATTTATATTCAATCTCTCCCTTTGAATTTCCATTACCTTTCCCTCTTTTATCACCTTTAATATATTTCCCTAACTAAACCTATTTCAGTTTTATTTTATTCAATTTAAGTTTGAATGCAGCGTTTAAATGCAAGCTGGCTGCAATTATGCCATTAACTGCGATTGTAAAAACATACGCAAATTGCGAGGCTGCTGTTGCTTTTGGCTCGTTGTTCAACACTTTTGGCAACTCATTTGCAAAATATGCAATAAATATTTATGCAGCTGAGGCGGCGGCGGCGGCGGCAGCGACAGCGTCAACTACTTAACAACACAAACAGATACAAATATATGAAAAGTTGCTCCTGTTCTACACACACACACACACACACACATACATACTCAACTGGCAGCACTTGAATGGAGGCGCCACATGTGCATTGCATTTTCATTTATTAAGTCTGCCGCGTTCGCTTAATCTGAACAACAACAACAAACAGCAACAAGCAACAACAACAAACAACAGCGGCAACAAATTGCAGGCTCTGCACATTTTTCGTGCATCTTGTGGCATGTGTTTATGTTATAATTGAAAACGGCAAACGGTAAACGGTAAACGGTAAATGTTTTGAATCTGCGGATCATGCAAATTGCATCCTTCACTCCAGACACGCGAATGTATTATGCTAAAAATTTTAATTGAAACTTAGCAGAGCTTGTTTCTTGCCGCAGCTACAGCTAAGACGATAAAGTAGTTTTACAATGTTTAGCCGAAACTTGAGATTTCACATACATTTGCATATTAACTCTATATGGTGTGGATGTGGACTATGCGATTTGCATCTAGTATAAATTACGGAAATTACATTATTAATTTGTAATACAAATGAAATATTCGGTAGATATTCAATATTCATAGATCTAAGATTAATGGATTTATATATTTAATGACATTATATTAAAATATTGTATTTTTAATTTTTATGATTTTTGAAATATATTAAATGCAAAATACTCCCAAAGAATAATTTATAAAAATAAGTTGATTCTTAATTGAAAATATATACACTTGTATAAAAAATGAAATCTTTTTTCAAATTATTTTCTGTTTAATTCTTTTTTATGAATGTGTAAATCTTCCCCACAAATAAACCTTAATTAAAATATTTCAAAAAAATATACATAAATGTATTTTGAATAATTTATTTTTTAAATTAAAGCTGCTTCTTTAGATATGAATAAAATAGATTTGTTTGATATTTAAATATTTTTATTTATATTTAAATATCTTTATTTATTTAAAAAAAATTTCGAGCGAGGCTTACAAATTGTAAAATTTCATGACGAAAATAAAATTTCCCAAAAATATTTTGATTTGTAAATTTGACTGAAAATCACGTTGCATTCGAATCAAACTCTAGAACTTTGTCACCACTGAACAGAATTTTCTGTCAAATTTGAAGTCAATCATATTATTATCTATTTTTTTATCTAAATTTATATCCATTTATAAAATGTGCTACATACAAAATTCAAACTTTTTTCAGTACTCTTATAAATATAAAAAAAAAACAACTTTTTCTTCTATAATTTTCTGCTATGTTTGCAATCATTCGGACTGCTTGCTATTATGATTGCATTGACGTAAATTTAGAAATTTTTCAACTTTAAATCAAAGGCAACTTGCATATTTCATTTTGCGTGGCCCCGCACTGCAATTCTCAGGGCAACAAAGTAATCACCTGGCATTCCAGGCTCTCACTCACTCCCTCTGAGTCCCTCTCTCTCTCTCGCTCTCTCTCTTACATTCTCTCTTACTCTAGGACGCTTAGCTCAGTGGCTGTGTCCCTGTTGATTATTATGCAAAGCGCATGGCGAATAATTTTGAGGCAAATCAAAAAGCAGCGCAAAAGTTACAACTGAGAAAGGAGAAGGAGAAAAAAATATGAAGAATATTTCAAAGAATTTACGACTGTCAGCGACAACGTAGAGAGAATTTGGTCGCATTTGAGTGAGACTCCCTCGCTGCCGAACTGACTGACTGACTGACTGACTGACTTATTGACTGACTGAGCGACTGGCTGACTGAGTGACAATCCAAGTGTTTTTGACGTGACGTTGCCGCCAAAGCCGCAAATATGCAGAACACCTCAAGATTAAATGTGCAGCACGCTGTGGAGTCGAATGAGAATGACATAAGATACTTTACGACGTCAAGCGAACAGCATGTGTGCGAGAGTGTGTGTGAGTGTGTGTGTGAATGTGTATCATGTGCATGTTGTTATTGCTGCTCTTGTCGAGAGCAGCGCTCATTGTCTCACATCAGCATTAAGAGGCAGCACGTGCGTCACCAGAACCAGTTCCACCTAAAAGACACGACCGCCAACAACGTCAACGTCAACGTCACCGTCTACGGCAAGCGGCGCTGCACAAGCCAAATAATCAGATGAGAGCACAACAAAACTAAAAAGAACAACTCAAAAGCTGAAATTAATAAGTACGATGTAATTGAGTTTTACTAAATGTATCTATGAGATACAGTGGCCTTGCCTGAGGTTTTTGTGTGTCTTATTAAATGTATAAATGTAAATGCAATCAAATATCTCTGCTAGCTATGTTTACGGCGAAGATACTTTGTGTATCTGCAACTGCGAGATACAAATAGTAGAGTTTTACTAAATGTATCTGTAAGATGCGTTAAGCTACCTTTTATGAATTCGCATAGTTTTCGTGAATTTAAAATGTATCTATAAAATACAAATATATCTTTTAAATATTCAGATTAACTACAAGATAAATTTGTGCATCTGCATCTGGCAAATACAAAAGTATTAGTACTAATGAATGAATCTAAAAAATTCATTAAAGTATCTTTTTTGGCTACTGTTCACATTTAGATAATTGCAAATGAATTCATATAGTTTTTATGAATAAAAATGCATTTTTTTAAATTGATGAAGCATTGAGATAATCGACTGAGTACATTTTTGTATCTGCAATTGTTAGATATAAATTATGACAATATATCTATAATATACATGAAATTATCTTTTACAGTTTTTATGTTAGCAAATTGCTGTATTTGAATTATAATTTTATGTTTTGGAAGCTTTACTATATGTATCTATAGGTTAACTCCAAGCACATACTTCAGTCATTTGTTACTACAAATTACCTTGTGATCTAGAAATTCTTTTTAAATCAAAATTCACTAAATACATTAATGAGATACAGTTAAGAATACACTAAGCAAACTCTTAAAGCTCTACACAAATTCATTTATAATTTATTTGAAAATTGATTGTATATTTAATTTGAATCAAAATTGCATCTTTAAACATATTTGAGAACTCACATTTAGTATAAATGAATTCTCGAATTTATCATCGTCTACATTCCATTTGCAATTTTAAGCCATTTAAAGACCTGCTCTGTCTGTCAGAATGCATTTGGCTAATGAATTACCTTGACTCGGGCTGCAGAGAATAATTTGTGTGCGTTGCTCGAGGCAATGGGATCTTTGGATCTTAACTGGCATTTGGGTTTTATTTAGTAATTATGGCCAGGCAGAGTAGAGCAGAGTAATGGGCGTGCCTCGCATGCGAAGCCATGCAAATATTTGACCACAAATTCGTATAGTTTTTCCAAATGTTGAATGTTTCAATTAGTGCGTAGTGGCTGCGGCTGCCACTTGAGATACACTTTCAACAAATGCAAAGTGCTTGAAAATGTATAAAAAACATTTCTAATGCGAAATTATAATAAAAGACTTGCTGAGCAGGCAGTCAATAGGCTGCCGCGTTGTCTGGCAACAGTCGCATATGCATTGCATCCACTCATCTTTGGCGCTCAGGGCAATGTGCCAGCCAAGCACTTGAGAAAATCAAAGGGGGGATTGTAATGGGTGGGGGAGAATAGGAGAGGGGTGAGGGGCTGGGGTGGAGTGAGCATTAGAATAGGAATTGCTGGCGGGCAGCGGTAATTGAATGAGCCAGCAGCACAAAGCACACTGCAAAGCGTTTCGGTCAGCTCTAGAAAAATGATGGTGCAAACTGAACGACTAACAGATGCCCTGTAAATGATTGGAGATAATGTAACACACATATTTATTATTATTTATATATAATAATATAATATAATGTTGGACTAAATTAATTTTTGTATATCCCATTTCTTATCCAACTGCTAATGTGATCTATCTATAATATATATTCATAGGGTACACATTTATTATTATTTTTATATAATAATATAAAATAATATCAGATCAATTTTATTTTATTATTACCCATTTCTTATCCTGCTAATATGATCTATCTATTATATATACTTATAGGGCATCCTCTATATATTTATACTCTATATATACATATATAACACACAAATGAACCCTTCAAGCAATGGCTGAAATGAACTACCTCCTCTGCCCCTCGCAAAACAGTTGCAGCTCCATTGATTCCCCAAACGCGTTGACGTTCTACGACTGCTGGCAGTTTGGCGATTGCCCAAACGAAGAGAGAGAGAGAGAGAGAGAGAGACGGAGAGAGAGTTGGACTGGGGGGCGAGCGCTGCGGAAATTGTGGCGCTCGCGGCCCGGAAGTGTTGCCAACGTAATCGAAACGTGCTGGCTTTGGCAACGCCAACGTCTGCGTCCTTCGACCAGCTACCAACTGCTGCTGGCTGTCGACGACGCCGTCCGGTCAAAGAATGAAGCACAGTTGCCACGCCCTACGCCCCACGCCCCTCGTCAGCTTTTTTTTTTTTTTTTGGCATGTCACACACATAGCTGGGGGCTGCCAACTGATTTAAATGATTTTGCACATTTGTCGCAGCGGTTGGCAACGCGCATGTCATTAGCTTTTATTAATGCTAATTGTGCATGAACAGGTCGTGTTATGAATGGCGGATCATTTTAATTATATAAAGTCTGACTTTGGCTCTTAATTTAAGAATTTTGTTTAAGTTTGAGAAATGTTGTTTAATATCTGTGCTGCTCTGACCAAGCATGCCTTCAATAAGAGCTTCGTTTAATTAGCAAACATTTCGTTCCCTTTGTAAGTCATAAATACACACAGACAGTCGGGCACTCACACATGCATATGCAGCACATTTACACACACACACACTCACACGAATTCCTACATTCACACTCAATTCAAAACTTGTCTATGCTAAATAAGCGCCCTTCAAGCATTGCTCTTGGTACAGCTACGAAACGTGGGACAGACTTTGACTATTGGCTATTGCATATGCAAAATTCAAAATGCTTTCAAGCTGAGCGGCAAGTGCCCTGCACCCCGCACCCCGCACCCTTTGCCCTTTCTTTGTATATCATTGCTGAACAATGTGCTGGAGACAGCTACACACACCAAAGCACACACATACATACAATTATAGATGTGACTGCTGAGGATGAGCGCGTGTCTGCACGAAAACATAGCACGAATAAGAGTTGGACTTGTTTATTTATATATTTTATTTATTTGTTCAAAGTAGTTAGATATAGAATGTTTGTGACTCATGTTTGAACTTATGCAGATTCGTGTTATATTAAGAGATAGTTAAGGCTATCGTGTTTTAGTCATGAGTCTCATATATTCTGCTTAGTCAGCTTAACTCTAGCAAAATTCGTTTAGAGTCGTGTGATGTATGTCAGTTTAACACCTCACAGAGTTATAGGTAGTTAGAGAATCGGGTAATATCGCCATATGCTCAGAAAACGCAAATCAAAGTCGTGTTAGGCTTAGTCGAAAGTTGTCTCAACTCGTGCTAAGTCGTTAAACATTCGTAGAAGCATTAGCTTAAACCGATTATAATTTTTTCCATTATGAATCTCAACCAATCTCAGTCATATTCATTTTAGCTGCATGAATATATATGTATATGTGTCTCATTCCATTTCGTGTCCCTTTTATCGCATTTAGTCATCGCTCACCTTCTCTCTCATCTCTAGCGCACATCAATATTCGCATGCGATTGCTCAGATAAATAGGCAATAAATGTGCATGAGCTGCTTTCGTTTGTAGCTTGTCAAAGTTCAGCAAAGTATTCTGTCGGAACTTGCGTCTGCCTCTTCGAGTTTCACTCAATGTACACTAGGCAATGTAAATATATGCACGCCGCAGAGAGATAGCTACTCAAATAAGTATATACCTACAGTAGTATATATACATATATATGTATATAGTACACATATATTTATATCTCTGCTCGAATGTGTATTTGTATTTATATCGATGTCGGCAATTGATTACGTATTCCGCATGTTGTATTGTCGCGACAGAATTTAATTTCGTTCTTATGGGACGCACAGTCGATCGAGCGACCAGTACGCTGCCTACCTATTGCCCCGACCCAGTCCCCATCAGAGGCAACCACCCCCCACCCCCCTCTATTAGCTCTATCCACACTGACTCTGGTCTGTATTGAACTGTAACGCATTCAGAGTTGTTGTTGTTGTTGTCGTCTGTCTATCGCACTATTGTCTATGCAAAATGTACAACAACAACAACAACAGCAATGGCAACTGAATATTTGTTGTTCCCATTGAAGAGTCCCACAGAATTCACGTATTTGTGCTCTCTGGTCACTTGTCTGCCATTTGACGTTTCGGTTTTACAAGTATGTGTAGGTGTGTATGACTGTGTGTGTGTAAAGGGTGGGCGTATTGTAAAATTTTCAATAGTTCAGGAAATTAGTTGCAAACAAATTGTCTAACCTAAACTTAGCTGAGCAACTCAATTACAATAAAAACAATTGCATTTTTCTATATATCGCTGAGAGAATTCACTGTGCGAATTTTCCAGGCTTTTGTTTTCAGCAAATTAAATTAAAAAGTTTTATTTTAATAAGTGAAGCAAATTTTAAGCAATTTCATATGATATAATAAAGCTGTCAGTTTTTAAAGCTTTTAATCATTTTATTTGCACCGCAGTGGACTCAGCTTTGGCTCATAAGTCAAGTTCTATTTTTCTGAAGTGAATCAATTTGTGATAAAATGTTAAAGTAAATTAATTTTTTTTAATAAACGTTTTTAAAATTTATTCATTTTAGAAAAGAACTTTAGCAGTAGATCTCATTTAAAATTTTGGTGCGGGCTTCTTTAATACTATATCTCAGTTCAGAAAAGAAAAGAAAGGAATTACAGCATTTGAATCACAGTAAATTAGTTTATTTTATTGGAATCAAATTTTTATCGCCACAATATAGAGTGTTCTCTATTTCTCTTAATATTTCTCACTTAGATAAATATTTTCTTAAATTTTTAAGGAGTTTAGCATTGCCAAAATTGTGTGTAAGCTATATAACTTTAAATGTACCTACATATATCGCTCTCTTTTAATACCTCTCGGTCGCTCGCCCGCTTTTCTGTCTACCTCTCGATTTCCTTCTCTATTCCTCTATATCTGTATGTTCTTCTACTAATTTCTTTGTTTTTAAATTTCTCTCTCTAGCTACGTCTTTCTCTTTATCGCTAACTATCTGTTTCTCTTTTTCTTTCTCTCTCTCTCTCTCTCTCTCTCTCTCTCTCTCATTCTCTATCTCTGTCACTTTTTCTTTATCTGTCTTTCTCTTTCTCTCACTCTCTCTGACTTCCTAGCTGTTTTTATCTTTCTTCTGTCTTTCTCTCACTCTTTCTCTCTCTCACTCTCTCCTTCAGTCTTATTCTGACTCTCTCACTCCTTGTTTTTGTTATCTTCTCTCTCTCTTTCGACTCTCTATCTTTCATTTAAATCTCTCCCACCTCATCTAGTCTCTATATATACTTTTTTGCTGTTTCTATATTTTTTCTCTATATTTATCTTTGCATGTTTTGACTGACATTTCGAGTCAAGTTCATTTCGAGTTTGCACAATTCTCACACGCGTGTAATTTATGCAATTAGCAAGCAGCTGCTAACACTAGAAACTATCATCAACATCAACATCATTAGCGGCCGTAACTCTAGATCAGATATCAGTTGGATTTTAGAATTTGATCTTTAATATTTTATTAGCCTTATTTGAGAAAATAATTTTTGGCTTCTCCTGTGGCGAAATGCAGCAGCAACAACAACAACAACAGCAAAAGTTTTCTTGACACTTGCTCGAAATTTGTGACAGTTGAGCTTGCTTAAGCTGAGAGTATTTCGACGAGGGTTGCCTCTGCAGTTGACATGCAAAAAGCAGCTACGTGACATGGCAATGTGCAACGTGTTTGTTGTTGGGTTGTGGTTGACTGTTGTTGTTGTTGTTGTTGTTGTTGTTGTTGCTGTTCGTTTGGCTGTTGCCCCAGCGAAACGTGTTACATTTATGTTAACACATTTGCGCACGTTGCGTGCGAACGAAATGCAGATAATGACCAAAAAGCATTCTCCCACTCTCTCGCACTCACACCATCAATGCCAGGCCACAAAATTCTAAAACAGACAACCTTATGCAACCACGGGGAGTGAGCATATTTGCACGGGCTGTTACGTTTCACTTTTGACTGACAGCCATTTTGACTTTGACTATTTGTGGCCCCGTCTCCGCCCACCTCCCCAACTCACCGCGTCCCCCTCGCCATACAGTTTGTCATTTGATCTGCTCATAAAATTATTAGTGTTGCTGCTGCTGCTGCTGCTGCTGGGCTACGTGTCTGCTGCATCGAATTGCTTTAAAAATATATCATCACATGCACTTGTTGGGCTCGTCAGCTCATTTGTTCATTCATTCATGTGGTCCTTCATTCAGTTGTATTCGCATAGTTCTCTATTTATAATCATTTTTTCTTATGGCATTCAGCCTTTTTATTTGACGCTGGCCCTGCTTATTTATTATCATTATTTGCTGCCTGTCAGCATTGTCGCTGCTTTAAGCAACGGCAACGGCAACCACAACAAACAATTCATTTCGCATATATCGCATAAATATGCAAGTCATGCGCTTAGACGACGGAGACGACAGCGTCCACATCGATAGAAACGTCAAAGCTTGCCAACATTTTGCTTGCCTTGCTGCCCTGTCCCTTCAGCAGGCACGCCTCCTGCCACGCCCCAAGTTACAGACACAAACTGCAATCCAACAAATATCCCAATTCCCAACAGATATTCCCAAATGAACGCAGAGTGTGCGTGTGTGCGAGTGTGTGTGCGTGTCTGAGGTTAGAAATTTTGCATGTGCTTTGCGGCCAGAGCCCCAAGAAACATATTGAGAAAAGTTAACAAAAAGAGAGACAGAAAGAGAGAGAGAGAGAGGGAGAGAGAGAAAGGGAGACAGCTTTGTATTAGCCATATTTGGAGCAATCTGTATGCAAGTCGCAGCAGCGGAAATGGATTAGATCGTTAACTTATTGATTTGCATGCACAGCAGTCATTTTTGCTGTAGTTAGAATATGGTTCGAGTACAAAACAATTTTCAGCCTGAGCTCTGGGCGCAATTGTAACTCATTTGCATATAAAGCGAACACTTTTAGCGGGCATTACGATTACTTAACCAGCGATTAAATAGACTTTTATTTTTTATTACTTGATGGATTGATAAAAAATAAAAATTATTATAATATGAGCTATTCAATGTCAGTGAAAATGTATAAACACTCAAGTAATTTATAATAATTTTAATTCGAATTGCAGAGATTTTAAAATATTAAATTGAATTTTGTTATCACTTTATATAACATATAGACTATTCAATCAAGTTTGGCTTATCATATATAAATTTATATGATATATAAATATCTTAAATATTTTCAAAAATATGCAGATCAAACTAACTGTACATCTATGTAGAAACAAGTAAATACTCAATTTTGATTCAAGTTCTAACTTGTTGACTACCAAACGAAGAGCTATAAAGTGGCTATAAAAGCCGCTAGTCTTAGCATTTTTTATGAGTGTTAAGACGAACCAGTTTATTCAAAAATCACAAAAATAAAGCTAGTTGCAAATTGATTCACAGTTTGTTTTTTAGGAAGCTTTAAATGAATCTGGATATATGTATACACATTTATAAACATATATTTATATGCATTATATTGTATACAAAATAATGTTGCTATCTTAATTAAGCTTCATTCATTTCTCTGTCACTTAATTTTAATTAAATTAAACCTCTTATATATTTTGTTGCTAGGCATGAACTATTAAAAAGAAAATATAGAACAAAAATTTTAAAATAAACAACAGTTTTTAAGGAAATAAATAAATAAATAAATAAAAATGTATTATACTTTATTTGTTCATATTTTTTCATATAGTATAATAATTAGTGAAAATTGCTCTATAAATATTTGTATGTTAATTTAAACAAATTAGTTTTATTAATATTTTTTTTCTGATTTAAAGAAATATATTAATATATATTTTTATTTTTTTCACTCCTCGTTTTTCAAATTGTTGTGAATATTATATTAAAAATTATAAAATTAAGAATTATATATTAATATCTTTATGCTTATCCTTTTCCAAACCCATTTCTATTTCCAATTCCAATACCTTTGGAATTTACTTGTTTCTGGGTTATATAACTGCTGACAATAAGCCGCAAATTGTTTATTGTGTCAGCTCGCAAGCAACAGTTGACAGCAGAAAAAAAAAAAAACACAAAAACAAAACAAGAAAAAAGATAAGGAAAAACAAGCGAACAACATCAACAACAAAGGGAGAAACAAAATGTTTTCCACTTTGGCCCGAAGTGCAAATCCCCTGACAAAGCTAAAATTTAATTAGCAGCCGGCAAGCGGCGTTTGCAAATGAAATTACATACAAAAAGGAGGCGCCGCTGCGTTGCATGCAACCGATGCCCAAAACAAACGACCCCAACACACACCCATACACTCCCACACACACTCTCCCACACACTCCCACACACTCCCACATGTCCTTACATATGTAGATATGTGTGTAGGCAGCATTAAAATCCAGCCCCAGCTTTACACAGTGGCTTAACATTTTGCCACTTGGCAGCGCGACGCCCGGACTAAGCGAAATACGAGAGAGAGAAAAAAGCGAATGGAAATAAAATACAATGACAACACATTCACACACACACACAAACACACGCACACATACTGGTGTGTGTAACACGACACGAGCGCCTTGTATCCCCAACAACATGTTTTGCACACTTGCAGAAAAAAAGGAAATGTATTGTATTGTAGATTGAAGGTCGGAAGAGTTGTAAATATGATGAAAGTGTTAGAATTTATATGGAAAATATTTTGGTATTTAAATAGGATGCGAATTATTCAGAATATAATATAATTTAAAAAAAAAATATTTTTTAAATATCATATACATTACTTATTCTGAATAAAAGATGTATATTCAAAATATAATAAATATAGTATAATAAAAATATTTCAATATATTTAGCATAACCTCAAACAACAATTAGAAAAGAAAGTTCAGCACTATATCTAAAAAATTATAAAATTGTAATTTTGAATTATAATATATACTTAATATGATAATAATATATATAACATAAAATAAAATAATAAAATAAATATGGGTTTTCTAATATTGGAATATTTAAAAAAAATCTATGCTATAATTAACCATAAATCCTATACATACATATATAGTTAAACATAGTGTTGTCTGCCTAAATCCTAACTATGTATAGGTTGAAACTTATATTCAGTCACATAGATGGAGTAGGCTAATAGTATTTAGGGGTAATAGAACTCAGGCGTAATAGGATTTAAGGGGATAGCACTATAGTTAACTATATCTTAACCCATACCCCTAAGTCCTATTAGCCTACTACATCCATGTGACTGAACATAATGCTTATGTTAAATATGTTTAATATAAATATATATATATATTTTTTTTTTTTTGATAATAAATTTATTAATATGAATACACTGTCTATATGTATGTGTAATATTTCGTCCTTGTTCACAATGGCATATGTTGCATCTTTAAAATGTTTTTGAATTAAAAACTTCAAAAATTTACAGATAAAAAATGTATAAATTGAAATTTAAGTGCTTGATAGACTTCTGAGTGAATATTACAAAACTGTGCTAAAAATATGAATTCAACACAGCTAAAGAAATAATGACTTTAAAATTGATTCCAACATTTAATTATGATTCAATATTCTATCAAAAATATTTATCTATTTATAGCAATTATTAACTTGAAGAAAAGAGTTATTCAAATAAAATGCTGTTCAGGCAAACTCAGCAATTATTTTGAATACTAAACACACCATCGCTTTTTGCTCAGTGTAATCCTCGTGAGCTTTACAATAAACACGAAAATATAATTTGCAACATTTGGAGGCAGGCGAGCAGACGACGCGCTTCCGCAGCCACGCGGCAAGGTGAAGAGGCGAGAGACTGGGAGAGTTGTTCGATGGGCAGGAATGTTGTTGTTGTAGCTGAAGTTAGTGCAAGCCCGAGATGGGGCTTTTGGCTATGGCTGCAAGTAACACTAATTACCTGGAACTAAATATGGCGCCGGATTTGGTGGCGGCAGCCAATACGTTGCCGTTATCGCCGGATACGACTGATGGCCATTTGTGGCCATGTTTGTGGGCTGCTGCGGGGGTGGCGAGTGCGGCGACATGCCGGAGCCACACAATTTGTTGTTGCTGTTGTTGCTGTTGTTGTTGCTGTTGTTGTTGTTGCTGTTGCTGTTGCTGTTGCTAGTGGGCTGGGCAGTTGCACATGTTGTTAGCGCTGTTTTGGCCGACAGAGGGCGCAGCTGCAGCTCACTAACATTGCCATTTCCGTTTCCGTTGATATTGGACGCTGAGAGGCTGCTGCCGTTGCTGTTGTTGTTGTTGTTGTGATTGCTCTTGCTGTTGTTGTTGTTGTTGTTGTTGTTTAAGCCATTGCTGCATTCCATGATATTTGTATTTGGATTTTTCATATTTATGGGCCGCTAGATGGCGCCACACACACACACACACCCACGCCGAGGGCAACTTGTTTTTATGAGCCTCTTGGGCTATATTAAAATGCAAAGCTATATTATATTAAAATTTATTTATATATTTGCATGTAGTTGAAATGAACGTGTTTTTCTCTAGCCAAAACGAAAAAAGACCAATAAAAAATACCACAATTATTCACTTGTGCATAATTTGAATTTCATTTGAAGCGAACCAAACAAAAAACGTTCAATTCCATTTTTGTTTGGTTTTTTTTTTGCACATTTTTTCATACGCAGCGCGTGCTGCAACCTTATTATTATTATTATCATCATTTGTTGTTTTTGTCACACACTCAAGCACACATACATATACATATATATTTATATACATATTATTTTTTATGGTTTGCCATTTTTGTATAACCAATTAATTTGCCATATTGCACCGTTTGCTTTTGTAATATTGTATTTTATTTTTCTATTTTTTGCTGCTCTTTCTTGACGATTGTTGTTATTTTTTTTTATTTACTTTCAATTTGCTGCATATCATCGCATCATATCGAGCGTTAATGTGCCAGGCATGTCATATGCCTGCATATAAACACACACACACACACGCATACACAGTCACACACACGATATTTGCTATGTTTATTAAACTTATTATGGCGATCACATAGCGTAGTTATTTGATTTTGCACTTAATGCCAGTTAGGATTCAGGTAATGAAATGATTTGATGAGTTACCCTCTCCCTGGGCGCAGCTTTCGCCGCAACAATTTTTATTGCAGTTTTGTTATTTTTTTTTGTGCTGTTGCAATTCTCAAAATAGCAAAAGCAGCTCATAAAATTTCAAATTCGAAATTGAAACTACAAAACTATTAAACCAAACGCAGCAGCTTAGCATATTGAACTATCCAAACCAAAGCGAATTCACAAGTAGTCCACAGACCACGCCTATTAGTAAACCTCCCTCCCTCTCTCTCTCTCTCTCTCTCTCTCTCTCTCTCTCTCTCGCTATGTGACACCTGTCTGCAACTCTAATCAGCTTCAAATATAGCTGCTAGGAAACAAGCGTCTGTGTTTATATAACTCTGGCCTCGTCTATATGTACTCCACGCTCTATCAGCTGAAGGGGCGTCTTTAGTGTTTGGGGGCGTGTCTATAACCTGAAACCTAAACTAAACAACTGTCGACATAACACAGAAATGAATTGTGAAATTTCAAGCTTATTTATTTACAACAACAACAACCGACATCCAACTACAACAAGTGAAGTCTCAGTTGATTTATTACTGTGTGAAATTCTCTCTAAAGAAAAGAAAGCTGAATCTAATATATTATGGAATCTAAACAGTTTATGAAATTCAGCAAAGTAATAATATTTATTTACTATAATATAAAAGCTCAGCTCAAAGATTTTTATTGTTTAGGGGATTTTTTCAAGAATTTTGTGCTTAGCTCATTTGTTGATATTGGGTATTAGAATTCGTAGAAAACAATTGTTAAGAATATGTTAAAAAATATACATGTCTATATTTCCGATATATCTTACAAATTTGTAATTGAAGATAAGGATATTGATTGATAATTATTTATAAAGAAATATATGTAAATTTTGTAGACAGTTCTCTATTTGGAGCTCAAAATGATCGCTAGTAGCCCTTAGCTCCCACGCTAATCAATATGTTTACACGCTCTGCCCCTTAGTCTTCTCTTACTGACAACTAAAACTACTCTAAGGTCACATAAGGTTAATCAACCCAAAAGACTTTCGGCAGAAATATTTCATCAAAAACTCAAACATATCGAATTGTTTTTCTGATGACAATCGATTGTTATTGTTTGTCTTAAAAATAACTCGTTGCGTTCATTTCGATTTGCTTGTGGAAAATGAAACGAAGTATATTTTCATGTCAACTATGTTTTCTATTGATTTTCGCTCTTCTTCTCGAGACTTTCCACAACTTGTCGAGCTTGTCTATTTTCAATTTCTGGCGGCCCAGCTAAATTGACGTTTGCCTGTCTATTGACAGACTGACTGCCTGTCTCTGTCTCTGGCTCTGTCTCTCTATAGAGTGCTGCTGCTGTTGCTGTTGCTGATGGAATATGTTGTTTGTACTTGGTCAACATGTAGACATAAATATGCGTAAATAGACGAAACTTATATGCTTACATATATGTGTGTATATATTTAGGAACAGGTACAGGTACTAAATGAAGAAAGTACAAATATTGATGGAAATATTTGACAACTTTTGTGGCTTGAGCCTTGTTACATGTGAAGTGCATTGCAGCACAATGTTGCAACATGCAAATGCAATTGATTTGTTGCTGCCGCTGTTATTGCAATCAGGTACGTTTATAATAACATATAATGTCTGGCATATTGCAACACTGCTGCCAATCGACTGAGTTGTAATCATTTTTACTTCTATTTTTATTTTTCTTTTCATTATTTGTTACGCTTCGCTGGCAACTAACCAATTTGTCAACTCGGTCAACACATGCGGCTCTCATTCTTGTTTAGCAATTGCTCGATTGCAGCTAGAACTGATTAGCCCAATTAGCTAAGAACTTTGACCTTAACTAAACCCATCTGTATATCATATGTGCCAGCGCTCTTTGTACTTAAGCTTGACTTTGCTAGATGTTTATATTCTCTATGTGTTCAGCTCATTTGAATAAGCTCAACAATTATCGCATAAACTTCATAAACTTCACATTTACACTCTGAACCTTTGTGGTTAATGTGCGGGTATCTGGAAATTTTTAGAGCGTAAAGCAACGCATTTTCATTTCAAACTGACGTATCTGAAGCATGTTAAAAATAATAATAATAAAAGAAAAATAGTTTACGCTGCCAATTTAATTTGATGGCTATAGAGAGTTGTCGTAGAGAGAGATGGAGAGCTAACAATATATATATATATATATCAACAGAATATTTAATGCCCTTAATTCCGCTTAAAGTGCACTGTCATAGCTGTTCATTTATGTTGAGATATACATAGATATGCTAGGAACATATATATGTACATACATATATATATATAGTATATATGTATTTTTTTTTTGGGTTGACGAGCTGTTGACATTTTGTATTTAATATGCCGCACACCTTTGTTGTAGTCCCTCTTGCTGTTGTTGTTGTTGTTGTTGTTCTACTCAGAATTGACAACTGACAATTTCCGTTTGTTGCCGGGCAATACGCATTTGCTGCCCGCCCGGGTCCCAACTAACCCAACTGATTATTTTCAATTGGAATTTACTTTGCTTACGGCCAAATGATTCATTTTCATTTTCATGCTGACGCCAAGAAATCCATTACGTGATGTATTTCTTTTTCTCTGCTCTCTCGCTCTCCCTCTCTTTTGCTCTCTGAATTTCTGAAAAATTATATATGCTTAGGCAAACATATATATATGCTATTGCGTGCTTTGTATCTATAGATGTTTTCAATTTAATGACACTTGTGCTAGTTGTTTGCCTGCGGCATCTTTTAATATTTGCACAAATGTGGCAGAGTCAACAAATTTTCTCCTATTGTATTCAAGTACATAGATCTGTAGCTTATATGTGTATACATATATATACATATATAGGGCGCAGCCGACCTTGAGCTAGACTTTACGCACGTACGTTCAGGTACCAGATCGAACTCTCAGATCGTGAAGATGCCAGCACATCTAAAGCCATTTATGATGACAGCAGAGTGTGTGTGTGTGTGAGTGTGTGTGAGTGTTTGGGGCACACCTCGAATAAACTGAAGCAGTCAAGCGTTACGCCAACAGTATCGGAAATCGGTTTAACTTTTATACAAATATGTCGCATATATATATTATATACAGCCAGAACTTGTGTTTGTATAGTTGGCTGGCTATTGTTCTCTGTAACGAATCAGCTGTTGTTATGCCTGTATAGCAAATTTATGTAAATACATTCGACACGTTTCTTAATGCACATTCAGTTCAAGTAAATAGGGTTTATCAGCAGCTACAGTAATGGCTGCCTATGTGCGGCAAAGGTAAACGACGAGACGAGCTCAACAGTTTTTACTGCCCAAATGGAAATAAAAGTGGGAATATCTACAAATAAGTGGCAATTGCAGTGGTAATTGCCTAAATGAGTTTCAGTCAAAGTCGATTTTACAGAAATTTAGTCAACAAACGAATGATTTATTGTCGAAGCAGGCAAAGTACAGTGTTTATTGTGTAAGCTAAACTGAAGGTAATGGATTTTTTGAAAAACTGAGAAAAATGTGAGCTGAATGTATTCTAGCTTCAGCTTTCAAGCTAAGTCTTACTGTATTCAAGGTTCACTGTATTTAAAGTTCACTGTATTTGTCGTAGCTCAACAGTTAACGTACTTCACTATAGCATAATATTATATACAAGTACAGTAATGACATATTAACGAGCACATACTAATTAAGCTTCAATGTATTGTTATAGGTTCCTACATCTATCCAGATACATTTGTATTACAACAAATGAAAATGTATCTTTAAGATATATAAACAACTAACAACTAACTAAATAAAAACTATCTATTGTTATATATAGACAAGCTTCACTGTATTGAGAGATTCCCATTTTTAGTTACATATGCATTTGTATTACAATAAATGTAAATGTATCTAAAAGATATTTAAGAAACCAAATCTATAGTCATATATAGGCAAGCTTTACTGTACTCTAGAATCGCAGTTCTTCACGTTTATTTACAACAACAATAAGTGCAACTACAAACGGCAACTGCTGCATAGCTGATATTCTGCAATTTGGTTAACAAATTGTATCTTGCAGATACATTTCAAGCGACAGATACATTTTGACACTTTCAGCTGACGAAGACGCGCGTGCGCAACTTGAGGCGAACTGCAGCGACGCGCACACGTCGCACAGCTTTAGCTATCTGCAGATGTATCTATGAGATACAGAGACGCTGCAGCATTCTATGCCGAAGACCGAAGACCGAAGAGCGAAGACCGAAGACCGAAGAAACGTAAGCGAATAGCGAAAAATGAAGAAAAACGCGACTGATTGCTGAGCGATTGAGTGACAAACTGCTTGCGCCGCTTATTTTGTCGCTGCTGTTTCGCGCTGTCGTGCGGTTTATTTTACTTTACTTGGTTTTTTCTCCACATTTTTATTTATTTTTCTGTTTGTTTCTTTAGCGTTTTTTGTTTTGTCTCAGTCGTAGTTGTAGCACGGGTGTGTGAGTGTGAGTGTGTGTACTTTAGCCATTGTGTACTCAGTTCACGATGTGCCCAACCACATGGCGAGACAGTCGAATACGAATACGAAAATTATCATTATTGTCGCTGCCTTTTAGTTTTTGGCATTTTTCGTTTCGGTTAAATGGCATTTGCGACCAAATGAAAAACCTCAACATACAACACAGAAACCACACACACACACTACACACACTCGAAATGCCACTACTAAAATTGCAGTACTCTAGAGATAAGAGACTAAAAATACTCACAAAAACTAAATTAAATTTAGCTAAAACTGAAAATAAATTAAATTTATCTCAAAAATATTTAATCAATTTAAAGCTCTTAATTAAGCTTAAAATGTGATATCTATATATAAATATATATTTATATATCTATATTTATCTACATATTACCATACACAGATAAGCATATATTTATATATTTCCATATTATATCTATATCTATATTTATATGTCTGCATATTAAAACCTATTTTTCTATAAAACTTATTTATTAAAAATACTTTCAACAATTTATTAATTATTTTCTTGCTCTATATAATCACTTATTTTCCACGTAAATATCTATTCATCTAGCTTAAACAACGTGACATAGCAGTTCAGTTTCAGTTTTAATGTCCGCTTTGTAGTCAAGTGTATCTAAGCCATAAATTGTTGGACTCATCAAGTGACGCGTGCTAAGCTGCGCTGATCGCAGCCGCCACCTGATCACGAGCAGCTCATAGATACACACAAATACACAGACAAATACATACGCGCGCACACACACACACATAAAGATTCGGGCACAGAGTGTCATTTCGAGTAATTTTGTTATACTACGGTTGGGGTTCAAAAATTGTTATGAAAGCGGGTATATTGGCTTGCGGAAAATTATGATAATTGAAGTTTGCCAGGTTTTTGTTATAAATAGAAAATCAAAGAAATAGATGAAGAAGATCAATAGTAAATAAATATAGATATATGAATATATCAATATATTAATATACAATGACATATATACAGATATAGATATATATCTATATTCTTCAATGGTCAAAAAGCTTAACTATCTAAAAAGTATAATATAGTTTACTTTATTATATAACAAGAATAAGTTGATTGATTAATATCGACAACTATGTCTGCTACTAAGATATCGATAAAAATCGATAGAGAAAAAATGATTTTTACTTAATTCTTCGCTTAACTGAGCTCAGACCAAATTGTTGTATTTGTAATTTCACATTCGGAATATACAGATACAAAATATTTCAATTCTTAGATACTTTTTTTACTGCCTATAGTCAACGTTACAGCCAACTATGTTTATTGTCAACGAGCTTTTCTCTATAAGTAAACCGTAATCAGCTCAAATTGTTACAAATTCATCTCAATGCCATCTACAGGGTATCTACTGCTCCATCAGCCCCGTCTAAATCACATTAGCGAGCTTTTATTTCGGAGTTTTGCACTGTGTTCGTGCGTCTGCCAATGCATTTGCATTGTCGTTTTGTTTGCCCCTCGACTACACTGATAAAAATCAGCTGTGTATACACATATAATATATATAGTATACACTATATATACGGATATCTTTATGTATCTATGAATGTGGGCTTATATACTTGTTGTGCCGGGACTACCTGACTTTGGCTGTTGGCATTGCGAACTGCCGGTCTCCGCGTCGCACATTATGTTTGTTTATTTATTATTGTTTCGCATTTCAGAGCCGGCGACAGTTGTTTAATTTATCAGTTAACAGCTTTGTGGCTTTGCAGCCATACGCTAAAAGCTTCAGTTGTTTCCACTCTCGATCGTATTTCAGCGAAAAAAAATGTGAGTACCTAAAAAGTACTCATTGCCCTTGTCGCTGGAATTAGAAATGAGAAAAAAAAAATATATATAAAAAAAAAAAACGAAACGAAACGAAACGAAATACTAGATGCGCCTAAAACCGTAGTGAGAGACCAGCTGTGGCTGTGGCTGTGGCTGTGGTTGAGGTTTTGGGTACGCTCGCCGCGCTTATCTCGACAAGAAATTTAATTAAAATAAAACCATATGCCGCAATTGAAACGCCCCCTAATTACCAGGGACGCCTTAACAATAGCCGCAGATACAGCTACAGATACAGATACACTGGGGCTACTGGGGGGTAAAAATGCAAACAGTCCGACGCAACAAAGCACTTGAAACGGCTGGGCGGGGGCGTGCCAGAGGGTATGGGGCGAGGGGGTGTTGTAGAACACAAAAAATAATAATATGCGGCATATTGAAACAGACGCAAAACCATTTTCGATAATTGAAAATAATAATTAAAATTCTCTGATTGAGGCACATTCGCTTTTGTTGCGCACCACAACCAACTGACGTCCACAATTGGAGTGAAAGAAGCTATAAAAAGCAGCAGCAACAACAACAACAATAACAATTGACTTGCAGCTAGCATACACAACAATTTGCCTTACAATTTGTTATTCAATGTTGAGCTTCGAATACCGCGAACTGATGTAAGTGCTTCAGGAAACGGGGTATACGGCAAGTGCCTATGATAGACTATGCACTGGACGACTCTGACAATCTTAGCTTGAGTTCAATTGAAGCTAAAGTTACATATCTTATAAATACTTTCAAGCAGCTGTCTAGGTAGATCTAGTTTCAGGTATAGGGTATATAGTACAAACAGTATAACAAATAATAACCATTCATAATTAAGATACAAAAATGAATAAAATATCTGAAAAAATATAAATATGAATAAAGACTTAAATAAATATAAATACCTTAATAGATTAACAATGTCTCAAATATATTTTACAATTATTATAAATTTTCTGCCAAAATGCCTGTGCCAAATTCTCTTGTCAAATTTGACATAAATCAAATTGAAAGACAAGAAATATATATTTTTAAATTATTTTCCACTATTTCATAATATTTCAAAATTAAAAACTAATTTATAAAGTCTAAACACTAAAAAAAATAAATAAATAAAAAAATATTTATATTTATAAAGTCTACGCACTACAAAAAAAAAAAAATAAATAAATAAATATATAAATAAAATAAATTATTAAAAATTTAATATAAATAAAAATAAAATAGTTATTTATTATCAATCAACTTTCCTTTCCACTAAAACCTAAGCAACCTCATCTGCTTACAGGGTAACTATGACTCTAGCAAACCCGTTTCAAGCTCTCGTTTTTCTCTGCATTTTAATATGCAAAACTTGTCGCCTGCCTGTAGAATTGTGCTGCTGTGGCTGTTGCTTCTTCTTTTTCTTCTTCTTTATCAGTTGTCTCTTTTTGCTTGTTTCCAATTCTGTTTTTTCATGCTCTTTGTCTGGCGTAGAGGCAAAGCCCGTTAGCCGCATTTGTGTCTTGTGTCCAGGCCATAGAAGTCATCGTTATGGTGTCCCCAAAGTGCGCCTGTCTTTGTTCTCTCTCGCCCCAACCTCTGCTGGGCTCCCACTCGTTGACTCTTTAGAATTTATGAGCGTGCTGCATTTGGGATTCTAAGTGCGTGATTTCTTCAATTAAATGCCCCAAAGTCTTTGCTTCTCATTGCAAGCAGTCGGCACTTGTTGAATGGCATTGCACAATCATGTGGCTATGTCTTTGACTCTGCATAGAAGTCGCCCCCCCCCCCCTCACTCCAACCCCACACAGAAAATGATGTATGTTAAGCATGCTTGTTTGGGGGGCGACAGTTCACAGCATTGTCTGCGCCATTCTAAGACTCTTTGGACAATACTTGCGACTCAAGCATAGCATTTAGCATAATTCTCAAACAATGACAATAGTTCAGTCAATAGATGTGAATGGAACAGAACAGAATGGAACGAAATAGAATAGCATAAGAATTCACTTGTTTGTAATTATGGCTAAGAAATTAATTCGCCAACTTGTGCAATGGCAAATTGTGCACAATTGAAGTTGAAGTTGGGCACGTGAAACGGAAATGAAGAAATCTCACTAATTAATGGAAGATAATTCGCTTATCAATATTTAGATTTAGGCGGGCAGGAAAATGCACTTAATGACCTGGGCACTTAACGACTCAAGAGACGGGAAACTCAAGCAGATAAAAGAGTATTTAAAAAACAATTTCAAATTGATGAAAAGGTTTTCTGTTATGGGGCGAACTCTGAGATCTTTCACTATATATCATATTATATCTTTTACATTTAAGTTTTAATTTATATATTATATTATATCATATATATATTATACTATTCAATTTCTATTATTTTGATTTAACAATTTCAAATTGCTGAAAAAGTTTTCAGCTATAGGGGAACTCTAAGATCTTTTAATATTATATTGTATAATATTTAAAGTTTTTATTTCCATTTTCCAATTGAAAATTGATGAAAAGGTGTTCAGTTATTGGGGGAACTCTAAGATCTTTAATACTACATTATATTATATCGTATTATTATTATATTATATTATATATTTTGTATATTTAACTTTTAAATTTCTATTATTTTAATAATATATCATATATATGTGATTAAAATACTGTTTAATTTGTATTATTTCAATCTTATATATAGAGTTTATATTTATATTATAGATATTCTATATTCAACTTACTCTTCAATGTATATATGTTACAATGCTTATATGTATTATATATTTAACCTATTTTTAAAATTTCAATTATTTCACTATAATTCAACAATTCTGAACTTTTTCTCAAACTAGATCTGCTTTGCCGATAAATACAATTTCTAGAGCTTTTTCAGTTTTTCAGTCTTCAAGTGATTTTTCACTCGCATTTGCTACGCACGGCAATTATGCGCATATTTCAATATAGGCGCAAGTCAAGCGTGCCGCATGCGTGTGTGTGTGCGTGTGTGTGTGTCTTTGTGCCACATGACAAACTGCAGCTGCAGCAAGGCGAAAACGCACTTGCAACACGCAATGCAGCGTTAAAAAACAATTTCTCCATTTGGTGGCATTCCACAAATGCTTTTGGCAATGGCTCGATGCGGGCCACGCAAGCGCAACTAGAATCACACACAGATACAGATACAGATACGTATCGAGCGAGAGTTGAGTATTCAGCTCAAGTATCTGTGGTATTTGAGATACATACACATGTATATATATCAAGATCAATAATTAGAGTTGCTGATAGATTTTTGCGGATTAAAGACAATGGCATTGCAGAAAGAACCGTAGAAAATTTAACTGAGATATAGATACATAAATACATGAATTAAGATCTGGATTGTGTAGAAGTAAAGATACACATTTGTTCTTGAGAAACTGTGACTGTTACACTTGAAGTATTTGCTATAGATACATTTGTATAGCTAAAGCCCTGGATAGTAGAGCCTTCGGTTTAGATATGTATACATATAGAGTAACATGTACATAAAAGTATCTGCAGATGAGGGAGTCAGATACAGCAAATGATAGAGCAGATGATTTAGATAACAGAAAACATCTATAGAAAAGCACGCTAAATAATACCTATGAAATTCATCAAAGCATCAGCAACAGATGTCTGTGGGACGTTGTCAAGAACTTGTTATTGATATAGATAAACTGGCAATATCAAAATATACATATAAAGTAGTTGTAGCATAGATAGACAGATAAATAAGACAAAAGGGCTAAAATTCCAGCGAAATAAGATAACGAGATAAATTATAGAGTATGGATTTAGATACATATCGAGTAGTACAAAGTGTCCATAGACTAGGAAGATAGATAAATAGGTCAAAATCTGCCGAAATGCGAAATATGTTCTCAAAACAGTAATAAGAGATAAAATAGCTATAGAATGTGGATGTAGATTTATATTAAGCAAAACATTCAGATGAAGTATCTGTGAAGATAGAAGACAGCGAAAGAGGTCAAAGTTGTATGAGTTTCGGCAACATCTAGATATATAGATAAAGTATCTTTAGAGTGTCGATACAGATACATCTTCAAAGATGCATGGGCAAAGATATAAAAAAGTATCTGTTTAATAGAGAGAGCAAGATAATAGAGTGATAAGTCAAAGCAATAATTGTAGATGAAGTATCTGTGCAATATAGATACACATACATATAGAGGAACTGCAAAAGATACAGATATAATATGATTATGAATATTTAGATACATATCTGCAACAGTTGTATCTACTTCTACATACCAAAGATACTTTATCTTAAACATTTTACTTCATTACTTCAGTTCTTCATATTCAAACAATAAACCTAAGCTCAAGATAAATCACATATTGATGCAGATACATATCGAGCAGCTTGAGATAAAATAACTGCGAATGTGCGCAATTCGCTTGAATCAAAACAAAACGACAAAAACAGAAAACAGCTGAGTTAATAACGGCTCAATTGCTGGCTAATATACATATAAACATGTATATATATATCTATATAATATATATAAAAGCGAAATTGCATGGAAATTGAAATTGAATTGAAAAACTGGTTGCGATCGGCGGCTCCACAATAATAATTAACCAGCTGTAGGAGCCGAGATACTGAGAAGCCGGCTCGAACGGGTGAGTCAAGCAGCAGCGGATGCTGCGCTGCTTTGCTGATGCTGCATTTGCTCAGATTTATTGAAGTTTTTTGTTTAATTTTTATATATTTATTTCTTTTTATTATTTGTTTGGCTCTGTCTCAAAAGCATTTGGTCAACACGTATTGCCAATTTGCATATTGTTGCTGGCATTTATGAGCGTTGTTTACATTTCGGCAATTGGCAATTTGGGGAACTTATTTCATGTTTATTTTGCACAGATTTTAAGTGAGCATAAAACCAAATATATATCTAAATATATATGTACATGTATATATATATACTTTTTGTGCCGTTGTAAACACTTTTCAAATTTATTTCAAAATATTTCTATTGAACTTTCGAGCAGTTTTCGTTTTAATTGTTAATTAATTAGAGTTAAGTGCGCGACATTTCCAATCAAATTGATTTCGATTACTTTTCAAATTTAGTTTCAATTCACATCAATTGAGCGTGCACAGTTATTTAATTTACAGAATTTCCTTTATTGTTTACTTTGCGAGCAGCAAATGGAGAAACGTGCGCGATCGATCGACTGACGGCTGCGGCGAACTGCGGCAAACTGCGGCGACAAAATATTCTATTGGCATAAACGCTGCCGCTGCCTCTACTGCTGTTGCTGCCGCTGCTTTTCTGCTGCTGCTCACGTTTGACAAATTGCGCGCGTGAGGGGCTATCGATGCGACTAACCGACCCGTCCGACCGACCGACCGATTGACTGACTGAGTGACTGACTGCGTCTACACTGAACAACCAACTGTGTGTAGCAGCAGCAGCAGCAGCAGCGGATGGGGGCTTTTGGCTTTGGGCCGATCGTCAATTGCGCTGCACTTTGAATTTCGTTTGCTGCGGGGCGCCAATGCTTATGCCGGCTTGCGCTCTCTTACGGCACTTGCGCTCTCACGCTCACTATCTCTCTCTCTTCATACGACTCAGCTGTTGCTGGCGTGCGCGCTCTCTTCGCCACTTGTGGCTTAGTCAAAGTCAATTAGTTACGCTCTTTGCTTGCGTTTTGTCTTGTTTGTTTATGTTTGTTTCGCGCATTTTGCCGCTGCCGGATGACTCAGCGCTTTTATGTTGCTGTTGTTGTTGTGGTTTGTTTTAGAGTTCAAACAAGATGATTGACGAACGTCTGTCTCGCTCTGGCACAAGTGCTGCATATTGAGTCTTGCTTTCTGTATTGCTAATGGCGATGGCTTGTAAAGTAACGGTCTGTAATTTAAAGCTTGCAGCGCAAGTAAAACGACTTTGGCGCCCAGTCTAACCTCAGTTTACAGTGGTGGCACTTTTAAGTGTGTAGGTGGGTGATTGTAAAGGCAATGGGTTAGATATAATGATATTTATGCAGGCAGATGAGATGTTTGAGACAATTAAGTGATCATGATATGGGAACTAATTTTCTGACATCACATAGTTTGGATAAATGCTGATATGGAGTGAATTTACTCTAAGTTATTGTTTATTTTTATTCAATATTTTTTTTTAAATTAATGTAAATAATTTTCCAAATATTTTCAATATTTTCATTTAATTTTTTTTTTTAAATAAATGTAAATCATTTTCCAAATATTTTCAATATTTTCTTTTCATTTTTTTTTAATGAATAAAAATCATTTTCCAAATATATATAGCATTTTTAATGCCAATCGCAATATATGAAGCTGTTTGTGAGCAGAATCTTCACTGTGTTTACAGCTCAAGTATTTCAAGCAATACCTTTTCTTAGCTCAGACTGTCTGTCTGTCTGCCTCTCTGTCTGTTTCTTTTCCTATTCGCCGAATTTCACAATATTTAACACATTTAACGCCGAGTTAAACGAAACGCTGCTCACAATTAGCAGCTTGGGCCCGGCCCCAACGAACCTCGGCTACTTAGGTTCGTAAATGTATCTGTTGGATACACATGCGAGCGCATGTATCTAAAGAGGCGATCACGTCAGCTGCTAAACGAGCAGCAAATGTGCGAAAATCAATTGAGGCGCACTTGATGAGGCCACGTCGCTTGCCAGCATAGAAAAGCGCTTTGTGTAGCCCGTAGAATGCCGTAATTGAATTGGAAACTGTGTTAATGTGACCAGCAGCAAAAGCATCTAACAGATGCACAGATGCAGACACAGATGCAGATGCAGATACAGATACATTTACAGTTGCCGTTGCAGATACAACAAATTGTACGAGCATGAAAATGCATTTGACTCAAGCGCAGATCTGAAGATACCGCAGCATCAGTTGCCCCGTCCCCATGGCCATGGAGTGGGGCCACCAGAGTGGGGCATCGTAGGGTGTCCACCCTGTCAGCGCCTGGCAACGTCACGAATTAATATACTCATTAATTAGAAAGCCAAGGCGGCGTAAATAAAAGTGTGCGTAGAAGTGCAGACGCTGCACAGCACAGCATACATAATTAATTTGCCATGATTGGCCAGGCGGCCAGAGCGAGACAGAGAGAGAGAGTCTCTCGCTAGAGCGAGACGGAAGAATGCTCGGCCAAGAATGCAAAGCAGCCAACAGCAAAAGGGCAACGACGAAACGGCTAAAAGTGTTTAGAATTTCTGGCATCTTGTCAAGTGTCGCCAAAACATTTGGCAAAACACGCAAGGGAAGGGGGGAGGGGGGGCTGGGGGATGACGGGAGTTGGGGGTTGGGGCGACAGCTGAAGGGTAAGCGAGTGCAAGGCAAGTTTTGCACTTGTTGCATTTGTGTATTTTATGTGGCATTTGAAACTGTGCGGCATTTATGCATCTTTCTTCGTCTTGTTTGCCAATATGCTCTACTACATTAGGGGTAGTCCGCTATGAGAATGAAGTGCATAAATGATGAATATAATATGAGGAGTTAAAACTTGCCAAAAATACATATTATTTTACAATTTGTATAATATATAATATAATAATAATACATTTTTTAATAGTTTTATAATTTTCTAAAAAATATATTAAGAGTTGAATAGTTCTTTTATATATTTTTCAATGAATGTAGAGCATGGCATATTCTGCATTTATTATTATTAATAATTTTTTTTTTTTTTACATTTATCTTTTTCTTTGTGCAATCTTGAATAGTTCTTTTATGGCCACACCTTGTTATCATTAATTTTTTTGGCACCCGAAATTATAAATCTTCTTAGATCGTGTTTGCTTAGTGCACTTCCAACTAGAGAACTCTTTCCTCTGCTTTTATATTCTTAATTTACTATAAAATTTGTATGCTACGTATTTTTAAGTTTGTGATTTATTTTCGTCACGCGTAGAGCGTGACGCACACGACAAAAAAACAAAACAAGAATACAATTATCTATATAATTTTTGTGCTCGTTGAACACCTTAATGGATGTTGAGATGAGCCAAAAAAAATTTACAGAATTATGTGAGAGTGTGAAAAAGGAAAATAATAATATAATATATATATGTAATTGGAATAAACATATCCAATCATATTTATATATATTATTATATAATTATTAGGAAAAAGATATATAAGAATAGAAGATGGATATATACCACAGAATTAAATGTGAGATATAGGAATTATATGTAATATAGATGAAGAAGCAGATGTTGAGACGGATTTGATAAGGAATATGAAAAATTAAGAATACGACATAGGAGGATTGATGAACAAATGAAAAATAGGAGATTGAGGAGGAAAGTCTAATACAATTGCAGAAATCGGGCTGGACTCGATAAGGAATAAGAGAAGTATGATAATAAAGTAGGACAAGAATTGGAATAGAATATGAGTAGAAATAATTTTTTAAAATTTATTTTTATTTTATATTATTTTTTAAATTGAATTGAAAAAATTGTTTTCATTTTATTAAAAGTAGAACCCCTAAATCATATTATAGTATCTTAACAATACATGCATGGCAAGAGAATATAATATAAATGGATTAAGATTAAAATGATAATGGAAAATATAAATGAAACAGAATTCAAATAGAATAGCAATAGAATTGGAGTAGAAGATGAATATAATGGAAATTCAATAGGAGAAGAATCTAAATATCACAAGGATATAAGAGAGGTAGAAAGAATATAAATAAAGCTTAACAATACCCCAGTTACCCTATAAACAGACAACGGAAACGGAAGCGCAAACCGTCACAAAATGGCGTTGCATTCGTCTGGCTCGAAGACTATGATAGGAATTGTTAAAAAAAGGTTTAATTCAGATTTTACTTTTACTGCTGTTTGTTTGACTTTGATGAACAAGGTTGCCACCTAGTCTAAAAATAGTGGTAGGCCTTAATACGCAACAGAAAGGGGCACACAGACTGTTGGCCACTAGAGTGAGCGTGTGTTAGACGGAACGTGATGTGCTAACAGTTGCGAGCTTGTTGAAATTGTATTTATTCAAAGAACTTAAGCTCTCAATGCCAGAGACAAAAACAGCAGACAGAGGCAGAAGGACTAAAGACAAAGACATCGAATCTAATCGATTTAGTGGGCCGCCGCAGGGCCTGCCATAGCCAGCATATGCCGGCCGGGCCATTATTCATGCATATGGTAGGCGCATGTCTCCGATACGAGTTGCGATTAAGACCACAAGGCAGGGCCATAAAAACTGGCCAACATTCTCAGCCATCAGGCGGACAAAGGAGTTAAAAACAAAAAAGAAAAAATAAAATACGTTTTTTCATTTTAATTTCTGTGTGTTGGAAAAACTTACCATTTCTGTTCTCACTATCTGCAGGCTTCATTTGAATGGGATGATGCATCTGTAAAAGAAAGAGAGGGAGATAGTTCGTTAAGCCAGAGCAAGACAGAGTAAGCAGAGCAAAGAGCATGGAGCTCTGCTCGGGTTTCCTATTTTAACAGTTGCCAACAGCTGCTGAATTGCAATTCAGACTCGGGTTCTATGCAGCACACATGAGTTCTGTCTCTCTCTCTCTAACACACTCAAACACACATACATATATCCTGCTGATAAGTTTTTCAGTTACCTTTGCTTTCGCAATGCTTTGAAGATTTCATTACTTTGATACGAACTAAAATGCAACAAGAATATTGCCACAAAAGGCAAGTGCAAAGGCCAACAAATGTCCGCAAAGGCAAAGGACGAAGGAGATGGAAGGAGATGCTGGACAGGGTTGCTGTACGAGGGCCGTAATGTAAAAATCAAGAGTCCATTTCATTAACGTGGCCATTAGCACTTCTGCAATTGAATGCGCAGCTTTTAACAATTTTTAATTTATTTTACATTCATTGAGCAAACCGATAAGGCTCTCAGTTCTCAGTCTCTCTCTCTCTCTCTCTCTGTCGTCTATGTTAGAACTTGACAAGATAGACGGCAGAGGCAGGACTCTGGCAGCACTTGGCAGCGGGACTTGCCATTACTTTGATTTCAATTAACTTTTCATTCAGTTAAGAGGCGCCAACAGCGGCAAATGATAATAATAATACTTACAATCATATTAGACTTGCGTCAATTGATAGACTTTTTATTCCACTTTTTTTTAAACTTTAACAAGAATTCATTGGAAATAGAATAAGTCGAGTATAATCGAATTGAAGATACCCTAAATTAAAGCTGATAATAATTTTAAGTGGGAAATTTTATTTAAATAAACTTATAGAAAATGTAAAGCTTAAACATCGATAATTATCGAAACTTTGAGATTGAAATGTCAAAAAAAAAATAATAATAATAATAATAAAAGTACTATATACTTGAAAGTACATGGATGCCAAGACATCAATAAAAAAAAAAACAATAAAAACTTTGAATATCGATATAAATCGATTACGGTGCATATAGGTTCGTTCTGCTTAAGATTATATGGATACCAAAGTAATTTCGTCAAGTACTTTTAAGAGATAATAAAAAATAAAAATATAAACTTTAAATTTAAAACATAATAAAAAAATTAGTAATCATAAAAACTTTGAATATCGATATAAATCCATTACGGTGTATATGGGTTGGTTCTGTTAATTATATTCCAATAAATTGGTGAAGATTAACTTAATTTTTAATGTCAATGGTCCACATGACTGCTCATGAGAACGATTACATTAATCGATAGTTATCGATTTGTAATAAAATAAAGACTTTAGCAGAAAATGTCATCATTGAAAACTGTAATTATATACGCTGATAATATGAGTTTGTAAAGTTCGCAATCTAGGAAAATATAGAAATAGAGAGTATCTAAACTTCGTATTAATATCCCATGATATTCACTATACACCCATACACTCACACTTACAAAAAAAACTCTTTTGTATACCCTTTTTTTCTTAAAGATTTCTAATGGGCTTCGCGAAAGCAAAAACTTGACCGTGCGACGACAGAGCGCTGCACTAAGTGAATGAATGAATGAATGAATGAGTGACTGGCTGAGTGAGTGCCCGACTGATTGAGCGAGTGACTGAGTGAGAGACTGTTGTGCTGAAATTGAAATTGAAATGAAATGCTCAAGAACTCGACAAGTTGTGCTTAATGTCTGCTCGGCCTAGCCTCACAGCTGGGCAGTCTGTCTGCCTGCTCGAAAGGTTTTGCACAAATTACGAGAAAATGTCACTGCCTCAGCTGCTGCTGCTGCTGCCCCCTGCCTGTGCCGCAAATTGCCTTCCACTCTCTCGCATTGTTGCGTCATTTTGCTGCTCTATTATTCAAAATTGACAGTTGAATGAGTTAAGTGGCCTGTCCAGGATATCGCTCCGACTGCCACTCTCTTCCCAGCCCATAGACCTACGAGCTCCCGCTCTCTCCAGCCCCCCTCTTCCCAATTTAGCTGTCCATTTGTGTAAGGCTCCGCTCTGGACATGTTTTAGACCCATGTACACAAATTGTTACCCTTTTCACTCTAATGACAATTGGTTTAGCAAAACGATTTGCTGCCGAGCTGTTCATTTATTTGCATTTCGTTTGCTTTTGCTTCTGCTCTTTTTTTCTTCTGAAGCTTCGATATTTCATGTGTGATTGCCGTTCAAATTGTCAATTAGCTATCAAAATATACCGCACTATTTGCTTTTGGCTTGCTTAGCGAGAGAGACTGAGAGGAGCACTGCGAGAAAGGTAACGTAATCTGAGTGAATTATAAAAAAATAAAATGGAAATAATTTTACGAAAATATTTAACAGCATTTTTTAAATCTTAAAAATGGAATGGTAGAAATTGGAATATTTGTTTGAGTGTTCGTCCCACTAGGAGAAAGAGAGCGAGAAAGTTTTTTTTATTTATTTACTTTTTGAGTTTTTAATATAAGACTTTAAGGGGCATTTAGCTCACACCTTTCACAATTTAATGGGCCAGTATGGCGGTATTAATTTTTTATTATTTATTTATTATTATTTATATATTAGTATCTCTAAGTAGTAGAAAAACTATGCCATATATTTACTTAAGCTCTTAAATAAATCAAATTTAATATAAATAATAAATCAAAAAATATTAAAAATTTTTATTAAATTATCTAAAATATGTACATATAGCTCAAACTTACTGAAAGATTTTCAATAAACAAGTAAAACAATTTTAATGGAAATATAAAAATTATTAATTTAATTTTATTTTATTATTTTTTATCATTATTTATTTTTAGTAGTAAATGAATAAATTAGTAATAAATAAACTCAATACACTTATTTAATTTAAATTTATTTAGTAAATAATAGACAGGTAAAACAATTTTATTTTAAATTTAAAAACGATTATTTTATTTATTTTTTTATTTTTTTTTTTAATATTTAAATACTTAATTTAATATTGAAAATTAAATAGATACACTAATTTCATTTTATTTAATTTAGGAAATAATAGACACGTAAAATAATGTTATTTAAAATTTATAAATTATTATTTTAGTTATTAAATTATTATTATTTTTTTTTTATAATAATTTCTTTTTATATTTAAAAACTTAAGTGAATATTACAAAATTAAATGAATACACTAATTTAATTCAAATATGCTTACAAAATGTTTTCTTCAAGCTCTCTCCTCATATTATCTATCTCTCTCACTCACTGCCCAGAGCAAACACATGTAAAGCCAAAGTACAAAAAATCGTTGCATACTTTTGGGCTTGGCACAAAAATAAATCGCATTTGCCGAGTTTTACAGTGTAATCACTTTTCCGGGCAATCCAAGTGCGTCACAACTGCGTCTTTTCACACGTGCCACACAACAAGGACGAAAACAGAAAGAAAAAAATATACCCCGACCAAAAAGGCCACTTAACTCACACACACACACACACACACACACATGTATGTGGTCTATATATAGAGCGAATTGGTCACTTCAAAACAAAATATTTATTGAAGCCGTTGACAAGTTGGGCCCACACAAACATGCAGATGCTTGTGTGTGAGTGAGTGTGTGTATGCATGTGTGTGTGTATGTGAAAATGCCGACGTTTTAACGTCTGTTTACCTATCGATTATTTCAGGTAAATTAAGTAGCTCTCGCACAGCAGACGTTGGCAGAGCTTGGTGGTTGTTCAGGCAGCCTGCCAAATGCATTAAGGGATCAGACATGCCCACACACACACACACATGCATAGCTGGGCACTTACTTATACAAACAAAGTGCGTGTGTATATAACTATATACAAACATACATACATACATATATATACCTGGGCATTGATCATTATTTTGACAATTACACATGTGGCGTCATTTGCCACGCCCTTGCTCCATCTCTCGCCCTCTCTCTATCTCCCTCTCTCTCACTCACTTGTTTTAGTGCCATTGGATTTTCCATTAACAATTTGAATATGTAAATGAAGCAGCTAACTGCGAGCTGGCTAGCTAGAGTCACACATGCCCACAGACCGATATATATATACATATATATATATATATAGATTTCGAGTAAGGGTAGTCCCTTTGCAGTGTTTGCCTGTGCGTGAACGCTTCATTTAATACGTTAACAATGAGATTGTCCTCAATAATTGAATCCACTAATTGACTGATGATTACATTTGTGTTGGCCACACAACAACAAAGCGACGGCCACGCCCCCAACCCCCGTGTGTGTGTGCATATCAAATGGCTAGCTATTAGAAATTTTAGATACATATTGGTAAACTATGTCATTCGATCGATCGATGGGCGCCAGTGGCTGACTTTCTCAAGCTGCATTATTCAGAAAGCGAAATATATCGAATTTGACGAAAGTGAAATAAAAAAAAAAGAAGAGAAGGAGAAAGAACGCACATACAAATTACATACAGAAGATTTACATACGAAACACATACATACATACACATACAGAACGTAAAACGAGCAATTCAAAGCGCTAGCTACATATATAATTATATATTGGGGGTATTCCCTTGCCGTTGTACTTACCCCATCCAAGGTTTTGATGTTGTGCAGCGCATCCTGGGCCCTCAGAGCCGCCTTGCGCGTATAGTAGGTGACAAAACAGCACCCTGCAAACGAAACAGAACGAAACAATCGATACAAATCGATACAAGAAATAGGCAAGTCGATAACAAAGTTCAACAATCGATAGACAGTTGCACAAACGTATGGTACAAGGACGTCAAAAGTAAATTATTCATCGGGACTGGCACACTTCTCTATAGATTTCTATAGATATGGCGACATATATGGTATATATATCATGCAGAGAACAAACTTCTTTTATTTTTTTTCATTATTAAATACAGTTTAACTAGGGCATGCAACAGCTTTTGTACGTCAAATGTTTGTTGTGGGACGAGAGACGAGCGCATCATGCGAGCCATGCAGAGATAATGATAGACAAATTGAATGTGTGGGTGGTATTTATAGATATATATTATATATATTTAAGTATATACAATTATGGCGTATGGCGGCTGCTGCCTAAAACTTATATGCGCGCGTGCTTTATCATGATTGAACGGACAGCACATATGTTCAACGAAAACAATAGTCGCAGTAAAACAGTTTACTAAGGAACAATGATCGATAAAAAATAGACTTTTTGTTTGTATTACTTGACAGATGGTTAACCTAATAGCTGTAAAGAAAACTATTTTATATAGATGATAGCTAGTTTAGTTTAAATACAATACAGTGGCATATATTTAACAAAAGATATATCGATAATATATCGATTATCATCACTAATATATTTATTTAGATAATTTAATCTTTTAAAGTGTGTTGATCTAAATAGGATTTAATGACACTACAAAATTAAAAAATCAAAACTATTTTATAATCTATCTATCTATCAAAATTTTATATATATCGATAAGTTACAAAAATTGCATAAGTCAAATACTGATAAATTCAGCGCAATGACGAGGTTGTCCTATATAAAAAATTATAAATAAAACCAAAAAAGTGCTTTTAGGATTATATTTAAAAAAAATTTTTCAACGTATCGATAACCGTCACTCACACTAAAGACAAGAACTTAAATATCAAACTAAATCAATTACATATTTAAACATAATTTATATCAGAAATATGACAGGATTTGCTATGATATTTCTGAGATCTTCATAAGATCGAAATTGATCGATACTGTGATAGCCATAAATATCGATAAATATTTAAATTCAATGTTTATGAAATGGATTATCATTATTCGTTTTTCAATTAAAAATTTAAATCAAATTAAAATATATCGAATTATTTTATTCAACATATCGATAATAATCGATTTCAGTTTCCGCCAAAATGTTGAAGTTGAGCATAATAATATATGAGATAAAATTCTGTATCTAATGTATTATTTATGTATATAAATGGTATTTTGGTAAATTCAGTAAATAGTCTTCTTACACACATCTCCATCACTTTAATATTTATCGATATATTCTGAGAGCTGTATAAATCGATTGCACATAGCTTATTTATTAATGGCTTTGCCGCACGCTTCAAGCCTCAGCATCTCAGTGTCGAGCGTAATCGCCTTATGCTACCTTCACTCATACTCAACGTGTATTAAGTCTGGCCACAAACAACTCCAATGCTGCCATAAGCCTAATCTGCTCATATGTGAAAATGGAGATGGAGAAGTGGGGCAGGTGCAACTATAAGTATATCCGATCATTGAGAGGCAACAGCACGCCTGGCCATAAATATGCATAATACAATTTCAACTTTTCATAAAAGTTTGCAAGCAAATGCGCAAATTATTCAAATACCCAATAGAATTAAGCCAGCTCGATGTGTGTGCGTGTGTGTGGCAATTATGGCCAATTACGAACGAGGCTGAGAGAGAGAGAAAAAAGAGATGGGAGTCAGACCCTGGAAGGTGTCAGCCCTAATGTTGTTGTGGGCGCTCGCCATAATCATATTACTTGATGTTAATGCAGGGCCTCGCACCTGGCTTAAAAGGGTGCGGCTCGAAATTGATGGGCGTTGTAAAAAATCATTGAGAGGGGGTGGGAACAGAGGGGGCTCTCCCCCAGGGGCCCCGTTTGCCAATTAATCCGCACATTTAGATGCGTACACTCACCTCGGCTAATCGATGTGACCTTATCCCGGAGCACATTCAGCGTATGGACCCGTCCGAACTGCTCGAAGAGGCGTCGCAATTTGAGCTCATCCCAGGTCTTGGGTATCTGGCCGACGAACATTTTAATGTTGTCCGCATCCGGCTGATCCTTGGCCAGTTCCGTCGTATCGCCAGCCGCCGTAGTGTCCATGGCATCCGTTGCCTCGCACTTGATGGCGGGCACGGTGTTCGGCTCCGTCTCAGCGCCATGCGAGTCGCTGCAAAGGTCACAAAAATAAAGTCATTATAAATCAGGCAATACACATAGATATATATATATATATATATATATATATATATATATATATATATGTAGCAGTTGCTGGCCAAAAAAAGTTTGCTCGGTAATTCCATTGAACTTTTATGGCCAACATATTGAACGTGGCTAAAACAAAGCTCGTTGGCTCTGCGTTTGCTAACTTCATTTGCTAATGACAATAAAAAACAACAAGCTGGACAACAATGCTTGGTGAGGCGTGAATGGGAGCTCGATATATGTGTGTGGGAGAAAAAGAGAGACAGAGAGAAGGAGAGAATGAGAGAGAGGAATCCTGTGTTGCTGGCGAAGCTGGGCAGTGCATAAAATACAAATACTAATTGTTATTAGCAAACTAATCTAATCTAAAAAGTTGTAAACGTTTTTACTTTGTTTCTGTGGTTGACCAACACCCGCGCCTTATTGTGTGTGTGTGTGGGTGTGTGTGTGGGTGTGTATCTGTGTGTGTATGTACATGTGCATTGAATGGTCCATTTGTGGCTTCACTTGGCTACTTCACTTCAGTTTTTGTAGCATGCTTCGCTCTCTCTATATTTTGGGGTTTTATTGGGTGTTGTTGATGGCCACACAAAATTGACTTTTGCTTGATGTCAACAGCAACAGCCGCAATAACAGTAACAACAACAACAACAACAACACAATTAGCCACAAACAAGCTGCTTTGGCAAATAAGCCAAAAGTTGTCAAGCGTTTGAAGCGATAAATTTGAAATCTAATTGGTTTTCAGTTTTATTGAAGAGAATTCCTAGTGGATTTGGTGTTTAGGGAAAACAATTCTAATTGGATTTATGGAAAATGGGGTTAATCAATAAAAAGAGTCAGTTTTCACATTGAAAGAAATAAGTAATAAGAAATTTTAATATAGAATATAATAATTATAAAAAATATATATATTTAAGTTGATAAAATTAAAGGAAATTAATTCACTTGAATGATTCTTAAACGATGGAAGTTTAAAAAGTGTAAAAAAAGCAAATAAAACTATATAAATGTGTAATAGCTCAAATTCAGATTAAAATAATGAAAGTTAAATCAACGATGTTTCAGAAGTATTGGGTAAAAACGAAAGACGTAATATTTATTAGATCAAACATCAGCCAAGCGAACTAGAATTCTGATTTAAATTCCACTAAAAACACTAGCCCAACTCAAATCTTTGCTGCTCTTAAAGTGCTCTTAACACTCTGTATCTCTTGCAAATTCAAAAATCTTAAATCTGTCCATTACGACCGAGAACCCTCCGCAGCTGCTAAATGAATTAGGCTATTCGCCATTCCGGATATTATCCAATTCAGATGCTATCTAGCGCAATTTCGCTTTCAGGCGCGCTTTCAGCATTTATGAACCTGGCTGCTGCCCTGTGGAATTTACGAGCTGAATGAAGCTCTCCAAGGATGTCAGCGGCCACGCCCACTTTCTTAATATTTATTGAGCGCGACAAAGCCCGAAGGCGGCAAATGACAAAACGAACTTAATCTATTAGAGGCGGAGCGTGTCGCTGCCAAATAGTCTAGTGTCAAGGTGATAAATATTGCCCACAAGTCAAATGCAAAATAGGCCAATGGGCGGGCCAATGGGCGTGGCAGGCAGCAGCAGGCCAGCCAACTGGGTATCAAAGCTGGCCTGGCAGGCATAAATCAAAATCTGCGCGCAGCACGCAATTTTCTGTTGCCTACTTTTCGGGGCGCACGCTTTAAATAAAAACGTTCAGCGAGTGGCAGGAGGCGGCTGGGGATGGCAGGAGACGGCTGGGGCCTACAGGTGCGCGACAGGTGTCGCTGTTGCCCCGCAGGCAATTATTTCGCTTTCAAAGTCGCACGGCCGCCTGGGGAATCCATCACGGAGTCAGCGGCGCGCAATGGATGCTCTCGCGGGAGCTGGCGAGGCGATGCGACGCACAGTAGGGCCTCTGCCGGCAGAGCGTGGCAAAAATAAGTAAAGTGACTAACACCGATTTTGAATATCTTGGTGTCAAACGATTGGAAATTTCCCCCAGATGAAGAATCCAAAAGATTTTTGAAAATAGATGAATTTTAAGCATAGTTATGAGCCTTCAAAGTGGGGTCAATTTGCAAAATTTAACCAAACAGAGAAATTTTGTAAAAAATGTTCCACTTTTCAATTGAATTGCAAGAAAAATATTGCACCAATTGTTAATGTTTAGGTATCGTTGGAAAAATTGGTATATTTTTAACATAATAAAAGAAAAAGTATGTTATTATGATCAATAATTTAGGAGCTAGACTAATTCTAGTTAACCTCCAAAATTTGGTCATTTTTTGGTGTAAAGTGGACTCTATCTTCTGAGTCCAGCCGAGTCCACCGAAGGGGTTTATATACAGTTATTTGTCAATATTTCCTACACAATATTCATAAAAGATTGGCTGCCCGGAGGCGCCCGACATGCCTTTTTTTTTAAAAAACTAAAACAAAATCGGCATAAAATGCGCTCAAAATGCACTAAAAAAGGTCAAATTGACGCACAGCTGAGCACAGCTGCGCATAGCTGCGCGTAGCTGCATGCAGTAGGTAGAAATGCCGACGGCAAAACCTTTTGTGAAGGGTCTGGGTTTTTTTGCATTTTGGTCGTTACACTTGCGCTTGTTGTCCCTTTTTGTTTCTACCTAATGCCAAATATTGTCAACAAACACTTGTTATTGAAAAACTAAAATAAACAGATAAAAGCAATCCTGAGAATTTAAGTTTATTAGATATTTATTCCCCTTCTGTGAATCAGAAAAATTTATTTTTTTTTTTTTTTTTTTTAAAGAATTTTAATATTTTTATCGTTAATCTTGTCATCTTTAAGATTAATAATTAAAAAAAAAATATTTTCAACAAAAGAAAAAAAACTTTTTCATACAAAAACATGGCTTTTTTGCCTAAAAATCACATTTTCCATGTTTGACACCAAACTGTGAAGCATTGTGTTGACGCAGCACCCTGTGCGTAGACTCATTTTAAAGCTTGAAGAATTCTCTGTCAAATGCTTTTTAAATTTTTTAATTACCTCAATTGGATCAAAAGTTATGATTTTTGCAACGCAAAATGAGCAAAGGCCCCACTGTGCGACGGCTGGCGAGAGGCAACTACTCAAGCAGGCAACAGTTGCTGCTTGCCGGCTGCTGCTTGCGTCTTTGCCTCGCTTCGCATTACTAATTCAGTTTCATTTAAATGCGCCGCAGCCTAATGAGAAAATTGCCTGCGGCGGGCGCGCACTGGGATTTGCTTGAGCTTAGCCCGGGCAGGTGTTGGATTGCTGCGGCTCGATTTGAGGCTCGGCATTGCGCTTAAATGTTTTCAGCTGCAGGCAGCTACCCACATGCGTTGCCATTCAAGTGGATGCGACGGTGGCTGCTGCTGCTCCTGCTGCTGCTGTTGTTGTTGTTGTTGTTCCTCTTGCTATCTGTGCTGCGCCCTTTTTGGCCACGCCCCTCGCTGCGCCACGTCAATGCTGGCGCCGACAAAGCCGTGACGCGGCATTTAATTTATGATGGCAGTTTGTTATGTCGCGCCTGTCACAACAAAAACAAACAGTTCAGGGTGCTGAGATAGAGGAAGCTAGTGACACGGAGAGAAGCGGCAGGAGGCGGCGGGAGTGAGCGGGAATGAGCAGGAGGCGGCGGGAGTGGGCAGAAGTGAGCAGCATTGCAGCAAGGCGCATAAAAATGACCCAACATAAATTTAATATTCTTGCTTTATTATTTAATGGCAATAGAGTAGAGAGTTAGAGGGAAGGGAGAGAGGAGAGATTGAGAGAGAGAGAGAGAAAGGGAGAGTGGGCTTGCTGCTATGTTAAGTCTGCATTTCTGCTTGTCACGTTGTCTTATCAACCACAACAACATCATTATCATCATCATCATCATCAACATCATCATTATCATCATCATCAGTTAATGTAATATTTGTAATTACCAGCGGCTGTCAATGATCATTAGCTCTGATGACGCTGCGACCTGCCCCCATTTGGCAATTAATAAACTTAATGCAATGCCAATTATCGTTAGTCAGCAGCGACCAAAGACTCTTCACTCGGCACGTTGTCACTTATTTTAATTGAATCGATTCGATTCGCTCTCTCGGTTCTCGGCTCTGGGCTCTGGGCCACCCGCTCAAAAATGCCTGCCAACCAAATGGACATTTCACTTCAGCTGCTGCTCCAACTGCCTTCAGCCTTCTGCTGCTTGCTCTCCTTCTCCTCCTCTCTCTCTCTCTCTCTATTTTTTTTATAATTTCCGGGCAAAGGAACTTGTCGTAATGGAAAATGATGCAGCGGGCCATGGCATAACAATTTGAAACGCGATAGCATCGAGGGTTTTTGGATATTTCGCTGAGAGGAAATTGAAATTTATATCTATCTCGCTAATATGCAAATTGATAAGAAATTAGCTAAATTATTGAAGTTTCAGCGATGCAGCGAGCGAAGTGCTGATGTTTCCTGGACCAGAGTTGAAGTAAATGGAGTTGAGACTATTTTTGGCACGTTCCATAAATGGATAAGTGGAGTGCTCTTAATATTTGATGAGTGCTAATGATAATATTACAGAGACTGTATCCATTTCGAGTAGAGACTTTTGAAATATTACGAGTCAAGATGTTAAAGGCAAAGGCAAGGCTCATGACTTGATTTACAACTATCAAAATTACCTGCTCGAGTCACTCTACCACATAACAAAGCTCTAATGATTTCTCAAAGACAGCTGTCCCCTATACCACAAAAATACTCCCCAGCTTCAACCCGATCAAAACCAGCATCAAATAATCAATTTCTATCAATTTCTATAGCATACTTTAAAGAACGCGCTGCCTAAATAGATAAAGTTCGCGTTAGGCCAAGTGAGGCGACCAAAACAAACAAATCATTCGAATGCAATTTGCAGTCATTAGGCGAAAAAAAAGTAAAGTAACGCAACCGAATGGAGGCGGTGCTGGGCAGGGGCGTGACTCACCAATTTGTGGCGCCGCTGGCGCTTTGGTCGGCTAATGAAGTTCTGGAATTAATGCTGGAATTTAGCAGCGTGGATGTTGCAGTCGCTGCTGCTGCTGTTGGTGTTGCTGCGGTTGCAGCAGCAGCTGCTGCTTGCGTTGGCTCCGCTGCTGCTGCTCCTGCTGCTGCTGGTGTTGCTGTTGCTGCTGCTGCTGCGGCGGCGGCTGGTAGGACGGCAACGACGGCGGCGGCAGCGGCTGCATTTGCATTGGAATTTATTTGGTTGTGCAAAAGTGTTTCGAACAATGTTGTCGACATGCCGACGCCAACGCCGCCAGCAGTTTTGGTCATTGTCGTTGCTGCTGCCGCTGTTGCTGCTGCTGTTGGTATGTTGCTGCTGGGCCGCAAATATGGATGGAAACTTTTCGCAGCACCTGTAAAAGTTGTTGCCGTTGCAATGGCGCCCGTTGCAGGCGTTAGATTTTCTAAATACTTCACTGGTTGCAGCTGCTGCTGCTGTTGTTGTTGCAAGTTGTTATTATTATTGCTATTTAAATTGTTGGTGTTGTTGGTGCCGTTATAGAGACTGCTGCCATTGGCCATACCATTAGCGACAAGTGCAACAGGTGCCGTTGTTAGCATTGTTGTTGCTGTTGTTGTTGCTGCTGTCGATGTTGTTGTTGCTGTTGCTGCTGATGTTGCTGCTGTGTCTGCTGCCGTCACAGCAGTTGCCGTTGTGCCGCTTGTTGCTGTTGTTGCTGGAATGCCGCTTAGTTTGTCCGTGCGTTGTTTCAAAGATTGCAACATCATTTGTTTTATTTCACCTTTTTATTATTAGTGCCCTCTCTCTCTCTCTCTCTCTCTCTCTCTCTCTCTCTGCAGTTCGGTCTCCCTCTACAGTTGTCGCTAATTACTTTTACTGCTGTAACTGTTGCTGCTGCTGCTGCTGCATTTAGCGATGCTCCCCTTTTAATTTGCTGCGGGCTTTAGTTTTATTAAAATTGTATATTATCTCGCATTTAATTGGACCGCTGCGCGTTTTGTTTATCACAGTTTTATCCCTCACTAAAAACTTATTCACTTCTCTCTCTCTCTCTCTCACTCTCACTTCATACACTATTTATTTGTTTATTTTTGTTTTCATTTGAGCAACACTTTGCACTTGTATCAGGATTGGAGTCTGCTTGAGGCTTAGCGGCAACTGTAATTAAATTATAAGAAAAATAATTGTTTGTTAATTGTTTGTTAATCCACATTGCAAATAGATAAAACTAACTTATAATTGAAGATTAGTTGATAATGCTCTTCGGATTATATAAAGGAAACTTCTGAAGAGCCTAAAAAAATATTTTTTCTAACTTATTATATTGTAAGTAGTGATAATAGCAATAAATATCTAATTGCTGTTTTTGAAATCTGTAGCTTTTGGGGTATGCCATGGTTAAAAAAAAACATAATAAAGTTATCGAGTCATATTGTTTATAAAGAAGTGGGGTGAGTTAGCGAAACAATTGATTATTTTGTAAACCGCATATAGTATATACTATCTATTTTAAATTTAAAGTCTATAGCTTTTGTGGTTTATGAGATCTCTGCCTTCAGAAGCACACAGCTTGTCGCTCTATATATATTATGGGGTCTGCTACGCCTCTTGCTGCCTGTTCTATGCATTTTAACAAGAGCATTAAGTCATGAATTCTAATTCTAATATACAAAGCATTATAAATATAGTAAAATAAAAATTATAATAATAGTAAAAATAGTAAAAAAAAATATTTAAAAATATTACTATTCGAAGTAAAAATCATTTTATTAAGAGCAAAGAGTATTAAGAACAATACTGAAGTTTAAAAAAAATAAATAAAAATTTAAAATAAATAACAATAAAAAATTTTTATGTACACAATTATTGAAATATTTATATTTAAAGTACAAATAATTTTATAAGTATATGATCAATTTTTAATACAAATAGGGAAAAGATTACAATTTTATAATAATAATATAATAATAATAATAATAAAAGTAATAATAATAATAATAATAATAATAATAATAATAATAATAATAATATTAATAATAATAAACTAATAATAATAATAATAATAATTAATAACACTAAGAAGTAGCCTTCATAGTAATTTTAAAAAATATTTTAAAAATGTTTATTTATAATTTTTTTTTTATTTTTATCAAAACTCTATCTTCTTTAATAAAATGTATTGATCAGACAAATTAAATAAAATAAAATGCAGATACGTTTAAAACCCGTTTAAAATAATTTAAAATTATTAAATTGAATTATTTTCGATTTGAATTCATTTTTTTAAATGTTTGCATAGAAAATTAATTTAAATAAATTGCCTGTGCTTACAAACAAATAGCTTTTTAGTTGATATTTATTACAAAGCAATATTAAAATGCTTGCATTGAGTGCGTGTCATAGATAATTTAATTAAAAATTTGGAGTTAAGCACTTCATGCAAATAGCGAGAAGAGCAACCACATAGTTAAACAAAACTGATGTGTTTTTTATAATATTTTTTATGTGTTTTGCAGCCACAGTCGAAATGGCAGCCAAATTGAGTCGTCCTTTCGCTGCAGGCAGCACGAGGAGCAGCAGCAGCAGCAGCAGCAGCTGCATAGCTAAGCGCATTTCAATGGACGCATATTGACAGACTGACCGCAGTGGCTGGCCACTTGACTGTCTGCATTGAAGTGCTTGGCTTTGATAAAGCGCCAACACACATACACACACACACATACACATACATATATGGTGTGGAGTGGCATGTAAACTGAACATGTTTGTAGCTGCCGCTAAACAGATAAGCATTTGAGTGCTTCAAAACACAAACACACACACACACACACACATGCAACTTTATATATATAGAATTATATGTATATATATTTTACCGTTGGCGTTCAGACCATGCGCTCAGCCATTCGCATTATGTTGAAGGCCCCAGCTAATTAGTTAAATTGAAATCAAATTATTTGTTGTCGCACTTGACTGACCACAGGCATGGGCGCCTTAATTAACGCGCTTCACATGCACACACACTCACTCACACATGCACACTTGTACACTCGTTAACACACACTGGCCTGCTCAGTTCTGGCTTTGCTAGATTACCCTTATTATGTTAGGTTTCACATGGCGTATGCGCAACGCCGTAACTCTGCCCAATATCGACAGCTTCAACTTTTGCGTGTCTTTAAGCTGGCGCTTTGGAAATTTTCGTCTCGGATTTTTCTATTATTTTTTAATAAATTGCAACGCTCGCATATTTTCGCGCTTTTCTATTTTGGTCTGTTTTTTTTTTTTTGGCGTCCGCTTCACTTGGCCAGACGCTGGCAACTGGCGACGTGTCGTGAAACGCTTGTTGCACCCCACCAACAAAAGATTCTCGATGTCGATGTCGATGTCGCTGCTGTTGCTGTTGTTGCTGCTGCTGCTGTTGTTGTTGTTGTTGCTGGGCTGGCAGCTTCGGTTTGCCAGCGGCATTGGTGCTGCCACGTTGCCACACGCTTATCCAGCGTCATCAAACGATGTCGACGACAACAGCGACGCCAATGCCTTTTGTACATATATATATATTGTGTATATATATATATATATAAATATATAGTATATTTATTTTCGATAGAGCATATTAGATGAAACAAGTTTCTTGTAGCGCTTGCCACATTTGGGCAGTTTTTTGTGGGGATAACAATTATTGTGAAGAAAAAACTATATTATATGCAAAAGTAAAATTTATAAAATTAAATTAAATATTTGTATAAAATAAAAAATATTTTAAAGTTTTATTTTTTCACATTTTTATAGGTTGTAAATTTTATAAATTAAAAAAAAAATAGTAATCTGACAATTTTTGGTATCTATCTATATTAATTATGCTATCTATTTATCTTTATTTTATCTTTATTTATCTTTATATAAAAAAATATTTTTTAAAATCACTTAGAGCATTTGAGCTTCGGCGTGATATGCTGAAGCTTCTCATTTGTTTTCGCTGAGCATTATGAGCAGTTAACGTAGCCAGGGTGCTGCTGGTGCTCCTGCAGCTTGAACAGGCAACAAGCAGACGCCCAGCGGTGGCAGCTGTGTCATCCTCGTGGCTGCTGCTGCTGCTGCTGCTGCTGCTGCTGTTGCTGTCACCTTGTAATTTTATTTATCTATTGATTATTGAGTATCTCTTTTCTATTTATTTGCCTTTGTTTGCACACGCAGCGTGCTGACAGGCAGCGACAACGAGAGAGAGAGAGAGAGAGACAGTCAACCCCCTTGCAGTCAGCTCCCCCGCACTTGTACTAAATATTGTGCCAGGCATTTTTATTAAAGCTATTAGGGGTAGGGTTCGTTCTACTATAGCTGTCATGTGTGTATGTGTGTGTAAATATTTGGTGCCTCTGGCTGTTTTTTAATTAACTTTAGTGACAATATTTTGCACAGTTTGTAAGCCTCCTCTGCCCGGCCTAATCTGCCCCTGCAGCAGCAGCAGCAGCAGCAGAGATAATCAAACTGTGTGCCCAAAGTATGCAAATGTAGGCAAGTGATTCTTAGGCCTGACCCAAATTCCAGTAGCTGTCTCTCTCTCACACACACACACTTTCTCTCTCTCTCTCTCTCTCTCTCTCTCTCTCTCTCCCTTGTCTGTCTGTCTGTCGCTTTAGCCATCGCTATGCCAGTCTCTGGGCCTCTGTTTTGTGACAGTGACACTGCCGTTGACATCTCACAACTTGCACTCTATATAAGAATCACATGTCAGCAGGCAATGCAGGGCAATATCCATGGGGTGTACTGCAGCACAGCACTGCACTACACGAGACTACACTGTGCTACGTAAATGCGTGTGCGTTTGTTTGCCTTTGGCCTGTGTCAGCTTCATTCACTTGTTGAGCGAGTTTTTCTTATCTTATCTAGTCTGGTTTATATGTTTGTATAGTGGGTTTTTATTGAGGTTGTTTTCGCTCAATTTATTTGGTTTTTTTTTTTTTTTTGGGGCAACAGCGCGTTGTATATATACGAACCACATATCCAAAGGCAAACAGAGGTCTACCTGCAACTGTAAGTTTAGCTAGCTAATCAGCTGTTATCTCTGAACATTGAAAACATTTTATCATAACGTTCAGCTGCCTCGAAAAAAGGCAAAGCATCAGAGTATAACAGCAGTATGTATAACAGATTAGGTCTGCATAAAAGCAAATGCACCAAACGTCAACCGGAACTTTCAATAAGAGTCAGTATAACTTAGGTATAACACTAGTATAACACTAATATAACAATAGTATAACACTAGTATAACAGTATATATTAGCTAGTTTCTATTCAGTTTATACGATTCTAGGACACACTACTTACATATGGTATATAGAAATCGCTGTAGTTCCCACACGTATTTTATAGATACAAATGTATCTCAAACAGTTTTGGTTGGGATCTCAAGGTGCACTACACAAATGAACTTTGGTTTTCGGTTAACATATGCTACGACCTGCCATCGTATCAATATCTAACTGCACAAACGAACGAACACTTTTCAAATACAGTTACGAATACGGTTACAGATACAGTTACTCAGAAAAGGGCATTTCATCAGAGATTAGATATTGCACTCGCGAGTTATTTGTTCGAGCCGCACGACTAGGCCAGCGAAAGGCAACTAACAGGCCGCCCAAAAATCAGCTACAAGGTACCCCTTGATTTCATAATTATTTTCACACACATCCATGTGTGCGCGTGTGTGTGTGTATGTGTGTGTTATCTGTAACTGATAAGAGTGCTTATCGCGTAATTGTTCGCTGATTGTTGTCAGCGCGGGCAGGTAAACTACGATAGCGCGTCGCACTCTAATCTCTCGCTCTCGCTCTCGTTTTCTCTGTCACTCACTGTCTCTCTTTGTCTCCCTCTCTCTCCTCTCTCTGTCTATCTTGTATCAATATTTACTCTGTCCGCTTGCCTAAATAGGTCTCTCAACATAGTCTTCACTTTATCTCGCTCTCTTTCTCTTTCTCTGTCTTTGTCTCTTTCTCTTTCTGTTTCTGCGCTACCGTTGACTCGTCGGGTTCGACTGTCATTTGTTTATTTTCTCAAGTCTTTATCACTTTTTGCCACAAGCCAAATGCACTTTCCGCTGGGTTAAGTTCGAAATCCCGCAGGTGCAGGCTTAATGTGTTTTATGGCTTATCACTCGCTGACTCAGCGACAACACAACATAAATACTTCACATACACTCTATATATATACATATATTTATTATTATTATGTTTTTTTAGTTTGCGGCTTAAGTTCATATAGCAATCTATCATAAGTATTCGCACACTGGTGCGTCCAAGCACTTTTTATGGCCATTCACATTTTCTTATCAGCGCGTGACGAACAACGACAAACCGAAACGCCGAAACATGGCCAAGAACTGAAATCGAAGTCGAATTCCCACTGCAATTGCTCGGCTCGTAACTCGCGCGTCGATATATCCGTACTATAATGCTCATAAATATAAACTAAACTCATGCACGGCCCGCAATATGTGTGGGAGTTGCTCTATATATATATATACCACACTCACCCACACACACACGCACACACGGACACACTGAAGGCTACTGTGTTGTGGGCAGCCTGAAAAAAAATAATATAAAAGAGACCAATGGCCAGGCCACGTCGCGTCGTATCCAAAGTATCGATGAGTTTGAAGTGCTCAAAGGAGTGTGAGAGAGGCGGCGTCGGGGGGCGGTGGGCGTGTGACCGCACAGCAGTTCACTCGCTGGCCATAACAGACAAGGGTTAGCGTTAGCTCTATATACCTCAATACCCAATCGGCCATATAAGGCGGAACATAGGTTCCACACACACTCACACACACACATACACACTCACTCACACACATTGAGTCTTTGTCTTTGGTTGTGGCCACGCGCTCGTTTCGGACTGTGCCATCAAATTATAATGCCTCCGACTATTTAGTAGTAAATGTGTGTTACTTTACATATATAATGGCAGTGCCTCCCTTTCCGGACATAATTATATAGCAGACGATTATAACAAATGTAGAAACTATGTGAAAAACGTATATTTAATTATGCATGGCATACAGTCCTGTAATTAGCCTATATATTTGACACCATATCCAGTTGACTTAAATTATATATGTGTTATATAAGTGTTATATATGTAACAGTTTATATAATTTTTGTTTATTATTTTCAATTTTAGTATAACTGTATATATTAAAATATATAACACATAGGTATAACAGTTTTGATAGCCTTGATAGTAAAGTAACTGGTAATATTAATAACACAAAGTGCTTACTATCAGTTACTCTGCTAACATTAAATATATCAGTTCATGTAAATACAAAATTGATGTGTATAACATCAACATATGTATAACAGCTTATGGGAGCTCATCACTTACGTATATGTTTCATATAACATAAGTAGAGTAAGCTTTAATAGAAGTTATATATCTATAGATACATATATGTATATATACCCACATATTTATAAATGTTATATATAGATATCTTATATACGCTTATCTATTTCAATTTATTTAATGAGTAATGTTCCCCTTAGCTTAGCAGCTAATCAAACCATAAAAACTAAAGTGCATTTTGTTATTTGCCTATTTGCTAAGACTTTACTGTAATATATAACTGCATTTGATACAGACATATATAGATAGTATATCTATATATACACATATTTATCTGTATCTATGTCCAACTAACTGCACTTGTCGCTAGCCAGTTTTAACCCTTTCGAATATATCCATGTTTGAGCCACATTTCGATTTTTCTTGTCCTTTTCATTTGCTGTCCGGCAATCAATATTGAATTGGATTTGAGCAATTGTTACAGGCCCAGCTGGGTCACTCAAGGTAAGTCTGTGTGCATGTGTGTGTGAGTGTGTGCTTTGGTGGTAAACGTGTTAGTTAGGCAGAAGAAATTAATAATTTATACGCACGAGCTGCAAGCAAAAGGTGAATTGTGGCCAAAAGAGCAATAAATCGACAAAAGATATTTTTTATTAGAGCGCTTGAACGAACAGCATGTGTGTGTGCATGTGTGTGTGTGTGAGTGTTGAGTTTCATCTAATTGGCAAACTATGGCAATTGTTTGGCCTAAGCCAAACTGCAAATCTGATGAATCGAACATTTCAGTTTTAAATGATATCTTAGAGGCAATTTTTGCTGCTGCTGAAATAATATTATGAGAAATCAAACTGGAGAATCGAAGATGTGGCAACCACAAAAATGTGGTGCCCATGTAACAAAAGCCAAAAACACAGTTTAGTGGTTGAATAGCAGCAGCAGCAACCACATGAACAAATGAGACAGCGCACTGACAGCCGACTGCAGGCAGCAGCAGCAGGCAGCAGGAGCAGCAGCAACAACAACAACTAATAAAGCTGCCTTGGCATTACAGGTAAACAAAATGAGCAGCTACAAAAGAATGAGACAGATATAGTGAGAGTGAGAGAGAGAGCGAGGTAAAACCAAATGCCAGACAAAAGGAAGCACAAATAATATAAATTAAATGTGTGTGCTTGGGCGTGAGTAGTGAGTGGGCCAATATATATATGTGTGTGCTTGTGTGTGGCTTTGTGTATCTGTGTGTGTGTTCTTTATGGGCAGAACCCAAAGAAAGCCAAGTTGAGTAATTATTTCCGGCAGAGCGAACAGCCAGTCCACCTTACACAGATTGAGTCCTGCGGTTTGACTGCAACACATGGCCGGACACTTTGGCCCACTGCTAGAAGAGGCACGCCCCCACGTGCCCAAAATGGGAGGCGAATGTATTTGAAAATCTATCCGGGCAATAATTTCGGTTGACATGCTTGCGGTAATTATTGACCGTAATGACAAAACCCCAAAAACCAGAGAATCAGACCAAACAAATTGCTTTAGTTTTGCACTCTTGACTCGGCCAGCACTTTGTGTGTGAGTGTGTGCGGGTGTGTGTTGGTTGTGCCTTTCATTTTAATTGGATTTTGCCAACTGACACAAAAACAGCATTCGAAAAATATATAAGAATTTAATTGATTTGTGCCTGAGTTATAGGCGTGCCTGGAAGACTTTCCGAAATTTTATGAGCGCCTCGCATAAATTTCAACAGCAATTTTTGTCAACAAAATTAAGGCCATCAAAATTGAATGCGAGATGAGAAATTTCAATCAAGCAGCGCATAAACTAAACATGAACTCTATAAATATAGAATACATATAAGTGAATGTATATATAAATATATATATATAGAGAAAAGTGGGCGACGGAACGTATGTAAATTGAGGGCTTCAAGCCATTGAAGACTTTAAGGTAGCCAAAGCTTGTTATAGAGTTAGCCACATCTATAATCGAATAAATTAAAATTAAATAATATTCCTTGCCGCACAACACCGGTTAAGTATAAATAGCTAATCTATAGCTATAGCTACCTGTACAGCGCGTATTTTAGTAGTTCTTTTGATATTTGATTTTTGCTTTTCTAGTGATTTGTCAGCTTTCATAATATACGATCCCACGGACAGTGCCTCCCAGAACATTATCACCAAATAATTCAGCTAATATATAGATAGATGCATATGCTATATAGTGCCCTGCCCTCACTTGGCTAGCACACGCACAACATGTCCAAAAACCAATTAATAACGTGTCTATAAGCTATTTTTAGACCCACCATTTGCCGGCTGTGCTAATTCTGTTTCAATGTCGACTATTTCGACGCAGATGTTGCAGAAAATTCATAAATTATGGCAATTATTTGTTTCAGTTGGAAAAGACTTTAATTTTTCCAATTTTTTTTTTTTTGTTTTTTTTTTTTTTTGAATATTTTCTATCGAGTTACTGGATATATTTTGTAGGGATTAAGTGGCTTAGGCAGACGAGCATTAATGTCAATAGTGTTTGTTTTTTAAGTTAATATTTTATATAAAATATATATAAGATACACATATAAGATAAAAGATATATATTATATATAGTATATGATTTGTTTTGATAAGTTGTTTGAACTTTAAACAGGCAACGCCCATTTATTTTTTGGATTACCTCAAGAAGAGCTCCTCAGTTGTGTTCATAATGTGTTAAGACTTTTTTGAATGAGTTTTCTTTTAGATTGATTCTTTGATACTCTTACATAGTGTTTATTACTCTTAATAACCCTTCCAATTACTTTTTCCAATAGAGATGAACAAGAGCCTGTTTTATACCGAGAATAATGTATCTCAACTAATAACTAAACTAATTTATCGTAATTAAAGACTTTTTCATCTTCATTATTTGTCCTTTCATCATATTACTATTCACCTATTGTTTCATTATCCCTAAGATGTACATATATATTTAGACAAGTAAATATTTTTCTCTACTTTAGTATAGATTCTTTAATACTCTTATACTGTATTTCATATTCATAATTAAACTAATTTATCATAATTAAAGAGCATTCAGTATTCATTAATCATCATTATGTCATATTTATTTACCTTTTGTTTCAGTATTCCTAAAGTGCATATATATATATTTTGACAAAATAATATTTTTCTCTTTTTTAACATAGACTCTTTGATGCTCTTACAAAATCCTTCATACTCTTGTCAACAATTAAAAAGACTCTCCAATATACTTGAAGATGGTTTATCTTCATACCGATAATAAAGTCCACCAACTAATAACTAAAGTAATTTAATACAATTAAAGAGTATTTACTATTCAATATTCGCCTTTACTTCATCTAAATATTTACCTTTTGTTTCATAATCCAACAAGTGTGCATATATATTTACACAAAAATATATATTTCTCAATCAAATTAAGATTCACTCAAGCCGCTTCAGGTATTCACAATAGCCAAACGCATTCAGTTTAGCTGCAGCTCTATCTAAATACCTCAACTTCAGCTTCATCTTTATTCTCGGACTCGGTTCGCATTCAGTTTTAGTGAGTAGCTCACTTGATGGCAATTGGGAATTGGAACTATTATGCGAAAGCTTCCGCAGCAGTCGCGAGTTGAATGATTTCTTTGTATGACAAATTGCTTGATGGGCGTTTGGCTGGCACAAAAGGGGGCGCGGCAGCGAGACGAAGAATGCGACAGAGATGTTGAGGAACTTGTGTGTGTTTTCTCTCTCTCTCTCCCTCTCTCTCCTACAGCCGCTGTTAATTCACTTGATGGGTGAAGTGCGAGGTCAAATCTTTCAGTTGACACAAAGCGATCGCTCACAGATGCACACACAGAGATACAGATACACAGCTACAGATACAGATACTTTAGTAAATAATATAAATAAACACAGTCGTGTTGATCGCACCGAAACTGCAGCCACTTGAACTGAACTTTATTTCATTTTTATTGACTTTATTATGATTCTTTTTTGGCACTTGCTCAGACTTTGGTTGCCGTTGCGCGTTTTCCATAATTTTTCACTTAGAATTTTCCGCCACCATATCTATATGCACAATAAACAGTTGTTGTTGTTGTTGTTGGCCACTTTGCACTTTCAGCCAAGATTTTCGCACTGCAGGCGACATGATTTCCAAAAGCAACGCACTGGGCCGCCTTAACTATATACTAGACATATATAGATATATGGTATATATCTTATATATGCTATATGTGTGTGTATTTGATGTGTACATGCATATGTGGGCGCGATATAAACAAAAGCAACAACAACGTCAACGCGAGGAACGAGACCGCGACAACCGGCTAAGATGCAAATGGAGACGCGAACGATACGCGGACGTGGCAGAGTTTGCTCTACGCGAGGAGCAGCGCTGACAACGTCCAAGTGAGCACTGAGCCAATCGACTTGACAGCCGACAGTCCATGGAGCCCACAGAGCAGAGCAGCAGCAGCATCAACAACAACAGCAGCAACAACAACATCAACAACAACAATGTTGACGCCAACGCTGCGAAAAATGATTTTCCCGAATATATCAAATAAATATATAAATATAATAATAAAAAAAATATGGGAAAAATATAAATTATATTGCATGTCGCTGCTGCCCGTTGAATTCATTTAGAAACTAATTAATTTTTCAGTTTTTGAGAAGGGGTGAGGGGTGAGGGGTGAGCGGAGAGGCGGGGTTGCTTGGGCTACGGCAAGACGACGACACTTTTGCATGTTGAACATAATTTCAATCAAAACTGAATGAAAAAAATACTGAAATTAGCAACAATTCTGCCAATGTTGTTGCTGCTGTTGTTTGTTGCATTTGCTGCTCTGTTTATTTGCCGACTAAAAGAGGCGTCCGTCGTTATCAATTTGCGTCTACGGCGGAGACAGCAAGAAGCGTGTAACAAAGAGAGAGGGGAAGAGACGGGAGCTTGTGCGTGCTTGAGAGAGAATCTTGTTACTCACTTTCCCAGCTAGCAATAATATAGAAAATACTATTCAAAATTGTGTATTTATTTGACAAAAAAATCTCTACAATACTCTCGCTCTCTCACTCAGCTATTTTGTCAGCGCCAGAAACAGATGTTTATCTTTTATTTTCGATATGTGCTCCCCCCATTTGCTGTTCCGCATTGTCTGCGGAGGTGAGTTCTCTAAGTGTCCCCTTGACATTTTGTCAGTCGAATTAAGCGCTCATTAGCTCAACAGAGATCGCGCCTTCCACCCACCTCAATTTTCGTGTGGGGTGGCTGCTGTGGGGCTGCGGATGCTGCCGTGACTATGCCATATATGTGCCCATATACAAATACATAAATTTTCTTTTATAAATTGTGTTTTTGGTAGGAATTTGTAATGCTTTGTTTGATTTGAAAAGCTTATTAAGCTGCTTCTGTGGCAAGCGAAGATGGACTGTTAGACATATGTATATAAATTAATTTAATGTATGTATATATGTTTGACTATGTCAAGCATATATATAAAAATATGACAAATGGAAGTATTTAGGCATTGTATTGAGCCTTATTTAGGTACATTCTCTATATAGAGGAATATGAGCAATTTGCAATAACTACTCTGTACTCTGCAGTTTATACTTTTTACTCTGTATTCATCCTATTATACCACTATTAAGTGCCTATTTTGTACATATTTTGTACATATTTTGTACATAATTTGTGCATATACTGTACCTATGTTGTATCTTTTCTGTATCTATTTGGTACGTGTTCAGTGTATGTATCTATGGATGTGCCTATTTTGTACCGATTCAGTACATATTCTATATATATTATATACTTATTAGGTACCTATGATATTAATCCAACGTAACGCCAGCCTGATCAACTAATACGCTCTTCAAAAGAATAACGTCTGTATGCTCAATCTTCAACAAATCTGAATTTCTATAAAGTAAAATACAGGGTATTAGCTAAGGCACGCCCTGCAGAAATCATCTTTTATACTACATATATCCCCATTTCACTTTTCCATAACGTTGCTCATTTTGCGCTCCTTCAGCAATGCAATTTATGATGATTACATGAACCGCAATTGGAAACAAAAGCGCATCAACCACTGTGCGAGTGTAAGAATATATATATGTGTGTGTGTGTGTGTGCATCACAAAGCTATTATTAACACCACTGTGCAATAATTCAAGTTGAATATTCGCATTATTCCTCTCCTGTTTTTTTGGCAGTTGTCGGGCGAATGTCAATGGCTGGCTGCCCCGCGCGGGGTTCAGAATAGATCGTAAACCGTTTTAATTGCGACGGGGAAGAACAATGGGCAACAAATATGCGAGCGAGAGAGAGAGAGTGAAAGAATTGCCACTAAATATGCACTGCATAAAATACAAAATAAATATGCCAAAGGCAGCACGAAACAGCCAAAAGACGTCAACAAATGGCAAATCTGTTGCCGTGAACCCCTTTCACTTGCCCTGCCCCCCTTCCGCACCCTGTTGAACTTGGGCTAAAAATTATCAGCAAAAATGGGCGAGGCGCTTGGCTGGCTGCACTGCAAGCATAATTTTGCACGTGTTTCGCATAAGTTAGGAACAGCGGCGAGCTCCATCGAAAAACTTCTTGGGCGTGGGGCGAAAACTTTGGCTGCCACGCCCACTCGGGTTTTCGGGTGCGTTTAAAAATGCGCGACCGCATTCATTAGCGCAAATGGCTTAAATACTTGGCCCGCAAATGTTGTGCGGCAGCTTAAGCAGGAGTCGCCCCAAACCGTCCCCTCCCCATCCCCTGCATCACCCCGTTCTAAACCCTTAAGCAATCGCTTTGGTTTGTTTGTTTGACTTTGAGCTTGGCCCGTTATGCAGCGAAAGGATTAAGTTTTCACAGAGCCCCACGGCAAGCACACACACACACAGACTGGGGCAGGATAAGTTGGAGCAGCAGCCAATACACATATTTCCCACTCCGCCTCCTCACCTGCCCTGCCCACAATCGCAACCCCTGCCTAACTAAGTAGTTTGCCAATCGTTCGAAGCAGCTAGAAAAGTATTCGCATTTCGCCATAGATTTTCTCTTATCGTTCGCATAGTTCTCGCACTGCGTGGGCCGCGTGGGCGTGCGAGTGGGCGTGGCCATTGGTGTGGAGCAGCAGTTGCATTTCTTATTATCGCTGCATACTTTCAGGCACAGGGCGTAAATTCTTTGAGCGCATATTTTGCATTTTACCCAACAAATTGCCACAAATTATCGCCCAATCCAATCCAGTTCCAGTTCCAGTCCCAGTCCCATCCAATCCAATCCATTTACAATTTTCACATATTTCGTTGTAGTTTTGCCCTGTTGCGGTCGGCCTGGCGTTGCGTTCTTTTGTGTTTGTCCAAGTGGTGCGAGTTGCGAGTGGTGCATTGACCCGTGACTTGTATTCGTAGAAAATTCGTAAGCTTTGATGTGGCCGAAATTCATTAAATAAATTGCATTAAATATTTAAAGTTGCTAATGGAAAACTTGAAGCATTATTATGGTGCTCAATTAATCTCAGTCTATTTAATTATAAATAATTATTTGAAAATAATAATTAAGTTTGGAGTTTTAGGGAATATTGTAATTGTGAGGCGCGCTGTGTAATATGTTTAAATAATGTCTGGAATACCTTAAAGGTGTATAACTTTACATATTTATATATTTATATACATTTATATTTTTATATATTTAAATATTTTTATATTTATATATTGTATAGTAGTACTTTATAAGTAACATGCTGTCTTCAGCATTTAACTGCTCCAGTTGCTTGACGTGTTTTAATTATTCCTACCCGAACTTTTTTTCTTTGTTGCGCTGCTATCAAACAGCTTTCAGGTGTAACTACTCAAATCTCCTTTTCAGTCTCAAATTATGCAATTAAACAGTGCATTTTGGCAAAGTTTTCGTTGATGTTGACGTCGACAGCGACGTCGCGTCGTCGCTCAACGCTCACTTAGCAACATGAATAAAATTAAACTCACGGCCGAAGTTTTTCTTTTGGCAGCAGCAGCAGCAGCGGGTGGAACTTGCGCATATTTCAAATACTGAATGAATTTTGCACATATTTCAAACTTAACTTTCTTTTTTCCCCTACCTCTATATACGTGCATATATAGTTTTATTATTTCTTTTTTTCTGGTTTTCTCGACTCGAAAAGTTTGCCAGCAGCAAGCGACTAAGAAGCCCCCGCAAGGCAAGTTTTTTTTCCAAACTCTTCTTGATTTTACTTTTAGTTTCAGGCAAACATAAAAAGGTATATATATGTATGTATACATATATATGGAAATAAATACTAAAATTGTTTATAGCGCTACTTTGGCGCAAAATGTATGTCAAAATTAATTAATTTCATGATTTATGCGCCGCAAAACTTTTCAGTTTCAGTTTTTCCCACATTTCGGGTTCGTCTGGTCAAGCTTTTCAATGTTGTTAATGTGGGAGGAACCTAAAAAAAAATAAAAAGAGAAATTTGTAAGTTAAAATATATAAATGAATTATAGAAGACGGGGAGATACTATTTAATCTAAGCTATTTATTTAATCTGAATAATCTTTTTTACGGAAAAGTTTGATAAAAGGCGAGGGATGGAGGTAGGGAGATCTAATTTTTCTATCCGAAATTAAAGAAAAGAATTATTTGTTTGGCTAGATACAAAAAAAATCTATAAAATAAGTAGACTTTAGTGTATATTACATGAATTACATAAAATATAAGTGGAACAAAATTATATAAATAAAATTATAATAAATTTTATATATATGAAACTTAACAAAAACTGCCGAAAAGATATATAAAATAATTTAACGAAACTTAAATATATTTATAAATAAAAAAAACAAAACAAAAATTACAAAATTTCAATATAAATAAATACAATTATATAAAATTCTAATCTACAAATTACAAATAAATTATAAATAAAAAAAGTTACAAATTTAAATTTGAATAAATATATAATAATGAAAGTTAAAAAAAAAAAAATTATAAAAAATGTTAATTAGATATAATTACAATTTGTATAAGCCCATTAGCTCATTAGCTACAGGGTAGACAGCACAGCCTTATAGATAGTGAAAAACTAAACAAGTCACGTCTTTGGGCCATAAAGTAGCCCCAAACTGGACCGCGTTCGGGACCTGCTAACCTCGGCAAACTTTGCGTTTAGTTTTGCCAAAGTTCAAGTGCCCAAAAACTGGACAAGCAGCAGCTGCTGCTGTTGCTGCTGTTGCTGCTGTTTCTGCTGCTGTTGCTTTGTAGGTGTGAACATTTGTTTCAACACCCGCTTTTTTGATTAGTACTTTTGCGAGAACTGGCTTTAACAACTGGCCCATTCTCGACCCGTTTCCATTTCCATTTCCCTGCGGCCTGCTCTTTTATCTTGATTGGCAAAGTTGCCGAGTTGAGCTGCTCGGTGGTGCTCTTGCTGTTGCTGTTACTGTTGCTATTGCTGTCGGATGTTGGGTGGGTGGTTGCTGGGTGGCTCGACTTTTGGCCCAAAATCCTTTGGCTGCTTATCGTTTTTGCATTCATTTGTTTTCAATTGTAATTAATCTTGCAAAGTTCCCTTTTGACATTTTGTGGCTGAATGTGCCCAGAACTCCGAGCTCTGGCCGTGGCTTTTGTTTTCTATCAAGTTGTCGCCTCAGAAAGTTGGCCAAAACTTGTTGGTTGCCAGCTCCCTTCACCACCTATGCCCGCTCTTCCTCTTCTCTGCCTCTTCTTCCTCTTTCACTTCCTCTTCCTCTTGCTCTATTTCATGTCGCTAGCTGGCAATGCCTGCGTGTTACTGTCACAATTAAAATAAAGTTTGGCGCACTAATTGAAAAGTGTCAAGTGTAATTTCTTTAAATTTGGCCAAAGACTTCGGCGTCAGCAAATTGTTTGACTTTTTACTCAGCCAGCGGATCAGTTGTGGTACAGCTCGTTGGCTGGCTGTCGGTGGTGCTGGTCGGTGGTTGAGGGTGCCGAAAAAGCTCTCAGCACTAATGGCCATTCTCATTAATTGTGCCTTGACCATTGTTTCCATTCGAGCTGCGGACCGAATGCAAATATTTAATTAATTTTATTTGTTTACTAATTTAATTTTGGAAGTGTGGATAGTGAACTGAGTAGAAAGTTTGCGTATAGAATGATATGATCTATATTATTTACTCAAGAGATAATCAAATTGATTACATGTCATAATATGGTACTTTATCATAAGACTATATCATATATAGCTGATTAAGATGTGTTGAAATCTTTAAAATTAACAAATAAAATCTAAGTAGGCGCATAATAACATCTAATATATTTTTTTTATTTTTAAAATTAAGATATTTTTCTGAATAACTTTTCTTCTATACTTCACTTAATTAAACAATATTCTATTATATTTCAAAACAAAATAAAAAATCCATTTCAACAAAAAAAATTAATCTGAAAACTTTTTAAAAACCAAAAGTCTTTTCATATAAAAATTTATACGTATTCTGCAAATCGGTTACTTCAACTTTCTGCAGCTGAAAACAGTGAACACTTTTGGCTCTAACAAATATAATAATAACTTTAAGATTGCTTTGGAAATATTCGCAACTTCGGCTCAGGCAATTAAGCAAATGCAGCGAATGGGTTTCTTGCAGTCGAGCTGGGAATGAAAATGGCATTGAGAGCGAGAGAGCTGTGTAAGGGAGCTGGGAGTCAGACGCATAAAATGCAAACATAAAAGCCAACTGTGAATGCAAGTTGCAATGCAAAGAAAGCGGCAACTGTGACAATGTAAACAACATAGCGGAAGAGCGCATGGAGTGGGCCAGGGTAACTTGGCTAAAAGTGCATACAAAATTGCCAAGCAGCAAACAAAAGAAGCAGCAGCAGCAGCAGGAGCAGCAGCAGCAGCAGCTGCAACAACCCCCAAAACCAAAAAACTGCAGCTAGAGTCAGAGCAGCCCAAAATGGTAATGGCCTTTCAATGGGAATTGTAGTGGGTGGCAAAGGGGCTGGGGGCGGGGTTTCGCTGGTAACTTAATGCGAAAATCTTGTTGCAATGGCTGCAAGAGGCAGCGGCAGCGGCAGCCGTGGCAGGGGCAACAGGCATGGCCATGATGCATAAAAGTCTATTGTTTTTGGATCATAATTCTCTTGTAAGCTGTGCAGCATCAAATGAGCGCTGGGGCAGGCAGGCGGGCAGACGGGCGGGTGACATGGGTGCAGGAAATGAACGTCATTAATTTTGCCATTTTGCATTTGCATTGAAATGGCATTTCGATAGGGTTAAGATTGCCCCAGCAGCAGCAGCGGGTCCAGACTTCTCTCTCAACTGCTGCGCGCGATTGGCGCGACGTGACTTAATTTGGATTTCTCACAACTAAATATTTGTTGCCAGCTGCTGGGCAGGGACAGCAGAGGGCTAGCATTTATCAAATATGACCAGAGATAGAAATAGAGAGAATGGGAGGGAGGAGGGTACTGATAACGTCACAGGCTGAATTGCGGCACGTAGCAGTGGGCCAGACACCAAATGTTCAAAGTGTTGAAAAAGCGGCTCAGCAAACTAACACGTACGCAGCAGCGTAGACTTCTAACTAAAACTAAAGAGCGGCAGTCAGGCAAAAATCGAAGCTAAGCACTTTCAATTGGATTTATGCGTTTGCTATGTGAGAACCTTGACGCCAGAGAAGGAGCCGAAGCTCTAGCCCAAACCCAAGTCATGCCCAGCTGGCTAATGTCTCTATAGACAGCACTCAATTCACATACTCAGCTACTAATAGTTGTTGTTGTTGTCCCTCTCATCTCTCCCATCATCTTCTTCTTCTTCTTATTAATCAGCACAAAGTTTGCGCCTCGTCTGTGGCACAAATTGCAATTTACCGATAAGCAAATAGCCAAAGAAGCTGTTTACACACACGTATACACAGCCAATTATGCTGTGTGTGTGTGTGTGTGTGTGTGTGCTTGGCTATTAACTTTTATGATCAGTTTGTGTTTTGCGTTGAAACGATTTATTTAGCTAAGCGCAATTAATTGGAATTTTACGTGTTGATTTTGTATTTCGGCAATGCATAGCCGAAGCGACTCTCGAGCTCAAATTTAAGCAGTAAAATAAATAGCTTAAGCAGCACGCAGGCAGTCAGCTGACAGTCGTAATCTATTTTAAAAGTTTACACATAAATCTAATGTAACAATCGATGAAATTAGTTTTATGACTGTCTATTGATAAGTTGGGCTAAAAGTCTTTAAACGAGCTCACGTGGGTCACAAAGTTTGCTCAAGTGATATTATATTTAACTCTCGCTTTCTAGATATGCTTTGTAATACTTTTGATCGATTGCATAGCAAGAAATTAATTCTTATTCTTATTCTTGATTATTTATAACAAATGTTGTTGAAATGGGTTTTTTTTATTGGAGTTACACAAGTCTTCTTCACATATTCTTTTCTGTTCCAAATTTTGTTTCTCTTCTTCAAAACTCAATTTACATTTATAAATCTTTCCTGAATTGTTTTTGATGATGAGGGCTAAATGAACATTGAATTCATACTTGAACAATTCCTTTAAACTATATAAAACTGTATCATATAATAGCAGTTCTTTTCTGCGCTTATTCACCTGTAACTTTTCTTGTACAAAAACAAAATGAAAATTAATTGTTATCCATTTTATACACACAATAACTTCCTTTACCCTACTCACCCATTATCTAACTTCAAAATTACTGTACGATTGCCCAGCCAATCCCAAATTTCTATGCCGATAAATATCATTCGATAGCCATGCTAAGTGTAAATTGTTCCATCTCAAAGAACCATTCAAAAGTTGTGTGTTCACAGCACTGTGAAAATTTATGACAGCACGTGTCCACTTCAAAGGCTCCGAAACCGCACTTAATGCCCAACAACAAGACTAACAATAGAGTGAGAGAGAAAGAGAGAGTGGGAGAGAGAAGGCGAGCAACTTAAGATCCGCTTGTCCCCTCGCTCCAAGCGAAGCGAAACGCTTAGCAAACAATAGAAACTGCGCCGCCCGCCGCCTGACCACACATCATATGCGATTCAGCAGCTGGGCAGCCGGAGCAGCAGCGGCATCAAATGCTTTATGAGATTATTTGCTGAAATGTAGCGAACGGCTTTTCTTATTTATTTGCTTTGGGGCCGGTCGTGTACATTTTTATGGCGCCTCAAGGTATGCAGCGAAACGGAACGGGCTCGAAAAAGGGAAATTGCTGCGGCCCGTCCCGGCCCGACCCAATGGCCCAGGCATTAACCAACATTCCAGTGGCCAAAACATTGCGGCATATTTCATGTTTGCCTCAAGGCTCTATCCCTTTCCCATCTCTCCCTCCCTCTCTCTCTCGCTCTCTCATTTTGCTGTCTCTTGTGTTGGATCAAATGCGCTCAAGTGTTAAAATGGTTGGGCAAAGATTTGCATGGCAGGGCATAAGTTTTTTGATACCTTTATTGAAATATAATACGCTTTGCATACGCATTTCCATTTCGTAGGGTCATTCTCAAAAACTGCTGCGACAGCTTTTCCCATTTTGTTTTTTTCTTTTTTTTTGCGAACTGCCAAAAATTTGTCAATGAAAAAGACTTCATTCGACTTCGAACCGTGACAGAACGCAACTTATGCCAGCTTTGTATTTATGCTATTGCTAATCCCCAACACACAAAAGTGACAGAGCTTGACACGCACACATAAACACACACGTACACACACACACACACACACACTGGCACTCACCTCTTAGGCCTATCTAGTGGTCCTTGCATAGAGATGATGCGCTCTGTCGAGAGCTGTCTGCTGCTGAGTGTTAAGCCTGCTCTTCAACGCATTTGGCTTTTGAGTGTTGCTGTCACAAACGTGGAACACATCAGAAATGGTCAGTATGACGTCACCGTTAGGCAATGCATAGGTGAGCTGAGAAAATAATAAATTAAAAAAATTGGTACAGGTACAGGTTCATTACTGAACCTTCTTACCTAAATATTCATATAAAAAAAATATATTTTATTTATAATATTTTTTATATTAGGGTAATTACTGAACCGTTTCTACTTAGATATTGATATTACTATATATTTTTCCTTTTTGTTTCTAATATGATTCTTGGGATTACATTTTATTTAATCAGTTTTGTGCTACTTCATCAAGATGTGATCACAGGTGATATATACATAGAATGATTTTTATATACATAATATATTATTTACATTCTTTACAAAAATTCATCAACAGACATCCAACGGCATCAATGTCTGGCAACTCTAAGAATTTTATTAATGAATATTTCAACGAAGCTTTACCAAGTTTGAAATGCAATTAATGCTTTCGACTGACAGCGGTAATGCTCTATAAATAAAGACAGCCCAACCAGCGACATGTTGTATTCAATAGGATTTTTATGCAGCGAAAGAAGAGAAAATAAATAAAAACAGAAGGTAAATGCAGTAATGTTACAGTGCCTGCCATTCATATGCTGAAAGTTGTTTAAAAGCTAAGCCGCTTATGCCACTGGCCAGCTCCAGTTCAGTCCGATGTCCAGTCAGCCATCCCGTCTGGCAGTCCATCTGGCTGTCCAGGCCGTCACTAAGTGCCAGGTACACGCTGCCCATATCGATGGAGAGACTGAAATCCTAAAGCCAGCAGCTGGACGCAAACAGCAGCAACAACAACAACAACAACGAAAAGAGACGAAAAAACGCGTCATGTGTGGGTTCATTTGTAGCGGAAATAACTTTTTGATGCACAGCTTCCACAGGCTGATTCACCTGGCCACAACAGCTCGAAGCATGAGTCCAATGCGCTTAAACTGTAAAACATTTGGGCCAGCAACTGAAAAGGACAACAACAACAACAACAGCAGCAGCAACAGCTGTAAAGAGGAAAGAAAAAATGTTTTTGGTGAAGTCCATTACTATTAAAAAAGTTTCAGCTGGGAACAACAGGAGCCGGTGGGCAGGAGCAGGAGTCGGTGCAGGAGCAGCAAACTTTATCGAAGGCCTGGGCACAAAGATGACATCAAAGTTGTGCGCTTAATGTAATGGCAAAGGGCGGGAAGAGGCAAGCGTGCTAACTCCACTACTAGTATAGGGTATATCGGCACACGGCATACTCGTGCATGTTTATTTTCGCTGTCGCTGCTGAAAGTTAACTCTTTGTGCCGCCGCCTGCGCGCTGCTGCAGCTGCTCCTTTGGCAACTTTGTTTCACAATCGAGTACAAAATTCACTCGACTGGATTAAAAGATTAGTGTAGAGATTATGAATCATGTGGCGAGTGGAGTGTGGAGTGTGCTCGTTTCTCCGCCTCCTGCTCCTGCTGCTCCTGGTTAACTGAAAAACTTTTCATGTCGGCCGTGGCCGAGCCGAGGCTGAGGCTTTTGTGGCATGCAGCTCCAGCAGCGCCATAAGTTTAAAGCTCACATTGTTTACGCTTCAGTTGAGATACGCTCTCGGTAATCTCTCAAATATTGACAAACCTAACCAGGCAGGCGGGAAGGGCATGTGGGCGTGTGAGCGGACCGAGCCGCCTGTCAATTGCAGGCCCTTTGACCCTTTTTAGCTTCTGTCAACCCCATTTGATTTCAATTTGACTCAAGCTCGTCTAACTTTGGCGGCGTAATTCTCTTTCTCTCTCTGACTCGCTCTCTCTCTCTCTCTCTCTCTCTCTATCTCTCCCTCTCTCTTACCTGTGACCCTAATTTAACGCCTTGACAATTTTTAATTTTTATTTGAAAACTTTGCGCCTCATTCAACCCTCAACTCAATTCAAATTTTTAACGCCAACCCAAACAACCAAAAAAACTAAGCAAAAAAGTTGTCACTCATTACGAATTCTAAAAGTATTTTCCTCTCGCTTTTTCGTTGACAACAAGAACTGAGCTCAGGTAAAGGTAAACTTTTTGCATTAATTTTATTGCAGCGACATCTTGAAGGACAAACCCCAAAGCCCACTTGCTCTATAGCTCTATTTCTCCATCTCTCAGTCGCCTGGGCGTCCTCGACATTTTTATCAGCTGCCAAAGCTGTCGATTAAGTTTTGTCTTCCTTCAAATTGGGCGCTCGCTTTTCTATTGTATATATTTTTGATACTCTTGCCAATGGTAAAAAAAAGTTTCTCAAGAAATTAATAATAAACCTAAAGATATATTAATTAGGAAATTGAATAAATATAAAGAAGAAAATAATAATATGAATATTATAAAGAATACAGAAATGAAAAATAATAGTATAAGTAAATATACTTATTTGATTTTCTTCTCGTTTTTTATTTCTATTTTTATTTTATTTTATTTTATTTTCAATTTATTTTAATTTTATTTTTGTTATATTATTATTTATTATTTTATTTTTTTTATTTTTATATTAATTTTAATTTTATCTATTTTACTCTTTATGGTGTTACACATCAATATGAGTATTTCATTAAAAGATCGTATATGGTTTTTAGGGAGAAAAACAAATATATTGTTAGTTTATATATGATAATAAAGATACGATTTTTTAAATAGGACAAAATATAATCTAGACTCCAAAAGCATATTCCTGATATTTAAATATTGATACAAAATTTAAAAATTTTTTAAAACCTATTTAAAATACATAAAATAGTTATATATATTTTATAGTGTATTTAAACTTCGGTCCCTGCAATATTTAAATATTCCATTCTCTTGTTATTTTAATTTTCTTTTTTTTTTTAATTTCTAGTTGTTATTGTAGGGTCAGGAAATGCGCTGTAAGTTGAAGCACTTGGCCAGCTCGGGGCAAATGAAGTGCGCAGATTTGTTTACTTAGGCAGGAAAGGGCAAGGGAGGTAAAAGGGCTAATGGGACGAGCGGCCGTTTAATGAATTAGGCATAATGTGTAAAGGAAATTTAATTAAAAAAGGCAGCAAAGCTAGCCGGCAGTGTAATTAAAGACAGTAAATGCAATCTGAGCGCTACTCAAGCTGCTTAGCTGAGTTATCACATTACGCATACGCAACGTTTAACAAAGGCTTTTAAGTCGGACAACACCTCGTCTGATGTGGCATGTCATGCACATTAGGAGCGCTTTAACAGCTCCAAACATACAAATGCAGAGCTGGCAAGAAAGAAATACAAATAAAAATGACAAACTAAAGCTATGAAAAAAGAAAACAAACATACAGATAAACGAGCAGCGATGAGCTGGGGCGCTGGGCTAAGCCCTTGGCAACTTTGGCAGTGTATAACTATGCTCTAATGCGCAGCTAAGGATACAAATTACGAAACAATGACGTCAACGTGCCTGTCAACAACTTGGCCAGACAATAGTTTTGCAACAGACAAAATAGGGCGGTCGAGTGGGGAGTGGGGGTCGTGAAGGGCGTGAAGGGTCGAGGGTCTGTGCAGACGAAGGCCAGCCACCAGGTGCAACGGACATTTCTGTCGCATACACACAAATTACGTGCGAGATTATGCCCAGTCCGAGTTCAACTTGGAGTCGTTCCCAGTCAGCTGGAAAATGGATGTAGGACGGCTGAGGGGGGGACGAGGCCCGAGGTGCTGCATTTGCAATTATTTTGCAATGTGCACGTAGCAGGAGCAACAGACGATACACAACTAATATGAGTAATGCCATCGAGAGTGGGAAGACCAAGTGTTACCCTATAATAAAGAAGATAGATTAAGTAAGTGTTTGAATGGAATATAGGTGAAGATAGCGATAAAATGTATGCCTCATATATGTATGTCTAAGTCTGTATACGATTGGTGAAAATTATTCCTATTTGTTGATTAGCCAAAGGTATATAGACAGACGACAGTCTTAGCTCTATTAATACAATCATGGAATCTGAGCAATTTAAAATATTTTAAATTAATACATTTTCTCCGTCCCATATTTATTCCGAATTTTATTTTGTTACAAAAATTCATAATGCTCTAATATGTCACCCGTCCTCCAATTTATGCTAGGTATAGTCTCCCCGAATGCTTAGTTCAAGTACAAATCAAATTTAATGACAAGGGCTGCCGCTGACCAGGCTGGCGTAAGAGGAGTCGAGCTGAACTTGAGGCAGTCAAACATGCATTTAAATGCAACCTGATTTGATTACAAAGCCGCAGCAGGAGTGGAATGGGGAGTGCTGACAGCTACAACAATTGTGCTTTGTTATCCATATGTCAGAAGGTGTGAAAATTAATATTTGCGTTAAAAAAGAAGCAAACAAAACAAACCAATGCCGGAGCTGAAGAAGATGAACAACGGCAGCTGCAGCAGCAGCAACAGCAGCATTGTCTGCCACGTGACTCGTAATTAATTTCCTGGGCTCTGCTTAGCTGAGCTCCCTCGAGTGCTTTCGCTGCCATTTTCCTTGCTTTTAGATCAAATGCATTATCCTGGCTGCCGTGCTTAGCTCCTTTCACGCTTGTTGCTTAGCAGTCAGCCAAAGGTGCTGCATTGTTGTTGGTGCTGCTGCTGCTGCTGCTGCTGTTGCTGTTGCTGCTATTGTTGTTGTTGGCCTGCGGCCAGTTCATTGTTTAGATGCAACGCGTTCGACTACGCATGTTGCTGGCAGCCGCTTTGAATTACGTGGCATTCGCTTAAAGGTGCTCCATCTCCAGCAATAGTCAACTACTCCTGGGCCACGTTGAATGGCAAGTGCCAAGAGCTTGTTTAGCTGAAGCTGCCTGTTTTTGGCGGTTGTCTGCATAAGCTTTCGACTGCTTGAGTCTTTGCAATATATAATTTTAGCTGTGTTAACTAAATTAAAAGCATTTGGCCCGCAGCAATCGTCAAACATCTGGTTTCGCATGTCAATCAAAAAGGAAATTGCATAAGATTTTATTGATTGATTTGCTGCAATTTAGTTGAAGGCTTACAGGGCGTATGCATAATATTGTAGAAATACGAAAGGAAGAGTAGAACTCTTTCTATATATACTTATTTAAACTGGCTTATCCAGATCAACAAAAGAATCAAAGAAATTCCTGCTGCTTAAACATATTACTTAAATTTCTTTAAGCCATTTTTCAAGCACTCCCGGCACACATCTGCTCACTGTTGAGTTAATGGCCTTTGTATTGACATTGTTTGCCTGCTTTTGCTCGAAATTTATTTCATTCATTATTTCATTTATTTGCACATTGCAGAAGCATTTCGCTTGCCTCCCTTCGGCCATTATTAGCCACTAAATGGCCGGCGTCGAGTGCCTAAATCATCAGCCATGGCTGAGAGTCATGCAACATAAAATCCGTTGGCCACAGGTATTAAGGTAAATCAGATTTTTGTTAGCTTGGCCGGCTTGGCATATGGCTTCTGCACGTGCCCATAATGTGGTCGCACAATTAAACTTGGCCGCAAGCCGCAGTTGCGCTGCACTTTGGCCCATAATTTATGGCCAACCGCTCCAAATACAAAATAAATGGCACAGCCAAGCAACAGCTACACACATAAATACTTAGACATACATACATCAACAGCTGAAGATACAAATGCAAGAGCTGAAGACGACACAATTTAACTGCTGTGCAGTCGCGCATGAATTGCGCACTAACTGCGAATGCCTCACAGCTCGGCCCCCGAGTCAATTATATGGGCCCTGGACATTAAATGTCATTACGCAGCAACAATCAAAAGGCGCTCGGCTCTAGCCAGCCGGAGAGGACGAGGGCGAGAGCAAGGGTGGCGGTGGCGCATGGGGCAGCCGGGCCAAGCTAAGCATGAAATTAAAATGCGCCTAAGATGTATTGTCGTCTGTCATGCGTTCGACGCTCTAGACAAAGATGATGCCGTACTTTAGGTCAACTTGGCCAGGCGGCCAAGGCTACAATACACGGCTAGAAGTTGGGTAGATTTTGCTGATAATAAAATGCAGTCAAGTAATGGCTAAATAAATATATTCAGCTGTAAAATATATATAATTTAATTTTATCATTATATTTATAGACTTGATAAATTTGATTGAAATTTATTGAAATATTTTTTAATAACATAAATATATTTTTATAAATTTTATTTAAATATTTTTTAAATTTATTTTATTTAAGTTTACCAAAATATTTTATAAATTTTTATATATTTAATTTAATCGTATCAAATTTTTATTTATTTAAACATATTTAATTAAATTTATTAAAATATTTTTAACATTTTTATATATATTTTTTATCAATATATCAATATATTTTTAAAATTGTAATAAATATATTTTATTTATATTATTATTATATTATATAATTATATTTTATTAAAATTTATCAAATTCTTTTTCAAATTCATAGAAAAATATTTTGTTTATAATTCTTAAAATATTTGTATAAATATATTTTATGTAAATTTTTCAAATAATTTTTGAAATTTATATTGTATAATAATATTTTTATTATTTATATAAATATATTTTATTAAAATTTATTAACATATTTTACAGATTACTATAAATGTTTTATTTAAATTTGAAATAATATTTTTGAAATTTATAAAAATATATTTATCAAACTACTTTTATCAAATTGTTTTTAAATATTTTTAAAATATATCTACATTATTTACAAATTTATATCTATTTATATGCAAGACACAACAAGATATAGATTATTAAATTTTTATCATTTCTGAAACATACTCACACATTTCTTTCAGTGCTGCGCCATATCGCTGCCAGCCTGTCGTTTTGCTTATAATTTCATTTTTCACACCGTTGTCTTAACTGCCGCAAGTTGGCAGCCGCCCATTGCCATTGCCAGCCCTTCATGCCCTTTGCCTGCCCCAAGTGAAGGTTGTGCCTCAGTCTGTGTCGTCTGCCAGGCTGATGCTCGTTTTGGCTCATTTTGGCCCGCTTTGACGTCGATGCCGCATTTGGGAATTATGCCAAAGCGATAATAATAATAAAATGAAAATGCCTTTAAAGAGCCAGAGAGGACATCGGCTGCAGGCGCCATCATTTCTATACAATTTGCAATTGCCTGTTGCATAGGGCTGGCTTTAAATTCTATGCGAAAATTTAATTAATAAACGAAAGATGTAAAGTGAATTTGATTGTTGTTTCGTTTTGCTTGATTTGAAATGCAAAATCAAAAACGATGGCTCGCAGCGCGCAGCGCGCAGCTGGCGACTGTCGAGCGACTCAATTAAATGAATGTCAAAGAGCAGTTGCTGCCGCACGCTTACAATGGCTTCTCCTGGCTCAACAATTCCTTTGACACACACACACACACACACACATACACACACACACACACAGCCGGACAGACAACAGTGGCTGACAATGAGTGTATATATGCTGCTGCTGCTGCTCCTCTTTCTGCAGCTACTGCTGCAGCCAGCTTCTGGTTCCTGTTTACTTTTTTGATTATTGTTGTTGTTGTTGTTTTATGGCAGTCGCCTCCTGTGGCCTGTCGCGCTCTCGCCCAGTGTTATTGTAGCTATGGAAATGAATATTAATGCCGGCTGAATTGTGCAGCCGCTGCCCAATGCCTACGCCCAGGGGCGCAAGGACTCGCCCATGGCAGTCCGGACTTGGACAGTTCGACAAAGTCCTTTGGCCGCAGTGCGGCTCAGTGAACACTTTGCTTGGCATTAATATTTATCAGCGGTATCAAAAGTTGATATTGTTGCTGCTGTTGTTGCCGTTCGCTGCTGTTGTCGCTTCCCTCTTGGTTGAGTCACACATTTTGCGTACTCTTTGTTTGCCTCTCACTGTTTATCATATTTCAATAAAACAATTTAATTGGGCGCACGAATGTGCCTAGAGCTGAGAATTGTATATATATAATATACAAAGATATTTATTTAATTATCGCATTAAACCTGCAGAATTACAGAATCAATTCAAGCGAGTATTTATAAGCAATTAGAGAGAGGAATAGTCAATTAGCTAAATTGTGTATAAACTCCTCAAAATAATTGAAAATATTCTCATGCAAAGCAGATTTAATTATATAAAATACAATATATTTATTTATTATATTTATAAATATATTTAAGAAAATATATCCTGAGTCTACTTTTAATTAATTTTAATAACTTCAAAAAGAACATAAAACATTAATATAAAATAATAAATAAATTCATACATAAAAAAAAAAATATTTTAAGCCAAATTCTTTTATGCTCTCGATAAATAAAGAAAAATATTTATAGCATTCACAGTACCTTAATTATACGGCAAAAATGTACAAAAGTATTCCCTTTGTAAATGTTAATGAACCCGTATCTGATAATATTTAAATAACAACAACGACAACAATGATTTTATTAACTGATATTTTTGCGAATTTTCAGTGATTTTTGCAATTGATAAAAAAGGCAAATTAAATACTTTTAAATGCAGCTTGCGAGTTTCGATAATGTTATATGCTTGAAACACAACACCCTCGAACATGATTAAACCTTATCATTTAACCACACACTCGCAGCAGACACTCACACACACACGCAGACACACTCTTCTTTGAGGGTGTGTTGTGCCATTGTCAACAGTAATGAAATTTTCCTGTACACGAAACGAAATTAAATCATTAACACCTGAAGCGTGCGCAGCCAGTGACAACGACATTGAAGTTGCAGTCCAGCAATGGACCAAATCGAACATGACAGTATGCATGTCAATATACCCTGTAAAAGATGAATAGAGGAGAGGAGGAGGTGTGCAAGTGTATGAGATGGGTATAAAGAGAGGGAGAGAGCGGGAGACAGAGAGCGCGGCGAGGGAAAGAGAGAGAGAGAGAGAGAGAGAGAGAGTGAGAGAGAGAGAGAGAGAGAGAGAGAAAGAGAGAGACAAAGAGAGGGAGAGAGAGAAAGAATTTTTTTATTTTTTATATACTTCCCTCGTACTTATAATAATGATATAATATGCATTAAATATACAGAAAATCAATCGTTCTCTCTTCAATAACCAATTATCAATTCCCTTCCCAACCAACCTTTGTTTCTTGCTCATGCTGGAACCAACTCCCTTTGTATTCTTATCATGCCCACAAGAATCAGCTGTAAAGGCTTGCAGGGTATATAGATTTATTTACACTGTCTGCAGGGGCGACTTTCAATAACATTTAAAATACGCGCACACTTCAGAGGGTTGTTTGGCTGTGTTTGTTCTCAATACTATGCCTGAGTGTGTGTGTGTGTGTGTGAGTGTGTCTCGCTTTTATTGCGCCAATAATGCAATTTGTTGACATTGGCCAGGCCGTGTTAATAAGTCGCGCAGCGCAACGGTAATGCAATTTCCACCAGCCAGCAGCGAACAGCGAGCAGCTAGCAGCAGAGAGGAAAATGCCTTTTCACGGCCATTGAACTTGGCCCCAAAAGGCAATTGCAAAAGAACTTAATTAATTAGCTGCCAAAAACTTTGCTTTGCAAGTTTTTTGGCCACAATCTGATACACTTGCCACAGCAGCAGCAGCAGCAGCAGCTGCACTACGTTCTCAATCTAAGATAAATGAAAAACCCCAATGCCCACCCAAGGCTAAAGAACTTTGCGTGTATTTACTGTTTTTCTTTGGGATTTTCGATTCGGGCTGCCGTTGCCGTTGCGAGTTTTTCTTTTTTTTTTTGTGCTTTTTGCCATTGTTGCTGCTCTTAAGTGCAGGACAAGGACAACAAGGACCTGCTGTAGGAAGCTTTTGTGTTTTAGTTACGCTGCGAGCCGGAAACGGATGCGGCAGCAGCCTCAGCAGCGGACCAGGCCGAGGCCAGGCCAGTCGAAGCCAAAGCCAATGGCAAAGGCAAAAGGCGGCTCAGCATTCGAGTTGAGCCTTGTCCAGCTCTGACCGCAATCGCATTGTGGCATTGTCCACATCAATGTTGTCGCCTTCTATTTTCTCTGCCCGACTCTGGATTAATGGTCCGGCCCGTGTCCATCTGTGCCCTTCATAGGGCACAAGAATTGATTTTACTTTTTTGATTCATTGCAGCAGAGCAGGATCGACACCTTTTTTACTTAGCCAGCAACAGCTGCTGCTCCTACTGCTCCCACTCCTGCTGCAAGCTCCAACTTCAATAATTGCATTGACAAATCTTTGGCTTTTGGCACTCGCACAGTTTAGAAACTTAGCACAAACCAAGCCAAATGAAAACCAAAACTCGCAAAACTTTTAAGCACGCAGCTCTAAAGAACTTCGAACACACACACACACTCACACATACACTTAGATTGCTCTCAAATTAAATTAAAGTTATTAAATCATCAATTCAATCAGACAATTAAGAAAGTTGGCAGTTTGCAAGTTTTCGGCCACATAAACTTGACGACACATGTGGCAAGCCAACAGCTAACCAGCTCTTCATATCTCCGCACAGCACTCCTGCTCGCTCTCTTTCATTCATTCTCTCTCTCTTTCTCTCTCTCTCTCTCTGTCAGCATTTAAAAATTTGTTCCAGCTCAAATTTAATTTAGTCGCAAAATTCAATTTGCGGCTGCCAGCGAATAAAGTCAAAATTTCAACACTTCATTACGCTGCATTCATATGGATTTTAAAAATATCAAAATATAAGTGTATGAAATGAGAAAGTGTTGAGATGGATAGATATCCTGTAATATGGAATTTGAAAAAATATATATTAAAATTTATTTTCACAAGAATTATATTTATTTATATTAAATAAAAAATACATAATTATAAATTTATTTGTAAAATATATACAAATATACTTTTAATAATAATAAATACAAATATTTTTTTTATTTAATGTAAATAAATATAATTCTTGTAAAATAATGTATAAACATTTATTTATTTAATGTTATTAAATATATGTAACTCTTCATGATATAAATTGTTGTGAGTATTACATTAAAATCATAAAAATAAGAGTATAGGTTTTATACTGAACCTTTTATACTTAAATAATAATATATAGGCATATATCATATAAAAAATTTTATAGAGCATAAATAAATATATTTATATATATGAGTATATAAGTGTATATTATTATATAACTCCTTTTCAATATCTTCTATTATCATTTTTACTCGGAGCATCTCTTGCATATTATGCAATTTAAATTCCCAACTATACTCTCTATCTATCGATACAGGGTATTGCAATATGGAAACACGCGCAGTGGCCAGCAGTTTATTAAAGTTTCAGTCAAATTCCGAACGGTCATTGGCTCGCTTTGATGTAAACAATTTCTGTGTGTGTGTGTGGGCATAGATATGTGTATATACACATCTGTGTGTGTGTGTACATATATTGTATATGTATATTGTATATGTGTGCATTTCACTTGTTATTGATTTCAATTTCATTAACGCTTTGACTTTTGTTTCCTACGCTTCTGCTTTGGCCCTGGGCACAACTGTCAGACAGACAGCTAGTCTGTTTCCTTCATCTGTCTGTCTGTCTTCAGCTGCTGCCGTTGTCAGAACAATTACCTCTGGGGCATGAGCATTACAACATGTAATGAAAGTGAGCAACATGAAATGCACTATTTACGTAATGCAAATGTAATCTTAAGTTGGGCAAATGCAGTTAGCATATGAAAGCAGAGGAAATATATAATATATATATATATGTCATTCAATGCTAAATAAGCTAAGTTTTATAAAAAGTGTGTTTTCAATTCGTTTATCTACATTAAATGTACAGCTTCACCTTCAACTGCAGAGTGTATAAAACGTTCTCATATAAATTCTTAGAAATACTTAGCTCGAAGCTAGTTCTACTACTCATTTACTAGCATAGATCTTGTGTAGGTGTGTGTGGGTGAGAGTATGTGTGTGTGTGTGTAACGCTTTTCGATTAGCTTAATTCGAAAATTCCAAAGTTCAGGCATTGATTGAACTTGTCTTGTGCCTGGCACTAATGAAAATAACGCAAATGTTTAGTGTTTTCCTTCTTCTTTATTTCACTTCTTTTTTTTTTGTTGGCTTCCGTTTGGCAGCTGGGGCTGGGGATAGGGACAGGGCAGCTGACAGCAGCTGCCAACCGAAGCGTGTCCTGTCGGCGCCTGGCATGATTTTCAATTTGTGATCTTAATCAGCAGGTGTCCTGCATGGCTTGCGCTCTCTTTCATTGCCTTCCTTTGGCATTGCCATTCTTCTCGATTCTCATTTCTTTATTTTTGTGCCTTTTTTCTTCATTTTTGGTTTCCTATCAACATGAACGTCAGCATCATCGTCATCGTCATTGCCTTTTTATTATTTTTCATTCGGGTTTTGGCTGGCTGCCTACTAATAGCAGTTGTTGCTTTTGCTGCTGCTGCTGCTGGCCTTTGTTCGCTCTCAGCGTTCGACGTTGCTAGGCATTAACTTTTGTCATTTTGAGCACCCCTCAGTCAGTGAACAATGCATTGTGAATGGCCAGGTCCTGGCCGAGGACCTAAGGCCTCCGCTTGACCCCCACCCACACTTAAGTCTAGACTGTCTGTTGGCCAGTGGCTGCCAGGGGCTGCCCGCTGCTTTTGGTCTGCTGCTGTGTTCATTTAATTAAATTACACCAAATTGTTCGGGTCGTCCTTTCATTCAACACACACACAACAGAATCAACAACAACAACAACAAATCGCATAAAATGTGTAGAAAATTACAAAATATGTTGGGCTGCAAAAATATTTGCTCAATGCCTGTTGCCAGTTGTCCTTAAAGTGTTTGTAATTGTTTTGCCTGTTCCTGTCTTTCTCTCCTACTCTCTCTCTCTCTCTCCCGCCCGCCAATTGGAAAACAATTTGGTTTTTAAATTATGTGAAAGACATGCAGAGAGAAATGAGCACAAGAAATGCCGCATAAATAATACGAAAATATTTATATTTTTTGGCTAACATATTCGAAAGATATGCGTAGCAGCTGTGCCAAATGTGTTTGTGTTCCTATTCGAAGTCAAATTGAAAGCTTTCAATGTGTGTTAGTGTGTGTGAGTGTTGTATCCCTATGTTAGTGTTTGCGAGAATTGCCGTCAATTTGCTGTTATCAAAATGCAATAGACATTTGAATTGCGCAGCACAAATAAACACAAAACGTTTTCTCTAGCATTTCGCCATTGAAAGCAACGGAATAGATTAAATAAATTTTAAAATTATTTGTACACAATTCTTAATAATGAACATTCACATATCTGATTTCAGATTTTTAATATTTTATCTTTATTCAGTTTGCTTTACTGTTGGCGATTTGCTATTGTCTGAGATATTTGGAATATTTTTATTACAGCCTGTTCCACTGCCAACTCATACGCACACGAATTCGCACGCCAAAACTGGCGAAACTTTTATAACAGCCCAGACGCAAATACTTTTCGGCGCACTATGGCAGTAATTCTAGAAAATCTGTTTAGAATTCGAAAAATAATAAAAAAAATTGTTTATAGGCAAAAATTAAAGTATCCAAACTTATATATCAAAAATAATATGTATCCTCAATATATACTTAATATCTTACTTTTTTTAGAACAATTTCATAATTCAAGAATAGATTCTTTTTCTTACGAGAGTTAATAGTTGCCTGAGACAATACTTTTGTAAGATTGAGAAAATATATGAAAACTACTATAATTTGATACAACAAAATAATTGAAAGTAAAACTTTAATATTTGCTTTCCATAGATGTATATCTACATACATTGAATTATTTATAGCTAAAAATTAATCTTCTTTGATCAATATAAAATATTTATAGTTTTTATAGTTTATAACAAATTAAATTTCCTAACTTGATGCCCCATATTTTAAAACAAAATTACAAATAATTAACAATTTATAAATATTTCTGCTAAATTTTTGCCTTGAATCTCATGTTTCTAGCCCATCATGCACACGAGACTACAGCTGGGCGAACGTTTTACATTTTTCGTTGCCTACTTTTTGGGGCTGGTGTTTTGGGCACTCCGCAATGCTCGCAATCAAAATCATAAAATATAAGTTTGCACTGCGTAAATTTCGAGTGCTCGCCGCAGCTGCCTAAATATTTTTTAATTTGCTTTGTTGTTGTTGTTGTTGTTGTTGTTGTTGTTGTTGTTGTTGTTGTTGTTGTTGTTATTTTGGCGTTGGCATTTGGCAACTGTGCGCGTTAAAGCTCAAGTTATATTATTTTGGCAAAAGTTCTTCTGCTGCCAACTGTTGCCCCGGCTGGCGGCACACAGTGATTAATCATAAACAAAAATCACTTGAAACGCAGCTGCAGACGCAGCACACAAACAACTGACACACACACACACACAATCACACTCACACCTGCACAACTCTGTCATTCGAGCAAGAGTTGACAAACGAAAAAAAAAACAAGCTAAAATAGATATAAAAGAGATAAAGGCAGGTAACTGACGGTTTGGTAACTGCGGCTCTCATATTGATCAATCAATGTCAGTTGGCTCCTGTTGCAAAATCTATAAGCAATATGATAACCATTTGGCAATAAACTCCAACGTCTGACTGTCTGCCTGGCTGGCATCTGTGCTATTGTCTGGCGTTGTCTTTGTAACACTTTGAGTGATTTGATATGGCGCATAACTGCAGACAGACACACACAGACACACACACGCACACACACAGACACCCATTTGCTGCTAAACCTTTGATTGAAACAAATTTCCAATATAACCGAATGACAGATGCGACGAAAAGCGACATTTTGTTTTTCCCTGCTCCAGCCTTTACCCTTCACTCTTTTACATCCTTTTTTTGTGTTCCTTTGTCTACCTTTGGCTGCTGCGCCAAAATGTGTCACTTTTTATGAGCGATCATTTGTATTTGCCGCCTCACTCTGTCCCTCTCCCTCCCTCTCTCTCTCTCTCTTTCTACCTATTCTATGCCAATTTTGTTGCACCCCTTTGTGGCACTTATATTTGTTGTCACTTGTTTTCCCGTTCCTTTTCAGCTTGTTTCTCTGCTTGTATTCCGTTATATTATGCTTGTGACAAATTTCAGTTTAAGTGTATTACTTTTTACTGTTACCCGAGGGGCGATTGTACTTAATGCAGATGATTAATTAATTGTTTTTCCTGTTGCTTGTTTGTGTCCGCCTTCCATTGTTAATTCTAACTTTGATTATATCTCAGAATCAATTAATTTATATGTTTAATATCATCACAAAAGACTAATTATTCATAGCAGCTTCTCGAAATCGTTCATAGATTCTATCCTTGATCCATTCCCTGCCATATGGGGCATAGCTGTCTGTGCTCTTCTGATACACCACACAGCATATATCCACAAAGGAATCGAGAAAGTCGAATAGCTGCTGTATGTCGTATGTTATGCTGGGCATATTTGGACATTTTCGCTTCAGATGCTCCTCGTAAATCTTACAGACAGCTTCCAGGCAACCCTGAACGGTGCTGAATTCGCTATAGGTGCGTGTCCGTAGGCTTTTCTTCGGATGCACAAACAGTACGGTGTGCGACATGGCGATCAAACACTAAAGAAATTTAATTAATTATATATTATTTATTTATCATAGAACCGTAAGGATATTCTTACCTCTTTTTTAATTGTAGAAAACATTTCAATGTTATTTTCATGGCCTTTGAATAAGCTCTGAATTAATTTTGAAATTACGGCCTGCTTTGACACTTTGGTAAATTTCACATGAGTGCTAAGTTAGTTTCTTTTTTTTTAAATTTATATTTCTATTTGCAATCTGTTAATAACAATAAGCAAATACATAACAATATATATAATATATAACAGAATGGTTTAAGCTCCTTTGAACTCAAACCATATATATTGTGTATAATATGAAGACTATGAAGTAAGAATAATTAATATTTAAATTTAAAATACATTATATTTACATTAAATAAACATTAAAAGTATAACTTTTACATTTTCGCTTAACATACTTAACTATTTTAATACTCACCAACAGACAGAAGAAGAGGAGAAGCACCGCGCTGCACTGGACGACTGACCACCAAGAGATGAAGAATGCGACTGAAGCTGCGCTGCTGCATGCTTGACTTTATATAGAGCAGCGACAACTCCACTCAAGTCAAGCTGAGCTCTTGAGCCTCTTTCTGAGTCATTCTTCACACTCGATCATTAGGCGACCAATCAGAGCACTTTCTGCTGCTGCAGCAGCTCTTCTGATCTTCAGCTGCCTTTATATAGGGCAGCGAGACGACCAATCGAAGTCGAGCTCAACTGATAAACCTCTCTTTGAGTTAGCGTAAGCTAAACTCTCCATCAGTTAGCAACCAATCATAGTATTTTCTGCTGCCTCTACTGCATACATATGAAAACTAATATCTCCTCTTCAGAACCTTAACTCTTTTTCAGCTCTTCTTCTTTCTGGTCTACTAATTAAATTTGAAACCTCTAAAATCATCAAACCTCTTCAGCTCTACTGAGAATTCCGTCATAAAATGCCACACTTTACACACATAGCATATAAATCATTCATAATATATATATCATCTCAGATACCTCTAAATACCCCTTAAATTTTTAAATACATACATTAAGCTACAGAAATACCCCAAACAACTTCCTTATTAAATCCTTCCACTACAGCAATACTCTCGAGGCCCAATTATTCGAAGACTTCGTCATAAAAATGCATAACAATTGTTTGATTATTTTCCGATCAATTGGACATCAGAACTTGAATAATTCCACACTTAACTGTACTTGACTTGATTTTATTTGAGGGGCGGGTCCGTGCCAGACCTTACATTTCAGCTGAAAACTGTCCCAGGCGGACAATTAGAGGAAAGGGTTTTAACGTCTTAAACACGTGCGTGCGCTTTCAATTTCATTTCCGTTCTGCTCGCTGGCGGCTCTCGACCCACGTTCCCCCTTCGCTTCCCCTTAGTCCGTAATATACTTAAGTATGGAGCTCATAAAAGATTTAAGCGTCGCTGCCATTACAAATGCAATTTGCAAAAACTTTTGATTTCGCCAGGAGACCCAGGCGCAGGCACTGGCACAGACTGCGGCCCTGGCAGAGGATCTGGGTCTCAGCCGAGAGGCTTTTATTGGTCTCATTAAACGAAAATGTTTGCGACCAAAGCGCGCTCAAGTTGGGTTTGTCCCCGTGCCGAGTTAACAAACCGAGCTCTTCTCCAAAGTTCGCCAAGTTCTGCGAGTTCGGCAAGTTCTCTCCAGCCGAGTTCTCAGTGTCGCTTTCGATTTCTCGATTCTCGTTGCGCTGTCTGTCATTGGCAAGTCAACTCACGTTTCGCTACCTTTTCAAAAAGGTGCGCGGCGTTGATTTAGAAAAACTTTTTCTTTCTTTCTCTCTTTCGTTTCGTTTCGTTTTTCATTTCATTTCTCCAGCGCCTTGAGTGCGGGCAAAGATTTGAATGGTTTTTCACTTGACATTTTGTTGAAGTGGTTGTTGGTCGTGTTGCGGCCGGCAACGTGATTCGATTTCAATTCGTTTTGGTTACTTGGCCGCCGCCGCCAAAGACTTTGATATACAACTTTGCAATTAAGCTGGCAATGAAGCGCAAACGAGCCCCGAAATTTTCGACTCTCAACTTTCAACGTGGGCTTCGAGCTTCCAGTTTCAAATCAAATTAAATTTTACCAAATTATTTGCAATTTGTGCCACAGATGGATCTGTCAAGAGTTCGAGCTGGTTGCGAGGAGGCATATTCATATTCATTGAGATTCAATTCAATTTTCACAAATTATGTGCTTGGTTAGTTTTGTGGCTTCCACAAAATTATTTGGCTCCGAGAATAGAGAGAGAGATATATGTATGTATGTGTGTAGGTGTGTGTGTGTGTGACTCTGCCTGGGGCTTCCTCTTCATTATCTGTGAAGCATTCGGGTAACCATAAAATGGTTTGGCTCTGTTACCCCTGCCCAAGCGACACTCGTGCAATCTATGCCCAGGCCACAATGCTCGAGTCTAGCTATTGAATTTCCTTTATGACAGCCCATAGCATTGTAATTGAATTGCTGAGCCCGAAACGACGATGACAATTTGAATCAACTGTGATATCTATCACTTTGGCAGGACTAACGATTTAATGAGAGCTAACTGCTATTTAAATTTGATTTTAATTTAAAATAGTTCAATTATATTTATGCTCAAATAAATTTATTTTAATACAATGTATGCTTCATCTAAATTATTTAATTAATAAGTTACTTTTTTATTTCGCTGAATACATATTTTATTTTTTATTATTTTAGTTAACTTAGAAATTTAAAGACCATTTTAATTTTTTATTAATTTTTATTTTGTTCAATATATGTTTCATTAATTATTGCTTTAATGTTGATACAGATTCAAGATGATGTTAACTTGGCTCCAGCAAAGAATCAACTGTGATATCTATCACATTGCCAGAACTGACGATTTAATAATGTTATTCAAATTTGATTTGAATTTAATATAATGTAATTATATTTATGCTCAATTTAATTAATTTTACTAAATTGCAAGCTTTATCTAAATTATTGAATTAATAACTCACTTTTTGATTTCTTTGCATATTTATTGCAAATTATTTTAGTTCACTTGATTAGCCAATTCACCAGAAATTTAATCTCAATTGGGATTTTATTATTTATTTATATTGAATTTAATATTTGTTTCGTTAAATCTTGCATTAACGCTGATACAAATTCATGGTGAACAGCTTTTGGGCGCATGTCACATTCTTTAAATCGCCAAATCGATGCGTCAGTCGTGGGCTTTGTGGCAAATGTTGAGCGCTTTCTGAGCGATTAGGCGCCACATGAGCAGCAAAAATTTGTGGCGTGTGTGTCGATGTCGATAAGAACATGATAATGATGTCTAAGTCGCGCAATCCAATAATGAAAATTAATTTCACACACACTGACAGAGGAAGAGAAAGGGAGAGAGAGGGGAGTGGAGAGAGGTAGAACGGCAGAGCTATAACCCACAAGGCCCTAAAGCAATTTATGCCAATTTTCACACACACACACTAACACAGAGAGACAGACACAGGCATGCCTGAAATATTTTTGACACCTGCAGAATTCCTATTGACAGCTGCGCCGCAGCGGCGGCGGCTGCGAAATACGCGTTTCAATTCGAAGCGTTTAGCATTTTGTTGGTTTTCAGCGTGGGCTGCTGTGTGTGTGTGAGTGCGTGTGTGTGTGCCTGTCTCTGTGTCTGTGTGCGTTCATGTGAGCCGCAGGCTTAGCGACTGTGTGCGTGTGTGTGTGAGTGCGAGTGTCTGGCATACGTGAAATTTTTGACAGTTATTTTAATGAAATTATGCAAGCGCACTTTCACACATTCAACACCAAACGATCTGCCAGCCGAGCGCCGTGAGCTAAGAGCTGCGAGTTGTTGTTGCTATTTCTATATTTATTATTGTTGTTGTTGTTGTTGTTGCGATGTGTACTCTGGCGTCACGTATGTGGGTTAATTATATGCATTGACATTCAAAATTTTTGGTTATTTAATTAGCTATGTTGCAGCTTTGGACTAGGTAAATAGTTTGAATTATAATATTGCTAATTTGAAGGGCCAAAATTCAAGAGTTGTAAAATGTGAAGTACTGAATTGAATATGAGGAATTTTTAATAAGAGTCTTATAGTAATAAATTAAATTATATTAAATTATACTATTTTATATTATATTATATTAGGAGACCACATGAAATTAAAAAAACACATAGACTGTGTGTTGCTGTGGAGGATATTTCAGATTTCGAATAACTGTCCCTCTTCCAAATATTATATTCTTCTGATTTGAAAAATAAGTTTTTTCCCAAGAATATTCCAAAGTTACTCAAAAATTAATTTTCTATAGTAAACTCACTTCCTTGTTTATTTTCCCTTTAATGTTGTTACCTGTTCATCTTACCCTCGTTTACAATATGTCATCATCTGATATTTTTTAGATAAATCCTTTCTCTGCCTCTTCAGTTCACATAAATCATATATTATATATCTCTATAGCTTACACATCTCTAATCACATTACACTCCATACACTCCAATACAAATATAGAAAATACAATGAAAATTTCCTGAAATTTTGTTGTTTAATCAAACAAAAAAGATCTCTTCACACATTATTTGCACTTGTAAATAGAATTTTCATTGTTGAAATGCTTCAAAAAATGTTGTCGCTGTTTTCAAAGATTTATTCTGGCGAATTGTAGCTAGAGCTCCCTTTTGTTCAAATTTCATATTATATATATATATATATATATATATATATATATATATGTATGTGTATCTGTCAAGGTACCCGTTGTGTCATCGTCGCCTCGTCAGCGTCTCGAACTTCAACTCGAAACTCCCAAGTGGCTAAGCAGCAGCAGCAGCAGCACTCGAAAAATGTCGCATTCGCTGGACCTGGACATGGAACTGCTGACAGCAGCAACAGCAGCAGTAAGAGCACAGCATATCAGCTGTACATACTCATCACACTCACGTGGAGCGGGAATGGCGACAGCTGGGCACGTGTTGAGTGCGCACAAAAGTATGCTATGGAGCATACGAGCAATCTTTTATTTGATACGTTTTTGATTTGAGATCTAAAAGTCGCCGCAGCAGACAATGTCAATGTAGCCGACTCCTGCCGAGTCACCCCTCTCAGCACAGCCCAACAAATCCAAATTGCTGTCGAAAACAATGACAGCAGTAGAGGGAGAGAGAGTGAGAAGAGAGAGAGAGAGGGAGAGACACGAACAGACAGTTGACTGCGCCCAGTCTCAAGTGCAGCATGACACGTGGATTCCAGTTCGTTTCTTTTTATTTTTCTTGTCGCAGCCCTGGCAGCGCTCCTGTGGGAGGTGTATGTTTTTGGTAATTTGATTTTCAGATTTTCTCTGATTTGTCAGAGACGCCAAGTTAACGCTACATTTGACGCCATTGGCCAACAAAACAAAAGAAAAAGAAAAAAAAAAAACAATGAAAATCGACAACGGAAACGTGTGCTGAATTTTCAAATTTAGAATGGGCCGCTCCAGTCGCCTCCTGTACCGCCCCCTAGCCTCGCCCCGCCCCGCCCACTCCACTATGTTGTTTAGCATGTTGTTTGCTCTCTAATAGAAAATCTTTTTGCAATTTGATTTTCACAATAATTGAGCAGGCTGGCAAAAGAACGCGACAATTTGTTACATCAGCCAACTGCCACGCCCCTCCCTGCAGTCACTCGCAATATGGCGTCGTGTTGATGAGGCACTTTCCGTTAAATTTACTGTCACACAAATTTTTGTTTTGCCTCGCAGTTGTTGCTGGTGTTGCGCACGTATTTGTCGTTTCTATTACAGTTTGTGCTGATTTTGATTTGCTGCCAGCTACATAGATCTAACCGGCCCCAACCGCCCCTATATACCCTGTATACCCTCTGGCCGCCTTTGCCTGTCATTCAATCTCAAATTCACTCAATCAGTCAGTGCGTCTGTCTGTCTGTCCGTCCGTCCGTTTCGCCAGCCTGGCTGTTTCAGTTAGTCATTGCGTCAACACTTTGGCGGTGCAAAGGGCGTGTCACACACACACCCTCACACATCCTCACACACCCTCACACACACATACATCTGCCGCAGGAGTCACGTTTATTGTTGGCAATTTTTTGCGCCGCTGCCGCTGCCTTTTCCACTGCCAACTTATGACTTTTGTGCGCGCATAGGCAATTTCTATGCGCGCCCCTGCCTCTGCCACGCCCCTTACGCCCCCTGTACTGCCTCCTGTTCAGGTTAGCACGTGTGCGTGGAACGCATTTGTCATACTCAAATTTAAAATTCAATTTACTTACGTCATAAATTTAATAGTCTAGCTGGCACAAATCAGTACACTTGATTTGGGCCATGTGCTCACAGTTGGCTAACAGCAGCAGCAAAAAAAGGGTTTTGGATATGTTTTGACTTATATATATATTGTAGTATATATAAATATACTTATTGACAGCTGCTGACTGAGTATATGCTTTAACAGGAATTAGCTGGAGAGGAATTGAAATATTTAAAACTAAATATATTTTTAATGTGAGCAAGTAAGAGAACGAGAGAGAGAGAGAGAGAGGAGATGAGTGTGAGAATAAGAGTATGAGAGAAGAAGAGAGTGACAGAGGAATCTTTGCGCTATCAAAAATCAAGAAACTTACAGTAAGTTCCATATAAGAACTTTCTCTCTCTCAGATAGTGAGAGAGAAATAGGAAGAGTGTAAGAGAGGAATCCTTTATTTTCAATTAAAAAATTGTAGAGATTAGAGAGAATTTCAGTTTAAAAACTTTCAAGTGAGATAGATGAATAAAGTAAGAGAGAATTTTTAAGATGAACATCTTTCAAGAAATCTTTAAGAATTTTATTCGAGAACTTGTTCTCCCTTAACATGTAAGAGAAAGCAAGAGAGGGGAAACCTTTGTAATTTCAAAAATCTAGAAATCTAGAAGTACTTTAATCTAAGAACTTGCTCTAAGTGAGAGAGAGTGAAAGAGATAGAGAAAGGGAGAGGATGAGAGTGAGAGAGGACTATTTAATTTACCATATGCAACCTAGAAATTTAGAAGAAATTCAAATTCTCTCTAGATGAAACAGAACATATAGATAGATCTTTAAAAATAATTTGTACTTAATTTATAGCTCTTCTAAATCACTTTATCTTTCTTTACAAATTTACAACAAATTTCCACAAGTCTTTTAGCCAAAAAACTTAATAACTCAGGCCGCTTATTCATTTGTATTTTTATTTTTGTCTGGCACTTGGTAAATTTGAAGGGACAGTTGCAAAGCTAATTGCTGAGCTTGTTAGACATATGAAAGACTTTTATGCCAGGCCAAATTATCAATGTGTGTGTGTGTGTGTGTGAGTGTGTGTGTAAGTTTCGTGCTAAACAAAAGTGCGCCAATTAGTAGCAAAATTTAGTTTTTAAGCTCTCACAATTCCACACACACACACACACTCGAGCACTCGCACTCAGACGACAGCCAAATGTGCGCCCAGCCGCAAAAGCCAGCAAAGTTGATTTCTTAACAAATCCGAGAAAGCAGACCACAGAACCGCAAAAATGTCAGAACGTCAGGCAAACAGGCGCTGAGAATATGGGCAACATTTTAAGCTCAACTCTGGGATACCCAAAAACTGTTCAGAGTGAGGACCACAGTTTTAAGCTCAAATAAGTTGAAGGTGTGTGTGTGTGTGTGTGTGTGTGTGTGTGTGTGTGTGTGTGTTGTTAGTAAGTTGTCTGTTAGTTGTCTCTATTTTGTGGCACATTTGGCCAGTACGCTCATCTGTAAATTCAAGCACTCACACACACACATTGAATATAGCTATGAAAAATATGAATGCATTTAATATAAAGGCTGCAAAGATAGCTCTAGAAATCTTCCTCAAGTCGGGCAGTTTAGCTATGTAGTAGAATATATAACTACATTTATCCAAAGAGCATTGATCCTTATCATTTTTTACTTAGTAAATATGTTGCATATAGCATATATAAATAAAATATTAAGAAAGCAAAGAAAATATTAATAATAATATCCATATACGTTTACTTAAAATAATTTTTTTTTTCATTCTTTATAAAATTACATTTAAGTGTTAAATAAATACTAATAATTATAAAAATAATAATCATAATGATAATAACAATAATAAAAAAAATAATAATAACAATAATAATAATAATAATAATAAAAAACAATAACAATAATACTAAAAATAAATTTTAATAAATTTGTTAATATTTTACGGACATATTTTTCGTAAGTATTTAAATATTTGAAATTTTGTATTGGACCCAAAAACTATATATTTGAAGTGTATTCAAACTATATTCTGAAAGTAATTTATTTTTAGCACTTCTATAAATGCTTTTCAGTCAAAAAGACTTCTAATGAGTGTGTTGCTTGATTTGAGTAAGTGTAATATTTTTTGATTTGCGCTTGGCATGCTGCAAAATTAAACTAAGTCCATTTTAATTGAGTTTTTCAGCATGTGTCGGCCTGGCTGGCCTAATAGAATGCAGTTTTTAGTTGTATTTGTGACATGGACTTGATTTCATTTAGTATTCACAATTTACAATTTACAATTCGTTATGCTGGCAATTTGGCAACATTGTTGCCAATGAATTGTGAATGAAATGCAAATTTCTGTGGTGCAATTTAATGGTTGCACGCCAAATCGAATCAAACACGATGACAAATTAAATTCCACACTTGTTTTTCCCAATTTGTTTGCCACCCCCACAGCAGCCCCCACACTCCCCACCTCAGAAAAACAAAAAAGAAAATAAAACTCAAAATGAGATACTTGAAATTGCGACAAAGTTTTCGGCGTTATCAAAGACGAGTATTTACCGCAAGACTTTTCCGCTGCGTGACGGCTGCTCGTAATGTTTTTGTTTTTGTTTTCCACATTACTTTGCTCGGCACTTTTCCTTGTTTTTCAGTTTTTCTGTTTTTCTCCTACAATTTTTATTTGTGCGTAATCGGCAACGTGGCCAACAAAATAAGTTTTACCGCAAAAAGTAAATAAAATTTGTGTTTGAAAATGTTAAACAGGAAATGCGGGCAACGGGCAACCAGTATTGGAGAACACCCCAGGGCTGTGGCCAAAGCCAAAAGGGAAAACTGAAATGAGAAGGGGAGAGAGGAAGAGTGAGAGAGAGACAGAGAGTGCTGCTGCTGTGGTCCTCACATAATTTAAATTTGATTGGCCCTGCTTGGACGGAAGTGATTTAGTTGAACGTAATTTGCGCACAGCGCCAAGTCTTGGCCAATTTAAAGGCTTCCGGTTTGATTGGCTTTCTAAGGTGTTATCTCAAGAGTTGAATAAGGCTTTCTGAGGTGTTATCTCAGGTGGATTCATGGTTGTATATGGTTGACTTTCTATATAAATTAAAGTAGGTCTTTAAATATACTATTAAGTCTTTGATTTTTTCATAGACAACAGCTCCCTCGTGGATATCTGAAGATCATGTGGATTAGCTACTTCTCGCAATGTACTTTACTTATCTGTTTCATCTATTAATGCCAGTAATAATAATAATTATAGTTTTTTTTTTATTTAATTAATTTTTTTTAAATTTATTACTTTTATTATTTATTAAAATAAAATTTTGAATAGTTTTGAATTCCTCTTTTAAATTTTAAACCAATTTATCTAACATCAATTACACTTCAGTTGCCTTTGTATAAATATTAAATAAATGCACTAATATTTTTAGCCATTTGCCCGAATGTTTAACCATGCACAGAGCTTCCTTCCGACAGCGGCACCCAAATGCATTTATCCAAATCCATATCAATATGCAATATTAACAATATTTGCCGTAGCCACAGGTAACAGATTTCAAAAACTGGCAACACGAAATGCCACTCATAAGAGCAACACGGAAGCCACATAACAATTTTGTGTGTTTGTCTTCCACTATGGGAAGCAGCTCAACCGTAAAAAGCGCAAAACTGGGTTAGCTGTCGAGATTCGGCCAACAACCGCCAGGAACGGGAATATTGACAGTCCATACCCATCACAGAACGAAGCATTTGGGATTGGCAATGCATTTCGAATTGAGCGGGCCACCAGAGCAACAAAAAGAAAACTGAAAATGAAAAGCAAAAAAAAAAAAAAATCCGAAAAAAAAGACAAGTTAAAAACTCACGAGCTGCAGCTGAACGCTGGCAGCCAAGCGAAAATGGCGGGCAATGCAAGCCGATGCTGCCACGCCCAGCACAGTCCCAGCCCCCGCCCAGCAAAACATGCTGCTGCATATATGTCAAGTGAACTGGAAGTGATATGGCAGCATAGCGCAGCAGGACGAGCCTGAAAGCGAAGGACGAGCGTGTTCACGTGCAAAATTGCAGCTATTCCCAAACGGTTTGCATCCTTTTCATTTTTTTTTTTTTTTGCTGTTGCCTCCCCCATCTTCTGCTGCCGCTCAAAATCAAATTCACTTTGTGTGCGTGAGTGTGTGTGTGGGTTATTTGAGCGTCATTTTGAGTGTGATCGATGGCTGCGCTGGCTGGCAGGACATGCAGCCAATGGGCCTCGATTTTAATCAGCGACTGAAAGCCGATCGGAGCCGAGTGCCGAGTGCCGACAATGACAACGACTGATATCCTTGCGGCTGTGCCAGGCATTTATCTCACGCACACACACAAACACACATACACACATAGCTGGTCATGCACTTCCACTTCCGCTTCCGCTTGGCGGGCAAAGAAACACCATACTGGGCACGGGCCCATCTTCAACCTCAGCCAATGGGCGGCAAGTGTGCCTCAGACGTAGCGCTGATTGTTTGCCCACGTTGCAATGCCACTAAATTGTTTGTCTTGTGTGTGTGTGTGTGACTGTGTATGTGTGTTTGCGTGCAATGCCATTAACAATACGCCCAATGCCAAAACTGCCAAACGCGCCAAAGCCATTGTTATTTCGGCGGTCGATTGTTGTTCTTCCGGCTTGCGTGAGCTTACCCCGAGCTGCTCCTACCACCTCTCCCTCCACCTACACTGCCACAAATTGTGCAAACAAGCGTGGGAACGAGCCAGAGCGAGTGAGAGAGCGAGAGGCAACATCGTGCGGGATGCTCCATGCAAAACTTGTGCCGCAAATCGCTTCGAATTTTGTTGCGTGTTCGGTTTTTGGGCTTGTAGCAACTGTTGTTGTTATTGTTGTTGCTGTTGTTGCTGCTCTATTTGATTGGGAGTCTGTACTGGGCTGGAGTTGTTTTTTCAGCTCGGTTTGCTCTCGACTGCAATAATCTTATTAGCAGTTTGTTGTTCGAACCTAATCAATTACCAACGTAATTACAAACTTTGCTAATCTGCTTAGCGCCCAGCACATGCACAGCGAACGGAGCAGAGCGAGAATGAGCAAGGGCATGATAAGAGATATAGAGTGGGAGGGAGACAGATAGAGAGAGAGAGGGGGAGGGGAGAGGTGGCTTGAGTGGCGTTGAGACCCATTGAACCCTATGCCGCGAATATACATTTATGGCCATGATTGGCTACAGATGCCCAATTTCTGCCCAATTTCAGCAGCTGCTGCTGCTGATAGCTAGATTGTTTTCGGGCGAGCTGCCTAAACTAGATTAAAAGAGTGAGCCAAAATTGTTAAATTCAATTTGATTTTTAACACAGAATGTAGTGTGTGAAAGAAAATTCAGCTGAACTCTGAAATTTAGTGGAATTTTATATAAACTGGAATATGAAGATTCAGAAAAATTTGAAATTGTTCTCTGTTTTTGTTGAAGTATGAAAAGTTTCTGTCAGTAGAGACGTATTTTCTAGTATATATTTGCCTTTTACTGATGTACAAACTCTATTTTTTAAGCAGCTGTGATAACAACTTCAGTTCTGCTCCCCTAAAAGACAATACTCTCTTCTATCTCCTCTTTATTCGACCAGCAAATGGTGCAACGTCTAACATAATAATTAAAGAGCAACAGTTACCCTATAGATTAGATATAAATTTGTTCTCTTGGATTTATAGTTCTAAATATGTATGTATATATATGCTTTGTTTCACTGTATTCGTTGTAGGTATGTACGTTCTCATAATTAGGAATCACAGGAATCTTGTTTTGCTTACACTTAAATGATGTTTTTAAAAGTTTGGGAAGAATCTTAAATTTTGAAGATTTTTCTGCCAACTCTACTATTTTGCTTGAGTCAAACTGTTTTCTCTGTTAAGTAAATTATTTCCATTAACTCGTTTATCCTCCTCAAGACCATAGAATTTATATTTACTTTCCTAAGATAATCTGTTTTGCTATTCATGCAACTAACTCTTACGAGACCATGACCCAAAAACTCTCCAAAAATTCCACAAAAACCTTGCTCACCAACATATAAAATTAATTTCTTTCAATAAATAAAAGACCATCCGAGCCTGTCACTTACAATTTTCGAATATTCGATACACAGCGATTGGCATGCAGGCGCAAGCAAGGATTGCTGGGATTTGCCCGGAGGCAAGAAATCAACTTGAATTTTTGACTGTTCACCATGATTCAATAGTTCTTCTTCGACGTCTTTATCTCGTGTGCATTTAACGCTTATCAGGGAAGCCAAAAAAAAATTTCATTTGACAGGATAAGAGCAAATCCTTCGGGTGCTTCTCCTGTTCTTGTTGTTGTTGTTGTCGAACTAAGCATGGCAAAAATGCCAAAAACTTTTGTCGTAATCAAAAGCCAAAATATTTGAATATGCCAAGACAAAATGAATGCCGTGTGCTGTGCTGTGCCTCCGATCCTAGCTAGCTGTTAGTGGGAACTCCCAAGGCTCTCATACGTTAGATTCTTGCCTTTTGCTGCCAACAGCAGCAAACTTTTCCACGCATGATTTAAATGGAAATAAATCTTGCGTTAAGATTCGACTTTGGATTTGGATTATGCAACGACGGTGGCGACGTCTGGCACACACACCCACCCACACACACACACACGCTAACCCAAGCAGAGTGAATGGATGACTCCTGCATGCAGATGGATCTCAATTCGTTGGCATTTCTTAGGGCGCTGCTGCGTCACGTAGTTGGTAAATTTGTTTACATGTTGCCATCGTCGGGCAATAGACGCCTCCTCGCAACGCTCACTGCATATAGGCAACTCCTCCATCTCCATCTCCATCTCCAGCTCCTGCTCCCTCGCCTATGTCTACAATTGGCATAAACTTTTTCATATGCAAATCGCAAGTTTAGCAAAATATTTCGTTTATTGTTGAAGTTTTCTTTAGTTGCTCGTCAACATTTTGTAGACACACATACAAATGTGTGTACGTTTTTTGGCAGTGCAAAAGTTAGCTAGAAAACTTTTTCAACTAACCAAAGAATTTGATAAATTGCGCTAGACTAGCGTAAGCAGCTGCCAAATCTAGGTTTATCTGCAAAACCGATTCAGTTAGAAAATAATTCAACTTTCTTTTTTTTTAGTATTTAATATAAAAAATTCATGACACCTTTTATTGATTTTAGTTGTTAGATGTGTGTATGTGTGTGAGTGTGTGAGTGTTTGTGTGTGTTTGTTTTATACACCAATATACAATAATGCATATATACATCTATATATATATATATTTATTCACTTAACTAACTGCGTTTTATCACTAGATTTTTACGTTCTCGCTTTCGATTTTTGTCGCTTAAATCGAAGTCAGCAAATTATTATTAATATTATTTGTTTTTGTTGTTTTGTTTTGTTTTACGCACATGCTTTTTATAGACTTACATTTATTCAATTAGAACACACACAGCCTTGCTTTGTTTCTCTAAAAAATTACACTTACAATTTCTAGTTAATTACAATTAATTACACAACGACAAAAACGCTTAAATCTTTAATTACAATGTTTATGCGTCACTGAAAAAAGCATTTTCGTGTTTTTATTTTTATTTTTTTTTTTTTTGGTTTGTTTTTTGTTTTGTTTTATAATTTAAAGCCACATTTAGATAGTTATACAAAATGCACAGTTAGAGTTACACCTATAGCTTATTGTATAATATATATATAATTAACTAATTACTACAATACTTGATTAAATAAATTTGCTAAATAAATATTGCAGCCATATATGTAAATATACTCCATCGAAATAATAGTACGCTACCTAAGAAGCCCGAATATTGTTTCAGTGAGTTAATTGATTTGAAGCTTGCCAGATTATTAGGTGGCAACGCTAAAGCAAACGGCATGGCAGCTCTGCTCAATTGGTTTTCCAAAACTTTGATTTGTCAATGCTTTTTTATGTATTGCTACAAAATTGTTAACAAATCATAATAAACACACAATTTATACTAGATTCATATTATTTTTCACGTCACGTCTTTGTTGTATTTTTGTTTTTTTTTTTGCTTCTTTTTTTTTTTAATATATATATATATATATATATGTGTATATATATATAATAAAAATTTTTGCTTTGCAAGCTTTATTAAAATGGCATTATGCTGCGCTATCTTACAATTATCCTCTATATAAGGTGTTGTCTGATGTGTTTTTCATGCTCATTGTTCAACTTTTTTTTGTTTTTTTTTTTTTTTGTGTGGTATTTTTGTTTTTTGTTGTTTTATCTTTATACAAACAGTTCGTGTATACAAGGCGATAAAAATTTACACTTGTTGCGAATTTGTATGTATGACAGCAATTTGATGGGCAGCATAGTATTTACAATATAAATGGGACCAATGTGCTATACAGAACGACGGCAAACAACTGTAAGAAAGAGAGGAGAGTATATAAGGTATAATGAAATATTAAATATTTAAATATTTATTTCGGTTGAACTCACCTTTTGACTCGTTAGCAGCATCACTTTACTTGGCCTTCGAAATAATTTGGTATAAATTAGTCATATTCTAGGGCAACTCGAAGAAACGTTTACTTCGAATCTAAATTGAAAACAGAGCAAAAAATTGACGATTAATAAAAAACAAAATATTTATATATATTTTTATTTATATATTTTTTTTATGCCAGGCAAACAATGAAAGACACCAAATTGCGCTCATGTGCATTTTGAAACAGAAAACAAAACTTTATTTATTTAAATAAGCATGTGTTAAGTATACATATGTATGTTTGTGTATAGAATATGTATGTGTATGTTGTGTGTGGGTAAATATTTTACATAAACAAAATTATGTTCTACATAAACTAATGCAAAATATATATAGATTTACTACAAAATGTTTAATGCATGAAAAAGAATCTAAACGTGATGAAATTTGAAACATTTTTAAATGATTACAGATAAACTACACTGAGCGAAAGAAAAGTGGGTTTACAATTATTATGATAAATGAATATAAGAAAGGAATTTTATAAAATATTTAGAATGCTGAAATTAAATATAAAAAATATAAATTGTTGATTTTTTTTTTTTTATTCTCTCACATTAACACTAAACAATTTTGTAGCTCAGTAAATAAAAATTAAAGCTAAACGAAATATATAATAATAATGAGTGAGTAATGATAATTAAGTATAACAAAAACATTGTTTTTCCATTCAGTACAAATAAAAAATGTTGGATAGTTTTGTTTGTTTTAACAATTCAGTTTGGGCATTAAAAACTAAAATATTCATATACGCATTTGCATATAAAATGAAGATAATCCATTTAACAAAACAAAGTAACCAATATATTAATATATATTTTCTATAGTATATATATATATAATAATGTTTAGTTGAGAACTTCAGATATATTCAACAAACGTTCAAAACAACTTGTGACTTGCAACATCATGAGATGAACAAATGAAACAGAGACAAGTGTGGATTTTTCAAAATTAAATTGAATTAAATTTGTTTGTTTTTTTTTTTTTTGTTTTTTTTAGGTTTTTTGTTATGATTTTTTCTTTTGTGAAACTTAAAAGCTAACACTTGAAACAGATTAAATATATATATGGTGTGTCATATTTCCAAAATAGAAAAAAGAGAGTGTACAAATAAATGATTTGTTAAAATATGTTTTAACTGTGCGACAACAGCTTTAAAAAATAATATAGATAAATGTGTCGTTAAATTTGTTGCGAAAAAAACTTCAAAGCGTAACAAACAGAAAGTGTTTCGACAGAACTAAACGCTAAACTAAGGCACTATAATTAAAGGGTATCTCTAGGTGTAGTAGGTTTTTGTTTTTGTTCAACTTCAACATATAACGTGCTAAATATTTAATTGCTGTCTTTTTTTTTTTTTGGCACAAATTCATGTCTTTTTTTCAATTGGAATTTTTTTTAGTTTTTTTTGGGTTTAATTTTTTTTTTTTTTTTTTAAGTATACGTACAACGTAGGGTTCTTGACTTTTTGGTTTACTTTAAACGCGCGCGCTCCACACGGGTAACTCTTCATTGGACTACTCCATTTGACAATTTAGTTCGAGTTGGTTTTATTTCAAGGGTAAACATTTCCTATTGTTGCTCTTTTAGCTATAGTTGTTGTTCTTAATAAAAGTTGTTAAGTTTTGTTCCTTCAGCTGGGTTCTTCTCAATAATAATTTCTCTCTTACTCTCCCACTCTCTCTCTTTTTCTCTTTCTAATCATCTCTGATCTCATTGAAGCGCTCCTCTTGTTCTTCCTAGTACGGTTTGGATGCATCCTTGGGCTTCTTCAATTGCACCTTCAAACGCTTCGTGCCCACCTGAAAGCCGTTCATAGACTTAATGGCCATCTGTGCCGAGTCCGGATTATCGAAGGATACGAAACCGAAACATTTCGAGAGACTTGTCTGCTTATCAATGAACACCTTGGCCGAGATAACGTTGCCAAATGGCAAGAAAGTCGAAGCCAAATCGGTGTCGGTGAACTCCTGTGGCAAGTGATAGATAAACAGATTACAGCCTTCGGGTCCTGGAAGAAAGATGGAGAGAAGAAGCAAAAAAAATATTAAAAATTATAATAATTAAAATGTATTATATATTATAATAATCTATTTTTTTGAATTAACATTAACAATCCTTTTTAATATTTTAATATTTTCATATTAAAAACAAGTTTTCTGTACAGTAAACTCTCAATATAGGTGAACAGCTACTCTCAAGTCTAAAATCCTATAGCTGTCAGACATGTTCAACTTGGCACTTTATCCCAACCCCGACTTAAGGTCATTTCATCTGTTGTCCACTGCTCAATCAACAGTCGTTTTTAGGGGTCTTCATCTCGGGGTCTTATCTTTGCAATGAGCAATTAATTTACCTCGCACACGTCTGAATGTCCACACGCACACCATTGCCCTCCCCTTGCACACACACACACACACACGCAAAGTTCTGGCATAATGACAGATGCTCGAATGAGCTGAAATTTGAGCAGACAAAAGCTAAAATTATATGTACTCAGTGGGCAAGATGAGACCAGGACGAAGGGCTGCGAGCGTACGAGAGGCTGATTGCCAAAACGGATGCGGAAATGATGCGCAAGTGTTCATGTGTGTGCAAGAGAGAGAGAGAGAGAGAATGTATGTGTGTGTGGAGGCGTGTCACATTTTGTTTAGCAGCACGTGCCGCCAACTGTCGCTGGCATCGCATATTAACAGCTGCGCTCTCGTCAACGGCTTCGTCCTGCTGCGGTTTGCACTTTTCGTGCAAATTACTGTCAATGTCCGCAGCAGTCAACCAGGCAGCCAGCCAACCAGACAGCAGTTGCAGTAGCAGCAGAAAGTCTCTTTGCTGTTGTTGTTGTTGTTGTTGTAGGTGCTGCCATTAGGTTTTCACTTTCGAGCTGCTTTTAATGACGCTTTAAGTAGCAGTTGGCAGTTGGCAGTTGACATTTTGCGGTCTGTCAATTTGCCAGGGTACATTACTTCCGCTAATAGTCAAACAATTTGTTAAGAAGTTGCAGTTAAGATCGGCAATGACTTTTGAAGACATAAGCTGATATATAATATTTAAGCACTGTGTATATTGCTCTAATAAAAGATGCTTAAGTCTAGAGTGCTCGAATAAGGGATACTCTGTGTCCTGAAAGCATTTCATTACACAAGACAGGGCAAATATACACCATCTAGTATCTGCAAGATATTTGGAACTAATAGTTTCTTTTTGAATTATTAACAAGCCAATTTACATTTTATAAATCTTTTAAATACTAATTCATATGTAGTCTTGTTCAAAAGCAGCGATAAAAAGTTATATTAAATAATAAATTAAATATATTATCCTGTGTATTACTTTCATATGATATATACAAATTCTCTTTACAATATATACATTTAATTAAAATAATACAGCTTTACCAATTAGCATATATATTCTCATGATGCCTGGCATCTCTAAAAAATAATTGAAACGTGTACAATAGCTATCATTAGAACTAATACATGTAATCATCTATAAATTTTACCCAGAATATAAACCTTTCAATTAATTATTAAAATATTACCATACGCTTCCCTTTTACCCATCTCTCTCTATATTTCTCTCAATTAAGGTAATCTACTTAGTTTTAATCTTTAAACAATTGTTATTGGAAATTTCTTTGGCTGGCTTTGTGCTATTGTAGTAGACTTAGGCCGCACTACCCACACTAGACACTCGTGTCGTATACGTAATTAATCTGCAATGCCTACACATCAACGCTATCATAAATGCATGGCCAAGGATAATACCAACAGCTACAGCAACAACAACAATCACAACAACAAAAACAACAATTTGCAATTTATGTACATGCCGACTTGACGCATGTGCCACGCCCACAAAGCCCATAATGCATGACGCATTGTAATCAAATAACTTTGAACGCCTCCTTCGTCCTAGCTGTTGCTGCTGCCGCTGCTGCTATTGTTGTTGCTGCCGTTGAGCTTGTCAGCTTCATCATCGTTTGCCAGCAGCACTATTAATAACATAGATACATCTTTTGTCATCTTTGCCGCGAGTAGCAGTGCATCATGCACATGCCAAGCCCCACGTCTCACACTCCACCAGCCCAACCCCCAACGCCCCCCGCCCGAATGCCTACCCCGTTTAGTTTGATTGAATTTCCAGGCACAAATCAAAGGACTTTGCTTTCGGCCGCCTGTTGACGAGCCACAGCTCAAGTGAGTGACTGATGCGATTATAAAATGAAAGCACAAATTAAGAGGCGTTCGCGCACCTCCCATACCACCCCAACCACCACTATGCAGCATGTGTGTGTGTGTGAGGGGGTTGGCTTATTGTTCCCATTATATGGCCTGCAGATATACCCATGCAAATGCTCCTTTATATACATTAATTGACTTGGCTTGTCTGAGTATGTGTGTGTGCGAGTGTATATGTGTCTTTGTGTGTATTGTTGCTTTGCTATTTTGCACACACTCTGCAATTAATTTGACACACACACACTCCCACACTCATTTGCCTTTTGTTGTTAATTAAAGAGTGTTGAGTAATGCTTAAAAATTGTCTGCTCGCTTCTCATTGAATTAAGCGACTAATGAGCGACACGTGTGAGCCTCAAGTTAAATGATATAAAAAGCAAATAGCAAGCACCAAGCACAAAGACAACAAAAAAACAAAAAAAAAACAAATACATAATTAGCAAAAGCTTTATTTGTCGCTAGGACGACGACGATAGAAATGAGAGCGTGGCAACTGAGAATATCTTGAGTAAACGAAATGTATTTAAGTTTTTTGCAAGCACAAGGGAAACTGAGGCCTCTGTATGTATTTAAATTTTGTGTTGCATACTTTTTTAGGCAAGCCTTTAGATCCTACATTGCTATGTATTGCTATCAAAAGTTAGATAAGAAAACATTTAAATATCAGCTTTGACTCAATTTGAAGTAAGAAAAGCAATTATTAAAATCATTCAAATAATAAAAATTATTTAATGTGTAAGCTTCACTTTTACAAAATTAATAATAATTTAAACTAAAGCAACATATCTGCTTACATTTATCTACAATACACATTTTTCAACAATAGTATCACACCCTAACATCTTTAAACGCTTCTATTTTCGTTTCTTTTTTTTCCTAAACGATTCTAGCAACAACAACAGCTACGTATTAGATTCCTACAACATTTTTCATAGTTGGAAAAATCTGAAATCGAAGTTACGGCAAGCAAAAAAAAAAACAAGAAATAAATGCAGCAGATTTGTGCAATCTGTGTGTGGAGACGGCAACTGCAGCTGCGGGTGGCACAACAATGTCTGGGGGCAGATAAATTCTCAGCATGTGGAATTTATCAAATGACGACATGAGCATAAGCAGCACCAGCAGCAGCAGCGGCAACAAAAAGAGAAAAGCAGCAGAGGATGCTCTGGCAGAAGAAGCAACAGTAACGGAGTAACAACAACAGGAAACAAGTTATAAGCATGTAGACAGGCGCAGACGACAGGCGCAAAATTAAGCAGGAAGCGTGCAAAAGGATGTGAGAAAGAAATAAAAAAAAAAAAAAAGAAAATAAAAATAAAAATAAAATCCTGCAACTAACCGGCTAAAGCAGCGGGTAGTGGGTACAACTAGTGCATGTAGTAAATAAATATGCTTTAAATGCGAGGCCTTTGCAAAAGACAGCCGAATATGACACTGACAGAGGAGGGCCAAGCGCCGGGTTGCCCCCAAGAGGGGGCGTAAAAGACGGCAACAGCAAGACAAACCCCCAAACGGATGCAGCCGGCTTAAAGTCATGTGCATAAGCCGGAAGTTGGAATATAAAATAAGCAAGTGCAGGAATCCACGGCACACACAGCACATAAACTGTGAGAGAGGGACAGAGAGAGAGAGAGAGAGGGTGGGTGCGGGAGTGGAAAGTAGGAAAGATATGCGACAAGCTTGACTTTAGCTGCGGATTGTCCAGTCGAATGCCACACAGTGAGTGATTATGAGGCATAGGCAAAAATGCTAAAATATACACTGAGAGAAATATAAATATATACAAAAATATTAGTAATAACATCTTGAACATATTAGGTAAATTTAGCTAAAATCAAGCTGTATTATAATGAGCAGAACACTCTGTTTTTTTTTTTTTAATACATAAATATAAAAAAAAAATTAGATACTTTAATTAGGCAATTTTTAAACTAATCATTACATATCAAAAATATAAAATAAATATATCTTTTTAGCATTTCAATTAATATATAATATATAATTATATAATCAACAATATCTGAAAAGAAATTGAATCCCACTTGAATCTTGAATCTAGAACAACCTTTCTCAACCAGTACAAGTGTGTATATGTGTGGGTGTCCTTGTGTGTGTGTGTGTGGCAATAAAATCAATAAAGCTGTATGCAAGCCAGATGTTATGTTGCCATATAAATTCCATTTGGCTGGGCCATGCCCTTGAGAACCGAATTGAAACGCGGGCAAAAAAGAAGAAATTGGCAAAAAAAAAAAAAGGAAAAAAAATTCTTGGCCTGCTGCTTGTTAGCAAACATGTTAGGAGCAGAAAGCGGGGGCTTAAAGATATATATACTCTATATATACATATATCTAGTGTGTGACTGTGTATGTGCATCAATAGGAAGCACAAGCTGGAGTAGACATGGAGACAAGAACTCGTAACGGATGCGGCATCTTTGCTCAGCGGAAGAGGAAAATGCAATATAGGAAATCGTTTTTCGCACACACATAAAACTACCGCCACACACACAATCACACACACATATATACCCAACACAACACAACAAAAACAAAACAGGAAGTTTATTTGTGTATGTGGGCAAAGAAGGAAGAAGAAAAAGTGTTGTGGCGAAATTTGTTACATATATAAAACGTTTTTTTATTCTATATGCTGTGGCGGGTTTTTTGCGGTTTCCAGCGAACTGCATTGGGGAATAATGTGGCCAACGTAATGATAATGATTCAGCGTCAACTGCATTTTTAAGCCAAAGACGCGACGCTATTATGTATGCAGCAGTTAACAAGCTGCTTAACTCTATAGAGAATAAGGCGAGCGTAAATAATACAAGAGATACAAATTAGATGTATGTGAAGGAGGTAAGGATGAGAAAGCAGAACCAGGAGGAGAAGTATATATAAGAAGCTAGGAAAGTTAAGTAAAGACGGAGAATTAGCGAATATATATTTATATGAGAGCATTAGGAGGAATAACCAACAACGGAAGCACAGATCAGTTTAATAAAGACTTATAATGCATGCAAAATTCTTTTAGCTCGATATCATGCAAGCTCTAAGATCATGATAAAAAATTCATATTATAATAGGTAGCCTTTTCAAATTTTATACATTATAAAAATTACTGATGCTAAACTGTGAAGTCTTACGACAAATTTAAGATACACGAATCCAAATATATCTAAATTCACAAATATCAATATACTAATTTCCATATACGAACTTCACTAAAATTTCTCAATGAATTTCAATAATTGAAGCTCCACTAATGCACAAAAGAAATTTATAATATACAAAAATTTCATTTCGTACTGTTTTCTGTCACTCTTTCTATACTGTTTCATTTTATTCCAATACCCAAATCTCTCCCAATTTCTTGTCATCTGACATATTGAAACTTCCTCTACATACTCAATATATTAATGATAATATACAAATATAATAAGCTTTCAAAGTTTGCCCGTATAATGTGAAATCAATAGCCCAAAACAAAACTTTAACTCAATTAATTTCTGTTTTGTGATACGCACACACACACACACTTTGCCACCTGCCGAAAAACTAATATGAGACTAATTATCCCCGCAAGTCCATCTTTTTGCCCACTTTATGAGATCAAGGCAAAAAAAAAAAAGGAAACACATATAGATATAATGCTCGAGTAGTTTAGTCCAAAATGCAGTGAAGTGTACAGAGAGCATGAGGGGGTCATGAGAGGTGGACAGCATGTGCAGGGGGCGTAAACATGGCAGCTCGCATGTCGCATAACATGCGCAATTTGTTTGAATGTGGACGACTGATGCTACACAGTCATGTCTCGCTGTATGTGTGCTGCGCTTGTTGTATATTTTTGTTGGCCACGAGGGAATTTTTCGGGCAACATCATGAGTCAGCAAAGCAAACAAGTCACACAGACACACACTCTCACACAGATACAGATGAAGACGCAGCGGCGGCGGCATCCACAAAAGTCAGTCAACTGCAAAAATATATACATATACATATAGCTCACACACATATACATATATACATATTTATATGTATATGCATGTATGCACATATATACATATATATATATCTCGTATATATTTTATTTGGCTTGGTGAATGCCGCCAGACGCCAAGCCATCTTTCTCTATCTATCTCTCACACCCTCACACTGTCTCTTTCGCTCTCGTCTCACATTGTGACGACTGTTGCTTATGTAACCGGAAATATGGCAAAAAGTGCAACGCCAAAACATTTTCCGTTGCATTTTCCCTTAGCAGCAGCGGCGGCATTAGCAGCGGCATCAACATCAGCATCAGCATCGTCATCGTCTTCGTTTTTGCTATCTGCTTAGCAGTGACTACCCCTACTCTATCCACACACACACACACATACTCCGACACCCCACCCACCCTAGCATATCGCATGCAACTTTAATGTTATGTGTGCCAAAGCGCAATTCGCTGTTGGCGCTGCAGTTGATCTGTGTGTGTATGTCAGAGTGTGTCTGTGTGCTTAGAGGGTGGTGTCGAACACATTGCAATATTTTCTGATATCGACATTCACGTCTGACTAATGGAATTGTGTGTCAAGTGTGTAATATTTACACTGTGTCAAAAGCTGATCAAAATTTAAGCTGCAGCAAAATGCCGTTCATATAAATTCGCATTACTACATGTGTGTGTGTATATCTGTGTGTGTGTGTGTGGAAAGTTGGAAAATGTCTAAGTTGATTGATCCTATTGATTTTTCCTATCTTCTCCAACACTTTGGAGTTGAAAAGCGAATAAGGATTTGTATCAGCAAACAGCCTTAAATCTGCTTTTGCCAATCGAAAATGTGAATTGAAAAAAAAGTGAACGAGAGCTAAGGAAAGTAGAAAAGGAGACGACGTTGTTCAATGGGTTTTTACATTTCTTTCCTTTTGTTCTAGTTGCTTTCGATATAAAGTTCATTTTTGGATTTTGTGCAATTGAAAGTTATTTGCACGTGCATATGTAAGCAGCCTATCAGACAGCTTTGATTATTGCAGAGTTGCTGTTCGCCTTGGCCATAATATTGATGTTGAATGACCAAAATAGCAAAGCTCTCGATTCATTGGTAAAAGAATTTTCTCATTGTGTCTGTGAGAAGACAATAAATGAGACATAGGAATTTTGCATAAAATCAGGCAGATCTATTGCATACGTACGCATAATTTACAAAGGATTACAGTTTGATTTGATGTATTCCATGAATTGGAATCGTTAAATATCTGTTCTATTAAATCTTTTGTTAAGGGATTTTGTAATGATTTTACCAGTCTTATTGAGTTTTCAGAAATTAATTTTAATATTATAAATATATTCCAAAATGATTTCTCAAAGCATTCGGCAATTGACAATAAAATGTAGAATATTTAAAACAAATTTTGTTTCTATTTTTATCAACGTATCTAATTATAGTTAATTTTCCTCAATCCAAAAATACCTTATATAATTCATAAACAGTATTTAGGTAAAGAAGGTCTACGAATACATCGGAACAAAGTTATTAGAGAAAACTATTTGCTGCCCGAGACAGACAAATCTCCGTTACATATTTACCATATGCCTTTAGAGTAACATAAGTTGCACAACAGCCACCTTTGCACTCAGCACAACACAGAAAGTTCACCCAGTGGTGCATACACCGACCCGCAGAAACACCCACAGATCCACCCACACCCACCCACACACAGACTAATGAAAGATTAATCCAGCAGCAAATAACTAAGTAGATTGACAACCAAACGGGCTGCATGACAGGCACAAAGGCAGCGCGCAAAACCGCAAAATGGATGCGAATGCGAATGACGCTGACAGCGATGAGCGGGTTAAATGCATTTGATGCTGCAACACCAACAGCAGCAGAGACAGCGGCAGAAGCAGAGCAGATGCAGCAGCAGCAGCAATGGCAGCAAAAACGGCAACATTTAGTTTTATGTAATGCTAAAGCGAGCGACTGACTCTCCGTCTCACTGTCTGTCTGTCTGACTGACTGACAGAACCGCAGTCAGACATTTTAGAGCATTTATCAAAATGCCTGGCGTTTAGACATTTCTATTTGTGTGCAACGAGAACTTCTAACCAAACTCCCCAATGGACCCGATTCATATTCCCCAATTGCAACCCACTCTCTCCCCTCTGCCTACCCATCCCCAATCCCCAATTACTCACCTTCAATCTGCTTGCCCGCAGCAGCGGCCGCAGCGGCGCTCAGCGCAACGCTGGCTAACGGTGAGGTGGACAGTGCGGTGGTGTTGCCAAATTGCGGTAAACCAGCGGCTGTTGACATATACGCCGATGCCAATGGATTTGGATCAGACCCTGCAATAAAAAAAGACACACATATATAGTAATATAAATATATATATTTATATATAGACATCTATACGCATCGGTATCAGTTGCGTGTTGAGCGCAGTTTTGGGCTGCTGCAACCCAAAGTAAATTACATTTTGGAAAACCAAAAATTATATAACGAAATTAAAATCGCGCTGCTTTCAAATTTTGTGTGCTCGAGTGTGATGTTTGTGTGCGAGTGTGTATGTGTGTCAACAAATTATGTGTGTGTGTGTGTTAGCGTGTGCATTAGCCAGATTTAGCTGGCGGTTTCCAATAAAGCGTTTATATCACTCAAATGTCAGCTTGTTTGATCTGAAACATTAAGCTGCTGTAAAAGTTAATGTTAGGAACCCTTTTATTTTACAATAAGCTTAAATTTAAAAGAATATTAAATAATTGTATATTTTGATTATTTGTAAGATATTTTATTACAGTTTTAATAGTTTATAAGTTCCTTATAGTCTGATTTTTTCAATCCTTGATTCATCTATATTTTCTACAACTTAATTCCTCAATTTTGAAATCTCTATTAATTTGACATCTAGTCTAATTTAAATGTATAATAACTTGTAGCCCTTAATATAAATATATATTTTTTTAATATTTAAATTAAGAAATACTTTAATGAAGGAAAGTTCTGTGTAGTTCGATTCAAAAATCGTTATATATATATATATATATATATATATATATATTTTTTTTTTTTTTTTTTACTTTATTTTATTTATTTATTTTTATTCTTTTGTTTAGAAATAGTCTTTGATTTTTTTTTTTTTTCAATCCTTCATCTCTATTATCATCAATTTAGTTCTACCTAAACACACTTTCCACACTTCGTATTCCTTTGCCTCTACAACTTCTAATGCGCTTTATATGTCAGCTAAGTAGTTAATCATATTATTATTATTATTATCATATTTAGTTTCGCCCTGCAGTTGTTCGTTCCACCTCACTCCGCTGCCAGACGTAATTAATCATTGAACATAACACGCCGCGAGGGCAACATTTGATTATATTTAACACAAAACACAATAATATTTACAATGAGTTATATATATGTATATGTATATATATATACATCTGAGTGTGTTGCGTTTTCTATATAAATCTAAATTTAATTTGTTGTTCATACGCCATGTGTGGCACACACGTGTGAGTGTGTGTGCGTAAAGTCTGGTTTGTGTTTTGTGTAATTTGACGCCTGTTGTTTGTTATTTAGTTGTTTTGCGTCGCCCGCCGTCATGCAATGCAATTTTGCGGTTTTCAGTTGCGCGAATACTTCTCTCTCCCAGCCTCTTTCTCTTTGCCTCTCTCTCTCTCTCTCTCTTTCGCCCTGCTGGCTGTTATTAATGAGTTTTGCGACTGTAAGAGTGCGTGTGCATGTCTGTCTATGTGGTCGTTGCATGTTGACAATGAGCGTCCAGTGCATTTGATAACTAATTTGGCTAATAACAAAATATGATGTCGGTTCGTCATGGCGACTATCGAGTTAGAGCCAGACAAAAAGAGCAAGAGACAATGAGGAAAAGAGGTGGAGAAACTGAGATAGCTAGTGACAGAGGGCAAAAACTTTGCATTTTCAGTCAGGTTAAAATTATTTCTATGCTATATAAAATTATACGAAAACTTCTTCAAAGAACTGAACTGAACTGCCAAACACACACACACATACGAGCACTGCCAAACTTTTGTGAGATTTTACAGATTTAATTTCAGAAGTTTTTACTCATGTGCAGCAGCATTACCTCCCACTAGCTCACATCGCTCAATTGCCACGCCCACCTCCTGCACTCCACCTTAGGTGTTGCAATCAATTTTTTGATGGGGATGTGGGGAAGGCAGTTGGCAACATTTTTAATTTAACAGCTTGAAATGTGAAGAGCAAAGTCTTGGCAACTTTTGTGCGTGTGTGTGATTGTGTGAGTGTGAGGCATAAACAATGCACAGGTAATAATGTTAGTGAGCAAAAACGTAACGACTGCTTAATACTCTGGTGAAGAAAGAAATAAGCTACACGTGTGTGCAGTAAGTGTGTGTGGGTTATATATGAATATTTGCAGGTCAGTCGAAGTTCTTAAATTTTACTTAAGCTGAAAACTAGAAACAGTGATTAAAACTGTGACTGAGTTCAAATTGTGACTTTCAAAATTTAAGTGATCTTTGGCTTTTCAATTACCAAAAAAGCAACAAAATACAACTAGCTCGAATTAAGATTGAAATATAAATTGAAATTTTCATAATTATTATATTTATATATATATTTATATATACTTTTCTCTTCATATAGTATAATAAAGATAATCATACTATGACTGCAACGCTGTAATAATTAAAGCTGCAGCTAGATATATGTAAATCTATGATACAATATATTTTATATTACTTGTTCTGCAAATCTAAATCCCCCTTTGCTCCTTTAGAAAACAGAGCATTAAAACTGACAAAATAAAATAAAAATCCCCACAAAAATATAAATAAAAGAGACAGGCATATGTACAGGCAAAAGCTAAAAGGTAACTCTAACTTCAAAGAAGTTTTGCATATTTGCCAACAAATTGAAGAAATTCTTTTAATTGTTTGTTGTTGCACCTAACACCCCCCAGACGTGGCACAGACGCATGTGAGTGTTGGTCAGACAAGCTGCAAACAGTAAGCAAAATATTGTATGCAACATGTTATGGCTAAGGGCTAAAGCCAAAGCTCTTGGCCAGGCCAATAATAACAAAGCAGGCATAACAAATGCACACACACACACACACACACACATACACACACAGATGGAGGCTACTATTTGGTATTTTTGTTTGTCCGCTTGGCCCCCCTCACATCCCCTAGAATATTGGACTTTTTAGCTGGCAAATTTGTGCAAAATTTTGAGGCAAGTTTTTGTATATTTTTCTGGAATTCTTTTTTTTTTTATATTTATTTGTTATTCTTGTTATTTTTGTTGTTGGCCAAAGACTTTGCCACTTGCAGGCACTTGAAGACTTTTGGCAGCTGTAGTTGTTGCTGCTGTTGCTTCTGCTGCTGTTGATTTTGAAGTGCAAAGAGCGAAAAAGCGTATAAACAAACGTAATGGAGAGCCATGTTGAGAACAGAGCTGAAAACGTGTTTGTTAGCTGAGGGTGGGGGCGGCCATCCCCACCCCCAAAAAATAAGGACGAAAAAAAGAGAGAGGCAGAAGAAGAAAAATGAAACTGTATGCAGCAGTTGAGGGTTTATAAACTACATAGTTTACAGCACTTTACAAAACTTTGATTAAGATTTTCGTTTGTTGCTTTTCCTCTTTGATTTTGTTTTCTCTTTTCAACTTTTTGTTTCTATTTCGTTTGCCAAAACAAAACAGAAAAAAAGAAAAAGAGAAACTTTTGAATTGGTTGCGCTTGAGATTGTAGCGGGATTTTGTTAGATTCTTTTGTTTTGATGGGGTTTGTTGAGGGGGAGTTAGGATAATGGTTAATAAAGACCAGCGACTGCGCGTGTTGAAAATGTAGCTGCTGCACACAAAAGCGGATTAGGTTTACGGTTAAAAGTTGCATAAAGCAAGGAGCAAGAGCAGAGAGCTGAACGGAAGAATTGTGATGCACTTAAGCTATTAGGGATATTAGAAATATTGAAATTTGTGTGATCAATTTAGATGAAGATGATTGTATAACCTAACTGTTAGAACAAGCTATCTTATATATAGCTTCTCTTTTGAATTTTTCGCGCCTTTTTATTGATTTTAAAAAATAATATGTTTAAGTTTATCAATTGGACAATCTGTGTTGTTAACTAATGTTCTTTAAACTCTAATGAGAATCTAAAAAGTTTTCAACTATAGCTATACGTAGGAAATACTATATAGCTACGCATATATCAAAATTTCAGTGTCTATCTATCTCTATTCCAACTACCCTTTCATATTTACAGCTACAAAAATATCTATAAAGTCTTTCATACCAAAATCAATATTGCAAACGTTATCAATATTTTCGCCTATCTACCAATTATACAAACTTCAATTGTCAATCTACACAGAGATTTTCGCCTATTTTCCGATGCTATCGCAATGTGCGCCTAAAACTGTACAATACCCATTTTCACACAACCAAACAAACACACACACACACACACACACACACATATACAAAAGCAGGGCAAGAGCTGGCAACAATTATGAGCCAATCTGTGCGCACATATTGATATTTTGCAACGAGTTTTGCGTTGCGTTTGCGTTTGCCATAAACAATTTGCAGCAAACAAAAGCCTCGGGCACAATTTGTTTGGCCATTTTATTACAACAACATTTTGTATACAGGCAGGCATACATATCGAGGCAACAACTACAGCAACAGCTAAAAGTGATTTTCATGTCGAGTTTATGTTGCAGTTGGTTGCAAATGAAAAAAAAAAAAAATTCTAGCAAATTTTCTTGTACATTACTTTCTTCATTTATGGCGAGTAGCAGTTGAGTTGATGCTGGCTATGGGGCAACTCTCCAAGGAGCGTAGGCGCATCCCGAGAACTAGAAACTTAAGATTTTTCGACTCGCAGCTGTTTTTGCTGCCTTCTCGACCTACGCTCGACAAGAATTTTTAATATTTCATTAAATTAAGTGCCCCGGAAATCGTTCAAGTGGCACACAATGAGCACGCACAAGTGCACAGCGGCGAAGGGGGCGTGGCGTGGCTGGCTGGGCAAACAGAACTGTATTTGTAGTTTAGGCAGACACGAAAAATCCGCTTAAATATCAAGCTGTTCTCCCTCTTCTCTCTCTTTCTCTCTCTCCCTTTTCCTCTCTATGTGTGTGTGTGTGAGTTGTTTTGTTGGCATTTCTCTGGTTAAGTCAGGCACTTTTTTCCTTTCACGGTTCGTAGCTACTCATGAAATTAACTTGGTAATGCGCAGCTTAGCCAGCTAAATTCGCTTGGCCAGCATCGGCAAGTGGATTGGGCAAGGGCTTGGGCTTGGGCTTCGTCTTCGGCTAGGATTTCCTCTTTTGGGGTTTTCTTGTTTCGTATTAAAAAATTTAACAATAGCTGCGCTCTTCAGCATCTTAACCCAAAAGCAAATGCGATAAGAGCAGAAATTGTAGAGAGCCAGCGAATGCCTAATGACATTTCTGTGTTCAAAGCGGTTTAAAGCTTGTTATCGATAACTGTTCAAAATCAACAGAGCATCAGATATCTATGGATAATGATCCACTAATTACACTGTCTTGTCTATATAAATGTTAAGTATTGAAAGTTCTACACTGAGCAAGGAATAGATAAAGCTACTGTTTGCAATCGATAACTATCTTGAGCCTAAGATTACTTTAAATGCTTAAAAATCATATTTTAGTATAATTTTTAAATAATTATAAGTGAAGTAATATTTCGAATGTATTCTGTTTGATTTCCAACATTTGAAGCTCTTTCTCACTACTTTTTTATGAACACCGTTACAATTGATATCAATATTATTGATTTTACTCTTATCTCTCAACCAACTAATCGAAATAAGAATGTTTATAGCCTAAAATTATAATAGACCGACGACTAAACACTGATTATTGCTGATTACAACTGATTAGTCGCAGTACTAATATTTTTATGAATTCAACCGTCTATTATATATATCGATATTATTAATTTTGTGTTTATATCTCAACTAATTAATAAGGAAAAATTTATTTGAAACTATTTACAAAATCTGTGCAGCCTTTTCTTTTACTATCTTTAATTTTATAATAAAAAAATTTTCTGTAAAATTTAATCTAAATATACTCTTAATATATTCTATATTTTTATAATATTCGCTTATTCTTCTACAGTTATGTTCTAGCAATACAAAATAAATTTTAAAATGCCTGTCAGCTCTTACAATTGCAACAATTCTTAATTGGTTTTATGGCTGTCTAGGCCTGCATTTTCTTAGAAGCCATATTTTCATTGCTGTCCATTGAAAAATGCAGGCCCAGTTGTTGGCCATAATTCTTTCTGCAACTTGTATTGCAGCCACATTCGTTTTTATTGCTGCCGTGTTGAGGGAGCTGTTGCTGCTACTTTATACTGTCGGTTCGTCTGTCTGTCTGTTGGAATCGAGTCGGGTCTGGTCTATAAGCCTGCGCCACGTGACAGATAGAAAATTCTTAACTGGGGAGTTGCACAAGTGATGCTGAAGCATTGCAATTTGCCCTAAAGCGAAGCGCGGCTAAAAGTCAATAAGGCCAAAGTTCTTGATGCGCCCCACTACCCGCTGAAGTCCTGTACTACTGCTACTGCTGCTGCTGCTACTCTGTTGCAATAAGTTCCGTGTTGTTAATTTCTGAAGAGAGTGTAACTTGTAATTTTGTACGCTCCACGTTCTACGGCTTCGCTTGGCAGTTGCAGCAACTGCGACTGCTGCTGCTGCTACTGCTGCTCCTGCCGCTGCTTTACGGCCATCAACTACGGCGCGTGACGTAAACGACGACGTAAAACAGCAGCCACGTGAGCGTTACAGAGCGTAAGCGACGCTTCGTTTGCTTTAAATGTCAAGTAAAATAACCATTATTAATATGATTCTTTTTCATTTCGCATAACGATAAAAACGTAAAAAAAAATCAGTAAAAAAGAAAGAAAATTCTCAACCGAAAATGGCAAGCGAAAAGCGGAACTGAAATGTGTCAAAATCAGGCAACAGAAAAACGTTTGCATGATAAACAGCTCTCACCTGTTGTTTTAGCAGCTGCCTTTTTTCGTATCAGAGCTGCTGTATACAATATTTATTTTCATATAGAATATTTATATCCACATAAGTTGGTTAGCATTTAAGACAAGAATGGGAGAATTATCATTATTAATTTTAGTGTTGTTATTTTAAAGTCTATGTCTAAGCTGCTTTGGCTTAGAGCACAACAAATTTATCGGCTTCACTCAAGTGAAATAATTATGGGAATATTTCAAGCTGTTCAAACTTAAGAAAATGTAAACTGATTAAAAACGCAAGACTTGAGTCAAATTACAAAATTATTAAAATCAAATTTCCAATTAAGAGTCAAGAACAAAAAATCTTTTAAGCCTATTTAGCTGAATTGAAACAGAAAAATCAAACAATGGTATATTGAGAAACCAAAAAATCAATTTATATTTATATAAATATATATAACACTAACAGAAACCCATTAAGCCTTTATATAAATAAACCATGAGAACCCAATATCAGCTGTCAACAAAATGAAACAGAAGAGCTAAAAGTAATCAGCCAGTCATTAAAACCGATTACCAAGACAACAAGAATCGACAAATTAGATGCGAGGCAAGAAACAAAAATAATTAGTAAACGAAAAGGTGGCCAGTGTTGAAAAGGTCTTCAAAGTGAAGCACAAAAATTGAGCTTGAAGTGGAAATATTTCCACGGAAATTTTTATTTGGCAGCTGTCAAAAGTCGGACACAAATCCATTTCGTGAGTTGGGTGTAATTAGAGAAACTCAATTCCGTTAAAAATTAACGAAATCAGCTGATTGGGGAAGGGTTTGCTTTATGTGTATATATGTGTGTATTGGTGTGCAGACTTACATAAAAGTGCCGCTGTGTTTGTCAACTGTGCGCTGCCTGGCGAAGTTGCCGCATTGGTCAAGCTCGGTTGCGTCATGGCAGCAATGGCTGCCAAATTCTGTACAGAGAGCGGATTCAATAGACCAGCAGCGGCGTTCGTTGTGTCCTGGGATGAATTATTTTGCTGAGCGGCACCCAGGCCTGTCAGTGCTGTAAGACATTAGGATAAATATGAGATTAGATATATGCTTTAATAATTGTATATAATAGATATTATTGTTATATATGGACTAGCGATAGAATATATGTATAGCTACTCTAAGCTTTAGTAGCTTTGAAAATATAAAACACATTTGAAAATATTTATTAGTTTTCTATACTAAAAACTATGCTAAAACTCATTCTATTCTAAAAAACCCATTTGTTTTTCTAGAAACTTAAGTAATATGTTTTGGCAAAAGTGAATAACTATTTAATAAATGAAAATTTTTAGAGTAGTATTAATTTTTGTCTACACTAAAATTTTTAAATTAAAATTATTATTTAACTATTTATAAAGCTTAGATAACTTCTTGAGTATTCTTATTCAGCTTTATCAAGATAATTAATTGTCAAGATGTTATGTCGTAAACTGTAAATGGTCTATCTGATTAGAAAACATTACAGACGAGTACAAATATTTTCCATAAATTGTAAGTAGAATCTAGAATCCAGAAACTAGTGTCAAAAACAATACTCATATTTTTCACAAATATAATCTAGAATCTAGTATATCACAATCATTCGTTTATCTAGTATATCCTGCATTAGTACATATTAATAAAGCTGCACAGAAACTACTATGTGGGGGTATATCTAGTACATCTAGCTTACACCCACAAGCCTCATCTAGAGTGCTCTATGTAGACTATAAAAACTCATATATTATATTATATTATAGCGCTATTCACCTTGCAGCAGCTGTTGCTGCAGTCCAACTGTCTGCAGCTGCTGTAGCAACTGAATGCTGGCCGGCGTCAGAGCATCGGCGCCCATTACCGGCGACGGTTGTTGCGGTGGGTTTGGCAGTATCGGTGTGGAAACTGTGGTTGGCGTCTGGCCGAGTGGTATATTAATATTGGTCGCCAGATTCCATAGATTCGCCTGTATTTGTTGGATCTTCTTCTGTTCCTTCTCCTTTTGCGTATCGGCAAATTTAACAACCAGCGGCGATGTGCAGCCCTCCATGATTTTGTTCTGACTCAGGGTCTGCCAAGAAAATGGTGTATATGATAATATATGTAGTCCTATGCAAGTCTTACAAGTCACGTTTACTTACCACTTTAATGGCTGAAATGGCAGCGTGTTTGGTCGCAAATGTGACAAAGGCACAACCCTTGCTCTGGCCGTTCTGATCGCGCAGCACTGTGCACTCTTCAATGGCGCCGTGGACTTCAAATAATTTACGCACGTCGTTCTCGTTCAGCTTCTTATTTAGCATGCCAACAAACAGTTTGCGTTCTACAAAAAGTATAAAAGATATAAAATAAGTAAGTTATAAATGGAATACAAATATGGGACGGAAAATTAAATGAAATCCATACATAAGTTACATAGGTAAGTTTGATGTTGGGGAAATCAAAAAATTCCGATTTAAGTGCTTAAAATTTTAAATTCCCAATCGCTAACCAACTTTCATCTTACAAAAATAAAAAAAAAAAAAACAAAAAAATTATATATCTAAAATTTAAGCTATGAACAAATACCAAGTATGGGCTTAGCCTAATATAAAAAATAGTTTTAATTTAGTTGAGACTTAACAACTATTTAAAATATAAATTGATTAAATATTTTAAATCCCTTGAAATGGAATTTATTAAAGTGGAGATATGAAGGTAGACAATTTCTAGAAATGTTCATATTAAAGGCCAACTGAACGCATTTGTAAGCAGTCACAAAATCATTATTATTATTATTATTGTCATAATTATGTTAGACCTCGACCTTGGTAACTTAATCGCAGCATGAAGCGGAATGCATGCGGAAGCGCCAACCACAGCCTTCAAATTGAACACACACACACATACATACACAGACACACCCGCATACACTCATTACCTGACACACACTCAAGGCGTAATTGAAAACCTCAGTTCAAGTCTGTGTCTGAAGACCGCGAAGCTATCAGATGACAAGGCTTGGGGTTTGATATTGTCAGCGTCATGCGAAGAGCAGTCAGTTGACCGTCAGTCGGTTAACCCAGTTTCAGCTCGACTCGACTCGACTGAGAGATCAACGATGCAGAGCAGTGCGCCGACAGCCGACAGCGCAGCTCGCGCTAACGCAAATTTAACAATGCTCAATTAATTTGGCATAAATTAAAATTCGCAGTGCTGCTGATAAAACTAATTGCTGCACATTTAACATGCAGCCAAATATTTGCTAAGGACACACAATGTGGGCGTGACACACACAGCCAAGCGCCCCTGCACCGTAAAATTGTCAACTAATTTATTTGCACAAACACAAAAGAGCGCAACTGGCCAAATTAATTGTTATCAAATATGCAATTGGCTGGGACAATTGCAGTTGCAGTTGCAGTTGCAATTGCAGCAATAATTGCTACTGCTGTTGCTGCTGCTGCTGCTGCTGCTAATGCTGGTGCTGTTGCTGCTGCTAAATAATGCATTTAGCCTAAATGCAGTTCATTAAAATGCAATTTTTTCACGCTCTACAATCGGCATTAAAGTTAACAAATTAGCTGTTGGCCAAAATCGAGTGAACTTTTTGTAAGGGCAGAGATAAAAGTCTATTAAACATTGCTGAAATGTGTTTAGAGTAGAGTATTGAACGGAGTTTATAAATAAGCAATTAGACATGAAATTAATATATATTCTTTAATTTAGAAATGTTAAGTTTAATTTAAATAGTTGATATGGAAGAGTAAGTTCTATTTAAAATTGAGGAAAATATAGCTGGAGTTTAGAGCTGCTTATTATTCTTAAATACTTAAAGAGCAGTTATGCTGTTTGCAATATTTTAATACGCTAAACACATTTAAAAAATTAATTTTCAATATATCAATCAATAGTTACATTAACTCTGCAGATATGTATACTATTATACCCAGAAGAATTCATGAAAAAATTTATATGTTTATTATTAAGTTAGTTTATTTATTTTGTACAAATTTGATTACTAACAAAATATTTGCATTTTATTTACAAATGTTTGTTGGAAATTATTCAACCAGAATATACCATTCTTATATAATTTGTAAACGATTAAATGGTTTAATCTAACATATTTAATGTATTTTCCCTTTTTACAATATTTAAACACAATCAATAAAATTAATAAGTCAATTTTCCATACATCATATCTAACGCTTCATAAACTCTTGCCTCAACCTGTTTCATATTTAACCATAAAACTTTAACACCCTTTGGTAAGTCCATAAATATTTATCACGCAAACTACTATTTCTGTATTCAGTTTTAAGCCCTTTTTATGTGCGATCTAAAATTTTGCAATTATTTTTGCACGCTGCCAGCAAATTTTCAATTGTTGCGAATTATAATTGTTTTATCGCTTGAGTGGCACAATACAATTTTTGGGCAACCGAAAATTCCAAATTGATTGTTTATAATTGCCGCAACCAAAAACCAAACACCACAAAAAATAAAAATAAGAAATTATGAATATTATAATAATTATGCACATTTATTGTGACCGAAATCTGTTCTGGCAAATCAATTAAAATTTTAAATTAATATCGATTATTTGCTCACAAATTGCAGTAGAAAATAGTTCCCCCTTTTTCCGTTATTTAAACATCTCATCAGCATTAGATATTCAGTAAACAATTTAAACACCACAATAGTTTTGCAATTGTGCATTACATTTGTACTTCAACGTTATGGCACAATTATAATGAGGTGAGCTACAATTCCGTATCTGAAAATAGGGTCTGCTCCTAGCACTTGCCACACACTTTTCTCGTATTACGTGCTGCAATGCAGCAAATGCAGCAACTGCAGCATCATCATCTATATAGAGATGGACCCCCTATCTGCGCTGCCCAACAACAATTCCTTTTGGCACTTGCTACTCGAATTGCCATTCCGAGAGCTGCTGCATCATCATCGTTATCAAATGCAAACCGCCGACTTTGCGCCCCCAGCCACCAGCAGCAGCACCACTTGCATTATTATTATGATTATTGCAGCTGCAATAGCGAAAGCTAACTGCACTTGAGCTATATTATCATAATCCCAGTTGTAGCCAACAACAGCAACAGCAACAGCATCAAGCGCACGCTTAGAAAAAATTTCAAATTCATTGAATTTGATGCGTTTCGATGTTGTGGGTGCGCTGCTGTGGGATGGGATGCGGCATAAACTGTAACTGCCAGCAGTTGGCTTAAAAGTGGAGCTTCACCACAAAACCCTTATGCCACATTTTGTTGCAATCGAAATAAAATTTGCTGCGGCAATGACTTTTGCGCTTGTTACACCCAAAGTAAAAACTGCCAGATAAGCTATCTTTAAAACAGTAAAGCTTTACGAATGAAGCTTAAGGAGTTATAGTATTTTTATTTGATTCTGTATATATGATCTCATGTATTATATATCAGTAAGATGAGTTCTTTGGTATAAGAATTGATATCAAAGAATTAGAATGTGTTTTGCCTAGATTTAACTTGGCTAACAGTATGATTATCTATAATGAAATATGAGATAGAAGTAAATAATAAAATCGGAAAAGTTATACAGATCTATTCCAAAAGCTGTGATATGTCTCGATGGCATCTTTATTCTCGTTCTTATTGTCTGCATAAACAAGAGGTTCGTCATCGATAGCAAACCGAAAAACAGTTTATGGAACTGGAACCTTTTTACTTACAAAGTACCTTTATTTACTGCATTCATTCCTTCTTAATAGTACTTGGAAAACCCTTCCTAGTTATATCTGTCTAAAATATATCAATAACATATAGTCTTCTTCCACATCTGCTTTCACTCATAACTCTCTTTCCCTCTCTCTCTACTTTCTGTTAAATTTGACCAACTGCTTGGCAAGTTCCTGCCTAAAGCCAACTTTTCAAACTCCAATTTAATTTCATATTTAATACTTAGAGAATAGTTTACTTCAACTTTAAGCCGTGTCCGGCCGCCCACCTGCCTGCCGCTCTACCTTTGCAACGTTTCCAGCATCTTTGGCTCTTCTATTTTAAATATTAATATTGCCATGGGCTATGGCCGTTGTTGGTGCCTCGTCTGGGTCCAAGACTCCGCCAGCGCACCTTAATGCAACTAATCTGCTTCTAGTGGCGCACATTAAGTGTTGCCACGCTTTCGACTTTAATTTGAAAACATAAAGCATGACGCTGCAGCTGCAGCTGCAATAGAGCCACTGGCAGCAACTAAAGTGCGGCCACTTGTGCACACACACACCCATACACATCCATATATACACACACACACACACACACACAAACATAGTCCACCATTTTTTTTTTCTTGCAGCCATTTTGCATGCAACTCAACTAACCGAGCGACCACTCAAACCAAACAAAACCCAACCGAACCGTAGCAAAACCAAACGCATTGCGCGCCATGACATCGACTCAGATGATGCTGCTGGATGACGATGCTGGACACGGTGCAAAAGGTATGACAGAAAATTAAAAATATTTTATTATAAGAAAAACATAGAATCTCAACTAGAAGTGTTTAGAAGAAATAAACATAAAAATGTTTTCAAATAAAACAAATTGATCAAATAAATCCATTCAAGGATATGAAAGAAAATGGGAATATAAATTTAAAGAAGAATTCTATTATATAATTTTTGAAAAAAACCTAATTATACCCTGAGCCCATTGAAAATGGGAAATCAGGGTATAATGGTTTTGTGAAAATGTATGTAACAGGCAGAAGGAGGCGTGCCACACCCCATAAAGTATATATATTCTTGATCAGCGCGACAAGACGAGTCGATATAGCCTTGTCCGTCTGTCCGTCCGTCCGTCCGTCCGTCCGTCCGTCTGTCCGTCTGTCCGTCTGTCCGTCTGTCCGTCTGTCCGTCCGTGTGAACGCTGAGATATTTGTAAGTACGCAACGTAGAGACTTGAAATTTTACATGAATACTCGATAATACCATACGCTGCACAAGTTTATAAAATTTTTCCGATAACTCATTCCATTTCGATTTTATGAGCATTTATCGATAATTTTAATGTGTTTTTAAGGCGTGGTTTGTACATCGTTTGAGCTAGAGACTTCAAATTTGCTATGTAGTTGCGTGTAATGAATACGGAGAAAACGCTATCTTTAGATTTTGGATGGCACGCCCCATTCGCCCACAATAGCCCCCTATTTGTAAAAAGCGCAAATCAAGTACTAGAGACTTGTGCTTTGGCATATACACACATATGATTGTCATAAATAAGTTGTGAAAGTTTGATGCACTTAGTCCATCGCTAAGAAAAGTTATTAAACAATTAAGTTTCCATAGTAATGCCCACATTGCAGCCCAAGCGCAGTCGCTGCGTCAACTGCGCAGTTGGCAGATCGCGCGCTTATGCGTGCGTGCATATGTATGTGTGTATGTGTTGTTTGTATGTATGCATTAAAAAAACGTTGAATGATTTGATATTTGGCTCTTCACAGGGCTCAGGGTATCCCCTAGTCGAGCAGTCTCGACTAGAGCACTCTTACTTGTTTTTATTTTAATTTTAGACTAATCTAAGAGGTTTTATAAAATAGAAAAGAAAACTGTTGAATAAGCAATTTTATTATTTTATAGCTCGTAGTTTATGAATCTTAAGATAAATCTGAATATAAATTAAAATATATCTCTATTTTTGCTAAAGTTTCATAAATCTTTTATGTATTTATAATGATGTACGTAATTGTATAAATACTCTCTAAATACAAACTCAACTCTACAACTTTTAGCCATATTTTCCCTACCAACTCGAGCTCAACTTTTGAGTACGAAAATTGAAAATCTTGCCACTGTGCGACAGGTGCGACTCTATTCGCAATTGTTGATTCCGTATGTAAGCGGGTCATATTTGCCCGTTGCCGGGGCAGGAGGGTGCAGAATGGGTAGGTTCCGGAACCGGGGCTTAGCTTATTTATGTCACAAATATGAGCAGCGAGCTGCAAAGCGAGCGAGTGAGCGCGTCGTACGCAATGCCACGGCTGGTTAGCCTCGGCTTGGCTGCGTTTTTGCCTCTGGTTGGATGGTTCCAGGCTGGATGCTGGGGGGCCCAAATGAAAAACTTAAGGGCGAAAAAAGAGAGCAAGAGAGCGAGAGAGTGGAAGGTTGAATGGTTGGCCTGGCTGGTTGGCCACTTTGCATGCATCGCTGCGTGTTTGGCATATTTAACAAATTTTCACAAAAATAATGTAACGCCCGATGCCACCACGCCCACATGCCCACTACTTGTTGTCGCTGTTGTCGTTGTTGTTGTTGTTGTTGTTGTTCGGGCTGTGGCTTTCATTTCTCACATATGGAGTGCAGCAGCAGGCAGCAGTAGGGGACGACGACCGTAGAACTGGTTAGCTGGCTAAAATCTAATCAAGCGCTGCGGCCAGCAGCCAGCAAACTTATCAATAAACCACACACGCTCACACTCACACACACACACACACACATACAGACTTGGCAGCAGCCCTTAGTTCTGCCCGATAAATTTGCTAGCAGTTTTTGCCTGGGCGTCCAAAAAAATATATATCACCTTGCCACCTAATGAAATTTCAGCGCTTCGGTTTGCATTATTAAATTTAATTTTGAAACAAGCGCGAAAGAGCGCGCCTACCATAGAAATTATGGCAAATATTCTTATTCTCTCATTTCATTTCTCTACGTTCGTCGTATATAAAATTTAAATTTTAATCGCAAGCAACATTTTTTTATTGGATTTAGCTTGATGTGTGTATGTGTGAGTGAACATGTTAAGTGGAGGTGGAATTGGGAAGTACGAGGAGCAGGTTCTGTGTGAAGTGGTTCGAGCATGCGAGCAGCCTTTTGAGTCAGGGGTTCTGAGAATTCGCTGGGATAACAAGCCAGACAAGTGGTTCAGCAACAAGGAACAGCTGTTGTAAGAAAACTTGAACTGGAGCAGATGAAGTAGCTGCTGTTTAAGAAATCAATTCTTGAAATTTGGTATAGTTTGGGCACTTTCAATAGAATATTCTAGGAACTGGGAAGCTTCGCAGTATGAGCGATGGTTACTATAGTTCCTATAAGAGAAATGTTTAATGTGTATTTTAAAGTTCCAATTCAAACAGCAGCAGAAGAAACTAACTGATATAAGCAATAAGAATTAAATTCATTCACAATCTAAACTGGTTATTAAAAAGGGAACTTATATAAGTATAATAAAACTTTGCAAAATTATCCCAACTCTTTGTTAAGCTATGCGAAGCCACACCAACTGCTGCTCAATGCAAAATTTCTATCTAAAAGCGAGTAAAAGAAATTGTACTAAAAATAATATTCGCGCGCTATCTAATGCGAATTCCCTCTATATAGTCTATATATATTTATATGTATTTCAATTCGCGCAGCTTACCCAAATTCCTAACCCAATCTACTATCCTATAGCCATCCACCCCTCGGGCTCTACAACAACTTTGCCAATGCCATCTTTTGTGTAAATTTGTATTTTTTCAAGCGTTTTGGCTGCCGCTCGGCACTCGATTTGGCTGCACATCGCACGATGAAGGGGGACGAGGTTAAAAGAAAGCATCCTTAGCATATCCTTTGGCCATGGTTTCGTGCGCTGTTTCTCTCGTTCTCCAATTCTTTCGATTGCATAAACTTTGGAGCGGCAAAATTTACATTTTAATTGCATTGAAATTTGTTTTTTGTCTCTGCATTTAATCTATTTCCAAAATATTGAATATCAAGTGGTGCAAAAGGTTTGCTTGCTTCACTACACACACACACACACACACAGAAAGACTAACTCTCACACACACTCAGATATATATCCTGGATAATTGCAAGGGTAGCAAGTTTTGGCATAAATTTCCATTATGCCATAACTGCCAACACTTTGGGCGTCGTCTCCGAAGGACATCATATCACACACCAGAAGAAAAGAAATAAATTCAAACACTAAACCGAAAACGAGCAATTTCAAGGAACTAAAACACATTTATCACTGGCAGAAAGTCCCAAACGAATCAGAGAAGGAGAATGAAAGAGGGGGAGTTACTATAATAGAAACAAGACAATAGTTCACACAGGTTAATAAATCGATATGACATTTTGAGCCCTACAACTACCAAAATTGTATATATACTGAGAGCAAGTGTGGGTGTGTGCAAGTGTGTGTATGTGTATGTCCTTCTGCAACTACAACTAATACAAGCAACAACAAGCCAATAAAATGAGCCATTCTTTTTCCTTCAACATGCACAAAAACCATTCCATGTTCATGTGGATGGGGCATGGGGCTGGGGGCGCTGTTACAAATATACACAACTACATACATAAATTTCCATGTAAAGGCAATAAAAAGGACATGTTTTCATACTTTACTTGCCTTCCATATAAGGAACTGCACACACACAGACAACAACAACATAATCAAGAGCATAACAATAACGAGGCGAGTCCAAAAATTATTTGCATTTTTACACATTTTGAGGGTCAGCCAAAGGACAACACAAACACATACGGGAAGACGCACAACAACAAAAAAAATAAAAAAATGAATGTCCTGCACGCTGTCCATTATGTGAGGGGTTAAAAGTTTTGCCCAATGATCGGACAATGCGTGTTCGTTTATGTATCTGTGTGTGTGTGTGTCCGTGTGTGTAACTGTGATAATGGGTTTCTGTGTCGGAACTTTCAACTTCCTTTTATTGCATTTTATGGGTTCTGCTGCTGGTGGTGGGGTTAGCCTTTTTGTGGACTTCGTTTAAGGATATTAGGATGTAGGATACAGTCCGTCCTGCCTGCATGTCTGACTGACTGCCTGCCTGCCTGCCTCTAGGTTATGATTATGACATCGACTGACGATAAAGGTCGAACTTTTTTTTTATTATACCAAAAAATTGAATTATGCGTCGCATTCTCAATGCGTAAACATGTGACATTTATGCAAATAGAGTTTGCTTTATGGCCACTATGAGGGTTTCACATACCAATGGGTATATGAGCACAAGTTTTGTCGTGGATAAAGACTTCAATTTTTTATTAAAATTGATGTTATGTGCAAATATTTCAGTAGTTCAACTTGAGTGGCAGTCGAACTAATATAAAAGAATAGCTATTGCCCCATGAATGATTTACTATTTGTGTTAAATGGCTGAATTGTATTGAAGAATTTATATTGGTTATTAAAAAGAAGCTTAGTGACAGAGTGTGGGAGTAGCTAGAGGTGAAGAGAAAGGGAGAAAGTGTTACAATAAATGTGATACATGGAAGAACTTAACAGAGACAAGGCTCAAGCTTAGGCAGTGCAAGATATAAATGCAATAATGATTAATCAAAGGATCAGTTAAGTAACATGAGCGAAAGAGTAAGATAGATGATATTATAGAGTGTGAAGAAAAAAGAGTAATGAAACAAGTTTAAACAGCTCAATTAAATAAGATTGACAAATAACACTATTGAGAAAAGTTACATTAGAAAAAGAACAACTAAGACCATATTTTACAGAGGGAAGAAAGTCTAGGAAAAAGACAGAAAATGACAGAAAGCAATTAACACGAAAGGAACTCGAATAAAAGAGAATTGAATATAGTATAAACTAAAATAAAATTAATATAATTAGCAAATATCAATTTTAAGAACAGTGTGTAAGAGAAGTAAAGAGCAAGGAATAGAGAGAAGAAGAACAAGAAAAAATTGACAAAAATCAGTTTAAATGACAAATAATAATTTTATATATATTAATAAGAAAGAGAACGATAAGGAACATGATAGTTTTAGACAAAAAATGTATTAAATAACTTATTGCATATTTGTCTTGAATAAGAGAGAAATATATATATATATAAATATTGTATATATAAAAATCAATGAAAAGAAAGACAACGACAAAGAGCAAAAAAATTAGTTCAAAGAGAACGACAAAGAGAAAACAAAATTCTATTGATATCAAATATGAATGAAAATCATAACATAAATACTAAATATATAAACCAACTAAAGCATATACAATAGCATTTTAAACTTCCAAGGCCAACAAACTAGTTTCCGGTTCTGGTATTTCTAAAATTTGTGTTCTTTGAAACCTAAACATTTGCTGACTGGTCACACTGCAAACAAAGCTAAGAGACAGGCCAAAGATAACTGTGAGTGGAACCATGTGGCAGCAAACAGACGCCAGTCAGTGAGTGAGTCAGTTGGTCAGTCCACAGTCCTCAGTCGGCAGTCGTCTGTCGGCAGTCAGTCAGCCAGACAGCTAGACAGCCAGTGGGGCTGTGAGTCATCCAGTGAGTGCCACAATCATTCACTCAGACTTGCGCCGTCTGCCACTCAAAGCCAGATGCCAGGGCGTTCAGTTGCCAGTTCTGTGGTCTCCTCGGCCAGCAAGTGTCACGCTGCAGCCAGCGCAGCCAGGCTAGGGGCGCTGAGATAGGGGCAGCACGACACAGCACGGCTAAGGCGAGGCAAGTCGCGCACTGACTGCGACTCAGTTCGCGCTGGCTGCACGCGTTGGTGCAAACAAAGTGTGAAGTATTTTCAGTGTAAAAACCAATTCATTTGCATAAAATGGCAACTAGCCGGGGCGGCAGCAACTGGAAATGCAAACGGAACCAGGAGCAGTGTCCGCGTCGTCGTGAATTAGAAATGGGACATGGCAGGCGCCACACACAACTATCTCAGCTCACACATACACACACACACAGCTGCTTGTATGTGGGTAAATGGCACACGCGCGCGTCCAATGTGAATGTGAAAGTGCATTAGGCAACTGCAACAACAACAACAACAACAAACACTATTAAAGGGACGAGTTGTGTTTTGGGGTTAAAAACTTTATGCAGGCCATAGGCAATGTGGCTTTTGTGGCCAGGCTCTGCTGCATGGGCCATAACCCAGAACCAGGCAACCAGATCCAATGAGTGCCCATGCAGCCCATGCACCCATGTCGCCTGCTGCGTTTTTGTGTCAAAGCAATTAAAGGTTATAAATTTGTGTGTGTGCGAAAAATTACATTTTTTATACGCCTCACACACAGAGAGAAAGCTCGTTTAAATAGCACGAGAGATCGGCTCTTGGTAATAGTTTGGGCCAAAATATATACATATATATATGTATATGTATATAGGGATGCCTGTCACGTGCTGGCTACGTGGCCAGTTCATTTGCCGTTTAATTTAGCAGAAAATTAAAGTCCAGTTAAAAATTTGCATGCCAGTTTGCCAGCTAAATTTATGAAGTGCATGTGCGCCAGTTGCCGTTGAGAGCAATGACTAACTGAATAATGTTATAATAAATACAGCCCTTTCAACTGATTAATTGGCAAATTTATGGGCACAAAAAGGTAGGCAGTACGATAAGAATTACTGAAAGGTGTCGTTGACGTAGCGAGAAGTACAACTTAAGAAAGCATGATTTAGCGAAAAATTAATTCAAGGAAACTGGTAAAAGAAATAATTACAAGTGAGTGAAGGAATGCCACTAATGTAATCTTAAGTAAGCGCTTTATATGCTCGATTGAGGGTGGAGAAGGTAAATTCATGCGGTAATAACATTTACATAACATTTCATATTAAAAGCGGAATATTCAGTCCGTGAGAGTGAAAGCATTGTCTTTTAATGTAAATATGTCACAATTGTAATATCAACTCATTAATGCCTCAAAACCACTCTCATATATACCCTGTTTTTGAAGGAGGTAAAAGAGTATATTTGTTATATGGCATGTTCATCTAAGTGTCTGAAGAAATGCCAAATCATTAGTTCTAACAAATAAGAAAGCTTCTGATTAGCTCATAATAATTTGTACGGCTCTTTAAGGGTATGACGTATCGCAAGTACCCTGGGCTTTCCACAACCTAGTAGGCTTATCTTCAAAATGTTGTAGTTTCATTACGATAGCAAGTTTACTTGCTAAAGATTGGCGTGAATTGATATTTTTGCACCTATTGGAGGAATGGCAATTTTCTACAGTTTTAAACAGTTAGAAATTGAAAATGTAATGATATTAATGATATTTACTGATATGACTATCATAATTGTTGATTTACCAAAAACTATATATTCATATATAACTCTTAGTATATCAGAAATAAACTATCTTTTAATGTTTTAGGGATAATCTCCTTAATTTGCAGTTGTTCCTGATTTCGTAACCAAAACAGATTCTACAGTTTTTGAATCATGTTTTTTGTACGGAATATACCAACCATAGTAAGAGCTCTACTTATTTTACGCACACTTTTGTCTCTAACTCTTTTGTTATATAGCCAATTTCATATGAAGCTCATAACCCATAGTTATACTCCTCAGTTAAGTGCAATAACTTGAAGTTATAAATGTTATATATAAAACTTGACTCGATCCACTACGCATTTTACCCGCCTTATTATAACATTTTCATGCACTTATCTCCTGCATGGCCATTGTGTCAACATGCCTCCGGCTCAGTTTAAAATTTTAATGTCAATTACCCGGGAGCATTTTTTATATACTGTACGAGTTGATGACATACTTTTACCAAATGACCCCAACGCAGCACATGTTTGACTCCTGCGCCCAATGCGCGCCGGCAATGTTTATCAGTTTTTCACCTTTCCGCATTTAAAGACAAAAGAAACAGATGCCAAACATATTAAAAACCATGTCAATGGTATTCTCTCGCGCGCACCTGACAGGACACACACGCAGCGCGCCACGCCCACAATTTACACTTGACTTTAACGTCATTAACACACAGATACACATATATACACACACACGCACACACACTATCAGGTCTGATGCAGTTGTATTTTATTTCACTTTTTGTTGGTTTATGTTAACAGAAAAAACAATCTGCGTTCGACGAGAGAGAGAGAGAGAGCGAGCGAGAGAGTGAATGTATCTCAAAAGTAGCTGATGTGTGTGTGCATTGACATGTGCGTGTGGCTGGCATGACACTTTGGCTGTTTGAAATACTCAGGATCGGAGACGGTAAACGGCTCAGATTCCGTACTCAGGCTGAAGCTCAAAAATTAAACTCGGTTTTCAGCTGCTGTCAGTGTCAACATCCTGCTGCTGCTGTTGCTGCTAGCAAAAGTGAACGTTTATATATTTTACTCTTAATGTTGTGTGAAACAATGCGTGAAATTTTCATTCAAGTGGCATACCACACTCGATAAACCTCTGATGTGGGTGTGCGTGTGTGTGAAAGAATGTGGGCGAGTTAAGAAGCAAATGAAATGAGGTTAAGACGTGAGAAGTGTTCATAACCCATGAAAGAACAGAGAGAGAGAGAGAGAGAGAGAGAGAGAGAGAGAGAGTTGGTAAAGAGTATAATTATTATAAATATTAGTTCATGCAGTTCTCAGAATTTAATAGAATATAAAATTAATATAAAGTATTATACATCCTCAAGAACTGCAGATTCTTTAAAGATTATGCTCTACCCTTAGATAAGCTATCCTAGTTGACAAATTCGTTCCACTATTCAAATACCAATACCATGACAATTACCTGCTGAGCCATCATTTAGCCCCGACAAAAACCCAAACGAAAACCCATTTGCAACTTATTTGGCAGGAGAAAATTCAACTCAACTCAACTCAGCTCTGCTCGCAGTTTTGGCCAATTTACTTAATGACAACTTCTTGGCAATTTTGGAGGCCAATAAATTGCTTTAATTACCCCATTTTAAAGGCCAATTCAATGCGAGGGCCGAGGCAGCAGCAAGAGGAAGTGTTGGGATTGTAATGTGCATGTAAGTTGGCGCCAGAGCAATTTGGCCAGATGCTGCTCCCAGGGCACTGAAACACGGTAGATAACACTCAACATCAACAGACCATCAATAAGAGGAAGAGAGGAGAGTGAGAGAGTGAGAGTAAGGGGACACTGATGGACAGACAGAAGAGAAGAGTTGAATGAAGATGGACAGCAGCTGTATAAGGCTTAATATAGAGTTGGAGAAAAGGAGGAGCAGGAGGCACATCAGAAGGAACAGCAGCTGCTGATGCTGCCTTGCTGCTGGCAATTGAGCGACTGTTGCATACCTGGCACTGTATACGGTGATGGATGCGACGATGGCAGCCAATATGCTGAATTTATTGGCGGATAGGATTTATGCGTGGCATGCAACCTGGAGTTGGTTGCCAGAAGCGTTGACGACAACGAGAACGACGACAACGGTGACGATGACGATGGCGATGACGATGACGATAACGATGTAGCAGCCGATGCTGATGCCGATGCCGATGATGTGGAGGACAATGCCGCGATGTCGCTATTATTGGATAAATTCTCAATTATTGACGATAATTGACTGCTGCTGCTGCTGTTGATGCTGTTGCTGGCGTTGATGTTGCTGGTGTGAATGTTGTTGTTGCTGCTGGCATTGCCATTCTCTGCAGCGCCGCCTTCGCTATTTACGAAACCAATTGCAGTTGAATTATTTATCATGTCAGTTGGCGGAGATGGCAACGACGAAGAAGAAAAAATTCTTGAAAATACTTTACACTTATTTACACACACACACGCACACATACACACAAATAGAGAGCGAGTGAGAACACACACACACACACAGAGACAGAGGTGAGCGTTAAAAAACACAACAATTGTAGTGCTCGAAATGCCTTTTGTGTAGAGTACGAAAAAGAAGTGTATAAAAGTATCTCGAGCGAGTGGAAAATTCGTTAAGTAAATATCATAAATATTAAAGACGACTGCGTTGACTTTCAAACAATTAGCGTCAGGTTAACACTTTTTGCTGTTTATTGATTTTTCCTTAGATTCGATTCGATTCGATTCGACTCTTGATTATTATTTATAGATTTTTGATTGATTAAAAACACGCAACGTTCTAGCTTTTTCTCATTTTTTAGCCACGCACAATAACAACTTTTTGGTTCGATTTGGTTCATTCGAATATGACGTTTAACGTTTAACAATTAAAGAGCAACAAATAATAAATATTTTTCAACTTTTTTCTTTCTTTGCTATTTAACAACAATTAACATTTAGTTTTATTTTTTGCTTCTTTGTCAGAATTGCACTGCGTTCGCACTTTTAGCGTGTGTTGTTTTCTTTATTTCTTTCTTTTTTTTCGTGGCTTTTCGCTCTTGCTGGCTGTGGTTCTAGACAGGCGCTGGCATCGAGTTTTCCTTCGGTTTGCAGGCCAGTCGTTTGTCATGGGCTGCTTTTATAGATCGAATAGATCGATTTGACTTGCAGCTATATATAGTTATAGATACGCAGACAGACTGACAGACATATAGACAGACAGGCAGGCAGGCAGTTGGATGTCAAAGCAGGCGGCAAAAGGCGCTCAAAGAATTAAAAGAATTGATTTGTAAACTGAACAATAAAATCGAATGAGGTATTCGGCATTTAATTGCAGAGCGCAAGAGTAAGAGGGACAGAGAGATAGAAATATAGAGAGATATAGAGATCTTTGAGAGATATTTAGCTGTGTTTTTAACTTTATAGGGTGGGTCATGGTTTCAGTTTGCAGCAAAAATCTCAATTGCGCAGGTATAGAGAGAGGATAGAGAATAATTTAAAAATAAATAAAATGCATAGAGAAAGTGAGATATAATATATTCTAAATGTTTCGACTATAAAACGAATAGTTCAATTAGGACTAAAAACCTTATATTGCTTACATTTTCACTTAAACAAAAGAATTTTGAAAACAAGTATACTAGACTGTACAAACATATAAATGCAAATCAAATTTATATTTGAAATCGTTAATAAAGAACTTGAAAATTTAAAGTCCAAAGTAATAGAAACAATATTTTATTAAGCCTCTGGGCTTGGCATAAAAATGAAAAAAGGTATGGAAAATATAATTTAAAAAAAAAAACAATCAATATAAATAAAAAATAAAATAAATCAAAATTGTGTAAGAATTTGAAGTTTGTAAGCATTTTTATAGCAATAAATTTACTTCAGTTAAATAACCCCCTATATATAACTAAAATATATAATTCATTTAAAAATCTAGCCATATTATATACAATTAAACATTATTTCTTGATCGTTTTTCCACTCAGTATGAGGCAAAACTCAGTGACCATTGCACTCATTATAAATGTTCTCCATTGAAGTTCAAATGGATTTACTGGGGTTTAAAGTCTGTTAAGGTAAGTACATTTTGTGCAATTAGTGGAGCATGGTCACTATCTAAACAATCAACTAGCCATACTTAATACCTATAAATACTAATTGTCACTAGATTCGCAACTCACATAGTTGGCTTCTTCCAATCACGCAAACGCTTAATAGCTTTTGCATTTAAAGGTCTTGGCGCGAGTCACCCTGTTGATTGGTTTTGGCTTTGCTTTTGTTTTTGGCTTCACTTTTGTGGCATGCGTCGTTGCACAGCGATTAAAATTTAATTTCAGACTAAATCGATTTATTTTTGATTTTTTATTTTTGTATTTTTTTTTTTTCAATATATCTCTACGTATATATACAACACATTGTTTTTCACTTTTCCCCAGCGGCCGGCGGCGACATCGACTGGCACAACAATGAAGCCGAAGAGCATAAAAAACGCGTAGTATTGGCAAAAATCAAATGGCTAAAAATAAATTGACATCAATCAGCGGCACGAAGGGGTCGAGCGGGCCGAGCGGGCCGAGCGGTGCATTGGCAGCAATGCAACTAATTAAGCGACGTCACATGCAACACAAACAGCGACAACAATGACAACAACAACAACGACAGCGACAATTGAAACATCGGATACGTCGCGTATTTTTGGTATTTAAATATCAAACAAAACCCGCCGTAAAAAAAAACGAATGTGAAAATACAAAATATTGGAATTTATTTCGGGATGCTGCGATTTGCACCGTTCGACGCTTTGGCTGCAACTGACAACAGAACGTTTTATCATCGACTTTGCTCAGCTCAAATGCAAACTCAAACAAACAGCTCAAGATGAGCTCAAAGCTCAGCTCATCTCATCTCAGCATTATCATCAACTGCGACTACTAGATGTCAAAAAGGTTCTGGGCGGACATAACTGGAAAAACTTGATTTACAACTTGTTGTCTCTAGTGTTGCTGCTGCTGTTGCTTTTGCTATTGTTGTTGTTGTGAAATTGTTGCGCTCTTTTTTAAATGACTTTTAATGTTAGTTTCTTGCTTTTATGTATTTCATTTCGTTCATTTGCAAGTCTCTCACTTGTTGTTGTTATTGTTGTTGCTGCTGCTGCTAATGAGTTAATTAACACATTTTGCTGGGTGATTTTTTAAGGTGAACTTCGTAACAGAGTTGCGTTGCGTGTGCGCTAATTATGATTAGAATCAAAATGTGAGAATGCGCACAAGAAAGATTGAGATCAATATCAAAATTTATATGTATATATTAGAAAATAGTTTAAGCAATGCTTAAGAAGGTAGCGATTGGTACCTTAGCTTTAATTGGCAAAGGAATTTTTGGAAGTTTTGGAGAACTTAAGAAAAATAACTATAAATTATGCAGTAGAGATTACTCTTTAGACAAGCGATACCCCTAATTCTGACATATAATGGGAAAGTAAATATTTTAATACATAATACTATCTCTTAGAGTTGAGTTCATAACAGCAGAACTTTGGGAAAAAGAAATAAAAATTTGGTAACATGGCTCACTCAACTAAAACAAGCTAACAACCAGAGCATAGATAATGTTGATCTCACAGATAACGTATTGAAATATATAACGCCAATATCATATAACGAATGTTGAGTTCAATTCGATTTAAAAAAGAAAAACTCCAAACTAAATTATAAACAGATACCTAAACAGAGCTAAGGCCAGCTAAATCGACTTATTATATCACTAATAAATTAAGCAGTTTTTTCTTTAACGTATACATTATATTGTTAATTCTCAATCAACCAAGCTTCATAGCAATCATTATAAACACTTAGCATGACTATTACATCCTCTCTCATATCAAATATGACACTGTCATCAAATTCAGCTTCAGTTTAACCTTTGTTCTTCACGTTCTATCCCCCTCTCTCCTCTCACTCTCCCACCACTTTCATTGATTTCCCTAGAATATTACAAAAAAAATGAAAAATAACCTAGTAAAACTGGCAATGAAATATGCCAATATAAATTTTATACAAGTTGGCTCAAGGTTTCTGAAACGATGACGGCTTCTTTTGTGCTTCTTCGACCTCTTCACAATTGCCTTCCGGTAATTTCTAGCCACATTTTACATTTCAACGCGACAACACTCATACATAAACACACACACACTCTCGCTCATTTATATGTACTTGACTTGCCATAATGGCTAATTTGAATTTTTATCATGTTTACAAGCAAACAATACGTGCATCATCATCGCAGAGGAAGTCAAGAGACGTTCCTCGCTCTATCGCCCCCTCCCCTTCGTCCTCAGTCTCACTGTTATTCAGTTTCTCTACTCGACAACATTTGCATATCGATTTCATATGCGGCAATATTCCCCACTCTACGCCAAATGCAAATACAATCCATTTTGAATATTTTCTTGGGAACGCGCGAGCAAGAGATAGATTGAGAGAAAGAGAGAGAGACAGAAAGCGAACGCGCGCGCCTTCGCAAATTGTGTGGAAAAACCATGAAAATGTTAACATGTCTGCCTTTTTGCCCATTTTCCAGTTGCTTACTGCATTTCTGGCGCGCCCTCAAGTATGCAGCGCCAAAATTCAACAAGACCAAACAAAAAAAAAAAACATTTGACATTACGTATTTGCAAATTTAATAACGCCCTTGCAAAATGAGCGGGTGTTCAGAAAATGGAGATGGAGAGTTTAACTGACTAAGCAATACGCTGTTCAGAATTATTAGAATAGAAAGAGAGAAGATTGGACTGGAAAATCTTCAAATATGTGGATGACTCTACTTAGCTTAGCATGTGAAACTAAATGAATATTGATTGTAGTAACATAAAACAACTTCAATATAATTAACAAACAATGTTTAACAATATGAATATAGCAAGAACATATATGGGCTGAATAGCTACGAAACTGTCAGAATAAAAAGTGGTTTCAAGAGTATGGAGGAAAGGGTTAAAGTGCATCCATAATTATACAGTAAACGAATCTGGGTATATCTATTCTATATTTATAACCAAAAATATCTAATGATACTAAAAATATCTAATGATATTATTTCAACTATCATTCTAAGAGATAGCAAATATTCCTGCAAAATTTAACTTAGGTTAAACTTCTAATATGAGTCTTTTATCAATAGGCAATTGATGGAAACCTGAAGTCCATACACAATTATTGCAAAATTTATATCAACAGACAATCGATAAAACAATTGTAATAACTTTTGATAGCAAATAAAAATTGAATTCATTGAGAATCGGAAAAGACTAGATTAATTCAAGCAAAAATATCTTTTCCAGATTATTACATTGAATGAGAAAAGTGAGACTAAAGAGAAAGCACTCAATATCTTACTTAACAATTGTGATCAATCTTTCTGAAAACCCAATATTTGTTTCAAAAATCTATATCTTTTTCAATTTATTGCGTCTGTCAACCTGTACCACAAAATCAAGCTACGCTCTCTCACAGCCCGTACAGCGTATACGAAAAACTGACGCCAGCAACTTGACATCGTCTCTGGTGGCGCTTCGTCGTTGTCTCTTTGAAGTTTGCTCGCATGCAAATTGCACTGATTACCACGTTGCACTTTTCTGTTCCCTCTTCCCCTATCCCTCCCATTTCTCCATTTCTCTTTCGCTCTTTGCTTACACATTTGATTTGGTTGCATTTTGTCTGGCACTTTTCATGTTTTCTACTTAAGTAAACCTAACGCAAATCGCCTTCATTGCAGACACTTTTTCTTCACTCTATTGTTCCGCTGTACTCTTCCAAGCCCCAATCTTTTTTGGCCAGTCCGCGCTTTTAACACTTGATGTATTTATGTACCCCTCTCTCGCCCTCTGCCCCATTACTGTCCTTTCTTTGTTTTGGCTTGCAGTTTATGGGGCAGGGTCAGCGTCATAAAATTTAACTGCATTTACTGCAATTCAAGTGGAAATGAGGCGCCATTTGTTGGGCCCTCAGAAGGCTAACTGAAATTTGTAATAGCGTGTTGGCTTCTGCGTCTTATTACAAACAAGAGGGTGCCTCGCATTGTACTTAAGTATAATAGCTTTCACATAGGGGGTGGATGGTGCTGATCTAAAATGTTTGATAGCTTTATGGCTTACAGCGCAAATAGAATGTTTTAAGTTTGGATAGAGAGATAGTTCAATTTGATAAATGTTAATTATGGCAATGCAGTTTTGAGAAAATTGGAGTTCTAGAAATAAGTTTATATAACATAATACATAATTGATAATTATATAATATTCTATATACATATATAGTATATATAATATTATATAATTAACATTTATGAAAAGGGAAGAAATTGATGTGTTCATTAATTCCTTGTGTATTTCCATTATAAAAGACAAATTCTTTTACAGATATAGTTTTTTCGCAACTAATCTCTCATTTTCATATTCAAAGCATTACCCAACACTAACTTACTACTCTGCTGACTAAGGATAAGACACAGCAGCTCATAGCCACACTCAAACGAGACAACTGGAACACTTGCTCTACTCTATATATATATACATATAAATTATATACATACACATACATATATACACATATATTTGTATTCACTTTTCAAGCTGCAAAGCTCTTCAGACGAGCCCTTAGCCCGTGCCTGAACTGAAAATAACAACAAGAATTGCACACGAAACCCAAAAACCAATCAAAGGTTGCTGCTGCCGCCGCCTGCTGCTTTGGCGACGACTGCCAAAATGTATGCTACACTTTCTGCGACAGCAGCAGGAGCAGGACTATAAGCAGCGCCAGCAGGATCCGCAGCAGGAAACAAAACTCGGCGACTCACTCAAGCATTTTATTAAATTGCCACCTTCCGTTTGTTGTTACGTTGGCTCCAACAACTGTTGTCTGCAACTGTCTTTTATTTTCGATTTCTAGGCATAAACCAACACACAGTTTTACCCCGCCAACCCCACTCCGATTGTAACATCAAAAAACAAAAAATACAAAAAAAAAAGAAGGGAGGAAATACCAGAGGAATATTTCTGCCATCTTTTTCTATTATATCGTTTCCGCTGTTTGGCATAAATTTTTGTGCGGCGGCGGCGGCCAAAGCAAAACTTTTTTTTTCGTTATTTTTTATGCTTATTGCAAGTTTTCCCTCAGTTTTTTTTTTTTTCTTTCCATCTATCTGTTATTTTTGAGGTTGAAGTGCCAAAGCACACGAATACCAAATACAAAATACTAAAAACAATAAAAAATCAACTACAAGGCAAGCGGAGAATTCAAAACAAAAATAAAAAAACGGAAATCGTCTAGTTTTTGGCTTTGCGGCGATATTGAAATGCGATTGCGGCAGAGACTTTAGTATATGCACATAAACTTTATATATAACAGATATATAATATATATATAAATATCTTTGTATATATGTCTATATATACATGTCTATAATGCGGCAATTGTTGGAGTTAGTCCAAAATGCATTTGCATTGCCATCGCTTTAGGCGCATTGCGGGCGTTTCGCCTTTTAAGCTTATCTAAAATTGAAATTCAAACAAATCAGAAAAAAAGCTTTTAGTTGAGGTAATTATATAGCTGCAGGAAGCCAAGCTTAAAGGCTATCAACTCAGCATTGCATTAGTTAAAAATGGTTTATTTGACTGTTATATGTATTTGATATTATGATGACAATTCTATAAACTCATATATTTGCTAACCAACGTAAACTCTAGAATTTATGTTGCCAATTGGCTTCAACTCTGCAAATTATTCTAACTCTAATTAGCTAAACTTTTAGCGCTAATATTCATTAAAACTGTGTACATTCCGTTATTAAAAGCAGCCAAAAAAATGAAGAAGAGATTTCGTGACAGTAAAATTAAGCATACGCCATGCCGAACAAGCGTAATTACACGCATAGCAAGAGAGCGCGGAAAAGTGGGCGGAAAAGCGGATGCAGCTGGCAGAAGCCGCATGTCAAAAAGTTTCTTTGCTTCTTTTTTTTTTTTTTGGTTGCACTCTCTCGTTCAGCTGGCAGCAAACGCTACAACTTGTTAACAATACGCGCCGCTAGAGGTCGCCAATTAAAAAATTTCCAAACGCCCATTGCATGCAACATGCCTGACTGTGTGTGTGTGGGTGTATGTATGTGTGTGTGTGGAAAAGTCAACATTTTTGTGGTCACTTAAGCAGATTAATTTCATGGGTATAATTAAAAGAAGAAGCCGCTACAAGCGAGGCCGAAAAAGAGAGAGGGAGAGATAGATAGAAAGAGAGAGACAAAGAGAGCGCGCTGTTAAGTTGGCAAGGAAAAAAAAAATTAACATATATTAAATTTTTGTGCACAAAACTTTTTTTTAACCCTGTTAAACAATTTTGCAGCGCGGCGCACATAATTGATGGTTTTTAATTAACTGCCAAGTGACCGACACGCAACTGACAGAAGGCCAAAAAATAAAAAAAAAAAACCTGAAGTGGCTTAAAAAAAAAAAAAAAAAAAATCCGTTAAAATGTTTAAACTGTGTGGCCTGTCCATCGAGCAAGACACATGAAGGGGATTGCGCCTGATTCTGGGTGGCAGCAGCAGTGGCGTTGCATGCCCCAATACATTGAAGTTGCAAACAAAAGCTGTCAAATGCAGCTGCACTCGCTTTTAGGCCGAGTCAAACATTTGACGTGCAGTTTTGGAGCAATAATTGTAGACGCACAGTTTGGCGAAATATATATGAAGCTTATTTAAATATTAATTCAACTTTGACAGCCAGTTAGCTGACAGTTGAAACTAGCACTCACTGTTAATCGAATTAAGCTCGCATTGCAAAGCTCTCGCCTCACATATCACCGTCAAAGTTAAGATGTGTTGACAGGCGCACACACGCGCTGAGCGTAAAATTAGTGAAATGTGAAAAAAATAGCATATATATATGTATATAAACCATGTCAATTGGCTTAAAAGCCATTTGTCAGTTTAGCTTTCGAGTACTATTAAACAGATCGAAAAAAAATTAATTTAGCGAGATTTTTCTATTTTATTTTGGTAATTGTGAAAAAGCTGAAAAACTCTATGACGCTGAAAAAACTCAGAAACATTGTTTGAACTCATTTAACTCTTGACATCAACATTTTATTTTTCACTTATAAGTCAGACTTATAAAGGGAAAAACTCCACATTTTCCTTTAAATAACCGTCAAAGTGTTTGTTAAGCATAAGAGATAAGTAAAAAAAAAATTAAAATCAATATAATTGTTGACTTACAGTGAAATCACTTTCACGTTAAGAAAATACATTTCGAGTCGACTTTACATTTAACTTTTAGTTCAAAGTGATTGTGAAGGACGTCCAATACCTATTATTGCTATTCTATAATTGATTTTGATAATATACGAATAATTACCCAACATTAAAGGAAGCTTAATATATATATAAGAGCTATTCCATAACTTCAACTCAAAATTAAAGGAAGCCCAAAAATATTATAACTTATGATCAATATATATTTTTTAACTTACCATTTCGATTTTCACTATCGGCGGGTTTCATTTGTATGGGATGATACATCTGTAAGTAGCAAAATAAAAAAAAAGATACAATTAATATTTTTATACAAATAAATTTTAAATAATTTATAAACAACTCTTTACTTTCAACATAACTAAACCTCTTTTCTTGAAACATACCTAAGCTCTTCTCTTAGTCCTCTTCTAAGCACACATATTACTTATTTGGACTTCATTTATATTTGATTTTTCTTTTGTGCCATCCCTTTAGGGCTTCTACTTTTTACGCTTTGGCTAGCTGCTAACAAAATTCCAAGGATTTGGCCAACCTAATTTGCCGTGTTAATCACATTTGATATATTGTGGCGCTATATAAACGACGCAGTCAGCGATTAATTTGACCAGCTCTTTGGCGCAGTGCAACCAGCCAAAATTGGACAACTTAGTCCCAACAGACGCGCGCTCTATATACATATAGATACACACACATATATATGTATATTTGTGTATGTTTGTGTGTGTAAGTGAAGTCCATTTAGTTGGCGCTGCAGCGTATGCCCCTCGCTTCAGTTTATTTTTTTTTTCGCTTTTGATAGGCGCTTAAGCTGCATAATGAATGAATGCAGCAAAGAGCCGACAAGCTGCTTCTAACTGGCCGCCAAATCCTCGACTAAAGCCAAACACATTTATTCAGCGGTCGCCGAGAAGCAACAACAACAACAACTTTGACTCTTTCTCCCGCTCTCCCTTTCTCATTCTCTCTCTCACTCTCTCTCTGTCCTGTATCTATCTCAGTCGTTGCCGTGAAAATCCTAAAATATGCGTTCGCATTTCCCTATTTTACGCCAAGTTGCTGCAACGTTTTAAATGTAATTTTTCGCACAGCGTCTTCTAATTAAAACAAGCTTAAAGCGCCCGCAAAACGTGCCGCAGCACGAGGTCAGGGGTCAAGGAGGATGGCCGAGGGAGCCCAAACGAGGACGCATGCCCCAGCACTTCCGTCGCCAAGTCTGCGCGGCTAATGGCCCGTGATTTATTGGCAACGACAACAGTTCACGTTTATAAGGCAGCCGCGCGTCCTTGTACGCAACACCCTTTCTCGCATTTCTCTCTCCCTCTATTCGCCTCTCTTTCACTCTGTTGCCTACTCCTAGGCGCTCGTAAATAATACACGCAACGCGACTTCTTACAAATTGCAGTCCAAGTCAACCTGTTCCCAGCCAAGCTACTTCTGCTTGCCCCTTTTGCTGTTTTTTTATGGCCACGCCACGCCCCTTTTTATTTTTAGCAATTTCTTTCTTTTCATTCAGGAAGTACCAATTACGAGGTCAAGTCAATTGCAGTTGCTCTGAATACTCCCTTTGGTATTAGACTTCAAATGCAATGCAATTTTGGGCTAATTACCTCAAGTTTTATTAGTTCAAATTTGTGGTTCCTAATTATTTGCTGTTATTCAACACTGGTGACACTTATATATGACAATTTAAGGACTATATGTATAGTTTGTAGTAATAGTATTCATAAATTGATTACATTTGAAGCGAATAATTTAATATCATCTTAAGGCTTGACTATCAATTACATATCCATAGCATTATTATCTAACACTAGCTGTAAGTGTTGCATAACCCCTATTATGAATTGAAATTTCTATGTTTCAAACATTTATTTAAGAGTTTTCTTTAGCAATATCTAATCCGCTATGTCCAATAACATCATTTTAGCTATGACGCCTATGCAGTGTTGTAAAATGTCATATATATTGCCAAATTCTGTAAAACATCCAATGAAAATCTTCTACGTTTATCCCAAGATATTATTCATAGCTTCTACATTAAGAGAAAAATAATTTATGTATTCAATTTGCTAGTAAATAAATCAAATATAGTTGCATCACTTGTACCAAACATTGTAGTATTGTAAAACGTTACAAATACCACTCAGTCAACTCCTTAGCTATTCCACATGCATAATATAGAAAAGAGTAGCAAGAAATGTTTTAAACTAGTTCTAACAGCTGTCAGTTTAGCAAATTTCCATGGGAAATATTGTCAATTGCTGCACATGCAGCAGAAATGGTCACAAACCAAATCGAAAGCTCTGCCAATTTCTGTGCAGTTGCTTAGCTGCCTCTAACCCATATCTAACCCTCTAAGCCTTCCGCCTTTTTAGAATTTTAGCTGTGCCTTTCAATAACAATTTTGTAAAATAAATATTGTCGTCGCGCAGCTGCACAATTTTTATTCCTTCCCTTAGTTTTTTCCTTTTTATTTTTTTGGCAACGCCAACGACATGCACAAGCTATGTCAAATTTTGAGCGCCTGACACAAAGCATTGTTATGTGTAGCTTTGCATAACCTAGCCCAACATACGTACCCCATTTTTCTTCTTTCCCAGCCAACCACTCCGCCTCTCCTTGGAGCACCTACATGACATACCAAACAATAATATTCATGCTGATTTGATGGCGCAATAGAAAAATCGAAAAAAAAAAAAAAAACTGTACAACTCGAAATGTTGTACGTTTTTCGCTGACGTTGTCTATGCTAGCCCTTATGCATAACCCTCTACCCTCTACTAACCCACTCCCTATCCCATTGTTGCTTTAGCTTGCAGCTCCCAAGCGCAAATTGACATTTTTGTGCCTGTGGTTTTGGTTTCTTTCCTTAGCATAAACTTTCGACGCGTGCTAACAATTTTTGTTTCGTTTTTCTTCATTTTTATTTCTATTATATTTTTTGTTTTCTTTTACACTCTTTTTTCTGTTGCATACTTTTCAGCTACCAGGACACAGGGCTAAACTTGGAAATTACTTGCATTTTATAGTGATTGGGGTGGTTGGAAGGGGCCAAGAAACTTAGAGCGTATTACGATATAAAAAAAAAACTATTGGAAAATAGCAAAATAAGTGCAATGATTTCTATGCCCTGTAATGATGGACAATGGAAGTATATGGGTTTGTTATTGTATAATAAGTCTTTCTATATGCAAGGAACAAAGATAATATACTATAGTAAATATCATCTGTTAGACAGTAATAATCCTTTATCGGAATTTGTATTAAATCTGAACAAATGAATCGAATGCTTCAATAACGGAATCCTACCATTTGAAAGGGATTGATGTTATATGAAGTTTATACAAATTTCTAATTTACTAGAAAAAATTTAGATTCGATATTACATAAATACATTACAATCTCTAGACTCCAATCTGTGAACTTAAATTCTTCAGTTCTACTAAATTAGCTGAAACCAAAACCTTAATAAACTTTCAATTGTTTATACCTCTCCTCCATAGGTTAGTCTCCATTTGTCATTTAAATATGTTTTTAATTTCTCACAGTGTAACTACTGCTAATTTGAAAGTATTCAACTCAGTTCACTCTATCAATGTTATTTTATTTTTGTCTTGCAGCAACAATCAAAAGTCAAATTAACAGGGTATCATGCGTTAGTTCTACCTTTCCATTAAAAATTTTATTTATTTTTTTTTTATATATATTTCGTGCAAGGTTTTTCTGCCGCGTCATGACTGTGTCAGTCCGTGCGCCAGTCAATCTGTCAGTCACGCAGTCTGTTAGCCATAATGAAGGCAATGCGATGCTGAAATTCCAGCCAGCTTTATTTCACTGCTGTTGTTGCTGCTGCTGCTGCTGCTGCTGTGTTGCATGAATGCGTTTATGATAAGTTGATGTGGCAGACGATTTTTCGTGTTGCAGCGTCAGCAAAAAAAAAAAGAAAAAAAAACAGAAAAAAATGTTTTCCAATTAAAAGCTAAAATGCCGTCTAAAATACTAAAATAGCTCTCGACCCCCTTTGCCCTATTTCTACTCCTACTCTCTCCCCCTAACTAATCGCAAGCAATAAATGTCGCAAAATGTAAAAAATATGCTAAAAATAAAGCTGGGAAACATTCAACTTACCCCACTCAGCGTTTTCACATTGTGCAGTGCGTCCTGAGCTTTCAGTGCGGCGCGGCGCGTATAAAATGTCACAAAGCAGCAGCCTGCAAAAGAGAGAGAAAGAGAAGAGAGTGAGAATGAGAGAATGAGTGAGTGAGCGAAATATTGAGATTAGCATAAGGGTTAAATTGGAGTTTATTTTCAACGACGTCAGAAAAAGGTGGCGAAGAAATTATGAAAATTATTATTATTAGCAGGCAGGCGAAATAGAGGCAAGCGCACAGGAAGCAGCAGAGAGAGAGAGGGAGGAGGGTGGAAAGAGGAGACCAAGGGGCAAGGGGCGAGTGGCACAAATGTGGCAACATGGCAACACTAAATTAAACATTATGACCAAAGCCTCGGTGTTCGCCTTGCTGCCGCTCGAGCCGAGCAACAAATCTGTCGCGGGTTTGGTGTGTTACACCCTGTGTGGAGAGGGGGTGGACTGCGGTTGGGGTGTGTTTGGGGCAAGTGTTTTAGGTGTTGAAGTTTATGTAGGGCTCGTTCCGGGTAGCAAGCATATTTGAGCAGCCATGCGATACCTACTAAAGCCAGCCATAATTTGTAGCGGTAACAAACGCAACGATTAAAATATTTTTGGGGTTACAAAAAAAAATTTTTTTTTGTAAGATACTAACCCTAAAAATTAATGCATTATTTAATTAAAAATAATGCAAGTATGCACAATTTGCATAGATTTTAATTTTTAATTTAAAAAAACATTAAGTAAATTTCTTTTATTAGGGAAACTTGGAGAATCAGATACAAATTTCAATTTAATTAAAATATGTTGATTTTCAATTGAAAATCAAGAAAACTTTTAAAATTTGGTATAGAAACCTTAATATAAATAATAAATTTTAATTTTTAATTTTTAAACACATTAGGGAAATTTCATTTATTAGGGAATATGAAACACAAAATAAAGATTTTAATTTAATTTAAATCCATTTCTTTTTAACTAAAAAAGCATATTCCTTATATTTATTTTATAAAGCAAAGTGTCAAATTTAAGTAAAAAAGCCTAAATATAAATAATAGATGTTAATTTTTAGGTTAGGTTATTTGGCATTCTCTATTCAGCTATAATCGAAAGTCAGACGAAAATATGCGTGGTTCTCAGGATTTGTGTTCTCGTATGCCCAGTTTTAATTTTTTATTTATTTTTTTTTCTATTCCCACCAAAATCTGTGGCTCAAACTATAGGAAAGTAAAATAAAACCCTAAGCGTCCGTTGAATTTCATTTCCGGCTCGCGCACTCGCACACATACATATTTTCCATTTAACGTGGCTTGTTTTCCATCCCCCCCATCATACTGCCAACTCTCCCAACTCCCCGGCTCGTTTGTAATGGAGTCCATTCGAAATTCTGGCCATTGGATTCTGGGATTTTGGCCTGGCCGCCAAACTGTGAGTGGAAAACTTAATATGGCAATAGTTGCATAATGCAATTACCGGCCATATCGACTCGACGCTCGGCTTTGCCCAAGCGTAATGCGTTGCGGTGGACATGGCTCACACAGCCCTAGTTCTCTCTCTCTCTCTCTATTTGCATGTGGGTGGGGATTTGTCGCAGCACACACACACACACACACACACATACACCTGCACCAGCACTTGGGTAATTCAATCTGTCGCAGTTTTTATGCCGTCGCCGTCGTCGTCGTCGTCATCGCCGCACACACGGCCGTTTTTCAGAATTTTTCACATATTTGCAAATATTTTCATTTCTCGTTTTGCGTTTTTTATATCCGGTGCAGGTTTAGAGAATGAGAAAGAGAGCGAGAGCGGGCGAGGCATAGTGGATGCCGACGCCAACGGCGTCGCAGCGGATGTGTGAGAATTATGCGTTTTTTTTTTGTGCTTTGTTAACTGTACTGAAAGTTTAAAGCTTTTAAAGTTTGTGTAATGCAAACACGAATTGCGTATTACAGCGATCTTTTTAGCTAATGTTTTAAAGCTTTAAAAGCTCATTCCTAGAATGTTATTAGTGATCTAACAAAAATCAGTTTAAAAGCTTTTTGTTTGTTAGGATTCAGACTTGACAATGAATATTAAAGAAATCGCAGCTCATAAACTACAGGAAATGAGAACGACTAAAGAAAGTTTTGTTTTGAATTATGAAAGCTTAGTAAAAGCTCGCATATATTATAAAAGGCTGATGTCTTTCAAGTATAAAGTTTTTTGCTTTTATGTATTGGGACTTTAAAGCTTACTTGTACTATACCATTACTGATCTAACAAGAAGCAGTTTAAAAGCTTTTTTACAGTTTTTTAGCATTAGACTAGACCATGAAGGATAAAGAAGTCAACGTTCAAGAAATCTGAACTTAGAAACTACAGCAAATTTAAAAATGTTCTCTCGAAGTATGAAAGCTTAGTAAAAGCTCTTAATAATTAATGTTATTTGTCTATACATATACAGCTATTAATTTTATTTGTATATAAAAAAAAATTATAGCTTTAGACTTATTTAAGTTCTCATCGTATCAAGTTTGCTAAATCTAATGCTTAAAAGCTCACTTCAAGATTAACTTTTTGGAAAAGCTGCAAAACTAATTAAAACTAAACTAACTCAAATAAACGTTTGGTATTTCCTTTGCTGTTCAATCTTTTAAGTTTTCTGCGTTGAATCAAACAAATATCGCATTTCACTTAGCTCCAAACGAAATCAAATCAAAGCGAAAAAGTAGTAAAGTGAGGGAGAGAGAGAGAGACAGAGAGAAAGAGGACGAAATGTAACTTGTGCAATCGCAGATTAAATATCACTTAAAATTAAACTAGCGTTAAATGTAACAAATGAAAGAAAATCGAAACGATTTCCAAATGCAATAAAATATTGTGCAAGCGAAACCAAAGACGAAAACCAATCGCGCGATAACGAAGAAGCAGAAGAAGAGTAAGAAGACGACAGGCAGGCAAGCAGGCAGACCAAGGCAAAGCAAGGCAGAGAAGAGAAGCGAAATCTCTCAATTCCCATTATGTGCATGTCAACTGCAGTTAGAATCAAAGCGCCAAAACAAGACGCAAGCAAGAAGGGAGAGAGGAAGAGGGGAAGAGAGAGTGATAAGAAGCAGCAGAAGAGGTAGAGCAGAGTTGAGCTTTCGCTTGCTTGAGGGAACAATGCGATAAAGTAACAACAAAACCGGCGGCAGAAGCTGAAAACGACATCCAGTCACGTTTTTGGACAAAAACTTAATCCAGAAGCAACGGTAAAGGGGGCGGGACAGGACGAAAGGGATGGGGGCGTGCGTGTGTGTGTGAAAGTGGGTTGGATTGGATTTTAAGATGTGAAATCGAGAGCCGTCGCTGCCGCTTGGCTCAGACACACAACGTGCCAAAGTCCAGAAAAGGGGATAAAGCAAGGATATATACATAAAGGATGTGCCGGTCGCACACACGTAGACGCCGAGAGACAGATAGAGAGAGAAAGACTCGGGCATGGACAGAGCCAACAGGAAACGAATTAATCGAAGTTAAATAAATCAATGTCATTAAACTTTGGTGCAGAGATTTACTAGCTGACTTGGTATGCTCACTAAACAGAAAGAGACGGCAACACACACTGCACAATACACAACAACAACAACAACAGCAACACAAGGAGTAAAAGCAAACTGCAATTGCAATCGAATTTGGTTTATGCTCTGCTCTACTCTACTCCACTTTCCTCTCTCTCTATCCTTTCTCTCATTTCTTCTTCTTCCTCACACAGATAAAGCTCGACGTAGCGAAAGTGACAAACGTTTAGCAATAGTTCAGTGGGCGCCAAAAGTCATGACCAAAACCACAAAAAGGCTGGAAGGATAAGTAACAGGACTAACGAAGTATAAGTAGTCGACTAGCAAATACTCTGTAATTATATATAAATAATATAATACTATCAATATATTAAATAGAAATCAAGTTGATTCACTAACTATTCATTTTGATTGACTTGGAGTACAAATAACGTCAACTTCCATCACTGCCTACACACAAAACATTTACAGGGTAGCCAAGCACAAAACGGCTCTTTGAAATTGAAATGCTCTTTGAAAATTAAGTGAAATTTTATGCATTTTTCACGCTCCGCAAGCCGCTAAATAAAAATGTCAAGCACACAAAGTGGGCGAGCGTTAGCAGAGAGAGAGAAAGAGAGAGGGAGCAGATTGAGAGAAAGACAGAAACAGCAAGGCGGATGAAGTCGGCAGATAAGTAAGTGCGTTTCTTTTTCTATTTTAGGTGACAGCGGACAGCTGGCCAGGCACAGTTAGACGCAGAGCTTGACGCCGACAGCGCTGTGAGTGTGAGTGAGATGGCGAGCTTTACAAAATGAAGTTCTCAAGCACAGTAGGCGGAATAGAAAAAAAAAATAAAAAAAATATCTAATGGCCAAGAGAAGCAAAGCATATTTTTTCACTGCGACTGAATTATATTATTTCCTGTTTTTTTTTTTGTGTGATTTGGTCAGCATTTATATATAAGCCAAGTTTTTTTTTATGGTCATAAATCAAATTTATAGAAAAAGATATTCAAGAACTGAGTTTGGAGAGAGAGAGAGAGAGACAGTAAAAGCTCTTAAAAGCCTAAAGTGGATAAGCAAAAGTGAAACTATTTTCTGGATATAAACTATCGATGGCACTATCGTCACTATCGATGTTTCGACATTATATTATAAACTTAGAAGAGTTTAAGTATTTGTTGTTACATAAATCTTATATTATTAATATGAATTTGTACAATTAAATTTTAAAACTTTTGCCCACATATCTTTATATCATATATTTTCAATATTAAATACATACATATATCTAATAAATTTTAGAAATATGAATTTCTTTAATTAAATTTTACATTTCCTCTTACTTATCTATATATTAAATATATCTAATAAATTTAGGACACATAAATTATGGCAATTTCCTTTGGGTTTTCTAATTGAGTTAAATTTACCAAAAACAAAAAACGTTTAATTTATTTCCAATGTGTATAGTTTGTCATTCATTGACTAATTTATGGCTGACCCTTTTTCAAAACGCCCCTCGGCCCACGGTGCCACGCCCCCCACTTGAGAAACTTTGCCCAAAAACCCACAAATTTGAAACAACTTTTAAAGGTAGGCTCAACGTGGACAGGGAAAAGGCTCGTCAAATTAAACGCTTTGGCCAAACAAAGCTGTAAAAGCGCTTTACACCTGAACAAACAGTAAAGAGTAGCACAGCACAGCAGTTAGCCAGTCTCTCTCTCTCTCCCTCTTACTCACTCGCTCACTCTTCCAGTTGCTGCGTTTACCGCAAGCGCTAATAAATTATGAGTGGAGAGCTTAAACCTCTGCACAAACGCACCCTTCGCGTTCGCTATCTCTTTCGAACGCACAGTGGGCGAGAGAGAGAGGAGCCACAACATAACCGCAATAACAACACCCGCAAACAACATAGAAAATCCACTCGAAAAAGTAACTGGCCGCTAACGAAATTTAGTGTGAAAGAAAAACAAGTTTTTAGCCAAAAGGCATTAGCCCAGAAATAATAAAAGCGGAGTCGAAACTTTTGCCCAAACGAAAAGGAAATTTCTTTTTTTTTTTTTTTTGCAGTTTGTTTTTTAGCGGGCGGGGTTATTTACGACTTTCTGGTTCAGAGGTCATCGTCGCGCTTAAAAGTGTCATTTCCCATTTTGGGTAGCTGCAGCACGGCCAAGTCCTCTGTGCGCTGGCTTTTTGGCTAAGCGTTTCGCCATCAAAATGCAACAGAAAAATCCAAATTTGAAGCCATTGGCAGCAGTGCAGGGCAGAGAATGCATTGGGGATAGGGGGAATAGGGGAACTGCACTGCCAACTTTTTGTCGCAGCACAAAGGACCAAGGTACGAAACTAAAACTGGCCAAAACTAGGTTACAAGTCAGGCTAAATGGAAATGTTGTAGCAGGAAGTTGAAGCCAAAATAAAACTGCACATGAAAAGAAAAGGAAACGACTAAACAACGAAACTTCTGCAAGCGGCGAAGAAAGTACAAAAAAACTTTGTACCCTACTCCAGCGAATGTACCCTGTCATATGCGAGCAGAGGGTATATGGATTATCATATGATTGAGGCTTAAAGGCATACTAAGGCTTTATCTTATAGAAAATATCTATTGAACTAAGTATCTTTAATTGAAAGATTAATGTAAATCAAATAATTAAATAAAACATTTCTATTGATATTTTATTAATATCTGTTTTGAAGATTTGAGGGTTTAATTTATTAAAATAATTTAAACGCAATATTATTCATATTTAATTAACTAGGAATCTGATTGAAAGATTTTATATATTTAAAATAATTAAATGTCCTATACATATTTATTAAATTAGGCATCCGAAACTGGAAGATTTGATTTTTAAAAGAATTAAAATTTTCAATTTCAATTTCAATTTATTTCACTCTTTGTTATAATTACAGTTTTTTTTGTGAATGGTATCTTACAATAATTAAAGAGTTTAGACTAGGAACTAGGCGTTTTCTGCTTAGATATTTACTTAGAAATATGACATGGTATATGATATGACTTAATTATTTGGGGGAAAAATCAAAGAAATAGAAAACCCCGAGGTTAACTGTAATATATAACACTGTAATATATAAGTAAGAGTGCTCTAGTCGAGAATGCTCGACTAGGAGATACCCTGAGGCCTGAGAAAAGGCAAATATCAAATCATTCTACGCTCTTTTTAAGCATGCGTAAAAACAACATATACACACATATATATATGCAAGAATTAAAATAACTAAACCTAAATTCTATTCATTTTTCATTTCCAGTTTTATTTATTTTTCAAACCTAAGAACCTTTATTATAAATATTACCAAGATCTGCCTAAAGATCATTTTATCTTCTATGCATAACAAGTCTTCCCTTTTCATCCTTTTTTTATAAATGTCTAATATACTATTCTTCCTCAGAAATAAAAAAATACTCCACTTCATTAGTTCTAATACACAGAATATACAGAGTATTTTATCCGTGTCATACATTTGTCAATATTCTCCTTTGTCTTTTTTTCTTTTTTGGGTCAGCGCACGCCCCTCTCTAGTTTTTTTTTTGTCTGCTCGCTTTTGACAGTTGCCTGGCATAAATAATAACTTTCAAATGCAATTTGTGTCGATTTGTGTTTGTGGCATGGCGCGCTTTTAAGCTCAAGTGATAAACAGCAGGACACATACACCCACACACACACACACCCACACACATACACACACATATGTAGGCAGGCAGACACTTAGCCGAAAGCTTCTACTTCCACCATTCACACTCTCAATTCCAGTCGCTCTCGCGCTGTCTCATTGTCATAAATCATCAACACAACGCGCCACTTAAGTGCGTCCTAAAACTGTTTGCGCTTTTACTTTGTCACACACACACACACATACACAGGCAAACATACAACACGACAGCCACGCCCATCGATGACAAGCTGACCATGCACACGCCCACATTTCCAAGCAGCGGACGCCTGTCAAATGCAGCCCTAACAAAATGATATAGAGAGCAGGCATCTAAGAGGATGGGAGAGAGGGGGGGAGAGAGAGAGAGAGGAATGGCAGTCGAAGATATGATACAAAAGCAAACAAAAAGGACAATAGGCGGTGTCTAAATAAACAAATATCTATACATACTTATATTTATTTCTATATATAAATAGAAAAAGAAATGAACATAAAAATATGATTTGACAAAAGGCATTCACAATTGAAAGTGCCGCACCGTAGCGCATCAATAGAAATGTGCTTGGCTGACCGTTTCCGTTTCTATTGCTGCAGTTGAGAGGCTTTTAAATTGCCTGCAAATGACAAAAGCAACAATGGAGAGCAAAGAGAGCAATCGGCCATTCACGAGAGTCAAATTAAACTCTTCAATTTAAGAGCTGTTTTTATACAAAAATCAACTCAAGATCACATATTTAGTTCTTCTTCTTTTCTCGTCTTCTTTTCCTTTAGAGAATCGTCAAAGTTTGCGTCTCGCATAGCAGCTCCAAGGCAAATGGCGAACAAAAAGCAATTTGCTGATGAAATGAAATGGCAAACGCTTGACATGCAATTAAAATACACGCATACACACACACACAGAGCATGCAAAAGCAATGTGGATTGAGAGAATGTCTGATATTTCTGTGAATGTATGTGTGCGTGTGTTTGTGTGCGCTCAATGGCTAATTTTAGCTTATTTACTTTAAGCAGTTGTTCCTGCAGAGCGAAAAGAGATAGGAAAGGACTGAGAGCGACCTAGCTTCAGCGTTTACCGCTAGAGTGTAGCGTATCCGCTTTTAACACGGGACATTTAGCATTTGCCATGCATTTTGTAACATATTAAATAGTACAAATATTTTTTCTCTTTCGCACTTACCTTTGCTAATGCCTGTGGCCTTGTCACGCAGCACATTTATCGAGTGCACTGGGCCATATTCCTCAAACATTTCGCGTAGCTGCGCCTCGTCCATCGATTTGGGCACCTGTCCCACAAACATTTTAATGTTATCGGGATCGGGCTCCTTTTCGCCGTAGGTGACAACGGCTGTGTCTGGATCCAGGCGATAGCATGAATCGTCATCCATGCTAACGACAACATTGCGATTAGCGCTGCACGAGTTGTTGTTGTTGTTCATCAAGCTGCTGGACATGATGCTGTTGTTGTTGTTGTTGTTGGTGCTGTTATTATTGTTGTTGTTATTGCCGTTACCAAAGGGTGTGCCTGCTAGCGAACTGTTGCTTCCCACCAAGTTGGTGTTGTTGTTGTTGTTGCCGGTGCTGTTGTTGTTGTTGTTGAGCAGCGATGAATTGTTATTGTTGCTATGTATTGGACTATTCGGCAGGCTATTGGTGGCGCTGCTACTCTTGTCGCTCATACCAAATGCACTGCAAAAGAAAGAGACAAAGAGAGAGGGTGAGTATGAGTAAAAGTACAGTTCTAACGGTATATAAAGAGAGCAAGTTATATATTAACAGTTATCATTCGTGTATTTTGAACTTTTTTTCTTGTTTCGTACTCACTCCAAATACATATCGGTGCTTTTCTCTGAGAAATCAAAAATCATGCGGCGATTGCCCATGAACGAAGTGCGACTGCTAAACATTGTTTTTATTTTTTTTAGTTTTTACTTTTATTTATGATATTTATTGTTTTCAACACTATCGAATCGATTTACAACAAAGAGAATCGTGCACTAGAGGCATACAAACGCACACGGACAATTGTCAATTGTAAAAAAAAACTTGTTTATTGTAATATTTGATAATCAAGTTGTCTTTTAAAATATTTCCATGTAAACACTGCAAACACTGCGACTACAAAATGCACTAATTAAAATTTGGGCACAAAATTTATCACGCACGCGCAGCGCCTTCCCACTTCCTTCATTGGCAATCGTCGAAGAACAAATGAACGATCGAAGCTTCGAGCGCTGTGGGGCAGCGCAAGCAGAGCTTAGGCATTGCTGCGGTCATTATGTAAAGGAGCAATAGAGGAAGAGAGCGTGAGCAGAGCTCAGGCGTAGGCGCAGCGCACGGTCAGTGGAGTAAAGGAGTAATACAAGTAGAGAGCGCGAGCAGAGCTTATACATTGACACAGTGTATGGGTAGCGAGCAGAGCATAGGCATTGATGTAATTATTAGGTAAAGGAGCAATAGAGAGTGCAAGCAGAGAGATATACAGTAGACCATCGTCACAGTGTAAAGCAGTTGTAGAAAACGGAGCGCGAGCGCGACGCAACGCACGGTCAAAGTGTAAAGGAGTAATTGGACATACATAGAGCGCAAGCAGAGCTTTGAGATTAACACAGTGCGCGTATAGCGAGCTGAGCACTCGCATACATATGCAGCGCTATTACTGCATAGTGTAAAGAAGATATAGAAAACCGAAAAGAGCACGAGCAGAACTTAGGCATAGACGCAGCATACGGTCACAGTGTAAAGGAGTAAGAGGAGATAAAGAGCGCAAGCAGAGCTTAGACATTAACGCAGTGCAAGTGCAGCGAGTAGAACTTAGGTAGAGAAACAATAAAAGAAAGGAGCGCGAGCAGAGCTCAGCCATGTAATGTAGCGCACGGTCATAGTGTAAAGGAGTAATAGGAGAATGAGAGCACAAGCAGAGCTTAGACATTTACACAGAGCTTATGAAAAGCAGCAGGTAGACCGATCTAAGCATGTGAGAGCAGATGAGCTAACTGTTGTGCTCCATATTTAAATGCTGCGCTCTATCTCCGCCTCTCTCTCTCTCTTTATGGCATTGAGTAATGCTGCGCCTGATGAGAGGCAATGGAAACAAAAATAAACGAGGCCTCACATCTAACTGTAATTGCTTATATTTTGGCTGCGCTTCGCTGTAAAACTGAAGTGAAATATATAAATGCTTAATTTAACGTTAAACTTTCAGCTTAAACATGCAAATAACTTAAAAGCTTTCCTAACTACGTTGTAAAATAAACAGCCTTGCACACGCCCAGTTATCAATTTAACTGCGCAGGTGCTCACTGGCCTCTAATCTAGCTGCTTTACCGTAATTGACCCATTTGTCGCTGTCTATTTACGAACGGCCGCGCTAAGCAAATGCCGTTTGTGGTTTGTTCGAGCTGAAAGTTCACTCAACTCAAACTGTTTTTATGTTATTCCTTAGAGCTGCGCTTAAGCGCATTATCAGCTTAACAGATGACACCTGAACCGAATGGCCATAATCAAAGTTAAATAAACCATAACCATCATAACATATCATGTTAAACTTGTAATTAAACAAAACAAAAGGCGAACCCCATTTACTTTGCCATCCCGCCTAATGCTATAATTACTGCAACTGTTGTTTGCTCGCACTCACACGAACAAACCCTCTCCTTCTCTCTCTCTCACACACTCACACACATTGCAAGTGCAATTTTCTGCTCATTTCATTTTGACTTCTAACTTCTTTGCAAGTTTCACTTTTGTGTAGCAAATTCTTTGTCTTTATTGTTGTTGCCCCGCCGCACCCCTCGGCTTTTCAGTTGGCTTTCTTTGTTGCATTTCGTAATTTGAACTTTTTTTGTTGCTTTTGCTTTCGCATTTTATGCACAGCGAGACAAACTTGGCGAAACTTCCTCTCTCCCACTCACTCACGCTCAAGCTGTCTCATTTAACCCGCTCTTAGCTTTTGCACTTTTCTTTGTGCTGTATTTAGTTACGGTTTGGCATTGTCCTCTCTTCTATTTGAATGTGCGGGAGGCAGAGGTGAGAGAGATAGAGAGGGAGAGCGCGCGCCCATTTAACACAATTATTGCATTTCCTTTGACATGTTTCGCCCCAATAAAACATTAAATTGCAACAATTTTATTAAAAAACTTTACAGCAACTTTTTCAACTGCAGCAAAAACAACAACAACTAAGTTGAGAGGGAGGGAGAGTCAGAGTGAGTGAGAGAGCGAAAAACAACTGCACAAAGCTTGTTGTGCATTTCTATCAAAGTTCAAACTGCAATTCATCTTCATCATCATCAAGAAGAAGAAAATGAGGAACAAGAGCAACAAGCAACAAAATTGAGATCAACAACAGCCAAGTGTGTGTGTGTGTGTGTGTGTGCACATACTGAAAGTTTTTAGTTGGACTATCGTCTTATAACAAGACTATCGCATTTATTTCGATACCAGTTACAATTTACAAGTTTAATACCCTGTAAATACGTGACAACAACAGGAGGATTGGTTTTAGCAGAAAATTGAAGTCAAGTGTGTATGAGGGAGCAAGAGAGACGGGGAGAAATAGTTACTTCAAACGTGAATATATACAATTTTGTTAGTAATAAAAATTAAAAAAAAAATATATAAAATTTTAAAATTTATATTTATTAAAAATGATTAGATTTTACCTATTTTCATAAAATTAAAACCAAAATTTAAAATTCTATTTATATTTTCTTAAAATAAAATTAAATTATTGTCAAATATATTAAAAAATAAAATAAATATATAAAAATATGTATACAAATTTTTTGTAAATTAATATTAAAACCTATATTAATATTTTCTCAAATTAAAATGAAAAATTTTATTATTTTGAAATAAAAAAAAATATAATAATAATAATAAATATAAACAAAATTTCAAATGAATATATTATTTATTTATTTTAATTTTTATTTATTTTTTTATTAATCGGATATGTAATTTATATTTTAAAATTATAAATTTCTGTGTTTTATTATTTCATTAATATAAAAAATTTTTTTTTTGAATATTTATTTTTATTTATTTTCAAATTTTGAAATAAAAAAATATAAAAAAAAATTAGATATAGAAAAAATTTCAATTCATGAAAAATAAAAATTATTAAATAAAAATAAATAAAAAAGGAAATAAATTATAATATATTTATTTCAAATTAATTAGTTTTTTATATTTAATTTTTTTTTTATTTCAAAATATTCCGATTATTTCAATTTAATTTGATATATATTTTAAAAATATAAATTTTTGTTTCATTATTTCATTAAAATAAAAATAACAAAATTTTGTTTAATTCCCAAATTTGTCCTAAGCATGACTATAAGTCAAATAATTCAAAATCAAATCTCTCATAAAACTTACTATACAAGGCATCCCCTAGTCCATACAACCCCAACCAAAACTTTTCGCCTTTAAATTTCGATAACTTGTGCATAGGAAATTTTAAAAAACTTTTTGCCCGTTGCTCAGTGCACATTTATCTTCATTTGTCTACGCAGCAAAACGGCCAAAAAAAAAGAAATATATATAAGAGAAGGAAGGAGGAGGGAAAAATAAATATATAACTGTAACCCAAAGCTGTCAACAATTTACGGCTCAAATTATCCGGGGAGCCAGCCCAAAGGCCAAGTCAAAAGTTGGCATCAGATTCGGATTTGGGTCTTTCTCCGTCCTCTCTCCCATTCTCTCTCTCTCCCCTCTTTAGCTCCTTTGCTATTGAGCACTAATTTGCTTGATTACTCTGGAGTATAAGAGTGGGATGTGGGCGAAATTTGAAATCTATTAAAAAAGTTTCAAGTTGTATGGGAAATGAGAATTGTGCTATCGGGCAGAGAAATCACTTGTCACTCGTCGCTCCCTCTCGCACTCTCCCTTCGTTCTATCCCTCTCTCACAAAACAGCATAGAACAAAAGTCAAAGCAAGAGACAACCACTAAAAGGTAGTAATAAAAGTGGAGTAGGTTGTTTGTGTGTGTGTGTGTGTGTGTAAAAGTAGTAGAAAATTTGTTGCACAACTTTTTTGTCTGTCTGTCCACTTCTATCTCTTCCTCTCTCTCTTTCATACTTTTTGTTTAGCCAAGAGGTAACTAACGGTAAATTTGAAGCGTCTGCTACACAAATCAAGTGCAAAACTGTAAAAAAAAAACGTAGTCAAGTAGCGACTGCATTGTTGCTGCTGCTGCTGCTGCTCGAAAGAACTTGATTCTTCTGATTCTGTTTTGTCTCTGCTTCTGCCTTTCGTTTTTTTGTTGTTCTTTATTATTGCGACGCATGCTTCATAATATCAATTTGTAAGTGAACTTGAAAGCTGTGTGGGTGGGAAGAGAGAGAGAGGCTGAGAGAGAAAAATTGCAAATCAATTGCAAAATTTGCTTAAAAGCTTTAAGCGAAGCTTTGGTTGGATTAAAGAGATAACTGTACAGGGCTATTGAAGGATGATATTGCAGTGAAAGCAAGGTCTTTTGTATAAGAGTATTTTATATTCTCTCATTTTGCATTAAATTGTTTACTAGTTAACATACTATTGTATAAGACTGAGTTTTAGCTTTCTCTTAGAAAACTGACTCTCTTATTACTTAATTATAAGAGGAATATAAGAGTTTCTAACTCCGTTGCATTTCAGCTTTACTATAACAATATTTTAATACAAACAGCAATCAGTTCTTAGCTTTCAGTTCTTATACCCATAATTTCCCTAGCGTTATATCAAAAGTATTTACTTTGTCCAATTAGTTCACCTCCAACACTAATGAGGTCGCCTCTTGCCGTTTTCTTCTCTTTCCAGCCAATCTATTTCTTGTCTGCGTTTGCTAAATAAGCTTTCGGTAAGCTGCTTAAACTTTGACCCTAACCAACAGCGACGATGACAAGGACTTTGATCTCGAGGACCGCTTGAGTAGGCGCAAAAGCAAAAGCAAAAGCAAAAGCGTGCGCCTATAAATTACTCAGCAGCTAGCGGCACATTTCGTCGCGCTTATCAAAGATAATTTTAAGCCGCATTTAAAATGATTTCGTTCTGCCTTCACTTTTTCCACATTTTCCTTCTTTTTGCAACGAAAATTTACGCTGACTGTGCGTTGTCTGGCAACGCTCGAGCAAAAAGTGCAAGTTGGCAGCGCGGCTGAGCAGGCAGGGGCAGGCGGATTTACGGCGCAAAAGGGGGAGGGGGCGGGGCGCCAGCCATGTTGACAGTCAGTGAACCCCGAAAACCAGTTCGCCGCCTGCGCTGCGCTTTTTGTCAATGATAAGCTACGTCCTACGGATGAGCTGCAAAAGGGTGCGCGTGCGAGCGAGAGAGGGCGACAAGAGTGCTGCTTGGACTTTGTGCAAATATTTGACATGGACACAAAATGGAGAACGGCGAAGGGAAAGGGAAAGCGGAAAACGAGGGTCAGCAGAAGCAGCGGAGAAGAAGCAACAGAGAAGCAGAAGCAGCAGCAGCATCAGCAGTAGTAGCAGCGCAGCAGTAGCAGCGCAGCAGCAGCGAGGAAGCAACAGCAATAACGGAGAAGCAGCGACAGCAGCAGTAGTAGCAGCGCAGCAGCAACGGAGAAGCAGCAACGCCAGTAGAGAGGAAGCAACGCCAGCAGAGAAGCAGCAACAGCAGAAGTAGTAGCAGCGCAGCAGCAGCAACGCAGCTCATTTTTTGCCTGGCAAAGTCAAAGCGAGAGAGTGAAACGGGAATTGGGAATTTTTGGCAAGCATTTATAGGAGGTGGAGGGGAAGAAAGAGAGGGAAGGGCTGACTGAGCATAGACAGCGCTGCGACTTGTGTGTAATTAAGCAAAAATGTAAAATTGTTTGTTGTTTTTGTTGCTGTTGTTTTTGTTGTTGTTGTGTTAATAATTGCTTGTAAATAGATCAAAGTTGGCATTTGTTTGGGTTTGTGGGCCAGGCGAGTTGGGGGCGTGGCTGGGTAGCTTAGCTGCCGCTTAGCCGGATTATGTTGACTAATTAGAGGTTGTTTGACATGCTCCATTGACAAAAGTAGTTGAATCTGGGTTGGGGGAGAGGGGGGGTGAGTGGTAAGCCCCAATGGGCGACTGCTCCAAAAATTATTCGAGTGGAACAGGGGGAATGTAAAACTCCTTTATCGTCTGGCATATTACAACATTATTAATTGTGGGGACATGAACTGTTTTTCCTAGAGAATGGTTCGCAGTGAGGTTACGCTTTTTACTAACGGAACATTCTCTATCTAACCCAAAAACCAAAAGAAATTTTAGAAAAATTAATGTAATTTAAAATTGCAAAAACATAAAGGGAGAAACCCTGATAAAAACCGGAGTTACATTAAGCAAAGTGATGTAACCGCAATGAAATGAGAATGAATGAAACTCACACATTCACACACACACACATTCACACACACACACACACACACACACACTCACACACACATAGATATTCCACAGCATAAAGAACGCAAACCACCTTTGGGTTGTCCTGCATGAGGCACTTTGGTCAATGGAGAGTTGCCAGACCTACAAAAACGTGATGACATTTTGCATATATCGCGCGCTGACTGTGTCGCCAAATATTAAAAAAAAAAGTTGAATTCAGAACCAAACCATAAAAACTATGCAATTTGTGCGAGAGACAGCGTTAAATACACTTACTGAAAATATTTATTATGAAAAAAAAAAAAAAACAAGTTTCAAAAATAAAAAAAAATATTTAAAAATATTTCAGAAAAAATATATACAAGTATTAAAAATAAAATAAAAAAATATTTAAAAATATTTTAGAATTAAAAAAAAATACAAGTATTAAAAATAAAAAAAAGAAATATTTTAAAATATTTTAGAATTAAAAAAAATATACAAGTATTAAAAATAAAAAAAAAAATATTTAAAGATATTTTAGAATTAAAAAAAATATAGAAGTATAAAAAAAATATATATATATATATATATATTTAATAATATTTTAGAATTAATAGAATATACAAGTATCAAAAACATAAAAAAAAAAATATTTAAAAATATTTTAGAATTAAAAACTTAAACAGAATTTAAAAATAAATAAATAAATGGTTATATAAAAAATTACTTTTTTTTCTAAAAATATTATAGTTTACTATTTTTATTAAAATATTTTATCTACGCTTACAATAAACTTTATATGCATTATAATATAAAATCATATTTTAACTAACTTTCATTAATTAAGTTTTTGGAGAAAAATATATTACATAAATTACATGTATTTATTTATAATATTATTATTATATATATATTTCATATTTAAATTAAATTTTATAAATTAAAAGTTGCGCTATAATTTTATTTATAAAACTTCAGGTTAGAAAAATATAAAGATTTTTATGCAAAACTTCATCAATCACAAAAAAAAAAAAAAAAAAAAAAAAAATTAAAAAAAAAATAAAAAAAATTCATAAATTATTAAACCAACGCAAGAAATTATTTCAGTTTAAAAATTATTAGAATTTTAGAACAAAACTTCTAAATTTTTATTATTTTTTTAAGTAAATTTTTTTTTTTAGGATTTATAAATGATTTTTGAAATATTCTTTAAAGAAAATGTATTTATTTATTATTATGATTTTGAAGAATGTTTATATCATTTTGCTTAAACTATATTTTATATATTATTTCGATAAGAACATTTTAAGTACTGTCATAATATTTGTTTCGTCTTTTCAATAAATCAAACAAAATATATATTAAACATTTTATATATATATGTTCCCCTTTACAGTAAATTCAATTTGTCTAATTTCATTTTTAAATGTGTAAAATATGTTTGACATAAACAAATATTAAAACAATACCACAATCCGAAATATTAGAGTGTGCATCCAATATCAGCCCTAAAATACTCCAATAATCAAAACTACTAAACTCCCGTTAAGGGTATTCCTTATAAAAACAAAGGGGAAAGGGTAGCCGAATGAAGCCAAAAAAAAAACGATTGAAAAGGAATTTTGGTTAAACTTCTTTTGCAGGGACTAAAGAATTTATTGATTCATTTTGAAAAAACCAACGACAAGGACAATGCCGAGAGAGTGTGTGCACAGGACACCACTGAATGTGTGTGTGTGTGTGAATGGTGCCCCGGGCGGGTGCAAAAAGGAAAAATGATTTGCATGGCTTTTGCCAGTTGTGTGCGGAGGAACAGGACTTCGGCCAAAGCCTGCGCCGGGCGCGACTCGGCCAGCGACTGTAAAATTGAATCAAATGATTTTCATATATGCCGACACACACACACACTCATACATACATACACTCTTTTTTAATGTGGCTTTTTCGGGGCATAAGTCTTCCAACTGGCAGACAAAGCAGTAAAAAATAAAAATAACGGCAAAGATATATAAAGAAAATTATAAATGAAAATTCCGGAGCGTCGGGCATGCATGAGATTCCGGCGACTCGGCAGAATTGTCGCCACTTTTGCGCAAATTGTTGTTTGCCGAGCGAAATTGAAACAATTCACGCGCTAGGGTTGCCACCCCGTTCAACACACACACACACACACACACACACACATACAGCCTGAGTCCTTGTGCGAAAACTCTTTACTATTCGATGCAACTGGCGCATAAATTTTATTGGTTTGATGCGCATTTCGCGTTAAGTGAGGAACGGGTAGAAAAAGAGAAGGGAGAAGGAGAGTGAGACTGAGTGAGAGGGGTAGTCACTGCTAGGGGTTGCCTTTAAGCCCGTCTCTGGCATCGCCATATGTAGCTGCCCCTTTGCGCCTTTTAATTTTAATGAATTTCTGCACTGCAAAGACTTCGCTTTGCCAATTCTTTTCGAAACATGAATTGACAGTTCCATTAATTAAGTAAATATTTATAGTTCAGTTTTAAGAATTAAGAAAAAAATCTTATATAGAGAAGCCATGCTGGCGTTGCCATATGCAGTTGTATTGTTACTAGTTTGAATTTGAATAAAAAAAAAAAATGTATTTGATTAATAGAAACTGAAATTAATAATTCCAAACCTAATATGAAATCGATTATATAGATATTACTTATAATAACTACAAGACAGGAATATTTTTGTATGATTTAATATGATTAAATATCCATTTTTTAAGTAATGTATAACGTTTTTCATCCTTCATTTGAAATCACTTTTAGAACTTTATCAAGAGTCAATGAATTGCATCTCTATATATTGACTTCGATATCTTTATCACGCCTTTACTTTGAAAATAATATATTTTATAGTAAGTGAAAAATCGCATTCTGCAGTATTGATAGTGTGGAAATCAATTTTGAAAATTAGCTTGGTTCCTTAACATTTCTATCATATTTAATTTTTAATTTGAAAGTTTAGTTTAAATACTTCTTTTTTGCTAAAAAAAAAAAAAAATTTATAATTAGATCCTCAAATATTTGTATTGTAATGTGGAAATAAAACAAATAATTTGTACTTAAATTTTATTTTACTTATATGACTTTCTCTCATAAATGAATGTACAAAAATATTAATTTATTTATTTAAAACTAATTATATCCCAAAAAAAATTTTTTTTACTTAAATTTTATTTTATTTATATAGGTTTGTGGCATAAATAAATGTACGAAAAAATACTAATTTATTTATTTAAGACTAATTCGATCCTTAAATATTTTTATTGTATGGTAATATATAGAAATAAAAAAATATTTTTTTTACTTAAATTTAATTTTGTTTATATGGCTTTTTTGCATAATTAAATGTATGAAAAAATACTAATTTATTTATTTAAAAATAATAAACGAAGAAATGCTGTTAATTTATTTAATTTTAAGTCTCTTGTTTTTCTTCAAATTTTCTTGTCCTAATTTTGATATTTAAAAAAAGTAAAAAAAAAAAAAAAAAAAAATTAATAAATAAATAAATAAATAAATAAAAAAATAAATAAATAAACAAAAATTCGATTTGTTTAAGATAAAATATTAAAAAAAATATTTTTTTTTAAACTGATTTTGATTTATTATGAGAATCTGAATATATAGTAATATTTTTGTAACTGATTTTGATTAATTATGAGAATACATAGTAAAGGAAATTTTGAGTTATTCTCCAAACTAATTTCTCTTTAAAATATTAGTTATTTCCTTAATATTGCGAATATGTTTATGGTGCATAATATATAAAAAATAATTCTTGACACATTTTCACTAAGATTATCCATTTCCTTTCACGTTTATCTCTCTCGCCTACTTTTGCCATTATCTATGTATCTCTTCATTCTAATTTTTCAATAAACTCGCAAATTCCTCCAAAATTTTCTACACCAAATTTATCGCTGAATCGCCTAAATACAACAACAACAACAACAACAACAACAACAACAGTGGAGCGCCATCTTAGATTGTTTTTCAATAAATTGATGTCCTGGTGCCGCGCCTTATCATTATCCTGGCCGCTGGCGTTGCACCTGCCACAAACTGAAAGGTCGGCTGTTGCTCGGCTTTCGGCTTTCTGCTTTCAGTTTCCTGCTTTCTGTTTTTGTCTTGGGCAATTAGATACTGAGACCCGGTTACCCTGCCGGAGGGGCGTGTCCCCAGGGCGTCGTTGGCAAAGGCCCATTATAATGATTATCGTTGCTCGTTTGTGGCCTGTCTGCGTGTGTGTGTGCGTGTGTGTGTGTGTGTGTTGCTGTTGCTCTTTGTTAGCCTTTTGCTTTCGCAGCTCGTTTGGGCCCGTTTGCCGAGTTGACAAAATCATAAAAATGTAGTCGACACAACAAATTATACAAATGTCTTCCGCATGCCAAGCCAAATGCTGAATTTAAACTGAATTTATAATGGGCTCTCGTTCCATCTCTCTCTATCCCGCTCTCACTTTTGATCTCTGTCTCGCTTTTTGTCACCATTTTTCGTAATGTGCCCCAAGTGATACGAACCGGAGTCGGAGTTGGTAAATGCCTTAAAATATCATTCAGAATGTCGTGAGATGCTGTTGTAATTGTCTAGGCATGAATTTGTTTATAGGATTTACGGGCAGTTGAAAAAAAAAAAGTGAAAAAGTGAGAATGTAACGTCGAAAGCTTAAATTTTTATCATGTGAATACTTTTCTTTAGAGAACTGTTAAGCAATGCCTCAAAAAACATCTGAGAGAGGGTTTTCCTCAATTACACAGAAGTTAGAGGTGGATAACTATCGATATCACTATCGGTACTATCGATGTTTAAAAAAAGAACAATCGGCGAATAGCGATGTAGCCCACTATCGATAGTATAGTAGTATATCGATAGTTCTCCACCTCTAACAGAAGCTATTTTATTTCAAATTATCATAATGATTCCATCTAATAATTGTAGTACTCAAAATTCCATAAAATAATAAATTTATCCATTTATTATTTGTAGTACTCAAAAATAAGAGATGTGTAATAATGTCTATTATATTAAAACACACTTTTATACGGAAACTCAATATCTCATTTTAAAAAGAGCATTCTAGTCGGGAGTGTCTGACTAGCATATACCTGAACTTCTCTTCAGTCAATCCAAGAATTAGTTATTATATGAAATAAGTAAAACTTGCACTTCTTATATGCGATGCGAATAATATTCTATATAAATATAAAAATCACTCAAATTTCACATACATATTTCACTTTTAAGCTATCAGAGATTCCAACCACTACCAAAAGGCTGTCATGCTAGTAAATCACATATTTATCAACATTTTACAACACTAAACTCCACACACAAGTGAGGCAGAATCAAGCCAAAAGCCACGTGCAAGAGACGTTGTCTTAACGCCTCGCTGCAATCGCACACAAAGCGAGACGTGAATCCAAAAGGCAGAGCAAACAACAACAACAACAACAGTAACAACAACAACATGTATTTAGGCAAGTCGGCAGCCTCGTCGCGTAGTTTGCCTTTGGAGCATAGGAAAAGAGAAAAAAAAGTGAAATAAAATAAAAAGCTCGTAAAAGTCACCGAAACACACACGAAAGCAAAACTGGCAATAAATATTTAGACAAAATTCGCATGTCAAACACAACACACAAGCGAGACGCGAAAAGCGGGGGGAGGGAGAGCGAGAAGACAAAAAGAAACCAAGGAGAGGAACGCAGCCAAGTCACGTAAATAATTAAACACGTGACATGCGTGGGGCGTCATTTTTATGGGCAGAGTGAGCGCCAAAACAGGCCAAAAACTGTCCCGGCTGCCTGTTAGTTGTGTGCAAGCGAGAGAGCAGGTAGTTCAGTGTGTTGCGTTGGTGTGAGTGAGCGAGCTTTGATGTCTCGACGACTTGTCTGTTTGCATAAGTGTGCGTGCGTGATTTCGCACAGTAGGTAAAGCAACGGTTCACCATCTACTTCTTCTCTTTTTTGTTGTTGTGGCTAAAAATAGATTTTTAGTGCGAGAAATTGCACAAGCATAAATTGCGAGAGTGAAGTGTCGTCTCCTCTTTGAAGCAGGCAAACTAATTAGGATGTTTTGTTGTGGGTAGCAATTTGCATGTGTTGCGTAGCGCACAGCGTTGCCAGACCTTGTCAAAATAACATGACATTATTATTTATATATTACATGATTTATTTAAAACAAACTACACATACATATTCAAGTGATGCCAATTGTGATAGTGTGCGGCATATGTATTGCCCTGTCAAGGAGCTGCCAGCTTGTCAAGAGAGGTGTTGCCATTTTAACGCTTTTGGAAATTTGATTGAATTTCAATTTATTTAGCTGTCACTCACACAGTTGGCAACATTTTGATATTGATTAGAAATTGCTTTTCTAATTGTTTCAATTAATAAATAATAAAGAGCAATACATGCATATGGGCCACGCATGCTATACCCTAACCACAGGCAATTTACGAAGTTGTGCCAACAGCACAATTGAAAAGCACAAAAGTAAACACAAGCGAAGGCAGAAGAGAGGGGAGAGGGAGACGAAGAGCGAGAGCAGCACAGGCAAATGCCAGGCACACAATTAAAAACACAAGCAAAGTCATTAAAAATTTAAGCAGCTTTTAGGCTTACACACGAGACACACAGTCGCTCGCTCTCTCTCTCACACACACACACACATACCCATGTGCTGGTTAAAGCAACAAAAACAAATATAAAAACAAATTTGTCTGAGTCGTTTGCCTTTTCAGGGTTGCCCTACGCCTGATTAACATGCGTAAACAGACTAACACAGTGTGGTGTTGAGTGAGAGAAAGAGAGAGGGCATTGCCGTGGGTAGTCGACTTGATCAAATTCATAATTTAAATGAACACGGGCAAGAGTAATAAGCAAACAAAAGCGACCAAACAAACGCTGCAACATTTCAACCAATTGAATGTAATATAAAAAGAAAAAAGAAAATATAATTAAATGAAATTTTTAAAACCTTTTTGAACTTGGCTTAATTAAATCGATTTTTGAAGTTGCATATTAAGCAATATAAATATATGTAAACATGTTTAAATAAGAAGTTGTTCAGATATGCCTACAAATTTATATATTCCTTATGTATAAAAGAAAATTATTGTATATAAGATTAATTATAAATTGGTTATTTTCATTTTCATTTTCATTTGTTAGTTTTATTTTAATTTTAAAATTTTTTTCTAATCCTCATAGCCTAATGCGAAAAACTCCATTCAAAATTGACTATATGTATTTTCAGATATTTTTGTAGTTTAATATCTTTTATTATCTCATAAATATCGGAAAAATGTAAACAAATTTTAAATAATTATATTGTTTTCCCATTTTTGTTGGGTTCAGGGAAAGATGACTTCACCTAGAGCAAAAAACTTGAAAATCTTTTGATGGCCCTTTTACAAACATTGATAAAAAAGAACTTAGCTCATAATAGGACTAAAGTTAAGATAAAATCATAATGTTGATTATAGCCTATCACAATATTCATATAAGTGACTTTAAAGTAGTAAAAGTCTTATTGAATATCCAATATACGTAGACAACCGAAGAAATCTCTTTTAGAATTGGTCGTAGTTTTACAATACTAAAAGTCTAATCGAATATTCAGGATTCACAGCTAAGAGATATTCAAGATTTTCATAAAATATAATCTTATTTCTCTGATTCTGATATTTGGTTAAGAATCATTAGTTATTATAGAATTATGAAGGCATTCTTCTCTTTTCTATGAATCTTGTATAGAATTATAGAACTAGGACCACTTCTATACAATAAAGCGTATTCCTCTCATAGAACTAATGAAAACAAGTTGTTTTCTATAATAGAAGATTCTTTGAAGTAAATATCAGGATTCCAGCTCATAAGGATTATAAATTTTATAATTCTATAAAGATTTCCAGAGGATTCTATTGAATAGTAAAATTATATTTTATATTAGATTCTCTCCTTTGGACTTATTTCTATCATTCATAGAGTTGTCAAATGAATATATAGAATTAAATATATAGATAATTACATTTGATTTTTATTGAATTTGGAATTTTTATTTGGATATTCGATATTTCTCCCATTTTGATCAAACTCAGAATTCTCCAATATCCCACTAAAAGCTTTTATTCATTAAAAATCAACAATATCAAAGCTCAAAACACTAACTTTTAATTAAATTTTCATTTTATTGTACCACAATTCAGCATCGAAATATGCCACAAATCAATAGAGCGAACTTCAAAGTTAAATAAAAATTTGTGCATAAAGCTAAAACTCACTTTTTTTTACCGTTTTGCTTTTGACATTTTAGCTCTAAAACCTTTTCGACCACTTGACATGTGCTTGGGCACATCCCAGAGCGAAATTTTATTGTTTGAACATGTCAAATGCATATTAAAATTTTGAATATCAAACGATTCGACAAGTCGCCCTCGCGCCCCAGCGACAAAATGGCGACTGTCACTCAACTCAATCTATTTACACGCCCATTTTAATTACAAACAAAACAAAAAATTGTAAAAATAGTAAAAATATTGTTGATGTAAATAAATATTTTCATTCGTATTGTTCGAGAAGTGAATGCAGTGAGAAAGATGCAGTCGGGTGTGACTGACTGCATGATGCTCGCTCATGATTCAGAAAGTGTTTATTAATGTAGACTAAAGTAATATATCCGGATATACCTAGACTTAAAGGGTAGGGTATCTATTCATCTATTTATGTGCTTATATATAGTGCGAAATAAACTGATAATGAAAGCACTGTAAAAGAAATAACGTTTGATTATCCAAACCCTAATGTAACAGACTCGAAACCATATGGGTCTATCTGTAGAGTATTCCCACAGTGACCTTTGAAATAATTATTATAGAACTGTTTGCATTGACTCACTTGATAAATGAGCTTTATACTTCGAGAACTATAGAAGATATAGTGTTTTATTTCGAATTGCCACGCCTCTAAAGGGCATCTTTACTTAATTTTTTGAAAATAACATTAACATTAGTGTAGTCACGTCATCTCAGACTTTACATTTAATGTTCCTAGATATAAAATTGTAGAAGAGTACATTCTTTCCTTTTTTCCATGAAGTTAGATAAATAATTTTTAATCAAATTTTGGAGCTATAACTACACTGCATCAAAGTTTTTTTTCGATTCGTCATATATACGAGTAACTTACTTCAAGGGATATTTTATAAGTTTAGTGGAAAGATTCACAGTAATTTATTTCTAGAACTGGAATTGTGAAGATAGAATTTTGGAATCAAGTATCCAGGTTAAAAGGAAATATAAGCTTTAGCTGCTGGGCTATCAATGGTATATTATCTTCCATTCAGCCACGCCTCTAGAAGAGTTGCACATATCGAATCGAATTTTAAGTCACCAGACTCAGTTCATATTCATATTCAATTCATATTACCCAAAGCCAATATACTCTCTTCCCTTAACAAACGCGCATAAAAAGTACAACGCATCAAAAATGCAGTGTAAAAAATTGTAGTTCGAAAATACATTCAGTTGTTGTTTTTGTTGTTGTTCGCCTTAAAATATGCAACGTTTTGCAACACGCAGTCCGAAAGCCCATGTTCTCCCGCATCCTGTGGCATTATGTGGGCTCAAATGCGATTGACAGGGCAGCAACAACAACAACAACAACAACAACAAAGAGCGCGAATAACCAAAAATAATTGTCTTTCTCTTTATTTGTTTTTTAAGTAAAATATTTTGTGATATATTGTTTTATTTTCTTAAAACTTTATTGCTAATGCATAAAAAAGTGACCCAAATTTTGTATTAATTCCACATATTTATGTTTTACGTTTGCTTAACCCGCGCGTTTTGCCAAAGTGAAAACCTCTTTGCATGAATAATACAAATTTATTATTTACTTTGACACACACACACACACGTGTTTACATTTTTATGAATGTTTATCCCTTTTTTTTTGCCCACTTTTACATGCGATTTATCAAATTTAATATGGCTACAATTCTAGCTGACAATTCAATGTGCATAAATTTATGCAACAATCTATGGGCTACAATGCGATTGGAGCAGCAAATTTGCTGCCATTTTTGTGGATACCCTAGGTGGGCGCTGAGCAGTGGGGTATACAGACATGGAGCATAGATATAAGGGATAGAGTTTCTATGGAAGATGTTTTTTTTTTATATACTTTAATAAATCTATTGAAAGTCGGAAATCAGGGTATAATACTTTTGGGAATTTGTATATAACAGGCAGAAGAAGGCATGCCTCACCCCATAAAGTATACATATTCTACATTAGTAAGACTAGACGAGTCGATATAGCCCTGTCCGTATATTCGTCTGTCATATGTTCATGTGAACGCTGAGATCTTCGAAAGTACATAAGCAAAGGACTTTAAATTTTACATGAATACTCTTGTATACCTTACGCTACCCAAGTTTATTACATTTTTTCGATAACTCATCCCACTTCATTTTTATCGGAATTTATCGATAATTTTAATTTGTATATTACACATCGTTTGAGTTAGAGATTTTAAATATGCTGTGTAGTTGCGTGTAAAGAATATGGAGATTATGTCATCATTAGATTTTGGATACCACGCCCCCTTCGCTCACAATATGCAACAAATTTCACACATGAATGTCATAAATAAGTTGTGTATGTATGTGTTGGTGCAATGAATGCATAAAAGAAGTTTGGAATGATTGGAATATAGGCTCCTCAAAGGGTTTAGGGTAATTTTTTGTAGAGCAGTTTCTACTCAAGCACTCTTGGTTATTATGTAGTCATTATATACCTATAAAATACATGTATATCCATAATTAGATGTCTAAAATTTTTATATTATATATAAAATTTATAATTTTTTTCTGATAACAGACAGAAAACCCATTTAAGTACAGACTATGCCCAGTTATCCTTCAGTTTACACGGTATCTCTTAGTCACCCCACTTACACACTTCTCCGTTTTTTATGACAATATTTGGCCGAATTACGTATACGCCAGTTGGGCCGCAGGCTTGGCAAATGGCAAAAACTGGCAACAAGGTGAGCGATAAAAGCTTTCCCACAATATCTGTGTCCCACTGCAAGCTCTCTGTGTGCGTGTATGTGTGTGTGTGTGTGTGTGTGAGTGACACACTTATTGATGTAATAACATGTGCATTAAATATTTATTGTATTGGCAGACGACATGGCACTTTCCTTCTTTTTCATCTATATATACAATATATATATATACAGATGTGTGTGGATGGCGAGCAGCAAGTGCCTGGCGCCTCTGAATTGCCAAGATTGGCTTGGTTCGAGGAGTTCGGGTTCGGAATCGAGCTGCTCTCGGCTTCGGCATTGTGCAAGTGAAAGGCTGTGAGAAACTGTGTCACAGCCAAGCGGAAGCAATTGCCTTGGAATTGTCTATGACAGCATACAAAACACACGCATACATACATACACCCTCACACACACACACACACACACAGCTTGTTTCTGTCCACACACATACTTTGAGTGGGTAACAAGAGCAGTTGAGTGCGTGAGTGTGTGTTTGTCTGTGTGTTTAAATATAAGAAACTAAACTAAAATGGCTATAAAAAAATGATGAGAGAGTGAGAGAGAAAGAGCGGGTGACACTTTTAAACTAGGTTTAAGTTTTCAAAACTCAATTAAATTTTCATATTTAAGTTTAAATATAAATATTGCACAGTTTTAAAGCAATAGGAAAACCTATAATAAAGCTTGAAGAAAACAGTATTATAAAAGTTTGCAGCTCATAAATTGTGGCAGATATAGTTTAAACACCACAACCGCATTAGGGTGATTACTATATATTTCTAGACTCTAGCAACTAGTATGCGTATATGAAAGAAACTGGGATTTACAATTCTTGTACATCCATCTCTTTCTACCACCCCATTTGACTTAAAATCATATTAGAGCTAACCAAGTTTTTCCTTCAACTATTCGTACGCTCAATTATATCACAATCAATCAAATATCGTTCGACTTACCTAAATGTATCGGAACAGCGCACATGAAAAGAGAAGAAAAGCAATGGAAAATGCATTAGTTACAATTGAAATTTCGAGTAAAACAAAAACCCAAAATGTGCTATTAATTATAAACAAAACTGGGGGCAAACGAAACGAAACGAAACGAAATGAAACATTTAAACAAATACAAAAACAATTTAGTTGTGCGAGTCATGTAAAAGTAATTTACAGCTAATGTTTTAGGGGTAGCTGAAAATGCAGTTTCGACTTGCATAACTCGAGCAATTTCTGTGTAATTAGACTTGCACTTAAATGGTCAACAAGGAGCAATGGATGGTTGGCCAAGGACTCGCTGGAAAAGGCAGCAACAGCAGTTGGTTGGATTAAACTAAAGGGGAGAGGGGAGGTAGATGAGAGAGAGAGAGAGAGAGGGGGACTATAACTAGCGCTGCCCAACATAAAAACTACGACAGAACCGCAAATAAAATGGCTGGCAAATTGGACGACTCTTTGGCTGAGAGAGAGGAAGAGAGGGGGGAGAAAAAGGGAGGCAAAGCTAAGGGAGGGAGAGGAAGAGTGCAACAGTCTACAGCTGAGGTAAAGCACAAGTGAAATTATGTGTGTGCCTGTATGTGTGTGTGTGTGTGTGTATGTGAATCTGTGTGTGCCTGTATATTTATATGTGTATATGTAACTCTGTTCGTGTGTGTGTGTAGACGCCTTTAAACGCCTCTTAACCCAAACAACAACTTCATAACTTTTATGCCACAGCCCAGGCGCAAAATGTTTCAGTTTGTTGTTGTTGTTGTTTTTTTTTTTTCTTTGTTGCAACAGCTCGTTTTGACTTTGTTTAAATATTTGTTGCTGGCTGCTGCTGCTGCTCTTGGCTGCTGCTGCTGTTGTTGTTGTTTGCCTTGTGAATATATGAGTATTTGCCTTAACGCCGTCGCCTGTCGAATTATATTTTATAAGCGCCTCTCGCAGAAGAAATAAGTATGCAGAGCTAGGCGCGCAAAACAGTGAACGACCAAGAGATGCTCAGTAGATAATAGCAAGAAAGTTATGACGTGGAAAATAATAATGTAAATAAGCAATTATAATAATAATATTAAATATGTAATCAGATTAACAAAATGTAAAGATAATAAACATTTTTGTGACATAAAACATTGTGTATATAATTTAGAAAAAATATAGTTAATCTGAAATAAAATTTTTTCGAAGAAAGTTGGAAAAAATTCGTATAAATTTGAAATACAACGAATTATGCAAAGGAAATGCAAACAGATTGCTTTAATGTGATGTTAGTTAACATTTAGTTCATAAATTTTTCATTTTAATTTATTATGTAGAACATTATATAAATTCAAATTTTATATAAATGGATGAAAATAGTTTGAAACTTAAGTTGAATTTGTGGGGAAAAAAATTGAAAAAAAAAAAACATTTCAAAAAATTTCTTAAACAAATCTGCAGAAGTGTAAAATGTTAAATTGTATTTAACATTTGGTTACATGTGTTTCTTAATAAGTCTAAGAAAACTTATTCACTTGAGTTGAAAAACTTACAAAATATATTCTTATATAAACCCTCGATAGTAACAGCTTGACTTTGGAGTGTAATATGAAAGAGTTACACATGGGCTTTGCATGAATTTTTAATATTTATTATTATTATAATTTTATTCTTTTTTTTACTTTTGTAAATGTAAAATAACATTTTCAATTACATATTTTATTTTTTCTTTATAAGAATTTAGATTATGGTCACATATGCGCTATGTTAGCGTGGATACACACCACCCTCTCAACCAACAATTACAGGGTATTTAAACGCAGCCAAGCCGCCACACGCGCTGCAAAACTTTTGTAGCGCAGACATTTTTTATGCGCTCGCCTAAAAGCGCGCCAGGCGCTGCTGCTATACATATATATACACACACACATGTATACATATAAGTATATGTGTGTGTGTCGCTTTGCTTGTATGCGGTTTTGGTCGCAGGTGCCACTTATGTGGCACAAAGACAACAACAAAGGCAGCAACGGCGACGTTTGCGCTTTTTGCCAACTTCGCCGCAGCAGTTGCCGCCGCTTATTATAACGGTACCCCCAACGCTTTTTATTACTTTGAGAGAAGAGAGAGAGGGAGAGAGAGAGATGGCGAGAGCAAATGAAAACTTTTTTATGCTACCCAGACTCAGGCGAGTCAGTTTTGCAGGCTCCAAGTGCCAGACGTCGCTGCTTTTAAGCATCTTAAAAAAAAGTAACTGCGGCTGGAGAGACAGAGAGAGAGAGTAGAGAAAGAAAGAGACAGATGAGGCGACTGAGATATGATGGGCGAAGAAGGGGCAGTTGGGTTTGTCCTTGTCTGCCGCTGGCTAAATTTATTTTTGTAGCCGCTTTAATAATTCATCTAGCACTATTTATGTGACAGGTGATAGCAGCAGAGGGTCCAGTCCACCTGCCCACCTGCCTGGACAGAGTCCGGCAAATTCTTGGTTGCTTTGTCTAGACACGGCGAGTTCAACTGAATAATTGCTGAATTGCTTTTTATATATATTTCTGTGTGTGCGGGCCACCTAAGTCCTTGGGAATGACAAGGCTCTAAGGAGTTTTTTTCTCGTATAAAGCTGCATTATAATGTGACAGCTATTTTGACATGTTGAGGTCTCGAAATTCTATAAAGGCTGTTCTTTTTTTTTTGCTGGATTTCATAAACTTAAGTAAACAGAGAGCGTGCTTGATGATTTATGACCAAAGTTTGGTTTACAAACAAATTTTATTGGTTATCATTTGGGGTGGATAATTAATAAGTATTTTACAGATAAATTAATAACTGGTATGTATAGGTTGGAAAAATGTTAAAATATAAACTGTGAAATTCCTGGGCTGCTTTTCTACCTTCGTAGCTTTTGATTCTTATTCAACCATTAGTTTGAGATTTCTGTTAAACTTTTTACAGCTGCAAATTATTTGACATATAGACCTTGGAAATTTGTGCTTTGAAGAAGTTTATCAAAATTTGACTGTTCAAGATTGATTTTGAATTTAGAATTTAACTGTTTATAAGTTGTATAGATCATATATAACAGTACTTCTAAGTCATTAACTAACAATTTTTAATTTCCCTTAACTTATACAAAAGATAACTAACGTTCAGGGACGAACATTAAAATACAAGGATTGGGTGAGTAATAATTGTATATGGTTAAGAGGATTGCTGGGCTTTCACCTTTTCTGGTTCCCACAGAAACATAGAAATATCCAAAAATGGAAACATGCATTTGAGCTTTACAAACTCAGCAATAGATAGATACATTAGATTTAAGAGTTGAATTGAGTCAGGGGTATATAAACTACCACAGTGAGTATATTCAACTATTTTGTATACCCTAGAGTCATTGAAAACGGCTAATCATACAGGTTAATACCTGATGTCATTATTCCATATATGCTTTTAATATTTATATTGAAATCACATTTGATTTGAGCAAAAAAAAAATGGTTTCATTAGATTTCAGACTCAATAGCTGGAATTTATATAGTTAGCCAAAAGGAGTAAAAACAGAAAAATACTTTTTTCACCTCTCAGATAGAAGTTTCCATTCATAATTGAAACATTTTTGCATTGAAATATTTTGAAATATACAATTATTTTTCATTTAAAGTTTTAAACTCATATGAGGCTTCATTTGATTAAAACTTGCATTACGTTGCAGAAACTGAAATAAAATCTGATTTATAGAAAGTTTTACTCTCTATTAAAACTTCTTTCATTGTGAAAGTGAAAACTATCCATAGATGCCACAATGCGACTGCTCTCCATGTAAACATCCAGTTAAGCAAGTCTTTAGGCAAATTTTGACTGCCCGTCGCTGACAGCAATAATGAATTTTAATGATCCAAATGGAATATGCTTGAACTCAATTCTACTTCACTTGACTGGGCTCGTTTACTTCTCTTCTTTTTTTTTTGACGGCTTGAATTCGTGCTCCCTTTTTTTTTGTTCTCATTGAATATTCAAACAGCTTCGCTGCGAACTAACCCAATCAAGTGCTCATTAATTTTTCCTGCCATAAGGCAACACTCCACGCCAGGGCACTCCCCCGCCACTCCACGCCTCTCCACTCCACTCCAGCTTCCTCTCCACCCACGCAGCCACCAAAAACTTGATGAAGCACCGCAAAATTTGCTCATATGCAAATTTTTAAGGCTGTTCCCAAGAAGTTCAACAACCAACAACCCACACAACAGCAATTGTTGTTGTTGTTGTTGTTGTTGCGGCTCGTGTGTTGGGTTTCATTGTGGTTGTGTGTGTGCAAGGAGAGTCTCAGCCTCCCACCCCGCCCACTCATTGCCGCTTCATTAGACGCGCTGCCTATCAACAGAAGCTTGGCCCAAAAAAAATTTGCTGCAAGGATATGAGTTGTTAGTTAATGTTATGGTGCCACATTTCCGGCAACGTTGACGAACATTTCAGCCCGGTTTTTTCTCTCATTTTCGGCACGTCCTTGTCCATTCTACTTTCTTCTCATTCTACTTTTTTTTTGCTTGGCAAACGCTTAAACTGTCGTTTAGTTAATGATGTAGCATGTAGTTGTTGTTGCTTTGGCTGCGATTGTTAAGTCCTCCGCCGTCTGCCAACCAGCTATCAGCGTCGCATGCCTCATCTGGCACAATTTCCACTTTCTTTGACGTCGACTCAACTTGCCTCTGGCCAACAACAACAACAACAACAATAACCAAAATGTCTGCCTGGCAGCACAACTTGTCGCCACATGATTTTTGTTTGCTTTTTCGCATTTTACTTTTTAATTTTGTCAAGCGTATCACATTTTTTATTTTTTAAACGCGGCCTCATGCATTAAATGCCGCGCAAACATATTTAGCAAAATATGTGCGCGATGTTACATAAATCAGAATTTAATTTTCCAATATTTTTAAGCGCGCAGCAGAAATAAAGTTAACTCTTACAGGAAGGATAGCTGAGAAATCAGATTATGAAATATTTGGTTTTATTTTGAAAATATCGAAAAAGTGTATCAAGATTTTTATTTCAAGCATTGAGTTCAATGGAACTCGAACAATCCTGTTATATCTAACATTTGCTTATTATTGTATTAACAGAATGCAAATAAAAATGGAAATTAAAAAAAAAAATATTAAAATATCTTATTAATAGAAAATAAAAATGTTTGTATTATAATTATGAAAATATGAAAGGTCTTTCCATAGACTGAGCAAACAAGAGTTGATATATTAGTTAGTTAGTTAAATAAATCTCTTTTACCATCAATAGGTATACAAGTGCTTCAAGCGCTTGATGCTGTGAAGAAATAATGTTAAGAGTCAAGTCCCTTTTGTGCTCATGTCCCTTAACGCTCCACGTTCCGCCACACTAAAAAGGAAGTATTTGATATCCTATAGGTGATATAAGATGAACCCTAAATTCGAGCCAAATATTTAAATATGGAATATCATTTTTCATTACTTTCCATTTTCATTTCAATGGGTTCAGGTATAAACCTGAAACAATCATGGCATTTTAAACTGGAACTTGGAATAATCATAGTATTTCAAACTTATTCTATTTTACGACAGTTTCGTTTCCTCTAAATTTATTATTTCAGTTTAAACAAATAGTTAACTGTTGTTGACGTTTTTATTTAGTTAAAATAAATACATAATATAAGCTACATCCATGTTAAATATATAATATTAATTAACGTATTTAAATATGAAAGCTAAATACTAAAAAAAAAGTTAAAATATATTTTCAACAAAAAATGACCTGAAATAATCATTTCATATACATTTCAGCTGCAAAACATTTAAATTCTTTAAGTCAAAATTCGAATTTTAAAGCCAAAGTTGATGAATGAAATTTGAAATATATTTATGTATATATTACATATAAATATATCAAATAAGAAATGTATAAATTTTCGATTTTACGAGCACAATTTAAGGGCATCAAGAGAGCAACAAAAGGTCATTTGAATAGCTCGATGGCTGCGAGGCATGCAACAATGTCGCAATTGGGGCAGGAGCAAAGCCAACAGCAAAGCTGAAAATTTTAATTGTCACATTTCAAGAACCGCAAAGGCACATGAGACCAGGAGCAAGGAATGCAGACAATGAAAGAGAGAGGGGGAAGGAAGAGAGAGAGAGAGAGAGAGAGAGAGAGAGAGAGAGAGAGAGAGAGAGAGAGACGCAGCAGCGCCTAATTTTGTGCTAGACAATAAAACGAACAGACAGAAATTATGAAGGCAAGAGCGGAGCAAGGCAATGCCCAGCCAAATGTCTTCAGCCACATTTATTTGGCATTTGTATGTGTGTGTGTGTTGGTGTATGTGTTGGTGTGTTTGTGTGTGTTGGTCCTTTGCTGCGCACTTTTATGGTCATTTTAATTGTCGTCTGTGTTTAGAGGCTGCAGCTGTGATAAAATATGCTGGCAGCCTTGCAAATTAGTTTCATTGATGGCCACCTGATGCAGACATACATACATATATATAGACATATATATACATACATACATACATACATTCGTCTATTATATACAGAGAAAGTAGTAAGTAGAGAGTCGCCCCTTTTTGTGGGCAGCATCATTAAGAATTATGATTATGATGAGCGGGCAAACAATTAAAAGGCATCAAGTGCAGCAGCACGAAGGACACAGCTGATGATAATTATGTCGAAACAAAAGGAGGAAACAACAACAACAAGAAATGCAAACACAAAAATGCTTTTGCTTTTGCTTGATTTTATACCCAGAGCCCGTTGAAAATGGAAAATCAGGGTATATTGGTTTTGTGAAATGCATGTAATAGGCAGAAGGAGGCGTGTCACAACCCATAAAGTATACAGATTCTTGTTTTGCAAGACAAGACGAATCGATATAGTCCTGTTCGATCGTGTGAACGCACAGATCTTCGAAAGTACGTAAGTTAGACACTTCAAATTTTACATGAATACTCGTCTATACCTCACGCTGTTCGAGTTTGTCAAATTTTTTTCGATAACTCATCCGTTTTCTTTTTATCGACATTTATCGATTATTTTAATTAGCTTTTTAGGCGATGTTTCTACATCGTTTGAGCTACAGATTTCATTTGCAGGATATATCATAGTCAAGCAGTCACGACTAGAGCACCCTTACTTGATTTTTTTTTTCGTCAAATTGAATGCATATCCTTGCAGGCCCGGCCCAGCCCGGCCACAATGAATGGCGAAATAAAGAGGCCACGCCCACAATAGAGCAACGCAGAACAATTAACAAAACGTAGGAAGCACATGATTATGATTATGAGTTCACTCGTCGTGTCCTTTTGCCAGTCCGTCGTCTGCTCATTGTGCGACGAACGAACGACTCCTTCCTTTCTTTGCCTTTCGCATTCACTTCAAAAATGGCAACTCAGTTGTTTTAATTGTTGTTGTGGCTGCACTTGCCAACTTTACGTGTGTGCGTGTGTGTGTAGTTGTAATTATGCTTGTATTATTGTTGTTCCTTTGGCTGTTGCTTGTTTTAAGTGTTCAGCTGGTATGGGGCGCCTGTTGATTACGTCTGCAATGCGGCGCAGCGCAGCAGTTGAGCATTTACTATTGCATACTTTTGTGGGCAGCCTTTAAAAGGGAACTGAACTCGAATGTTGATTAGGTGAGTTGTTGGTTAGGGGCGTTTGCTATATGCCTTTAAAGTAGAAATTTAGTACAGGTAGAGCTAGTAGAGGTACTGAATATTGAAGGGAGTTCTAAATGGGAACTCTGTGCTTATCAATACAAATCCATTTGATGCATTTATGATTTGTGGTCTGCAAATTAATATTGAAGTAGAAATAGTTATCGATTAAAAAAAAAATAATCAAAATGTGGGCTCTATATACGAGCCAAAAAAAAAGTCATTATATCTTATAAGTTCTGAAATCGACGTTTTCATACAGACAGGATGGACGGACAGACAGATAAGACTAGTTTGACTAAGCTCGTTCTATTCATCATGAATAAATTTAATTTATGGGATCGTCTGCCACTTCGCGTTCTGTCTGTCAATTTGCACAAACCAAAAGTTTTATGTTGATATCTTCAGGGTATGAAAACCAATGAAAGTATATACGCAATTTAATATTTCATATACATGTTTCACGATTCATAGTTAACTTAAATTTTAATGGTTAAAATTGTATTTTACTTAACTCTGAAATATTAAATATTTATATAACAATAAAAATTTAATGCATTTAAATTTTTAAATGAATATTTAACCATTTAAATGCCTAAAAACATTTGAATATTCGATATTCATATTTATTTAATAGAATCTTCTAAAGGAATAATATATATATTGATTCTACTAACTCATCAATAATATATACATATATACATAAAAAATTTGTTTACTTTTATTATAATAAATGCTTGTCAAACTTGACCTAAAATATATGAAAACGAATACGATTTTCATTTTGCGTAAAGCTGTCTAAAAACTCATTTTCTGAGTGTGCCCAACATAAAGAGAAAAAAAAACTGGTTTAATTATCACATCAAGCGGATTATTTGGGTTAGCTGAAACAAAACACAGACACATCTGACATCCACACACACTCCCACACACACCCGCATTGACAGAGTTGGCATGCCTAAATGCATTTGAAAAGGATTCGTATATGTTTTTTTCTCATTTCGGCTTTTTCAGCTGCTTTATGAAAGCAAACTTTTCTCTTTACTGTTCTGTGAGCCACAAATAATTCTCGCATTCTCTTTATTCTTTTTGCGTGTAAAATGTAATTAAAGCGCTACACACACTACTTTGTGGATAGGAGATGGCGGAGGGAGGGGGATGGAAGGGCTTTGGCACAAATGATGCCATACAAACAACAAATAAGTACCAGGCCAAGTAATTTCTTTTCGAGAGTCGAGCGGGAGGAGCAGAAGCTGCAAATTTCATGGCTTTTCGTTGGATTAAATAAAATGTGGCTAAAAGTGGTCAGAGTGCCATGCCAAAATCCCCCTTTACCTATCTCTGCCAGAGGTGTTACTCAGCTGCAGCTAACCATGTTTGAGTTGTGTGTGAAAACCAACAAAAAATATGTCAAGAGAGCGTTTGCACACACACTCATACACACACACATACACTCACACACTCGCGTAATTAGGAAACTTGCCACGCACTTGACTCGCTGCTGCTTATTTAAGGGGCGCGTTAGTTGCGGTTTGGGGCGTGGCATAGATCAACTTAAAAAGTAAAACAGAACTGCGAAAACTCTCCTCTTCGGCCGCTGCTAATCTAGTGCAGGTGTTCGGGCATGTGCACAAATGGAAACTGGGTTAATGTAAGTAGAAGCGGGGCTGCAGCTGCAGCTGCCAGGATGAGAGGCATAAAAGGGAAGCTAAATATTTTATGTAAATGTAAATGTATATTTTTCAGAATTTTAAATTTTGCAAAAAAAAAAAAAAAAATGGCAAATTGTATATAACATGTTTTTCAAACGAAAACTTAACTTAAAAATTTAATAATTGACTTTTTAAAATTAAAAAATATAAACTGTTATAAATCATTTACTTATTCAAATAGATATATAAAAAAGAATATTTTGACAAATAAAATTTTTATTAACAATGTGAAAACATTTTTAATATGTTTTTAATTTATACAAATATAAAACATTACGAAATTTTTAAAATATTAAAATATTATAAATATATTTTGATAGTATATACTTATTTTTTGTTTAATCTATTTTTTATTCCTAATAAAATATTTTTTTAATTTTTATAACTGGCAAAAAAAAGTTCGAATGCTAAAAATATGAAAAATATATAATTTAAATATTTTTTTTTTAATTAATTATTTTTTTTAATGATTTTTTTAGAAGAATTTAATGACATATTTTAATACATGTATAAAATTAAATTTGTAAATTCAAAAACTTATTTTTTAAATTTAATCAATTTTAAAATATTTATTAAAAGTTTATACTATTTAAAATGCATGTAAAAACATGTATATTTCAAATTGGCTTTGTCAATGAATTGTATATATTCAAAATATATGTTTTCTAAATAGAAATATTTAAAATATATATAAAATTTATTTCATTTTTAACAAGCAAGCCCAGACAATCAGTGAGCTGCGCTCGCCTGCCATTATATTTAAATCCTTTTGCATTGAGCTAAAGGACCTTTTCCCTTGGAAGGGTTGCGCGAGCTTCGCAGTTATTTTCCATTAAACGCTGCTGCTCAGCAACAGCGGGGCCAAAAAACCCGAACAGCATAATTGATGCCTCTCGGGAGCTGCGATAAAAACAAATCAGCGAGGCACACACACACACAGTCAGACTAACACTAACACTAACACACACACACACACATAGACAGCATTTAATGTGTGTGCGCTGGCTTGGCACACACACACGCACATCAGGCGCGCCATCAGTGCATGCCCCTTAACGCAGCTGTCTCGTCTAACATACACTCTCTCCCTCTCTTTCTCTCTCTCTCTCTCACACACAATTGTTGTTGGCAACGTCGCTTAATATAATTCACACCATTAAACCAAGAGCTGCGGCATTTGCCCGGTTAGACATAAATTTTTATAGACAACACCCCTTTGCGTGGGGGGGTTGGGTTGGGGTTGGCTGACAGCGTTGCAACCCCACCACGAACAAACGAAATATGTTAAGTGTGCTTTTTTTGGGAGCAACGCACAGGGCAAGCGACTCGCTTATCAGCGTTGTTTTGGCATTTTAGACAGTTCATTTTTTGCACACACATACACTCGCACACTCACACACACACACAGCTAGCTAAGTTTTGTCTGCATATGTGCGCTCGCTTAGCCTTTTAGCTTATCAACGCGTTATGGCAAGGCAACGTCGCAACTTGAGTTTCAGTTCAGGCATATCCCTAGGTAGGCGCGCCCGAGAGCTTTGCTCGGGGTCTGATTATTGTGGTTCGGGTTTAGTGTGCGTCTGCGGAGGGGAGGGCGGAGGGTGTTTTGGCATGTGCTACTTAGCCTAATGTAAACCGTGTGCATGCCTCGCTGCGCAGCGACAACGACTCGAGCAACAGACATATGGCTGAGACTGTGAGTTGCATGATTACATAGTTACCCTGTATGAAATTATTATTTATTTTTTTGTAATATATGCATATAATTTTTTTAAATTTTATTTAAATATTTTATTTTACTTATGAAACTTTTTTAAAAAATTGGATAAACTGTGCGCAGCAGTTTTCCCATTGCAAATATTTTTAACGAATCTCAAAGCTCCATCAATATTATTTTATGTAAATATTATAAAAGGCGATATCAAACATTACTTAAATTTTCTACTGAGCATGCCAAGAGTTCACAGTGCTAAAATCAAATTCATATGAGCCACAGGAACAAAGCTGTCTAAACCAATTCCAACACATATCATGCCGTCACCTACTGTCTGCTACAGGGCATCTCAAACACTTGACTGTGCAGCGAGGCTTGGCTTGGCCCGTTCGCTAGCAACTCTCGACACACATTGACATAGAAATTTTGCGGAGGCTGGCGCGAAGTTAAAGCTTGGGCCAAAGCCATAGCCTTAGCCAAAACTTTAACCCCATTTTATACACCTATAAATTCATCAGCAAAAATGAGCCCCAAAACGAAGACGACTGAAGGGCAGCCGAAATATGTGAAGGAGCAAAGCAGGTGGCTTATTAGCAAAGTGCACTGCCTTGCGTGCCTTCATTTATATATAGATGTATATATATATATGGATATAGATGTATATATATGTGTATATATCTCATCTGGGCTGGGCCTCGCCTGGCTTCAGTTGCATATTTTAAACTTGTTGAGCGAAAATTAAATTTTTAATGAATTTTGTGCGCAAAGTTTTCACGTGAGCTCCAAAAACTGTTGCAGCTAGTTTTCAGCTTGAGCTCTGGCACCGAAGGGTTTTCATTTTCTGATTTTTTTTTCTACTCTCTTCCTTTTTTTTTTTTGATTTAATTAAAACATTCTTTGAGCCGGGCTAAGAGTGTTGAAAATGCTGTAAGCGCTTGCCCAGGTAGAATTAATGCAACAAAGCTATTAAAAAGTTTAGCTTGATTTTTGGCAGTTTTTTCAGCACAGAAAAACTGTTTAAGCTACTGCTGCTGCTGTTGGCTTTAAGAAGCTCTCGAAAGTAGGCAATGGATTTTTGGCAATTTTTCGGCATGAGGAAATTTACAAAAGCGGCGCCTGCTGGTCCATTTATCAAAGGCGCTGCCAAGCCATTGCCTGATTTAGGGCGTTCGCTCAAGCACACACAATACAAGCAAACACACACACTCACACACACACACACAGTTAGAGACTGGCACACACTTATCGCTGCAGCTGCGACGGCACTTCAGCTCTATTGATTTTCAATTAAAAATGCACAAACTCCAAGCCAATTAGCCCAGTTTTGTGTGGGGGCCACCATTGCCGGCGTCGACAGACAACCTGGCAAGCGCCAGCCTAAAATGTTGCAACGGAAATTGCTAACAACAACAATTACCAGCACAACAATGGGCATTGGCGCGGCTTGGCAGCCCAAAGGACATGGAGAGCTACAAATGTAGCGTGAATTGGCTTGAAAAAGTCGGCAAGATTTTGAGCTTAAGCTAAAACGAAGGTGAGTGAAGGTATGTAAAGAAATTTTTGATTGAAATGGTATAAAATATTTTGATATATGAAAAAAATTTCCTAAATTCTACATTATATGGAGTTATTATATATAAATACAATGAGAACATTTCATTTGTTCCATATTATATAGATTTATATTATTCAGATGTTTGCATAGATTTAGCTATTGGAAGTGTTAGATGTAGAGTCAAAAGAGATTCGATTCTTAAAGGATTTTTAAAATATAATTCTGTAAATTGACAGATTAAACTTAATATTTTTAAGTTTTTTAGAAATTTTTTAAGAATCATATCTGTCTAGAGATTCTCACATATATATATCTTCGTATATTGTATTGATAAATTAAATCAAATACGAATATACGAAGCTAGAAAAAACTATAGTATAATATATACATATATATTTACTATAACTACATATATATTTATATATATTTTTATATATTTATATATATATTTATATATAATAAATATATGGATTCAATTATATGGATTCAATTAAAAATTATCAGTTTATCTAGCAACTCTTCCATTCCAATTGCCATTCCTAAAATTTCCAGGGTATTCAACACTGCATAAACTACTTTTTCTAGCTGCTACCGCACACACACAAACACACACACAAAGGCAAAAACTTTTTGGGCAGCAAAGGTGTTGACATTGTTGACGAGTCAGCGCAGCGCTACTTCAACTAGCCACGCCTCTTAGCCCATTGGCTTAAGCCTTAGCCCATAATTGCAAGCAGCTGCTAATTCACACAGACCAGACGACAGTTTGACAGGCATGAGAGAGTGAGAGAGGAAGAGGTAGAGAGGGAGAGAATGAGAGGGCGTGTTGGCGTGAGGTGAGCCATTCAAATGAGTCGCTGATTGCTGAGCGCGGGTTGCAGCTGTTTGTTTGATGGACGGAAGGACTCGACTCGACTCGAGTGACTTGATGTGGGGGGCCGACTGCTGCGGTTTGGTTTGGTTTGTGCCGTCTATTAGCTGCAGCACTCGAAGCAGCAGTGGCAGCAGCTGCCATAAATGTTGCTAACGATACTTTAGCTGGCCCAGACGATGCCTGTCAGCGTCTAGGCATGGAATTTCGAATGCAATTTTGGTTTTTAGCGTTCTTGTGTCTGTGCGTGCAGCAAAGAATGACAGCTTTAAGGTAGACGCGGAGCGGGGGCCTGCATTCAATGTGGCTGACTGTTTATGTCTAGTTTGTGCCGCCCCAACAACTCCGCCGGGGACCCCCTCCCCGCTCACTCTTTGGCACACTCTTGTCAGCCATTTTGCAAACGCATTTGCCCGGAAATGATATACACTGCATGTTGAGCTCGGAATTGTTGTTGTTGTTAGTGTTGTCAGTTCGTGTCGTGGTGTTGCAGCATTTGCCGCTTCGCTGCACCTTCGATTGGCAACTCAGTCTTTGTCTTTAAAGTGGCAAACAGGTAAAAGACAGCGCAAAGAAGCTGCTGAAAACTAACTGATGTTGCGCTTTGTGCAACTGTCAGCTGTGCTTTGAGTTGAATTTATAACAGATAATAATTGTGTAGAAGACAGACAATAATAAGAACTTTCACAATAAATCGAAATATTGCAAGCTTTGCCAGAAATATATTACAATATCTGTATATAGTATATTATGCTCTCGCACATCTATTTCTCTTTCTATTATTGCATCTGGCAGCCGCAAATTGCCTTTTTACTTCACACACAAGAGGCCTATAACCGAAATGTTAATGTCAACAATTGCCAAGACTTTCAGCACATTTTACACGCACTTCACAGACAAGCAACCATGCACAAAAAAAAAGGGCAACAGAAATGCCAGCCGCACACGTTGCGTATGCGCAATGTGCACAAATTGCCAGCAAAGGCACATAAAAGCGATTTAGCGCATTAAAAAATAAATTTCAAAAATACAAAATAAAAGGCAGAACCCCAAAAAGAAAAAAAAAAAAAAAAAAAACGTTAGCTTCGGGCGTAACTGACTGTGTGATACTCTGTTCCCATAGGGGCATCTGGTATATTGATTTAAGCTGGGAGCTACAAACTGTGTTGCCGATTTGCCACCCTTCAAGTGGGCGCAAATCTTATATATATCTTATACATATATTATCATACAAATATATATATATATATATATGCGCAAATCTTATATATATAAATTTGTATATCATCGTAACATGAACTTACATATCAGATTACAGCTTTCTAGCTTTAAAACTGTTCAAGATACGGTTTTACCCAATGTGCCACGCCCTCAATTGGCAAAGATATAACCGCCATATATTTTGTTCTTACGTGGTCAGCGTAAGTAAACCTTTCAAATTGTAACTTTCTACTTCCATGTTCCAATTTCTCTAGTTTCGATGGCGTAGAAATGTTACATACATATATACGAACAGACAGACGAACAGCAAAATTAATATACTCTTCTTTCCTTTTGGAACAGAGTATCAAAATAAAAAGGAAAACCGCTTTTAATTCTTTTTTAAGCAAGCAAATAAAATTATGCAGCCACGGCATAAACACGGCAAATAAATAATATGCACAGCAAACGAGCAGGATGAGGACTCGGAGCGAAATCTTTTCTCCAGGCTGCCATAAACTCCCTCGAGTGCCTTCAATGACTCGCGAAGAGGAAAACATTTCACATTTCGGTGGAAGGCAATGAAAAGCAGAATACAAATGCCAAAGACACTGCCAGAGAGTTATGTCTGCTGCAGACAAACAGAGCGCGAGCGCGGCAAATGGGGCGGTAGAATTAAAGAGCAAAAAGTTGAGCCGCTGTTTTTTTTTTCTTCCTTTTTTTTGATATTTTTATTTTTCTCTGTGTGTTTAATGAGCTAAGCGGAAGGAAGTCAGTCAGCGGGAACACGAAGCAACGTCAAAGACGACGTCGTCATCGTAATATTAAATAAATAAAAGCAAGCAAACATTTTTAAAGTCTTGCATTTACGTCCCCCAACTGTCTCTCTCTCTCTCTCCCTCCCCCACTCTCACTCTCACCCTCTCCCTTTTTGCGTTTTCATAAAGCAAAGCTGAAAATTAGCGAGCGTCTGTCACTTTTGCTTTCTTTTCTTTACGGCTTGCCAAAAGTTGAATTTTGATTTAGCTACAGACAGCAACCAGATGTTGTATGAACTTGCGTAAAAGATTGGGGCCGCACAGCGGAGGGTCTTCGCCGCTGTCGCTGCTCACAATTTTGAAGACTCAAACTCAAGCTGTCAGAAGGCCAAACAACAGCTGGCTGCTGTCTGGGCAAAACGTTAACAAGACTTAATTTCTTTAAATCAACATTTCGGCAGAGAAAATGTATAAAAAGCTAAGAAAATTTCAACTGAGAATTTTGCTTCATTTTGTATATTTGTATTGTAAAGGCATTGCCATGATGATAATGATATTAGAATGTTATACAAACAAATTTTTTTCTAATTCAATCAAAATTTATTTATATATATAAAAAAAAAGAAGTATTTAAAATCAGATTTATTGTGATATAAACATTTTTCAGAAAAGCGATATAATTTTTTTTTATTTATTTTTTTTTTATTTTTTTAATGAAATAAAATGCAAAAAAATAACTATAACACTTTTAAAAGTATATATAATGGTATCGGTATGTAAGTTCAATTTTGTTTAATTGAATATTTGTTGTTTATTTCTTTATTTTATTTTCTAATATTTTTCTTTATAACATTTAATATGTATTAAACATACCAGCTCATTTAAAGAAACTTTATATATTTTATTATTTATTATTATTATTGATTTATTATAATTTATTTTTTATATATTTATTCTTTTTTTTTTAATAGAATAGAACTTAGATACCTATTAATTCTATTAGCTATCTGGGAAACATACACACCTCATAGCCCCTAGAATTTATTCTTTTATAGGTTCAAAGATCGTTGTCAAGTTAAGAGTTTAACTAAATATTAATAATAATATACCAAAACCTATTCCTACGAACAACCCTTACTCCTATCATATACATACAGTCCCAACAAACTCCAATACTCCCTATGCCCCTCTAATAGCTACAGAGTATTACAAAAATATTCCGCCACAACTCAAGATTACCAATAGGTATAAACCACTTTTAGGATATCGGTTAACGCACAGTGCATTACCCTCAGCAGTTGAGGAAATAAACATTTATACCTAAGCCTGCTCTAATGTAAAACACGTGCTAAATATACCACACAATACTAGTCGCAAGAACAACGACAACTACAAGGAGAGGATAGCAAAGCAAGAACACAAAACAGGTAATAAAACACCGCCGTTTAGATATTTGACTAAGATTTTCAATAAAAACGCCGTGGCAATCCAACACAATCCGCAGTACTAGCCCAAATCTATGCCATAAGCCCAAGACAATCTAATTTTATAGCGTTCAATGCTTCTTAGCCCAGCTGATTTGCCAGTTGCCAACGAGATGGTCGACAAGTGGGCGGGCCGGCACACGGCCCAAATAAATTGCGGCAGTCAAATTGTAAGCCAAACCAGTCAGACCAACCCAACCCAGCCCAGCTCGAGGGTCGAGGCGGAGCGCGGCGACTGAGACCGTGTAATGCGCTCAATCAAAAGTCAAATGTCTAAAAATATTATGAAAAGCCTTTTTGTGATGGCTAGCACACAGCCAGCCAGCACAGTCAGGACAGCCAACACAGTCAGCCAGTCGATTCCCTTGGGGTTGACTTTGGCTAGGGGTTTTGTTTACGTTCAGCTGCTGGCCAACGCCTGTTTAGCATTCATTTATGCTGGCCCCATCGGGTAGGAGTTACTTTTTTTCTCTCTCTCTCTCTCTCTCTCTCTCTGCTCTGCTGCTGCTTATCGTGCTGCCTACAACTCAGACAAAGTACACTGAATGAAATGGGGATGATATTTAATTCAAATTAACGAATGACTCTATGAATTTTATTTGTGGAATTTTTATCAGATGAAACACTTTAAATGATTCTACAAGAGTAAAATAATTTTGTATTAAATATTTAAAAAAAATTAAAAAATATATTATTCCCTTAAAGTAATGATAATATACTATAAAATAAATATAAATTCATATATAATTATTTATTTTATAGTATATTGTCATTACTTTAAGGGAATAATTTATTTAAAAATTTGTATTTGAATGAAACTCTGTTATTCTAAGACTGAAAAATTTATAAATAATTTTTGTATGTTATAAATAATATTTTAAAACATTTACTTTTAAATATGAATTATGATTGATATTTCTATTATTATATTTTTTTTTCAATATTATTTTGCCTTATATTGGTTCCAAATATTATTAACACTTACTAAATATTTCACATAGAATATCTAGCCCCATTTTACTCCCAGTGTACATCTGTCTCTATATGTGTGTGTGTTCATATATTTGGCTACAGCAATCGGTTTCGATTTCTTTTCATTAATACACTTTCCTGTTTGGTCTGCCAACTTGTTTTCTGCCCCCAGCCGCCCCAGCCGCCGCCAAGTCAACTTCGTTCACTCCCACCCTATCGCTTATACTGTATATATCTACAATCTTCTTATGTGTGTGTGTGTATGGGTGTGTTTTTTCTTTCTCTTTCTATTATTGGCTCCATTTACTTTTCGCAGTTGTTGGCTGGCGCTTGGCTCTGTGTTTGTTTATGCTTCATTTTGATTTTCTCGGCTTAAATTGTATTTGTTGTTTCTATTTTCGTTAGTTATCCGAACGGTCAGCGGGCGTTGAAGTAGAAGAGCGAAGCGGTAGACGAATCACTAGCCGAAGTAACTGTATTTTACGTTTACATAGCCTCAGCTCCCTCTCTCTCTCTCTCTCTCTCTCTCTCTCTCTCTATCATTCACTTTCTGCTACTCAGCAGCTTACAGAACTCTTTCTCCATTTTAGTTTTCTCGTTCACCCTTTGTGTTTGTTTTGTTAGTTGAGTCGTCGCCCGTAAGTTTATTTGTATTTTGCTTTATAAAGCGTTTCTTCTCACTCTCAATCTTTTGTTGGCCTTCGTCTCTTCTAGTTAGTTTTTTTGTTCTATCGCTCGTAAGTTCATGTCTAAATTTATGTGGCCGCAATTTATTTAAATTTATGTGGCTTTTGTCAAATTGATTTCAATGCTAAGAAGGGTTGACAGGCTAAATGGGGTGAGTGGTGGAGCAGCGGATGCACGGATATGTGGAGGTTTTTTTTTTGTTTTTGAACATTTTACAACACTGATTGAGTTAGCATATGAGAGCGGATAATATGATGAAATGGGAAATAAAATGAAAAGCGGATGATAAAAAGAGGATTGGTATTAAAATAAATAGATGGAAAAAAAACATGAGAACACCGACAAGCTCCATAAAAATAGAAACCCTAATCAATGGAAATTTCTCACAGTTTCATGTTAATCATTAATGCTAATGCTTAACTATTTATTGCTTGAAGCCTGTCATTGTCAGCCACTTGATATTGATGAACCAGGGCACAAAAACAAATCATTAGTTCAGTCTTTTATGACAGGCCAAATAGGCACACAAGACCCCCATAAAACGAAGCAATACCTCCTCGTACGAAATGTAAAAAAAGGAACAGACTTTGGTGGAGGTTTTCTTGCCCACACAAAAAAAAAATATATAGACGAAAAGGTTTTCATATCAAAATGGCAATAAATAACAAACAATGCTGTCTGCAATTTTCCACTTTATAAAAGAAAAAGCCATAAACAAAAGGCGCAGGAGGCGGTTGGCTGGGCCATCGAAACGAGCCTGAAAATTATCATCCTGTTGTTTGAGTTTTGTTGTTTATTTATATTATTTTTGTTTTTTTTTTTTTTTGCCTTCTGTTTTGTGCCTGTTGGCGCTTTCATAAATGCAGGCGCAGGAAACGACCGGAAATGACTGACAGAGCTTGCTGGAGCTGTGGGTGGTGGAGCGCCAGCAAGACTCCCGCCCTGAAACTTGTAGCATATTTTTGTGCATTGCAATTAATTAATCTCCAAGGTAATAACAAAAGCAACAGCAAAAAAAAAAAAAAAAGTAGAAACAACAAACGACGACCTCGGCAATTGTTTTACGCTTCATGTTTTATTGTTTTGTGAGCTTTTTCTGGCTTTTTCTACTCAGCTGGCAATGAAAAACGAAGGAAGGTAATAAAAAACAGAACAAAATATATCTGCAACTCTTTTGACGTTCGTTTGGCAACATATTTTCTGCATTTCCTTCTCTGTTTTGAGTTTTTTTTTGTTTTTGTTTTTTAGATGGCGTCGAAGCGTCGTTTTAATTTATGAAATTGTTGACAAGCGACAGATGGAAGGGTGAGAGTTGAGACAAGAGACGAGTGGCATAGCGTGAGTGAGTCAGCAAATCTTTTAGGGCTTTCACATTTCATTCAAAATTGAACTGAAGACTAAAAATAGCATTAAGAATTTAATTCATGTGGTATTTGAAGTCGGTTAATTATAATTTATTAGTAATATTGTGAAAGGAAAAGGTATGATTTTTTGTGATAATAATAAAGCTGATTCCGAATAAGTTTGCTATGAAAGCTGATTTTGCGTAGGGGTATCCTAAGTCTTTGCAGAATAATGATGCGGATCCTAAAGACAGACATTGTGTTTGAATCAGCTGAATGGTATGGATTGTATCTTGTCTTACAGCTAAAGCTAAACTAAGAGAATTCTAACTAAAGAAGTTTTTTCTGAAAGAAATCTAAAGACATTTCAGGCTTTTCCATATCTGAGCCAGCTAAATCGCAGTTCCTATATGTATAAAAGTAGAGACTAAAATAAAAATTAATTCTCTTAAAAGATTCTTTGCAGGAAATTGTCTATAAACATAGCTTTAGGCTCTTCCTGGTACGAATTAGTTATCCAAATTTTTAGCCAAAAAATAAAAAGTATATAAAAACTACATTGAAATAGATAGTATATTCAACAAGTATAAAACATTATACCAAAACATGAAGTCACAAAAGATAAAAGTACTCAAAGCTCTACCTTAAGATACACAACAATAAAATCACAAACATAAAATCTAACTATTCCCACACAGAGTAACAGTGCCACACATTGAACACTGCTATTAACTGCCAGAGAGTATTATCATTTAATTTTCGTAGCTAATTGAGGGACTAATGGTAGCCACATACTAAATTATGCAGTCGCAACAAATAAATAAAGCCGAAAACGTGTGCAAATGTTAATTTGGAATATACATATATATGCACAAATACATACATATATATATATATTGAGTCTGGGGCAATCGCATAAATATTGCAATTCGATTTTAATGAGCGGCAATCGCATAAACAAACAGGCAGCCACGACGACGGCGGGGCTACGTTCGAACCCGGGCAAATACATTTAATTTGTTAAGCACAAAAGTGAAAATCAATGGACAGAGTCAAGCGAGAGCCAGTTGCCTTTTATGCCTGGCTACCATTATATATATATACATATTTTTTTTACAAATTCCTTCCTTTTTTTGTGCTTGTCCATTTTTTCAAGTGCGGTTTGTGCCCGCAAAATAACTCAGCTCGTTAACTGCACAAATAACATGTCAGCACTTTTGCAATGGAGCTTCAAACAGGGTCGAGAATGCGCCGCAAATTTGTGGGCAGACGGAGTGAGAGACGGGAGGAGGGAGAGAGTGCGTCCCGTACGGTCTGCTGCTGCTTGGTCTGTTCCATCATTACTCAAGTGTCCTTAAGGTTCGTACAAAATAAAATGAAAGAGCCCATGCCCAACACACTCTCACACACACATAGAAAATGAAATAGCTTGGCTGTTCAAATAAAACACAGCCCGAGTTTTGGGCTTAATGTCTGACCAAAAGTATTAATCACACACACAAACACACCCACACACACACACACATACATATTGCTGTGGCAGCCCTCGCAGCGGTCTGCAAAGTTTTTTCTTCCATATCGATGAGCCTTCGAGTGTCGAACCAACCAGCAAACCAATAACTAAAACCGTTTGCTGGCCCCAACTACACGACCCAAAATTAGTGCACGAAATGCCAAAAAGCAGTCGATATAAAGAGTCGATGCTGCGGTTTTTGAATGGCCAGAAAAAATATATAAAAAACTATAAGAAATAAAAAAGTAAACATAAACTAAGGAAAAAAGCGTGGGGTGGGGACAATATGCTGGCGGATACCCTACCAAATTGGTAACTAAGGCGAACTTTTAAAGTGGACTTAGAGGAGCTCAAGGAAATGAATTTTGAAAGATGCCCTACAAAAGTTGACAACTAAAGTGAAATTTGATCATGATTAAAAACATAAAAATTATAATTAAAGCCTAAATTTCAGAAAATTATATTTAATAAATTTGAAGCATGTATATTAATTCAAAATTGTGTATTTACTAAAATAGTATATTATACTGAATTAATATATTGGTTAATATATACAGACATAAACTAATATTCCTTAAAAGTATCAACAGTTCTGCCTACATTCTATAACACCATGTCAAAAGTATTGTAAACAATTTCTAACTCTAGTTAGTTACTTTAAATAATATACAAATCTCTAGAAACCCTTTTTAAATATATAAATACAATACAAATATATGATATATATTAAAAATACATTTATATACCCTTCTCAATTTGTGCACTTTAATGCTGTGGCACGAACATTTGACGCCCAACAGTTGGCTGGCTCTGGCAAGCCCTCTGGCCACATAATGTAAATAAAAACACATACACAAAATATAAATGTTTGCATATAGCAATAAAAATATATATAGATATATATAAAAAAAATAAAAGTTTGTGCAAAAAGTGAAAACAGCATGAAGCATTAATAAAATAAGCAGCAACGGCGCCGCTTGCTCCGCTACAGTTTTTCTACCTCTCCCCCTCACACTTCCCACCAACCCTCTCGCTCACTCCAACTGTCTCTCCCTTAGCATTTTTTTCAACTCATTTTTTACAATTTCTCTTTTTGTTTTTCTTATTTCTATTTCTATTGCATGCAAGCGCCTCGAAAATTGCGGTTAGTTTTGTTCGGCTACCCTTTAGCTGCTTTTGCAAGTGTTTGGCTGTGCGCGCGTGAGTGTATGTGTGTCTGTGTGTGTGTGTGTGTGTTTTTGTAACTGCGTTGCGGTCTCCTCTCGGCTACAGTTGGCTGACTATGGCAGCCATCAGGAAGGGTCTGCCAGCCCCGAAGCCCGTCTCTGTCTCTCTGGCAGCGACCCTCTTTATTCGCCGCAATGGCAAAACAAAAGCTGCAAAGCTGTTACCCATTTTCAGCGGCTCCTACCCCCCAGGCTAGACCCACCCCAACAAGCTTTGCCCTGTCTGTGTCTCAGTTCGCTGTGTGTGCGTCTGCCGCTGCCGCTTGGTTCATTGATTTTGGTGTGGAAATGAACTTTGCTAGTTTTTGGTTTCTGTGGCAGCTGAACATTTCTTTCTTTCTCTTCTTTTTTCGGCTCCCCCATTTTCTTTCCGCTTTTCCTTAACTAGATTTTCGGCACTTTGTAAGCATTATTTGTTTTCGCTTTTATTTATGTTGCGGTCTGTTTTGTTTAGCATGCAATTTTCTACACACTCCACGAAGAAATTTAGCACAAGCACAAATCAAATTTGGAAAATATGAAAGTGATAGCAAAAGTTTATTTGAATCACGAGCTGTTAGATCTGACCTGAACTTGTTTTCCTATTAAAACAAATCTCTGTTGTCTGATATATAAACATTGATAATAGCCATTAGCATATTATTCTGGGACATGACCATAAATATTTTCATATTTTTTGTACTTTGCTGACAAGCTAATATAATATCACATTTCATTTTCTTTTTCAGAAAATAGCGAACAAATTTTATTGTCTGCATTTGCACAAATATTTGTTTGGTTTTTCGTTTGCAAAAATATCACGTATACGTCAAAAATAAAAACATGCGCCTCATTCAAACTTGACTCATGCATATGATTTATATGCAACTGTCATTCGTTTTTTTCCTATACTATTTAAATAACAAATTTTGCAAATAGCTTTGAACAATGAATGCATATGCAAAATAGACACGCCCCCATACACAAACACACATAAACATATAAATGGCCAAAAGAAATTTCAGCATTTATGCATATGAAATTTTTAGAATATTATAAAGATGCATAGCACATATGTATAACTAATATATATATGCATGTTAGAAATTTTTGAAAAATAAAATTATAAATGCATCAGTTTAGCTCAGCTTTGGATAAACAGAACTTAGTTTAGCCATGAAAATATGCTCGCTGCTAAATTAACTTGGCCAAACTGAAGGGTCACAAAAAACTATAACAAAAGCAACTTAAAGCGAAGGTTGCAACTGCAACAATTGAAACGAAGCGCAGCAGCAGCTGCTGCAGCCGCAGTTTGTCTATGTATATGTAGGTTGTGTGTTGAAGGTATCTGTGTGTGTGTGTGTTTGTGTGTGTTTGAGTTTGTTTGCAGCACTCAGTGGGCGCTGTATTCGTGTTGTTCTTGTTGCGTTCGCATGCATAATAGAGAATGCAAAGCCAAAGCCAAAAGGCGCCAAGCACTCAACTAGGCTAAGGGTTGGCTTTTCTTTGGATGAGCACAGAAATATTTATATGCAAACGCATCTGACTATTGCTCTAACGCACAAAGAGCATATTCACTGAGACAGGCAATACATCAAAGTTGAATATGAAATAAAGATTGTGAGATATTGAGTTTTGAAGACAAATCGAATGCATCTACTTGGAGAAACTGTGAAATTTTGTGGATGAAAAATAAATGTTGCATTTGTATTGCATGTGAATGTCATTATTTACAAGACATATTCTAAAAATTTAAATTTTTTCTATCAATATAATTTTTTTTATTTATATATATATTTTTTTTAATTATTTATTTTATTTTTTTTATTTTTTTTTAATTATTTATTTTATTTTTCTATTTTTAATTTTTTTTAATTATTTATTTTATTTTAATTTACATTTTATTTAGTTTATTTTTATTTTATTTTTTTTTTTAATTTTTTTTAAATAAATTATTTATTTTATTTCAATTTACATTATTTATTTTATTAATTTTTTTTTTTTGCATTTTGTGTATTTTCTACTATTGATATAAATACTAAATAACGCGCTTTTCAATAAATGCTGTCATACAGAAAATATTTAAAAAAAATAATTTTATTTTTCCATTTAAAAAGATAAATAAATTTTTTTCTATTCCAAAAAAAATTTTTTTTTTTTTTTTACTTTTTTTGCATTTTTTCTTTTTCTTATATATATTCTAATTAACGAAAATGTCTTAAGTAATTATCAGCAATAAACTATAATGCATCGAGTTTTATCATTATCATTACCATCATATCATTAAGGCAAAAACTTTTAATAACATCTCTATACATCAACCAAACGGAAATCAACATGGCATTCATTTCAGCACACATATATTAGTGTATATATTTAGCTATGGCCAAATCTCTCACATAAATACACACTCTCACACACCTACACACACCATTCGCACACATATGCAAATAAATGCACCCCCAACAATTTCTATTCACAATGTTTGCTCGCCTACGTGTCCAGAGCTCGTCTTTCAGCCACCTCCCGCTGCCTCCCTCCGCCTGTGCCACACATTTCTAGCCACTTTAATAAATGAAAAACCATCCAGTTTTGTTTACCTTCAAGTGTTTGTTCATGTGTGTTATCGTTGTTGCTTTTTCTATGCATTTTCTGTTATTTTGGTGACGCTTTTGTCACACGGCTGGCTTTCACTTTCCCTTAAAAATTCCCCTAGGGCTGGACGCCTCTCATTTTGTTTCATACAGGCGCGCTAAGCAAATAGAAACTTTACGTAATTATTATGGATAGTCGTCTGTCTGTGGTTCTATCTGTGTCATCAGCTCGTAATTTAACCTGACTCTCGCTCGCTCTCTCTCTTTATCTGCATTTGCTGTTCCTTTCTGTATTGCTAACTAATTGGCTGTTGGCCTCGTCACATGCAAATCCCTCGTTTCTCACTGATTTCGATAGCCCTAACACAGGCGACTTCTTCTCTATTTTTAAGGCTAATTGCATTACGGCACGCGTTTTAAAGTCAATGAACGCTTAGCTCGACATTTCTCACAAAGGCTCAAGCACGCAAATGTCAACAGCAAATTGCAACAAAAACATAAAACAATAAACAATAAAAATGTCATATGTGGTATTCAGCTGCGCAGCTCTGGACATTTTTATATTGTGCATAAAAATAAATGAAAAGCTTTGCGTTTTCTGTACAAACAATGCATAAACAATAAACGAGACATAGGTTAGGTGCACTGCGAGAAAAAGGAATTCGTAAATATGGCAAGAAAAATATATTTAATTAATAATAAAATTATATTATTTTTAAGGGTATATATTTTTAAAAATTGTTTAACTTTTTTTTAATATTATATATATTTTTAATATTATATTTTTATTTAATATTATATTTTTCTTAAGAAAATAAAAATTGTCTTAAAAAAAAGTTGTTTTCCACTTAATAATAAAAAAAATATGTTCAAATTAATTAAAAAAGAAAGGTTTATGGTGCTCAATACAGTGTTCGCATATCTTTAATAAAATTCTTTGATCACGTTTTTATTACATATAATAAATATCGATTGCCATAATTCTCGCAGTGTAATAGAGCTAGGTGCGCAAAAGTCAATGCGTCGCCTACGCCCAATCAACCAAAAATATTTGCATGTGTGAAAAAGACCTAGCGAATGCTATAAGTGTTCAGGCAAGTGCTATACAAGGGCAACTGCCTCACCTTGGGAGTCATAAGGCTAAAGGGTTGCATACACAGACACACACACACACACACACACACACACGGATATACGCTCACAAATCAAAGCGAAACACGAAAAACAATATGTCAAATGTTATTATACATTAAATTAGTTGAGAGTCATAGTAATAAAATGCACAAGCAAACATGTGTAGGTATAATAAAGTTAAATGTCATGAGTGTGTGTGTGTGTGTGTGTGTGTGTGTGTGTGTGTGTATTGGTGTGTGTATGTGTATGTGTGCATATCACTGGTTTTGCTTGCTTGCCATCTTTTACTAACTCTCCCCCTCTCTCTCACTCATTCATTCACTCTCTCTTACTGTCTGGCTTACTTTCTTATTTCATTGCTTGAGACGTTGTTACAAAATTTGCCCAGCAGCAATTTGTCACGTGAATTTCACTCTCTTGTTGTTGTTGTTGTTACTGTGACATTTTGGTTTGTTACTTTGAGCCCAGGCAAAGCCAACAAATTACAACTGTTTCGAGTCACACAAAATTCTGTTGCATGCTTTGAGGCGTTTCCCTCTCTTTGTGTTTTCGTTTTTTGGGCGGTTTTACCTTGTTTTATTTTTTTAGCATTTCTCTTTTGTGTTTACATTGAGATCACAACAAAACATGACAGACTACAACGAGATTTTTAGATAAATGAAGGAATGATTGAATGGAATATTGAGTACATTCAAAGTATAGAACACATTCAACAAGTGTTTGTATGGTGTGTTGTATGGTCATATTGTTTCTTTTTGAAATATTAATAAGTGTTTAATATGAGTAATTAATTTTGTAATAAATATTTAATAATTTGCTTAAATACATTACAATTTATTAACAATTAATTATAATTGACATATAAATATAAAAATAAATTTTAATTTAATAAAAAATCATTCGAAAATTTGAATGTAAATTACCGAAATATTTAAATAAGAAAAATATTTCTTTTAAATATTTTAATGTACAAACTATATTTATTATTAATAAATGTGTTTATTAATTTAATCAAGAAATATAAATAAATTAATTTTTTATATATAAAATTCCATATTATAAATATCAAACGAAATTAAATCTTGCTTATCAACTACAACTTCGAGCTTAAATATGTCTTTGTGTGTGCGTAATTAATAATCATCATTCATTTACTGCAAAAATCCAATGGAAGCTTAACTCATAAATAAAATATAATAAATAAAAGCTATGCAGCATTTAACAGTAAAAAATAATTTATTGTTAACATTGAAGCATTTAACTCATATTCAGACAATGGCATTTAAATTGAATTAAATCACGTGAACGTTTCAGCTATTGAAAACGTATGATATATATATTGAATGATATTTAAAGACGAGCTGTTTAAATGAATGACATGTTCTCATAGTTTAAATTATTATTGTTGGGAAATTTATCTGGGGTAATTGGGCAAAAAATCTCACAATATTCCTTTTGTTAAATAATTAACGGAAGAATAAATTAAATGAGAGGAAATAAAATAATAAGAAAATATTAACTCTTAAAGGTGGAAAATTATAATTTATTTACATAAAATTTCAAAATTCAGTCAATAAAAAAATCTAATACATTTTCAATAATAAAATTCTCTATATGTCGGATTAAATATATTATGAGAGAACTGAGATGAAAAATGAGAAAACAATATCCATACTTCAAGAAAATATTTAAATAATTTAATAAAATATTTATTCAGGATTTTACATATGTATCGATTATATATCGATAGTATAATATATAACCGATAATATATATAAAATATTTTGATACCCCACAGTAAAAATTCTAAAATTTAAGAAATATTTAAATATAAATTAGCAGCTAATAAATGTTTTAGCTAATGAACGAGCTATTCGAATTCTTTTTTTATTGCAAGTCAAGTGCCTTTAGATATGCAGTACCTGGGGAAATGTGAGTGCACTTTACACACCTGTTCAGTCATGTGTATAGCATACAACTCACTGAATACACACACATATATACACATGTACACATTTACATACATATATTTGTATTAATGCATTTTTACTGTATGGCGAAACAACAGGCAACCCTCACCTGCCCCTGCCCCATGCAGAAGGGGTTGCTTGTTGATTTTAGTTAATGAATTAAGTTTGTTTTAAAAGCAATTTTTTTTATTTTTTTTTGAGTGAGTGAAGTACTTGCAAACATGCAATGCCTGGAATAAATAGAAAACAAAAAGCAGTAGAGAAAGAGGGAGAGGGATAGAGATAAGTTAACTAATTAGCAAAGGGCGTGGGATAAGACAGCTTCAAAATGAAATGTGTGCAGGGATTTTGGGTTTTATATAGACCAATATGTACATATATAATATATATAATATATTATTTAATTTTGTTCTTTTTTGTATTTGTTTTATTTTAGTCTGTGGGCGTGGCAGACACTCACCTATCCCTCAGGCATATTTTGTATTCATGCTGCGAGTCGTGGTCGCTGTTGCAGCTATCATTATAATTAACGGCAGCCTGACGTTCTCTTTCCTGTTGCTGTTGCAAGTTGATCAGCTGTTTGTGGAACAGTTCCTGCTGTGATTGCAGCAGTTCCTGATGATGATCCTGCAGCGCGGCCAACTGCGATAATTGTTGCTGATATGGCGATTGCTGTTGCTGTTGCTGCTGCGTCTGCTGCGACTGCGGACTATGTTGCTGTTGCTGCTGCTGTTGTTGCTGCTGTTGCTGTTGCTGCTGCTGCTGCACCGCAGGTGAGACTGGCCGCAACGGTCGCTGATAGGGATGATGATAATGCTGCTGCTGATGCCTAACAGCCGCATGGCCATTACTCGATTTGCCCGCCTGTGCACTATGATTGAGCAGGTGCATATTTTGACTGCTGCGTCGATGCGTCAGCAGGGTTAAACAGCTTTTCGTATCCACATCGGCCAAACCGAATTCGAGCTCAGCTTGTGCCTGCTGCTCGTAAGCATGCTGCGCCTGCTGCAATCTTTCACGTTCGCTGCGCGGCGAATTGGCCAATTGTTCGGCAGGTGGCTCGATCTCAACAGCTGAATAGTCATAGTCCAGCTGATGCCGTGTACCATGATGATGCTGATGGGCCGGATGATGTGCATTATTCGTTGGCTTATTGCCCGTGGCATTGGCCGTAACGGCGCCAGTGCCCGGCGTCGCTTTGGCTATTTTGCCAGCCAGCGCGTCCAGAGAGCTGAGCATGATCCTTGGTTAACTAATTGCTGTGCCGCCTGCTCTCCGTCTCTGAATGCTCGCTAGCTATTGATATATGAATATGTATATATATATAGGTGTAATATATATGTGTGTATATATATATATATATATATTTGGGAATATATATATATATATATTTGGCTCTCCTGTTGGGGTTGCCTCTTGACTTTATTAGCTTTTCTTTTTCCCTCTCCAATATCTAAAATAATTCCACTTGATATTTGTATGCTCTTCAATTATTTCCGCCGCTTCCTGGTTAATTCTTGATATATTCTTTTTAATATATATTATATTTTTTGCTTTGTGAGTGTTTTCTTATTGTTGCTGTTATTGTTCACTTGAGTTTCTCTTATCTCTTTTTTTCTTTCTTTCGCACTTTGTCTCTTTGTCTGCTGTTTAGCTATATTTGCCCTGATTATTGTTTACCTGCCTGAGGGAGGAGAAGTCGGGAGGCAAATTGCAAATTGGATTAGTACAAGTAAACGCCAAAAAAATTGAAAGAAGAGATTTTATTAGTTAAAGATGGTTGTGCTGTGACGGCGACCTTGACAATCATTACAAACAAACAGAAGAAAACTCACACTCACATATGTACATACAGACATACATATATACACATAAATTGTCTTAGTTGTCAGTGTCTTGCTGTCTCTTTCACTCACTCGTTTGTATGCCATGTGCACTGACATTTGCGTTTCTCATTGTCCTACGTGCCTTGTGTGTGCTTGCGTGTGTTTGTATATGTGTGTGTGTTAGTATGTGCATGTGTTTGCATTGCATTTGTGTTTATTTTGTAGCTTAGGTCAGCTACATTTCACTTAAGCTGGTGCTAGAAACTCTTCTACAAAATGCCAACGCACAAACACAAAACGTATAAAGCACACATACACACTAGTAGCTGTCTATGTGTGTGTGTGTGTGTGAGTGTCTGCAAGTGTGTGGTTGTAAAATGCAAACACTTGAGCCATAGAAACCTGACACTGAATGCCAACAACAGCAGCAGCAGCAGTTGCCAGGCTCTGGGCATAAAGAGGGCGGCTCATGTATTGGTTGTCTGTGTATGGGTGTGCGTGTCTGTGTGTGTGTGTCCCTAGGGGCACAGAGTTTAATGGTCAACATTTTGAGAGATTTTTGAATGATGCTGTCTTTGGTCTTCGAGCAGCAGCAATATATCTGGCAAATCAGGCAATGAAAGGCATTTGAGTGAAGGCCTTCAATTGATGAAATGATATGAACTCGAGAGTTCCACAAAACTTACATGTAAAGGGCAAAGCCATAGAGTAAAATGGAAGGTAACTAAGAAATGGAAATGGTTCGATTTCCTATGTGGAATATGGAGGGCATATTAAATTCCTTCAACGTATATTAAGAGGAATATAGAATGCATTTCTTATGTAAAAAAAAATCTGACTTCCAAGTTCTTAGACACAAATTTCTTCACTAAATTTATATATTATACAGATGTCATCTTCAAAAATCAGCTTTAATTTAACTGCATCTTTTGCTTAATTTATAATAATCCCTCATGCCTGTTATACGATCTCTTTTTCACTTTTGCTAATTAAGCGCAAAAGCCTGCCCATTTGAAGCTAAAAAAAATAAGTTTGTTACGCTTTCAGTAGTTTCCTGAAGATAACTTCCTGGCAGACTGACTGCTTGCTGTTGCAACTGAGGCAAACAACATCCTGCAAGAAACAGCAAACGTCAGCAAGCAACTACTTTGCTATATATATTTATATATATGTATGTCTACGACACGATATAATGCCATGTAATAAGAAAGCAACATTTACAAAAGCCAAATGCATACAATACATGTGCATATCAGCAAATGCATGTACACAGAATGATATACTATATACTTATACATATATATGTATATATATGCACTTGTGTATTGCTTTATATATACATATGTGTGTGTGTATCTGTGCGTTTGTAGTGGTAAAAGTACGCGGCGCGTGTAAATTGCAAAGAGTAAAATCTTGTAAAGGCAAATTCCTTTCAAATGCAACCATTTCCTTGGCACCAACACACACCCAACTACTTAAAGTTGCAACAGTGTAGAAAGAACACACACATACACACACACACAGTGAATGCTGGGTGGCTAAATTTACACAGCGCATTCAAGTTGACTTTTATATGTCATACAACAAACAGCAAGTTCTGCCTGGGCGGGGGCGGTGGGCGTGCCTCTCAGCCTCCCTCTCTCTCTCTATGTTTGTGCTCGTCGAGTGGCATGCAAAGCATGCACAAATGTACGACTAGACAACAGTCCGAGACCAGTTATCCAGCAGCACCAAATGAAAGAATGAAAGAGCACCCAAACCATATATATATCTATATATAAAGAGAGAGAGAGAGAGAGAGGCATATGCAGAGCTCAACCATTCTCAGACAACTGTGCAGCACAGTGTAAAAGATACTAAACAAACATTCTAGTTTAGATACTTGCAACACCAAGCCCAGCAAGGGCTAGTGAACTGCCAAGCTATTGAGGCAGCTGTCAGTGGCAGGTGTGTGTGCATTTGTGTTTGTGTGTGTGGGTGTGTCTGCCAGCGTGTGTGTGAGTGAATGAGACTTGACCAAACTGCTTGCTTGTAAGATGCTTAGCCGTGTGCCATAGCTTTTGTGGTCAACTTGCAACTACTTGAATAGCATCATCTGACCACAAAATTATCTTACAGATTCATTGTAAGCCATTGAAAAGCGCTTTAAGATAAGCTGTCTTGCAGCTAGCAAGCGTCGATTGATTCCCAGCGATAGCTCAGCTACACATTTTAGCCACAAAGTGTGCTACACTAAATTGAATAGCCGAGTCTTTAAATTTAAGTGTATTTTTATTCATATAATTAATTGGCAATTATTTGTTGAGAAATAATTTAGAAACTGTTGAGGCATTGCGCTTTTGTTGATTTCAGAGTTGGAATTTTTAATAAGCTGAATTGTGGTATAATATTTTTATGAAAACAATCAATTGCAGACGATGGATAGTAACGCTGTTGCGATATATTGATGGATAATGCTTGAGGTTGATATATCTTCTTACTTAGCAGAAACAACGCTAATGTTGTGGAATATAATAATATAATATTGAATAATATTGTTTCTGTAATTCATAAAGTAAGAAGATAAATCCATAATTTTAATTTTTTAAATACACTGAAATTCAACTTTAAATTCTCTCCCAAACTGTTTGTCTGCCTTCATTTTTCGCCTTAATCTATTGTCAAAACTATGCCAAGTCTACAACTTAATTAGGCAAAGCCGCAACCAAAACAGCACCAACTAATTACATTAAAGAAGAAGAAGAAGAAACCCCATTTGTGAATTGCTTTCAAGCGATAGCCTTGGGCTGCTGCTGCTTGTCTTCATATAACTGAGCAGACGGGCATCTTTTATGTTTTATTTTCATTTCTTTCTTCTTTTTTTTATTTTCTCTTAGTCTTCCATTTTTTCATTAGTCAGCAGCAAAGCTGTCGCATAATAGAATTTGAAAAGGCTTTAAAAACTAGCTAGCTAGCTGCGCGCAATGTTATCAAACTGAAGCAAATGAAAAAATGCTGGAAAAGCGAGGAAAAGGCACTGTGACAAAAAAAAATATATATAGCAACATCAAAGACAAGCGCCATAACCCAAAAACATAAATCCCATGGAATATAAATAAAGCAAATAGCAAAAGAAATGAATATGCTGCAAGACTACGCGAGTTGCCAGATTATATAGAAGCTATACACAAACACACTCATACACATTCACACATACTCTCTGGCAAAAAAAAGTTGATAAGCGGCAAACGACGAACCACTTTCTAACACCCAGAGTATAGAGCAGCCAGCAGGGAGTAGCTTTGGAATGGTTCTATTGAATGGACTTGGCTCCAGGTTTAGGTTAGGTGCGCTCAGCTACTACTGCTACTACCACTACTACTACTCCAGACACAAAATAGTAGTCAAGCCATGGCAAGCTGTGGAGCCACAAAAAAAAAGAAGAAATAATGAGATTTTGCTGCATGAAAATGACAGAGTAGTGCATAGAGAACTGCGCGAAATGAAAGTAAGAAGAAAACAAAAATAAAAATAAAAACAAAAATCTGCACTTTATTGCAGTCTTAAAGTTTGAAATAAAAAATGCAAACAATATTAAAGAATATTTAAAAATATATGGGAGTTAAAATCAACCAGGTTCATTGTGCATTAAATTTAAAATGGAACAGATTAAAAGTGGAAATATTGCATTGTGGATGTGAGTTTAAGGAATCAGGGCCAGTGATAGAGCTAGACAATGGTAGATCACACGCAGCTATACATAGAACTTTAGAGAGAACAAAAAGGATAACGCAGAACATTCATATATTGAAATATCTATGTGAACTAGAGAATCAATACTCAACTTAACTCAAAAACTTGAATTTTAGCTGAACAAAGCAGTCCAAATATTGTATTCAATATGTGTGCTTACATTAGCTCTCTCGTACTATAAGACAATACTCAGCTCTTATTTATCAATCTATTTTCATGTCCCCATTTTTCAATTACACATAATCAAATTAGACTAATAGATCAAAATATTTAAATATGCTCCACTTAGAATAGATTACACTAATATAACAGACAATAACTATAAATCAACATTAAAGTTCACTGAAAATCCTAATTAGACAAACATCTTTCACAAGTAATAATAATAGAACTACTATTGCCTACTGCCCACTGCCTACTTATGTACTTAATATTTGCTGTAGGCCATTGTTCTATTATAATATTTACCAATTTAGCTGTGGACTTGAGAATTAAATCAAATGAAGCGTTTATATATGTATGTATTTCAAAACTGTCACAACTAGTCGCCCAAGAGGCAGGCTGCACATAAATTATCAGCTGACAATTTAATAAATAATGCAAGACTCTGTGCAAAATGATAATTAATTCAAGGACCCAAATCAGCTACGACAATGTCAAGGAGAAAATGCTTCATTGCAGATTCACCAGAAATAGGCAATGTGCCAATTATTGTGCCCTAAAGACGGCAGACATTGCGCGTCCCCTCTCTCAACAGTGTCTGTAAAATGTTTATGAACGATTGAAGTGTTTGCAATTATTATTATGAATTTGCTTGTTATGGCTCAAAGATAATTGTGAGAATTGTGTGAGCGAGAAATACATGAAAATACACTTTACTTGCGCGCCCAAAGCCAGTTTACTGCCATTGATTTGCTCAGAGTCAATGAATAAAATATATTGCGCATACGCCACGTGTGAGGCGAGCTGTGTGTGGGTGAGAGCTGAAATATTTATAAAGCACTAAAAACTTGAGATGTTCGCTATTCTCCCCAGCTCCAGCTTAAACAATAACAGGCCTAAAAATTAAATATAGCCAACGATGCGATTTTCATTGTGCGTCGCCGCCTAATGGCTGCCAGGATATGGCTGTAGGGCTGGGGCAAGAAGGACGCTGTCGCCATGGCCACAACCACAAGCAGCATAGTCATGGCATTCACAATCTCTCTCTCTCTCTCTCTGTCTTGCTGCTGGCACATAAAACGAACAACAAGCAGACGCCAAGGACGCACAGGATGAGTAGCAGAAAGCAATTACTTCTTCTACTGCTGCTGCTGCTCTTGCCGCTTGTTGCTTCGCCGTGCAGTCGAGCAGAGCCAAAACGGAAAACTTTGGTGGCCCTGCCTCAGCCAGGCAGCAGCAGTTCATGCTACAGTTGCTTCTAGTCAACTGTCAATATTTTACTTTAAGACAGCGCCACATCATTGCTATAAATTTACTTGATGCGCTCGCAACTGCCACGAGCCAGACGAAAACAGTCAAGAAGACAACGAACGGGCTCAAGTTGGCCGCAACCAAGTTACAAAATATCTATCTATGGCTTGTGTTCTTATAAACTATTTCGCCGGCGTGTGAACTGGCTTACCATTGCGTCAAAGCACTTGTTGAAATTATAATTAATTGTATATAATAGGGATACTTTGAACAATGGCTTATATAGGCCATTATCTCATATTAAAAGCAATTATATTATGAGTTCTTTGCTTATTGAAATATTTTACATGAATATATATAATATATTGAGTAAATAAATCAAAAAACAATTAAACAAAAATAAAAAGCATTTATGAAAAATCCAGCCAAAATGAAGTTTAATTTCATGAATGATTATTTAAAACGCATATATTTTTTCAAGCAGAGACATTTAATTATCACTTAATTTGAAGTAATTTCATAGCAGGTCTTCACGTAAAAACTAGTCATTAATGAATAGTATGCTCTGCATTAAATCAATTAACGAATATATGAATAATAAATATTTATGTATAATAATATTCGAACACTTTTCATATTTAAAATTTGCATAAAAATCAATTCATAAAATTTTTTTCATACTAGACTTTCAATTTTCTCTTGGCGAAATGAGAGCGAATTTAATTTTAAGCTTTCTAACCAAATTATGCATTACATACATTTTAGGCATAGAACAAGCTAAAACTTTCAACGTGGCAGGGTCTCTAAACATGTGTTCTATTTTCACAGTTTTAGACTCGGGAGAGAGAGGGAGAAAAGAACAGCCCGCGCGAAGCGAACACGGCACCTTCTTCCTTCAGGCAGTCGGGCACAAAATGTTGAGGTCAACTTCAGGCTGCTTGCTTGGCATAAATCTGTGTCGTCGTCTCCTCGACAATCTTGAGCGAAGGCGCACAAGCCCAACACACAGCACAGGACAAGCATAGGACGGGCACAGGACATCGCCTAAATATTGTGTTAGCTTGCCTTGGCCAAGTGGCGTTTGCCTGGCTGTTGTTTTGCCGGTAATCAAGGCATTAAGTGTGTTTACTGTTTATTTTATTAGACTTTCCACAAGGCTTAATAGCTTATATTTTGTGCAGCATTTCGGATGTCATTGTTTGCCGAGATATTCAATTAAAGTCAATTTTTTGATTTAATTAAAAGTTAAGCGCCGTTTTTCGCTATGAATTATTTATGTCATCATCAGCTTGCGATGCAAAAACCAGCTGCTGCAAATAAACTGAAGAAAAAAAAATCTAGGAAAACTGAAGTTGCAAAAGCCACACCATAAAATGTAGAAAACTGATGGAAGGAAACTCTCTTACACTCATTAGCAAAAGTTTTGCTGGACTTGTGCGGAGCTAACCTTTACTGGCGGCCGCAACTTATTTTAAAATGTACGCACCGCTCAAATGGCCAAAGTATATGGCAAATATATATATATACAGATGCATATACAATAGTGGCCAAAAATATTTTGACAACGCAGTGCAAAAACTTTAACCGCTGATTTCTGCTTATCGAGAGAAGTTACGATACCCATTTAATTTTTAAAAGAAAGAATATATCAATAGCTTTTAGAGAGCAAAAGGTTGCAATGATACCGTTGCACATTTATTTTATATAATTATTTTCATGGCAGTTTGCCATTCTTTGGGTGGACAAAAGTATTTTGACATTTCTTTTTCTAATCATTTTCGGTAATTTGCTTGAGTTACAAAACACGTGCTTTAATTTTTTAGGTGAATATTCGTGTCTTGTTTAATATTAATCACGGTTTGATCATAGTTTTTGTTAAATAATAGGTAAAACATGTGAAATAAGTTAACTTATTAGAAATTAAATGTTTATGATACACCATTACACTTTATGCATATATTTTTGTAGAATACCTTACCAACTTACAAAATGAACCTCGGCAAACAATTTACTATCAAATAATCAAATAAAACAAAAAGAATTCTGTCAAAAATAAGGCCAGATCGGGAAGACCACGTAAAACAAAACCTGTACTAGATCACATAATATTAAGAAAAAGTGCTGATTATGTAAAAGCAGTGCCGATTGAGCTTAAGATCATTAGGAAATTTCAATAGGTTTAAAAAAATTTCGAAAGAAGGCTAAGGGAGACCAAATTTGTAACTTTATAGATTGTGTAATACCATTGATATCACCAACATATTAACTAAACAGGCAACAGCTTGGCAAATGTTACTTAAGTTAGCCGAAATCATTATGGAAGCAAGTATTATGAACAAATTAAATCTCAATTGAGTCTCACGGATCAAAAAAAAAGTTTTATTGCTGGTTGCCAAAGGATACTGGCTAATAAATAAGACCTGTGTGCGAACGGGTACCACATGGCGGATAATCGGTAATATTCTGGAGTTGCATATGCTTCAATTTTGATACCAATTGATGAAAAGATGGCCAAGGAGAAATATTTACGTGTCCTGAGAAGCCACGCATTCAATTCCAGTGACCGGCTCAAATGCACAATCATTTAGACTCAAGCAGGACAACGCTCCAAGCAGCAAGGCCTATATGACAACATAACTTTTGGAGCATGTTGAAGTAAAAACATTAGATTAGGCCACTTTAAAGCTTCGATCTGATTATAATAGAGCAGGTGTAGGATTTTATAAAAAGAAAACAAAGCTCAACCTTATCAAGAACGTGCAAGGAGATGATTTCTGAAGCTGTAAGACTTTGGCAGGATGTTTTCTTAGAAACATTAAAAAACTTGGTCAGGTCAATTCCAGGACGCTTACAAAAGCTCATTAATGTCGAAGGAGGGTTTATTTTTTATTAATATTTTTTTACTACCACCAATAAAAACGTTTTCTCTCATTTTGTTCAATAAATATAAATTGTCAAAATACTTTTGTCCACCCAAAGAATGGCAAACTGCCATGAAAATAATTATATAAAATAAATGTGCAACGGTATCATTGCAACCTTTTGCTCTCTAAAAGCTATTGATATATTCTTTCTTTTAAAAATTAAATGGGTATCGTAACTTCTCTCGATAAGCAGAAATCAGCGGTTAAAGTTTTTGCACTGCGTTGTCAAAATATTTTTGGCCACTATTGTATATGAATGTATATATATGTACGTAGTCTTCACTTTTTTCTAGCGCTTGCAAAAGTTTTTCGTTTAACTTTTCTTAACCCAAACCCAAAAAACGCCAACTTTCTGTTGTCGCATTCTCTGCAGCATTTTCTTTTATTTCTACTTTTAGCACTTTCTCAATTTCCGGCAATCCGAGTGCTTCGGCTTTGCAACTTTAACGACGTGTCCGAGTGGCAGCAACGGCTGCCATCGAGTCGCGCGACTAACAAATATTTCGCGCTAATCTGTCATTTTTTTTTTCTTTTTATAAAATTTTATATTATTTGTTTGCTTAGTTTTTTTTAGTGGAAAATTGAACAAATTTTGCAGCTGCGGTTTTTTCCTAGGACATCTGCTTGTTATGATGATAGTTTTTGTATTTGTTTTGTTTGGACAGACCTCAACTGGAAGTTTTTCAAACAAGCCTCAAGATTTGTGACTCTAGCAAATTGAGAAATGTTAAGCAATTTCTTAAAAAGCTAAAATTGCTATACAATTGATTCTTTGTACCATAGTAAGATATTTAGTTCTCTCCATTGCAGACACAAAGCAATTATGAAATTAAATTTTGACTTGATTTAAAAAGAAATTCAATTACCATTTGCCACACACTTATTTACTTAAGCTACAGTCAAATTTGCTTTTCAGTTGCAGTGAATATTATTTTTCGTAAGCCAATATCAAATAGAAATATTCCTTATGTTTGCCATAGACTCACGCTGTCTCTATCTTTCTTTGCCTTTATCTTTCTCTCTCTCTTTTTTCAAATTTCAATTGCCAAAATTCAGGCTATCAACTATTAATTGTAGACTCTCTGTTGTTGTTGCAGTTGATGGCTTACAATAAATGTACAAAAATTGTGGCTGCCTGGAAAACAAACAGCGACAAGAACAATTGTGATACAACTGTGAAATTAGCATCGAGCTGAGAGCCAATTGCAACCTGCATTGCAATTTTCATATGCCAATATTTATTGCTTGCCAAGGATCAAAACAAAATGCACAAAAATCTACACGGAAGCTGGATAGAGACATATCACGCTAAAGGGGGAGTGAACGACTAGAGAATATTCTGCAAAATGATAATATAATAAAAATATAATATTAACTATTTATTACTTTATTTATTTAATATATATCACGCACAATATATTTAGAAATCAATTTGTGTCCAATTTAGAATTTGAGCTTATCCTTTCCTACTTATCTTATAACTTTCATATCGTTAAACCTTTCATCTCACAACTATCTATCTACCTCACATAACTTCGCCCAGGGTATATACACATATATATTATATATATGTCTGTACATGCACAGCTACAGTCACACGTAACCAACATGAATACAAACTACGATGCATTCGCACAATAAATGCGAAATGTAATTCCCAAAACATTCGCCTGGCAATACACATTGACTGAGGTAGGCTAGCCGCTCGACGCTCACCTGTTTGCCTCTCGCCTAGCAGCGAAATGATATTTCACAATTTATATGCACGATTTTTTGTTTCCACTCAGTTTTGCCATATCAATGCCTGATAACCAAATGAAAGTGCAGTGAGGGCGCTGCCAGGAGAGGTGACAATTGCGATTGGCTGGCTGGCACAGGCAGCGCAATAATTTATATTCCTTTATTTGCTGTTATCTAATTGCTTCAAATACTGCAACGTTGATGGTTTGAAAAATATCTCTGGATAGAGTGAAGGTTGTGCATGGGGGAATGTCAGTGACAGTTGTTGCTGTTGCTGTGCAAATCTCAATTGTGTCGTTAAAGTAAATGAGAATGAAATACAAATATACAAGAGATACAGATATGACATACTATATGTTAGGTGGGTCAAATAAATGAAGATTGTCCGAAAGGGAAAGTAATATGAAGGGTTGTTGAAATAAATTTTGAAATGAATATAAAATGTAGTTGAATGATATAGAAGTAGGTCAACGGAATAAAGAAGATTCAATGAAGAGCAAGTAATTTGAAGTTTTTAATAAGAATATTGAATGTGAAATATATGGATTTATTATGATAATATAAAAAATCATTTGAGAAAACAGATATTATATTATAAAAACATATAGTTATTACAATAACAATGATATAGCAAAGGATATTTACAAAAGCCAAAAAGAATTGTAGGTAGATGAAATCCTGCATTCATTTCATATAACGGAATGACCCTTTCAAACTCTACCAACTGACTTACCCAAGTCAGTAGTAACTTTTGTTAATTAACCAACTATATAAACTAAATCTGTACAAACTTCATACAAAAAAAACCATCAAATCAATACCAATTAGTTTATCTCCAAAAGCAATGCTCAAACGTTTTAGTTATCCCATTAGTTAGCAAAACAAGCTAATCATCTTAAGGCCCTTTTCCATATGATTTACCCCAAAAAAAAAATTAAAGAACACAAAAACCAGCTCATTAACGCACACACATTTATCAAAATCAAGCAAAATTAGAAAATTGGCTCATGTTACGCTTTAATTAGTATTTAATTGCTTAATAATGCAAAGCACGCGTCGTATACGCAATATATTTTATTTCCAAGGCTTCGAGTGAACGAACATTGTATAAATTAATAAAACATCAACGGACGCCATTAATTTTATTACGTACAAATATTTTTGCGTGCGATCGCTACTAAACGATGCTGACATAGTCAATGCCCCCACCATCCAATCCCCAACCCCCAACCCCTATCAACAAGGCAACCCCAAACACGCAATGGAAGAGCATTGCCGAGCGCAAGTTTGGACATGCCAAAAGTCGTAAAAGCGCACAAATCTCATAGCGAAAGTCAAACAGAAAAAAAAAAAAAACTAAGGGAATTGGCAGAAAAGTCGAAGTAAAGAGAACGAAATTGATTTGTTCGTGGCGAAGTGGGGGTCAAAATTTAGTTGTTAAATGGAATTTGGTATTAATTAGCAAATGGCCAAGGCAGTTAAATGAGAAATGTGCCGCTTGCTGCGTGTATGGGCCACATAAATTTGGCTCCCTCAACTCCAGGCGGCCATTTAGACTGCTCTGCTCTTTACAGGTGGGCCAATAAAAGCTCAAGTCAGTTGGGCATTAAAAAGTTGACTTTGCGAGTATTTGGCACGCAAGTTTCGTTTTTAGTTTCAGTTTGCCGAATTGTTTAAGTGTTTTTGACATTTCATGTCGAGTTTGTTTTTTTTTTTTTTTTGGCAGGCGGGCATTAAAAAAGTGGACAATGTGTTAATTGGTTCGGACACGTCGTAAGCAGTTGGGTGCGGGGGGTCTAACTAGGACTAGTACTATAAGAGTTAGAACTTGGAGTGAATGGACTAGAAAAAGTTTTTTCTCTTGTACTGGAAATCTGATGTAATAAGAATTGATCAGAGTTGGAGTGAGTTGAAGGTTCATAAATGAAGGAGAAGTTTGACGTACTGAAGAGAGAGGGGAATAGTCGGGAGTGTTCCACTAGGAAATACCCGGAAATCAGCTCTAAATATGTCAGATTGTAATGGGGAGATGCACGAAATTATAGAGAAATCATATTTATGACTCTTTATATCTAGAATATAGTAATACTCTTATGTTCATATAATATCTTATTTAAATATGCCATGATATGTTTATATAGATTTATTAATTTATCCATTTCAAATTCATACTTTTGTGAAACTAGATTAGGGTACCACTAAATGTAACAGAAAATTTTTAAAATAATTATAATTTTTAGCAATACAAAAATATATGAAAAATATATATATAAAAAACAAATAGATATAAAAAAATTATATAAAAATATATATATATAAAAATATATGTACAAAAAAAAAAAAAAGGAATAAAACAAAACTTAAATTCAAACTTTAAACTAGAACCACTTTAAACAAACTTATACAGCATTATTTCAAAATGAAATGAAGTCTGTTAAACTTTCTCCATTCATTGTAGCAAACAGAGCAGACAACTTTAAATATCAAATTAGCAAAACATAGTGTGAAAGGCAACAAAATGGCATCACAAATTCTGAACGGCTAGACACACTCACACACAGACACACAACTTGTGACACATTAATTGCCCCGTTGCGATTTGCATGCATTGTTGGCCAACTGTATTAGAGAGTGTACTGAGAGTGAGTGCAATTGGACGAGCGACCGTCTACCGCAAACAACTGCAGCATTTGTATCTGTCTCGTCGTCTCTCAAATACCGTTTTCAGCTCTTGGCTAATTACAAAGTATTAAAGTTCACTGGCATATAATGCACAAAACTTTTCAACGAATGGACGGACGGTCAGCAAGGGCAACAGCAAGAGCAAGAGCAAACGCAAATATTCTCAAACGCTGATAAATGCAATAAACTTTTGACAATATGCATTGTCAATTGTCATTCATTTGTTTTTGAACCGCGTTTGTTGTGGCCGCTGATAAAAAATGCATATAGAGAAGAGCGCTTCACTGCTGTATGTGTGTTTTTCCCCATACTATCTCTGTTTGCTTTTTACATTTTCTCCACTCATTGTTATATCTTTTTTTTTCTGCTCTGTTGCTGTGTTGACATGTCAGTCAAATTGTGTGGCGCCCAACGATGTCCAATTTCTCGTTACGTATTCCTGTTGTATTTTATATATCTCTGTATATGTATATATCTGTCCGTGTATGTATATGTATCGTATCATAATCTTTACTGACACGCGATGCGTTTGCTGTGTGTGCGCGCTGCTGCTCTGTGTTTGATGTGCGTTTTTTAATGTTATCTGCCAGTGGGTCGCAGTATTTTTTCCTGCTGGCTTTCCGTGTGTCTGTCCTTGTCACTCATTTGTTGCGTCCATCAATTTGATGTTGTCAATTTTCTGAAAATTTATCGTTTACTGCTCCCGAAATTTGACATTGTCATGCAGTTCGTTAGCTATTTGGTGTTGCGATCTATTTAAAACCGTTGACGACAGACAGCTCAACAACAAACAATTGACAGCTCAACAAGAATATTGCGTTTAAGCAGCGGAATTTTCAGAAATTATATAAAAGATATTATTGCTATTAAATATTTATGTTAAACAGAAATACTATTGATAACTGTCCTCTTCTATAGAACACTCAACACGTTGTAGGATTTTTATGATATGTAAATTTCATTATTAAATTAGAAAAAAAAAAATTATATTTTATTAATTAACCACAAACAATATTTTCTCAAAATTCTTTTTATTTATATTTTTTAAATTTTTATTCTTTATTTTTTTTTTTTATTAATATGCCTAAATTCTTTTTTTTAATATTAATTGAATTGAAATTATATTATGGGTCAATTTTAGAATTGTTTTCAAAAATATTTTATTTATTTATTTTTTTTTTCATTTTTAAAACTATATTATTACATTTTATAGATTTATTTCGTTAGATTTTTAATTTTTTAATAATTTAGTTCATTAATTTTTATTTTTTAAATTTATTCATGTTTATTATTATTATTATTATCTCAAGTTTACAATTACTTATAGTTTTCCTCTTAGGTCTGCAAAACAACATCCTAAAAACTTATCTTAATTTAAGTTTATACATAAAAGAAAATTCCCATTTTGCTTTTACTCTGGTGGTAAAATTGTTGTAGAACTAAGAAACAAAATCAAATGCTGCTACACTCAAAAAAAAAAAACCCCTTTACCGCAACAGCATGACAAAGTTATTGAAGAACTGCAGCAGTCAATAACCGTAAATATATTCGAACCCATCTGGAGTATATGCACAACATATAAAGCACACTAGTATGCGGCGCGCTGATAAGCCCGCCATAGATTTTCCATAAAATGCACAGAAAAAGAAAAAAACAACAAACAAAAAATAAAAATTAAACAAAATAATTTCAGGCTGTGTTTCGCCTGGCTGCATTCGGAGGGTTTTTACCTCGCGCCATCCGCCACCAACGACGACGACGAAATGCAACGTGTGCTGATAAAAGTGCCATAGGGTTTTTGGGCAAATAAATGTGGCTGTGTGTGTGTGTGTGTGTGTGTATGTGCAGCAGCCGCATAAAATAGACAACAACCAACCAAAGCCACAAAAACAAAAAAAAAAATATCATGTGGCATAAGAGATATGGGAGCACAGTAAACATGAAACTGGCGCGCAAAGCTGTTGACATGTTTGTTGGCCTGTGTGTGGCGAGTGAGAGTGATACAACCGACACACTCACACACACACACCCACGCACAAACACAGACACAAATGCAAATACAGTTACAGATACAGACACAGAGATAAGTTGCGGCCCGTCGCTTGTTTATTTATATATTTTGGACTCAATGTTAATTCGTGTGTAATAGACAAAAAAACCAAAAAAAAAAAAGGTCACAATATCAAAATTCTGGCTTGGAAATCCCCTTTTATTTTAAAGCAAAGTATTATTCGGTATCTTTTTCCTGCTATTCTCTTCTTTTTTTCAACATCGCACGCTTATCGAGACTGCGCCCACTCAAAGGGCATTTGGGTCCACCCCTTTTTTTGTTTTAAGCCATCTGCAGGTGTTTGACTTGTCCCTTGTTTTAGGGCTCGTCCCTGGTCTCTAGAAATATTATCGGACATTTCCTTTTGTCTGTTTAACCTTTTTATACATTTCTATTTTTTTTTTTTTTTTTTTGCCTTCGCTTCTTCTTTGCTTTGTAAACTGTTAAATTGAATTAAGTCAGTGAAAATGTCGAGATTTGTCTGTCTTTTGCGAATTGGATTTAATTCTAGATTTCATGGAATGTGTGTGTTTTGTGCATTGAATTTGGTCGTTCATTGAGATAAATTGAATGCGAAGGACAACCAGCACCGACATTGAAGACAAAAGCGAACATAGATAAAAATATAAAATGGGCGCACGGCACGGCAAAGCTTTATTCTTTAATTTTCAAATAGTCGTTGCTATGAAAGGGCTCTCAAATTTGCCGAAGCTTAAAAATTGTTGACATTTTATATTTCAAACGCATGAAATGAACTTAATCCTGATTCAATGTCAAAATGGCTTGGACATGTAATAAATATAATAAATTTGGCTTTTACGGATAAAGCAGAAGCATGTAATAAAAGAATTTTGTGCGGAAGATTGCTTGTGTGCATCTAGTGAAAAGTAGAAATATCATATAAATAAAATGGACTAAGCAGGGAAAAAATGATTTGAAGAGAAATAACAAGATAAAATGAGATCTCTAGTCGGGAATTTTTACAGAATCGAATTTTATAACCATTCTCATTTGCGAATTCTTGTTAAATAAACACTTAACCAACTCTTTTAAACAAACTTCAGCAGCCGATTAAGTGGCAATTTTCATTAAGCATAATATTTGATCAATTGTGAGTAATTAATTTAACTTATTATTTGCAGCTCAGTGCAAAGAAGTTTAAAGAGTTTGTAGAATAATCGATTGTACTGTCTGTAGTCAACTTTAAATTCATTACACTGTGAAAATGATGTACTCTCATGCAGCGCACAGATTTACAGTCTGTTTTGAGGCGCATCAATTATTAAATATAATAAATATGCTACAGTCGACGTGTCATTTAGGGACACACTGGTGCAGTCGCGTTTCTCTAGTGCTCCCGGAAAAGTAATTATTTATCTGAACGCCGCCACCAGAATTATCTGGAAACGGCACAGTCAATAGGTGCGTGGACGCCGCGCATCATACTTTCATAGGGTACTGCAGAATTTCAAAGAAAATACGCTATAGAGAAAAACAAATTTTTCTCAGCGCACGTGCGCGCGTATTTTGTTTTGGTTTTTTCCAAACAAAACAAAAAAAAGAAGAAAAATCTGCTGTGCAAATCATTTGGGCATTTGTAAGAAAGCTCAACTGGTTTGTGTCTACGGAAACGTCATCATCCAAGAAATAAAGCATACTTCTAGGGCGAAGTAATATAAAAGAGCAATGTCCACTGGCAGTCTAACAGCAGAATCCGAAAGGATTAAGGCAGCAATGCAGAGCAGACTCGATGCACGAATGGCTGAATTACTTGCTAAAAACAACGACTCGTCTCTGAAGAACATTGATGTGGCATCCATCCAAGGTCCGAAGACATCAAGCATAAAACGCAAGCAGCTAAGCTCCCCTGAAATAGCTAGAAAAAAATCTTCCGTGCTCAATCAACCGAGCACCGCTGCGGCAGAAAGACAAAACAAATTTGCACTTCTTGATCAAGAGGACGAAGAAGACTGCGAAATGGTAGTAGCCGCAAAAGCGGATGAGCAGCAGCCAGCCGAAAAACCTAAAGCTCGACCGCCCCCTATTTGGTGCCCGGACATTAGATCAGTTGTAAAACTACAACAAGTCATTGACGAAGTCATCGATCCCAAATCGTATGTCATCAAGCCAAAAAAGAATAATATTGGAGTCCTTACAAGCTGCAGCGATGACTACCGTGCGGTGATAAAGCACCTTTCAAAGCTTGGATTGCAGTTCCATTGTTACCAGCTGAAGGAGGATAAGCCCTACCGAGTCTGCATAAAAGGTCTGCACTCAAGCACGGACGTGGACCAGATAAAGTCAGATATTGGTTTAAAGGGGCATACAGTTGTCAACATATTCAACCCGCTCAGCCGGATCGATAAAACGCCCTTAAACATATTTTTTGTTGATCTGGCGCAGGCCACAAACAACAAGCAAGTCCACGACCTTCGCATTATTGCTCGTCAAAGATGCACGGTGGAGCTACCGAGGAAATTCAACGATCTCACGCAATGTCACCGTTGCCAGGAATTTGGGCACACACAGCGCTACTGCCACAAGGCTCCCAGATGTGTGCGATGCGCCGGAAAGCATTCTTCTAAGGATTGCCTCCGAGCAAGGGACCAACCTCCAATCTGTGCTCACTGTGAAGAACAGCACCCGGCGAATTACAGGGGTTGCCATGTTTACAAGCGACTCCTAAAGGCACAGGCTCCAGCGCAAAAACGGAACCCGACACAAGCCTTCAATGCTGTCCCGCGCTGGGCTGACAAAGGCCATCTAACATTGCCCACTGAATTGCCCACTAGTGGACTATCATATGCCCAAGCTACTAGAGGAGAAAAAGCCCAGCCAGCATCTTACAAGCCTGATACAAGCATTATTGAGCTTCTTCAACAACAGCAGCGACAATTTGATATTATTAATGCTGAAATCAAAGCAATGCGAGAGCAGCAAGCCCAGCAAGCAAACGTTATGACCAGCCTTATGGCTCTCATCGCAAAACTCAGCTCCAAATAATGGCTCTTCGCGTGGGCATATGGAACGCTAATGGCTTGAGCAGTAAAGCTCAAGAATTAGCCGTCTTCTTATCACGGAAAAATATCGATGTTATGCTAATTGCAGAAACACGTGAATGCCCCACGCTAAAAATCTTCGGATTCGAACACTATCATGCTCATGGTGGTGGAGCAAACAGTTTTGGAGGTTCCTCGCTGCTTATCCGCTCAACTCTGGCACACACACCATCGATTCAATTCTCCAACGCCACACTTCAACTCTCTGCCATAAGCCTTCCTACATCAATTGGCGAAATTGAACTCGCATCGATATATTGCCCGCCAAACGCAGATCTTCGCGTGCAAGACATCGCACAGCTCATCAGCCAAAGAAAACAAAAAACCCTAATTGGAGGCGACTGGAATGGTTGGCATCCATTTTGGGGTAGCAGCAGAGCGAACCAACGTGGTGAGGTAATATTCGACGCAATTCAAAGTGCACAATACTCCATCTTGGCCACGGGAGCCCCCACACGCTACCCAATAAACGGACACTATCCCTCTGCAATCGATTTTGCTATCTACAAAGGAATCGGTGCCAGACTCTTGAGCATAGAAGAATGTCTCGATCTATCCTCGGATCATCTTCCGCTGATAGTTACCGTCCACGCTCACCCACAACCTTTTCCGATCAGACAACGCCTTCTCTCCGCAGGGTCGGATCTAGCAATCTTCAAGCTCACTCTACACTCCTCACTGCACCCTGACATAGAACTCCACACTGCAGATGACATAGAGTATGCAGCAAATAGAATGCAAGATGCCATAACAGAGGCAGCGCTGCTAGCTGCACCGGCTGCTCATAACCAGAACTACTCGCACTACAGCATTCCTCTCACCCCGCATGTTCAAAATCTGCTCGAATACAAACGATGGACAAGGAGCCGTTGGATCAGAACACGCGCAGCCAGCGACAAAAGCAGATACAACGAAGCCACCAGACAGCTCAAAGTTGCCCTGGCCCAGATGCAATGTACGCGCATTAGAGAGGCTCTTGAACGAGCAGATACTCCAGCTGGGGCAGAATTTCAGCTATGGCGGTACACGCGAAACATCAAAAGGCAGTCCTTACGGCGTCACCCCATCCTGAGCGCAACGGGTGAGTGGCTCACCGGAGATGAAGCGCAGGCCGAAGCCTTTGCTGATCACCTCTATGAGCAATTCTCGCCGCTGCTAACAACCGAGATATCTGACCTTGAGAGCATCAGAAGAACTGCGAACTCTCCTATCCCAGAAGGTATCCCCATCGAAGCATGCACAAAGGCAGAGGTTGTCAAGCTGATGAAAGCTGTAAAAGCTAAAAAGGCGCCGGGACATGACCGAATCGATGGCAAAGTTCTCAGGGCACTCCCTGAATCAACTATAGACTACTTCGTAGTACTATGCAACGCCATCCTTCGCATTCAGCACTTTCCGTCCTGCTGGAAACGAGCTGAGATAATCATGATCCCGAAACCTGGAAAACCCGAAAAGGAAATTGCTTCTTACAGACCCATCAGCTTACTACCGGTACTCTCCAAAATATTCGAAAGAATACTGCTGCGAAGAGTGCTTAACGAGCTGAGTCAAAGAAAGACCATACCAGAGCATCAATTTGGCTTCAGGAGACAGCACGGTACGCCAGAGCAAGTGCATCGAGTTGTTAACCACATTCTCAGCGCGGTTGAAAACAAGGAATACTGTTCTGCAGTGTTTCTCGATGTTAAGCAGGCCTTCGATCGGGTGTGGCATCTGGGTCTCCTTAACAAGATTAGGAAAGCCCTACCTGTCTCCCACTTCAAGCTGCTGGCCTCCTATCTATCAGAAAGAAGCTTCAAGGTTCTAAGAGGACAGACAAAATCGTCGAGTCGACCAGTCAGAGCAGGCGTGCCCCAAGGTAGTGTGCTTGGCCCAACATTATACACACTCTACACCGCTGATATGCCGTTGCCCCCAAGTAACAGCGATATGCTTATAGCGACGTACGCAGACGATACCGCCATACTGAGTCGCAATAAATCGCCCGAAGTAGCCTCTAGTCAAATGCAAGTTTACTTGCAGGATCTCAATCGGTGGCTAACTCGCTGGAGCATCGGAATTAACGCCCAGAAGTCCACGCACATCACATTTGCAACTAGAAGGGGAGTCTGCCCCGAAGTGACTCTAGGAGCTCCAATACCACGAGCAAACAAGGTGAAGTACCTGGGAGTCACTCTCGATAAGAGACTGACCTATGGCCCGCACATAAGTGAGACAGTCAAAAAGTGCAAGTTTAAATTAAAAAAACTTGACTGGATGCTAAGAAGCGATAGCCCTCTGTCACTACGCAGTAAGAGGCATATATACAACGCAATAGTGGCACCTGTCTTCACCTATGCAATGCCTTTATGGGGGTCTGCTGCAAGAACTCACATCAACAAAGTTCAAACCACACAAAACAAAGCACTAAGGACATGGACCGGAGCCGAATGGTACGTCAGAAACGAAACACTGCACACCGACCTCAAGATGCCGACAATTGCTGAACTCATTGGCCGACACAGCACTAGGTACGCGGATAGAATATCCGCCCACCCAAACGAGCTTGCAGCCAACTTAGCTACCAACACCATCAACAGAAGACTGAAAAGATCACACCCCTTGGACCTGAGAAGTGATCTAAATTAAAGTAATTTTTTAGCAATAAAGGCATTAAGCCACTTTAATAGCTAAGGTACCCTTATATATGCGCTATAGAGTCCACGACAAAAGCTGCAATAAAACTATATTTAAAAAAAAAAAAAAAAAAAAAAAAAAAAAAAAAAAATATGCTACAGTGCGTATGAGTTATGTAGTTCGAATTGTTATATACATATGAGTTGATGTTGCTGTTGTTGCAGTTGTTGTTGTCGCTTGTTGTGTGTCGTGGCATCGTTTGTCGCTTGTTAATATGCCTCATAAATAACACATTTATGACACAGAGCAACACACATATATACATACACACGCATACACATATACACACATTCGCATTCGCATTACAATCCAAAACACACGCACATTGCACGTTTGTTTTGCTTGCTCTCTCTTTCTGTCTCTCCCTCTCTATCTCTCTTGCTCCCTATTAGCTGCTTTGATATGCAAATTTACGCCTCTCCTATTTTATTTACGTTTGTCTACATAATAAAGTTGCGCCAGATTTTTTGCATTTATTCATGAGCCTCACACACAAACACACACACACAAACAGTCAACATTCCCACACATGCACTCTCCCGTAATAGTTTAATATGCCTATAATTGTTAGAAAATTATTGTCTGTTTTTTCCCCAGCTGCATTTTAAATATTTTATTAATTTCATCTAAATTTTGCGTGACAATTTAAAAATTGCCCACGTCTAGCGCTGAGTGCATATGACAGCCATTGTTTGGCTACTCTCTCTCTCTCTCTCTTTCCCCCTCTCGCTCACACATTTAATCTGATTGTCTCTGCGGCGCTCTCATTGATTTATGTTTAATGCAGTTTTTCGGGTAGCGTATTTAATTTATGTTTTAAAATGATTTCACAGCTTTTTTTTTGTTTGTCAGTTTTTGGCGGAAGTGGCGACCGTTTGTTTGGTTTTCGGGTTTGTTTTGGTTTGCATAAATTTCTGTTGCATACTTTTGTGCGCATGCATGAAAGATCACACATGTAGGCTGTATGTGTATGTGTGTGTGGGGAACAGCTGCTTATATGTGTATTGGTATTCTCCTGTTAGCTATTGATTTTCAAACCTACTTGTCTGGCGTGATGCTTATATTTCAGCTAAAATAAAGCAAGTTTAAGATGAAGCTGATGAAAATGGCAAACGAAAATATAGATAGAAGCTTTAATATTATAATAAATAATTAATATTATATATAAATAACCCTGGCCAGCACATGAATCCTTACTTCATTTTAACATTTATGACTTTCATTAATTAATTCATTCCACACTTCTCATATCGCCCTTAACGAAAACCAAATTTCTCTCTGACCCACCGCAATGCTTGTTAATACTTTTCACACACACACACATACAGACTTACATTTAATTTCTCGGCATTTGCTTATTTACGTATTTATTAAATGCGTCATCCTGGCGATCATTAAGTAAAATCTCGCAGCTGCAAGCTGCAGACAAATGAGAACAATAACAACGGCTGTGGCAGGCATAAAAATGTCCTTGACATAAAGATGTAAGCATATATAGCCGTGGCGCCAGCCACACACAGATCCTGAGGACTTTATTAAGACATTTTACGTTGAAATTTATATAAAAGTAGAAAACAGCAGACATACACACACACACACACAAGCAGCAACACCCACACCGGCGGCCATAAAGCCAGGCGCAGCTGAATTTCATGCAGGAATCGTGAGATTTATGACACAGCCGGCAGAGATAACAACAACAGCAGCACAAGGACGTAGCATCAGGCTTCTTTGCACAGGCAGCGCACAGAAAGTCCTCACGTTTCGCACGTGGAGGCGCAACGCTATATTTGCCATAAAAGCCAAGTTAAAGCAGACCTCGAACCAGGCCACGCCGAACCATAACAAATATTGCCAACTTTCGGGCGATTTGCGGACATAATAAGGCGCCTTATGATATAATTAGGCTAAGTTGTCAGAGGCTTTGCTTAAAGAGAGTTGTAATAAATGAAAGATGAAGAAGTTAGTGGAAATTTATATAAACATAGATACATATATATCAGAGACAACTTGATTCATGTCTAAATAATGAAATTATTATTAATATATTTTGTGAAATTATTTTATTTATTTATTATTTTTATTATTTATTATTTATTTTTAAAATTTTCACTTTTTTTTAGAATATTTTAGAATTTAATCTTAAATTTTTATTTACAAAATTAAATTTTTTTTTTTTTTAGAAATTTTAATAAATTTCCTCATTCATGAAAAATACTTTCCTAAAAAAAACCTGACTTTATGAGAGTTTAATTACTTAAGAATTTTGTAGGCAACTCAGCGAATTAAAAATTAATTTGGGCCACGTTTTTGACTAGCGTGTCTAAAGCTTGAAAATTTAATTAAAACAAAGTTAATTTATACAGGCTGTGCGGAATTTTGAGCTATATACACAGACATATATACGTAGATACATATATATATAAATTGTGGTTCACAATTTGCAAAAGAAATTTATAAGGTTAAATGCGGATGTCAATTGTTAAATGTTGGCATACAAATAGCGACAAAAGCAGCTGCTGTTGCAGTAAACAAATTAGCTCTCGTTTCAACTTGCACAGCACAAACACAAATACATACATATATACACACACACACACGCACGCAGGAACACACACACATGTTGTAAACAAAATATATGGTATATATGCCATTGGCAGCTGACGCGCCACAACAAAAAAAGAAGAGTTCAACCGCAGAAAACTTCGGCAAAAAATATATATATTTAAAAATTTGTGTACAGTGAAGGCTCGCTCAAATGAACACATGAGTTGATCAAGCAGAGATAAAGTTGAGTTAAATTTTTCTTGAGGAAAATATGAATGAGAAGGGTAATAAAAAGGGGGAATATGGGCATTGTATTTATATTTTAAATAGATGAAAAAAATAACATTTTTTATTAATTTTTCCTAAGAAAAAACAATAAGTTTATATATATATAAAAAAGGAAAATAATTTAAGCTTCCGAAGAAAATTGACTGCATAATAACCAATTTTGCTCAAATCAGCTTACAACAAAAGCTTTTACTGTACGTACGCAATTTATATATATATAAAAAAAAAAAGTAGCGAAGTCAACAAATTGTGCAGCATCGGAGCAAAATAAATAACAATACAAAAAAATAAAATATATGTATATATATTCTTGCTCCCGTTGTTGCCGCAAAAGAAAAAAAAAATGTGAACGCAGCAATTTAAGGCAAAGTTGTCTGTCAATAAACGACGCGGCTTAAATGGCTATTTCTGTTGCAGCTGCCGCGGCTTTAAGCCCAGCTAGTAATGAAAGCCAAGAGAGGAGTTGGCCACGCTGAAAAGTATGCTACATGAATGCATAACCTGTGGGTCAGCAAAAATAATGTAGCCATGCTTCATTGAGCCACGACGCTGACTGGTCTGAACTGTGCCGCGCGCATATGACGCTGACTCTGCTCGCGCGCTTGACTGCCCCAACTCTGGGATGGCTGGCTGACTGGACTGCTGCCTTTTGTGGTTATACGTTCATCATCGTCAGCAGCTACAAAAACGCAGTCGACCAAAGCCAGCAACAATAACAGGTTCTCTCGTAGGTAAAACAATGCTGCAGCAGCACAACATTTGCCACAATTGTAGCGGGGAATCAACGACAACCGTTGACCAGCTTGGTCAGGTGAAAATTTAAGTTCGCTGCGCGCCTCGACCACAATGCCAGGCGTTGTTTTTATTCACTTTTTTCGGCTCACCCACCTCTCGTGCAGCATTGCCACCTTTCTTGTGGCATGAGCTTACCTTTGTTTTTTAAAAGCCGATTTTAGGCAACCAAAGCAAAGAGCTAAAACTGTTGGCATAGAAGAAAGCAAAGCTATCGGAAAATGTGGAAACAACTTCGGAATAATACATATTTTATTTATATATTTTTAGGACAAATATGGGTTTTAAGTTAATTTTAACATATTTGTAATATAAATTAAAATATTATTAAATAATTATTTAAAATAAACAAATTTAAATTTAGTTCAATAGCTCTCAAGCTATATGATATATATGTACCATTGGTGAGCTACAATATTCTCAAAAATTGCATATCTACATTTAAATATTTATATTTAAGTATAACTAGATTTTTATTCCCCACATTTTCCTTGTAAATTAAAATTTAAAAAATACGAAATAAATCTTTAAATATCACAGATATTAATATCTCAGTTGAAAGGCAATTGATAACCTCAGTTAAAAACAAGTTTGTATCAAAAACCCTATATGATTATTAAAAATAATTTTATGTTTTTTTTTCACATTTTATATATAATTTTATATTTCTTAAAAATTATGCATATTTTTTATATATTTAACAATGAATCCCTACAACAACTGTTTCAAATTTTTTCCCTCAATTCCCTCAAATGAAGCCGCAAATAAAACCAACGTAATTTTACATATACTAAATATCACAAATATTCATTATCTTTATTGCGCTGCGCTCTCGCCCATCCCTTAAACGTCAATTAAACCAGCCACATAAATATAAAGAAACAATTTGCCAGTTTCAAGAAAAAAAGAATTCCAACGGAAAACGCCCCATAAAATTAGCAATTTCCATGAAAATATTGTCGCTTTAATGTTGAGAAAAATGCGAGGCGCATTTATATAGCAACGAGTCCTTTGAGCACAGACCATGCGGGTCATAATTTAGAGCTACGAGAAAACACACACACACACACACACACACACACACACACACACACACACAGGCACATAGAAAAGAAAGACATTTAGAGTCATTTGAGTGCCGCCTTTGTTATAAATACAAACATGCCATATAAAATGTCTATATATATGTATAAATATATACATATGTACGAATAGCATCTACAGTATTCTTATTCTGTTCTGAAAAGCCTGGGTAAACAAAAGTAAACACATGTCTGCTGCTTTGGAGCATCAAATAACGCAGCGCACTGTGCAACAAAGGCCACTAAAAATATTATATCTAATAAAGCAGCAGGCAAAAATATAAAGCAAAACAACTGCCAGCCATAAGAGAAATGTTAGAAGCAAAAAAAAAAAAAAAGTTTATATATAAATATAAAAAAAAGAACACACAACAATAACAAAAGGCATCAATCATAAGTCAGAGCACATGCTACATAATCTGCGTCCACCCTGCCTTCGCTCCTGCCCTCTTGGCTAACAGCTTTCCGGGCTTTCTATCTGCCTTGGGGTGCTGTTTGGCTCTACAAGCACTTCGCCCTCTCTCTCTCTCTCTCTCTCTCTCTCTCTCTCTCTCTTTCTCCCTCTCTCTCTATCTACTTTAGTCTTTAAGACAGCAAAAAGGCATTGAAAAATAGCTGAAAGTGCTGCAATGTTCTGGATCTTTAGATATTTTTCTCCTGCTCTAAGCTCTCACATTCAACGCATTGAAGTCTATTTGGCACGCCTTGGGCATCTGTTGGCTGCCGACGGCATATGTTCATTAAATTTATTAAATTACCGACAGAGACACATAAGGACACACAAGGACAACAAGTGTCAGAACATGCTTCGATATCTGCGACACCAACAGCAACAGTCGGCAGCTGGCAACTGGCAACAACATCTGCGCAGACATTGCAACATTTAATAAAGACATGCGAAATTCTAACAAAGCTGTACGCTAATTGGCTGCTTAGAAGGACGAGACAGACATCATTAAATTAGAAGACGATGTGAGTAGAAAAGCAACAAAAAATTCTAGAAATTTCGAATAGAATTAGTTAGGCAAATATGGTAAAGAAAATGTCTGGTGGAAAAGATTTTGTTTTTATTGAAAAATGTTAACGAAGAAATTATAAAAATATCTTTAAAATTTATTTAAAGATTCCACAAATTTTAATTACAATATTATAAACATATATAATAGCTGCTACCCTTAAATCTTTCTCATTCAAAATGAATTTCATTTTATTTCCCACACAAAAACCTTGTCGCCAGCTGAGCTTAAGCTTTCTTTATAATTATTACATTTACTTTTAATTATTATTATTATTTTTTTTTTTTTTTTTTTTGTTCTTTACTATTTATTAATCAACTATAAATAAGCATTTGAGCTACATACAATCCGGTTTTGTATTGCAACCACTTTCACTTTTGTTTGTGCCACATTGAATGCTTCAATTGTTATACAAACAAATGAAAATTAAAACAATCAAATTAATTTTTATGGAAAACTTGTACAAAAAGCAAAATATAAATAAATGGCAATTAGTAAACAATGCAAAGCAATCGAGTAGTAAAAAACAAATGTAATGCTGGCTGTAAGTATGCTAGAGCGTAATATACCTCTTATTGTTAGAGTATGTAATTTTAACAATATTTTTAAAATAATGAATATAAAATTTTTTCAAATAAGAAGTAAAATTTACGAAATAAAATAATTTCCATCTCTGAGCAAGGTTTAATGATTTTTTCCTATTTTGTTTTTTATTTATGTTTTTTTTTTTTAGATAAGTCTCTATATATTCCCAATGAAGTAGTTTAAAAAGCTTAGCATCTCTTGTATGCAATAAATGCGCATCAATAAAATTGAAAATTTAATTTAAGAGCGATTTTTATATAAATATTTAATATTTAATTTAAAAAAAAATCAGTTAAAATAAAATAAATTAAAAAGAAAAGCAAAAATATAAATTTTTAATTTCATTATTTTTATATAAAAAAAAAAAAAAAAACTATCAAATGTTGCAATAAATATAAGAAAAATATTTATTTAGTTTAATTTATATATTTTATTTTAAATTTAACTAATAAATATTTCTAGAAAAATCAAAAATAACAAGAAATAATTTTAAAAATTCAAAATTCTATATCTTCATCCCAAATCTTTACATTTCTTTTCGTTTCATTTAAGCTTCAATTCTATCATAAATTTAAATACCCAACTATGTTCAATGCGAGGTATTCTATTATATAAAAATCTTGGCAATTCGAAAAAAAAAAACCGTGGGTTTATCGCGATTTTAACCAGTTTAACCGACCGAGCGACCGACTGGCCAACCAACCAAATAAAGCTTTTAATTGTTGCCAATGGATTAAGGTTTATATGCGTATACTTAATATCGTTGTGAGCGCTCTGCTCGCTCGGTTTGTTTGGCCAGAGAGAGGATTGTGAACATTTTTTCCGACTGGCTTTGCATCTGTGCTAATAGTAATTAAAACTATAAATTTTCAAGTAATATTATTCAGCGAGCGAGCGTGAAATAATAATAACAATGTACATCTATATATGTGCACTGTGCATATATGCCTTTTAATCGCTTTTTTATAACCAATTAATTGAAATATGATTGGTAATTAAATGCATACTTGATGGCCAGTGGCATATTTTCATTTTTCAAACATAATTAATGCCACTGTACACAAATAAACGTAATAAAAATATTAAAATATGTAAGTGCGCTCAATTAAAGCAGCAGCAATAACAAAACTCAAAGCGAGACAACAAAAAAACTATAGCCTACTTTTCAGCGTTCGATAAATGCGGCTGAAAAGTGCGACGGCACGTGCCACAACGTCTAGTCTCGAAAACTAATTGAAAGGCAGACAGACGACAGTCAAGCGACGTCTGGGCGGAACAGGGGCAAAAAAAAAAGGAGAGTAAAGAAAACACACAGTAGGAAAAACAAATTTGCATACGGCGCAAAATGGCCCACAGCCAGCAGCCTACACAGCGAATGGCCAAAGAAGAAAGGAGCAAGGCAAAGCTTGAACTGGAGCACAGCTGCTGCTGCTGTAGCTGCTGCTTTTAGCTTGGCGTCCTTGCCATCGTTATTATCCTGTTATCTCTCTAATAATGCCTCAGAGAGTTTGTAATTAAATTTTTTCAAAAACTGAAGCGCCCATCGTTAGAGCAGACCGTAGTCATAGTCACAATGGCAGCAGCAGGAGCAGCAGCCGCATCAGCATCAGCATCAGCTACTCATCTCTCAGATGCAAAAAAAAGAAATAAAAAAAAAAAAATAGAAGAAAATAAAAGAAGTTTCAGATACAAACGACAAGATACAAGCTGGTCGCCAACAGGCGGGCAAACGGGGGCGGAGCATAAAGAACGTTACGCGCACGAGTGCCACTAGTTAGTCAGATAATAACGCTCAACGGAAGCTGTTCAAAGCGGAAACGGAAGTTAAGTTAAGCGCACTACTAAACAGATACTCAAGACCGGCTCAAGCCACACTACAGCACGGCAATGGGACAGACAAATGGACAGAGAGCGCATTGCGTCAACCGAATGATGAAATGAATCATAGATAATAGAGAACAGCTGCGAGTAGAGGAGAGTGCGCTGCAAGTGTGTTCCATCAAACGTTTTCGCTCAGATTTCAATAGTGTGATGGAAGGCGTGAGAAATGATCAGTTAACTGAAATATGATACATTACTGATATTATTCAGATATGATATTCATACAGATAATATATTTCTGTTCAAGCTTGAGCATGAAATATAAGAAATTTCTAAACAAACAAAACGATCGCCTGAGAGACCATGATAATAGAGACAAACTATTTTTAGCGTGAGAGGAATGTTTTTGTAACAAATCCCAAGAATAGATTCCGGCTACTAGAGATTCTTATCTTATGTAATAGCTTTATAATAAGATAGTATACAAAAAATGCACTGGTCATTTTCAGTAATACATTTAAATTATATTGAAAATATTAAACCAACGTTTTAAAGCAATTATAAAATATTTGAAAACATTATATAATCCATAAAAAAATTCTTTTCATAAGAAAACAAATGCAATATTTCGCTATAAACTATAAACTTCCAAGATTAACATAAATATTTCTTTTTCTTTTAAAAATAATATATAGTCAGAGATGTATACAAAAACTTAATTTTAAAAGAGGTATACAAACAAAGTAAATATTTTAAAATCCTTGAAGGCATTTAAAACTACAAGCTCAGCTCATCATTAACTCTTCGCAGTATTTGATCATCCAACAGAACTTCCATCTTATTAAGTCATGCTAGACTTATTAAATGTTCACCTTCAGCGAATATTAAATAAGAGGCTTAACAGCACACACTATTCTCCACGACCTATTCATGCCCACAACAAATAGAAATATTTTCGCCCGTCCACGAATATTTCAATGAGCAACCCTAAAAAGTATGCTACAAATTTCATTTTTAGCGAAATCAGAGCGCAAGAGATTTCGCAGCATTCAGAGTACGTTTTTATGGCTTCTAATTATGGTTCAAGCGCCGTGCTCTGTTTTGGTCTGTTGCCGCTCTGCTAAGGCAACCAGCTCGTTACACCCACTAACACAAATTAGTTACTACGCATAGCGCATAAAGAGCATAACAACAACAACAACAGGAACAGGAACATAATGGGAGTCTGCCTCTGTCTGGGCACTTGTGTAACCGCAGACAGCTCCACACACAGTCACGTCAAAGGCTGTTGAATGGCAGGCGGCGACGGCGACGGTGGCGGCGTCATTGTGGGCGTGGCCAGCGTATTTCATTTCACTTTGTTGAAATTCGTGTGATGTCTATTTAAATGGTTACGTAATTGCATAATTATATGGCTGCCCAGCAGAACAAAAAAAAAAAAAGAAAAATAATTCACACACACACATAGTAGCAAACCGAGCACCCGGCAAGAGTTTGTTTTTTGGCTTAATGGGACTATATGGGTGGTGGCAGCTACAACTTTTTGGACACGTGCACAAAATAGATAAATAATAGACAGACAGATAGGCAGACTAGAGAGACAGGCAGCAGCAGTAGCATTTAATTAAATGCCATAAATCAGAGGGCTGACAAGTTCAAGGAAATCATTTTGAAAACTACACAACAGCCGAATGGACTGTAAATGCAAATTGCATTTAATTAAAACAGAATCAACTAGAAATTGAGGAAGTACGAAAAATGAAAATAAAAATAAGAATGAAAAAAAAAAAGAAAAGAAAACGCAAATCAAGAAATTTCGCATCCGCAGCACGTTTTTCAATTAAAAGCTCGTTGCCGCAGAGACTTGCAACTTCTGTTGGCTCAACACACACACATACACACACACACACACACAGATAGAGCCAAAGCAAACTGTCAACAAGAAGCAAGCGAAATAATATCTATATAAAATTTGAGCGGCGCAGCGCGTGAAAAAACGCGCTAGCGTTTATTACCGCTAACCGCTGCCGCACGTGATTTGTGCGCGATTTTTTGGTATGCTTTAACCAGTTGGAAAACATTTGCGGACGCACAAATACAAACACAGATTCACACACACACACATAATTGCCAATTGAATAGCGGTTAAATATTTCAGCAAAATTTGCTAAATTTTGTTATGGCAAAAATTTGATAAATTTTTATTGAATTGGTGGCAATTGTTGCTTTTGTTGTTGTTGCTGTTCATTAAATATGCTTTTGCATATTGTTGCTGCGTATTTAAGCCTAGGCATAAATATATTTCAATATTTATACGTTTGCTAAATATTTATAAATCAATTATTTAAGCAATCGAATTAAATGCAAAAGGTAAAAATATTAGGCAAACAGGAATTATTAATTTCTATTTAAACATATTTTTTCATAAATATTTCAGAGTGTAGACTTATGCATTTAATATTGAAATAAATTGCAAATATTATAAATTTGCGTATAACACTTCCGTGATGTAAAGAAACAATTAAATTTTTATTGCTCGAAATTGTTTAGTGAGAGCGAGAGAGAGAGACATATAAGGAGATTTTCTATAACTGCTGGCCATAAAGCATTTAAAGCATTTTGGCAAATGCTCGGAATTATGCAAAAGCCGCATGAGCAAGCCGTGTCTAAGGTTGAAATCAAAACACATTTATCAAATATGCATTACGCATATTAAAAATCAATTAAATATTTATGCACTCAAAGTGACTGCAACAACAACAACCACAACAACAGTGAAATGGCAAAGCACATAATTTGCAGAAGAAAAATTATTGCGAGAAATTGTAATGTAATTGAAGCAAAAACAAAGACAACAAAAAAAATACAGGAAATGTGGAGAAAACAATAAATAAAAGCAAATGAAATTAAAAATTTATTATGCTCAGCTGCTGCGCTTTGCTGTTGTTGTTGTTGTTGTTGAAGAAGAGACAACAGCAGCAGTCAGAAACGGAAATGAATATTGCTGTGAAAAACACAGACACACAGTGCGAGCGGGAGCACAATGATGCTGCTTGCTGCTGCTGTTCAAGTTTTGCATTTCCGGTATGCAAACAGCAATAACAACAACAACAGCAACAACACGCAGACACATGCTCAAGACTAGAGGTGGGCACGGGCCGACTTTTTTGCACCCGGCCCGATCCGCCCACGGTCAGAAATTCAAAATTTTATCCGTACCCGAAAGCAAAAAAAAATTTCATACCCGCACCCAACCCGCCCGACCGAAACAATTACAAAAAATTTAATTCTCAAAAATTACAACAAATTTTTTTTCTCAAAAATAACAAACATTTAATTCTTAAAAATTACAATATTATTTACACAAATATTACATGTTTTCGACTTTTCTTACTGTTTTATTACAATTTAAAATGCATAATAAATTGCTTAATTTGCAAGCGCACACAATGTTATCGATGTCGAAAGCAACCCTGTTGTTGCAGGCGAGTACAGTGCGCCTGCAAATTAAACAATTTATTATGCATTTTAAATTTTAATAGAACAGTAAAAAGTTGTTCGGGTTAAGCAGTCTAACCCACACCCGCCCGCACCCAGTCCGAAATTAGATTTTTCAGCCCATACCCACGGGTAACCGCGGGTGACCACGGGTACCCGATAAAAACCCGGCCCGTGCCCACCTCTACTCAAGACATAAAAAATGTGTAATTGTTGTTGTTTACCATTGATAAAGCTTAACAGTCAACGCATAGAAGGCAGAGCTGAGCAGACAGGCAGAGAGCCAGGGCACACAGTCAGCCAGCCAGACATTGGCAACAGACAAAAACTCATTCGCATTTAACACGTTCACAATAGTGACACAGCAATAACAACAACATTGCAAGCTGTTACAGTGGGCATTAACTAAGAGCACTTGAAAGAGGTAAACTAAACTTTTGACAATAAGTCCAAGATCTAAGAGATTTATCTTTTTTTTGCCTATTTGTTAATTATTATTATTATTTTATATTTTGCTTTGTTTATTGTTATTATTTTATATTTGCTATTAATTAATATTCTTTCATATCTGATATTTATTATTATTATTTTATATTTATTATTTATTATTAGTATTTTAAATTTGTTATTTTTTAGTATTAGTTTATATTTGTAATTTATTCTTATTTCATATTTGATATTTTTTATTATTATTATTATTTGAAATTCATTATTTTCTTTATTGTTATTATATTATATTTGTTATTTATTAATATTATTTCATATTTGATATTTATTATTATTTTATATTTATTATTTATTATTAGTATTTTATATTTGTTTTTTATTAGATTAATTTATATTCGTAATTTATTATTATTTCATATTTGATATTTATTATTATTATTATTTTAAATTCATTATTTTCAAAAAGTTTATTTTATTTTAATAATTAATTTATTTAATATGATTATCCCACATTTATTGCAAACTAACTTTATAGAGATTAAACATTTATTATTTCATAAACTGGCTCCAACAAAAATTTATAGCAATTTTTGTTTTACAAATAGAGCTAGAATTTCAAGGTCTTCACGTCATTTTAATTGATTTGGCTAATTTAGTTCAATTGAAGCCGCAGAAATACTTTGCTAGACGTCTGTAGACTTTTTGGTAATTTATATTTTCATATAATTATAACTTTTTAATTTGATTTTATAAAAAGTTTTCAGGCACAGGGTACCATAGGAGATAAGCCTAATTATACAAATTTATTAGAAATTCTGTAAAGCATTAAGCTGGAGCTGGCAATAAAAGTTAACTGATTTTCTACAATTTAAATTCTAGATACAGTTATTATTTTAATTTACATTTTTTATTTAATTTAATTAATTATTTATTTTAAATTAAAACATTTTCTTTTAATTAATTTTTTATTATTACTTATTTTTTATATACATTTTTAAAGAAAATTCCAAATAAGAATCCAAAATATTTATTTAGAATTTATATTTATAAGGCAGAGGGATTAAGACAGATATTAATGTGTGTGTCTAAATATTTAAATACACATGCCAACTAATAGTTAACATTTAGTCGGCATATGAATTAATATTCATTGGAATTTCTACGTAAAGTACTATAATATTTTAGTTCACAGTCTAGATGAAAATTATTTACGTTGAATATGCTTAAATGTGCATAGAAATAAGTCTATATATTCCTTAGAAAAATATGTAGTACTGAGTTAAATTTTGTGCCAAGTAAATGTTAAATCTAGTGCCTGATTTTGAACCCAACAAACTTTCTTGAAAATTTGTTGCTGACATTAAATTTAGGCATTGAAATTATTAAATTTTAATAATATCTAATTCTGAACTTCAATTAAATTATAAAACAAATAACAAATACTTAAAGAATTTCTTATTTGCAGCAAGACACATGAAATGTTTGTGGATAGAAGCACTTTTAAGCCATATTTACTGTATCTAAAGAAAAACACTTGCAAATTCAAGCACACAAGTTACACTCTCACATCACACACACAAAATCATACACACTCATACACACACTCACACTCACACTCTGGTGCCGTCACATATTTTACAACAATAAAAATACCTTTATTGTATGTCTCTGCTGCTGCTGCTCGCCTTTTTTTTATTTAAAACTCTTTAATTACGCTTAATTATTTATTAAGCAGATTGCGAGCTGCGTTGGAATTTAATTTGGTCGGCGCGCGTATTGTGTGAACGGCTGAAGGATATGATGGCGGTGCAGTGGGTATAGTCGGGCAACCGGTTGTTGCCTGGCCTGGCTGTCATTACTTTGGTCGTCCTTGCTCTGGCGTGTGCCCGGGCACTTTGAAGTGCCGCAGCACTTTTTGGCATACACTTTTTATGGCGGGCCAGAGTTTTGTGACTTTTCAAGTATTTAATTTGTTTTAGATTTAGTTTTGCTTATGGACTGCTTGAGTATTTGCTTTGATGAAAGGACAATGAGTCCCGCGAATTATATTTGATGACAGATTTTTTGGTATTTATTGTTTTGAATGCTGCTGCTGCTTATGCTGCTGGCAAGCAACGCACACAGCGAACGCTTAACGTATGCACGAGTAGAACGAGACGACAAGGATAACGCGCATCCGCACCGTTTGAATGCACGATTTGTACTAAACTCAGCCACGCACAAATCGTGCCAAACGCGCTCGGCAATCGCCACTGGCAAATTGTGAATTCATCGCCCTTGTGCTGCGAGCGAGGACTTTGCTCTCTGTTTACAGGCGGCAATGTGTACTAAAATCATGGACATTTTGCGCTCGTTTCGCTACGAGAGCAAACAAACATTCGGTTCGGTCTTCGGTCTTCGTGAAACGGTTCGTGTGTCCACATGTTGCCGTTGGCCAGCAACCTGTTAGACATCGAGACACGAGACTGGAGCCGGACTGTATGAATGGCAGCAAGTGCAGCAAGCCTATAGGGAATGAATGGACTTTTGAAAATTTAGCTAAAGTATTAAAGAAGGGTTTTTAGAAGCCTGAATGTTAGATTTCTTTTGTTTTTATTTTTCTTTGAGATTTAAAGAAATATTTAAATTTTTTGTTATCATTTTATAAATATTTTCAATTACGAAATTATATATAATTTTTTTTTTTTTTTTTTTTTTGTAAAATATTCATAATTTATTAATTTATTATTATTTTTTATTTAATATTATTATTTTTTATTTAATATTATTTATTTTTATTATAATTTTTTTTTTTTGGTAATATTATTGTTTATAATTTAATAAATTGGATATAGTAATAAATAATATATTTTTATTTAACTTTTTAAAAATAGTAAACTCTCTTCCTGAAAAACATAAATTAAAACTATACAAAAATGTTGAATTTAACGTTATATATTAAATAAAACCTATTTGTTTACGTCGCATTTAACAAAGGACTCGGCTGGCTTTGACTGAAGAGTAAAATATCCCATTAAGAGCGCGCAGGCGCATTGAAACGAAACGGTTAAGGGGAACAAATTTCGTAATTGTTAACGGTTAAAAAAAGAACTAAAAACAAAACCCAAAACAAAATGTAAACAACATTAGGCCAACTCAATAACAACACGGATTGAGCACGAGTATTAAGCTACAGACTTGCCAAACTGAAGAATTAAGACAAACTATAGTGACAGAAGCTACTGTTAGCATTGCTTGCAAATAAATTGAAGTCTTTGCTGGTCATTAGCTTAAGCTTAATCCGCTTGGCCGTATGTGCATACAGCTCCTTTGGGCACCACAAATACCAAACTAACTAACCAACTAAAAAACCAAACTCCAACTAACTGATGTACTGATGCAATATCATGCCGCTCGACTGCGGCTAGCAGCATGTCTAACAAATGCCAGCAACTTTAACCGCGAAAAAATAGAGAAAAAAAAATACTACGGAGTAGCAATGTCCCCGGCAACGACAACAACAACAACAACAATACAACAAACAGCGGGTTAACGTTGGCCCGTGCCGCTGCGGTCGCCACCACAAGGACAATAAATACGCAACAACAACAATAGCATGCGAGCGCAACAGCATCAGGAGAGTCTACGACAAACAGGCATATCAACAGCATCATGATGTAAAAAGTTTTTGCATTCGAGAACCTTAAACCACCTTCAACCAGCTAACCGCGCGCTGTCCACTCCCCCTCCCCACAACCGCCCGCACCAACAACGACTCCACCAAGTCCCCGTCGACCTGCGCCACCCGCAGCCGAGACCCCGTCAACAATTTTTGTTTACAAACTTTTGCTTGCTTGTGTATTGTGTGAAGCGTTTGCTAGCAGCAGAAAGAGACAGAGATATATATGGAGAGCTAGGGGGAGGGCAGAAGTGAGAGCACAGAGAGAGTTCAGGTGGGCGAGACGGCAGCTGTTGCTGTTGCTGTGTGTTAGCATTGTCCACAAAGGACTCTGCAGGACTTGCCGCTCGCTCCTTTGCCATCAACTACGACGCGACGCGCCAAAAGTTGCAAATTTTTTTTGTATGTTTGGTTTCGCTTCATCTTCATTTTTTCCACTCCTTCCCGCTCTTTGCTTAACAGAGAAATTCCTGATGCGATTATGAGACGCCTTGTTAAGTCAAGTCGACGACGTAGCGAGCGGTGCTCGGCTGACGTAGGCAATAGATCATATGACAAAGATGCTAAATATTTGTGGCTTTGCGGTCAGGTAATAAGCTACAAGAGTTCACTTCAAGTGGACCAGAAAAGAAGAAACAGCAGCAACAAATACAGGCTGTAGCTAACCACCCTCCCGTATATAAAGAAGATTCCGTCTGGAAGTCTTAATTAATAAATATTGCACAAAACTTCATCTTACGATATATCTCTATAAGCATATATCAATCAGTACCTTCTAGTACTAGTTTTTTAGAATGCCGTAGAATTAAAAGGATATTTTTATGATTTTTATTTAAGGCCTAAATTAATAAGTTTTTGAAAAATGCCCGGTTTGCCTCTAGAGTTTTTGCTAATATATTTTAAACAGCAAATTATCAGAGCACTTAACAATATGTTGAATAGTTTTAAAAGAGTTTTTTCTACATACATTTTGAAGGATTTAAAATCATATTTGCAATTGACTATATTTCAGATTCAGAAACTGAAGCTTAGATTTCTCAAGTCTAGATCAAGTTTAGTCTCTAAAATCTGACATTAAATTTGTTTCATGGTAAGAAAACATTGGAATTTTGGCTTTACGCAGATAAGTTTAGATTATGCTAACAGACAACACTCTTAGTTTATATATAACACTCAAAACAAAAAAAATCGTACAAAGTAGAACTATCAGCGGCTATTCGAATGCCGTAGACATAAAAGAATATTTTAATGATTTCGATTTATGGCTCAAATAATAAGCATGTCTCTGGTTTGACTATAGAAATTATGCTAATATGTTTAAAGGAAACAATTTATAGTGCTCTTAAAACTAGCTTTAATAGTAAGTAGAAGTATAGAACTATCAGTTGTACTATAAGCTCAATACAATTTAACAATCCGTTCTCTGAACTAACATTAATATTGACATGAATTGCGCTAAATCTCTGCAGACAACAGATTTCTTGTCAATTGTAAAAAAAAAAAAAAAAAACAACGAGCACATCAATTATCCTTTAGAGCAGCTTAAAGCAAGCTCAGCATATTGTAATTTTGTGCCCTTATATCAAGCCTTGCACATAGTATGCCCTGCCCCGCCTACCACACGTTCTACAATTCCTACCCCCTGAACTTACGCTTAACAGATACAAAGTTGAGCTGAGCGCACTTACCTGCAACGAGAGAAAACAATAAAAAATGAAAATCAATTGGCTGTATCATAAACAGTGCTTCAAATTGATTATAAAGTCGTAGAAGCTTCTAAGTAAAGTACTTGAAATCCACTCTTAACAGACAGTCGGACAAGCGGACAGGACAACAAGCAAGCACACACATCCACAACCACACACATACATACAGAGAGAGCTTGAAAAGGCCTCGACCACAGCGAAGTGTGCTCAGTGCTTTCCATCAAACTATGGAGCGGCAGCTGCAACCCTCTTCGACCTAAAACCCACTCAGTCGCCACCTCCTGACCGACCCGCAATGCAATAACGCCGACAGATTACAAAGTGCACATGTGGTGCGCCATAAAGTAGTGGGTTGTACAATGCCCGAGCAGCGAGCGGAAATCCATGTTGCAACAACAACAACAACAACAACAACAACAACAACAACAACAACAACAACAACAGCAGCAGCAGCAGCAACAACAATAAGCTGATGTCTAGGAGACGAAACGCACTGCCGTGGCCAAAAGCCTTTGCCCGCTGCTAATGCCTTCTCCGCCCTTCCTCCTCCTTCGTCCTTTTTCCTGTGGCCTTTTGCCGAACTCCATTAAGTTTACGCGACCAGCAACACGAAGAACTTTACTTCTGTGGTCGCTGCTGGGGTTGCGCAAGCAGCTTCAGTCCTGTTGTTCTCGTTGTTGTCCAACTCTGTCTATTGATGTCTCTGTGATGCTGCCCTTGGCCACCATACCAGGTCTATCATACATGCACTCTGCATGAACCGCAGCCATAGTAGAGGCGTCCTACGGCACACAAAAACTTCACAGCGTTCGAAAATGTAACTAGTTTTTCGGCCAGGGCGAGCATCATTCACTCAAGCAGCGTCTATTTCATTATGTAGATTTCATGATGAAATATTGTCAACACGTTTGTATGCGAACATACAAACTGTTTGAAGAACAATTGACAAAAGTTAGGCCTAGAACGGAACTGGACAAGCAGTGGAATGGGGGATATTTGCTAATGTTAGATGTGGGAATGAAAAGACTTAGAGATGAAAAGGATATATGGAGTAAAGAGGTTCTTAAAGTAAATCGGAATTATGAGACTCCAAATTTAAAAGTATTTCTATATTTGAGAGGAATTATTTTCCTTGTGTGGAAAGTTAGCTGAACGATTATTAACAAATTATGAGATTAATTCATTTCCTAAAGAAAAGTAAGTTCATTTATAAAGGATTTTCTTTAGGTATTGGCGATGAATAAGTAAATATAAATAAATTACATATAGAATTTCCTGACCCGATTACAGTTTTATATCCATCTGAAGTCATCAGCCCACACAAACACACTCTCACACCCACACCCACTGCAATGCAATTTCTAATACAATTTCGATAAAACAAAAACATTTGTGGCAAGTCGGTTGGTTTTAGCACTCCATTTTATATAGACTCGCTTGCAGCATTCCGTTAAAGCAACTGCCACACAGCGGCTACGTGCCACAAACATGAACGACAATGCGACAAAAGGAAGTTCATGCAGCTTTGTTGTCGCTGCAAGACTCAAGACAGAGAAACAGAAGACAGAAGACAGCTGCCCCATGCCCATGCTCCATCAAATAGCGCCCCACAAATAACTGCACAAGACGGGCTCATACCCAAGGCCTTAAAAAAAAAAGAGAAAGAGAAGCGGATGAACAGAGAGAATGTGAAGTGCAGCGCACATACAAAACAGATAAATGGTAGCAACTTTTTAACAAAACCAACGGACGGGGCCCAGTGCATTGACTAGACAGCAACCCCTAGGCCCCCAAACCCGCCAAACCTCATGCTAAATTCTTCTATATTTGCTCATTTTTTTTTTTTCATTGCCCCTAAGCAGCAGGCATTGGGACGAGACAAAATGTAAAATTATGCGGCAGTTGGAAGCAAAAGTTTATGGTTGACCCGAGCGCATAAAGAGAGGAGAGAGAGAGGGAGGGAGAGGCAGAAAAAGGGAGTGTGTGACTGAGAGAGGCCAAGTGCATTTATTGTCTTTGGGCGAAGCAGTCGAGCAGGCAAATATGCTGCAAGCCTGACTGATGCTGCATGCCCCAAGGAGTCGTACGTACACGCACACATTGCGACAGCCAAACAGGAAGTACGCATTTCCTGCACTCGAAAACAGGCACAGAAAACGAGAGAAAAAGAGAGGGAAGGAAGAGATTTCTCTGAAATTCAGATACTGCTGCTGCTGCTCAGTGCAAATGTCGCGAACAACGTCGACAAACAACTTTTGACGCAAAAGTGCTGAAAACTGTTTTTCTTCTGGTCTACAGTTTTGCCCACGTTGCCAAATTAATTGAAAATGACTAGACCTAAGGGAGAGACATACACAGGCACCATGAAAGAGAGACAGAGAGATGGAGAGAAAGTGTAGAACGGAGCTAGTGCTACGGCAGACAATTTGGAGAAGTATGTGTGCCTTGATCTTGACGCTTGTCCCTGAACTTGGCGCCCACTCTATTAGTGTGCGTGTGTGTGTGTCTCTATCTCCCTCTTTCTCTCTGTGTGTGTGTTGGGCAGCGGCACAAATGAGTTTCGTGTCACAAGTTGACCCAACTGAGATTAAGTGGGCGTTTAATTTGCCAACTCTCGCTGGGGTCGCCGCCCTTGGCTCACAGAAATTGCGTTAATGTAATCCCCGCATGGCGTATGCTCCCGTTTTTTTTTCCCGCTGACTCCCCAGTTTAGTTGTTTTTTGTTGTTTTCCTTTTCGGTTTGGATTGTCGCTTGGCTGGCGCCGTCGCATGTTTTTTTTTTTTTTTTGTATTTTTTTCGGGCGGACTTGCCCCGTGCTGTGCTTTGTCCTTGAGCTACAGCGAGCCCTCGACTTACTGGCTGGCTGGACTGCCCGCCTGGCTGATCTCTGCGCGGTATTTTAACTTAATCAACAGAGTAAATAACACGTCCGCTGCTATATATATATATGTATATCTTCTTTCTTTTTTTGGCTTAGCTGTGTTTTATGAAGTTGTAGCATTTAGTCAGTTATTAGTTATGACCCTAGCTTAATGTTAATCACTCGCCTTTTTTTTTATTTTTGGGTAAGTAATCGTTATTTACTTATGGACATGCAAAATCTGGGTTGAATATGAGTCTAACTAAATGTTGGTGTGCCATATTGGCACAATGTACTTATAGGAAAAAACTAATAATGCGAAGGAGATTGAAATCCATAAACATATTGGGAATATATATTTACTTATTTTTTGTTTCTACCTCCTACCTCTTTCTATCTTTCTATCCCACACTTCCTGTTTTAACTCTCCGTTCCTCTCAATTTCCCTCTCCTATTCTAGCATCATTCTTTCTATTTTCCACCCTCTATTTTATTAACTTCTGTAAATCTATATATATCTAAATCTATCTCTAGCTCTAGCTCTAGCTCTTGCTCTTGCTCTAGCTCTCGCTCTCGCTCTCGCTCTAGCTCTAGGTCTAGCTCTAGGTCTAGCTCTAGGTCTAGCTCTAGGTTTAGCTCTAGGTCTAGCTCTAGGTCTACCTCAATCTCCCTATTTCTCCATTTAATTAACAGATCTGTCCATCTTCACACCTCTATCAATCTACCAGATATTTCCCTCTCTGAACTATCTATCTATGTCCCAAAGCACCTATCTTTATCTCTATTCATCTGTATCGCTAATATTATGTTTTTCTATCCATCTATCTGTCTTTGACAATCTCTCTCTGCTTTTCAATATATGTCTATTTCCGTATATATATCTATAAGGAGATAGTTATCTTTACAACTTACACAAAACGCCTACAAATAATTTTATAGTTGCAATTATTTATTTATTTATTTTATTTTATTTTTTTTTTTTTGCTAACCATTTTAAAGCAATTAAATACTTGTTTTAAGCCGCTTAAAAATGCAAAATAAAAAATTTACTATTCAGTAAAACTCTTAAAAGAGTTTAAGACACTCAACATACATATTTAATGACTAAACAAATGAAATCTCAACTTAAGACAAGCGCCAGCAATTTAAATTTAATATTTATAAGAAATAAATAAAAGACTTTCAGCTCAATTTTCTTAAACCGAACATATGCGTAAGGATTAGCCCAGATTGGCTCAGAAATTCATTACAAAACACACGAATTGTTGACCAAAAAAAAAAACGTGAAAATAAAAAGAGAAGAAAAGTGCAAAAAAGCGACAAGTCGAGAGCAAATCCCCTAAAGTAGCTTAGCTTCTGGCTTGGTTTGGCTTGGCTGTTCTTCCGGCTGATTGCAGCAGTCAGAGCTGAGCTGAACGCAGAGCAATTAATGTGAAAATTTCAAAAGAAAAACCAAATATATATATATAGAAAAAGTGGAGAGAGAGCAGAAAAGAGCTGCTTCAGCGGAAAAACACAAACAGCTAAAGAAATCTAAGCGCAAAGTCCCTAGCCAACTGAAGTGATTTTCGCACTAATTAACTGCACTTAGTTGACACATACCAATCTATTCACACACACACACTCATACACTCATACACTCACATACGCTCACACACACTCATGCACAGCGTTGTTGGCATAATCAGAAGCAGTGCAGCATTTTAATTGGTTTCCAGCGCTGCCAATATAAAGTCCCACATGTGCAATCGGAATTTCTAGAGAAATTATAGAAAGTAAATGAAATGTGGGTGTGCGAGTGTGTTTGTGTGTGTGCCAGTGTGTTTGTGCTTCTAATGTTGTGGGTGGGCACTTTGGCTGCAAGTTAATAATTACGTGGCGCCGTTGACAGCTTTACAGTGGCCTCAAACTCGCTAGAAAATAGTCCCCAGCCACGGACCCAGTTGCAAGTTTTTATGTTTATCGCTGGCATCGCATGTCAAAGGCAATGCACTGGCTGTTGCCAAGGCTTTACACAATTTGAATGCCCGCTAATGAGGCAAAAGCCCCAGTTAATAACCCGCTCGCCCAGCTATCCGTGGAACCCTTTCTATATTTAGAGTTGCCTTTTAAATACTGGCGAGGGAGACAACATCGGAATTTAATATAAATATGTATATAATTCAGATTAAGCGCATCGAATTTTTAAATTTTTACCTTATAAGAATCGAAATGAGAGGATCAATACAATTGTAGTAATTATTAATGATAAAGAATCAAATAATGTTTATTAATATTTCTCTGATGAATATTAAAAAAAATATTTATGAATTACGTAATAGATTAATCTTTTATAGGAAAGTGCATCCACTTATTTAATATGGTAATAATCATTAGAATTATTTGCTATATACTAAACTCTCCCTTATACCATATTACTGGGTATCTCTGACTACAACATTCCTTAGTCTAATATAATTTCTAAAATATCCCCTGTTCATTCGTTAGCTAAGCATCCGCATCACACCGCTCAATTTTGAACAAAAACGTAATAAACATTAATGTTACGATCCAAATGAGACACAATCGACTCTGAGAGCCAAGCAAAAAAAAAATATAAAAAAAGGAAAAGAAAACGAAAAGAAAATATCTACGAAAAGAAAAACAAAATACAGCTAGAGAAATAACAAGCAACTGGAAACTGAAAATGCAGTACACGGCGGTAAAAGTAAACAGCAAGTGCTATAAAAATGCGATGCTTGGAGCCAAGGCAGATCATATGAGCATTACGAGAGTGGAGCAGAGCAGAGCAGAGCGGCGCCAAGTGCATAAAGAGCAGAAACCGGCCAAGGATTGGATGACTGGGCCAAAGGAATTGGCTTGGCCCAAGTTTCACGAAACGAGTCAACAACTGCGGCAATGTACACACACACGCACACACTCATACACATGAACACAGTTGAACACACGTTAGAACTCATAAAGGACATGCCAGGTTGGCATGGCAGAGGACCTGAACACATGATAGTATAGCGCAGCACAGGACGGGACAGGACAGCACAGCAGAGTACAGGACAGGACAAGCCAAACGAAACCAATTGAAGAAATGTTGCTGACACGTGAAGACGACAGCGACGAAATTAGTTAGCACTCGAGCTGCATTTGGCCCTGGTCCAGCTGCAGCAGCAGGACACACTCACACAGATGCACTGACTGACACACACACACACACACACACACACAATAGGCGGAGGCAGGAGAAACGCCACGTTGCGAGATTACAACACCTGCGGGTAAAAGTCGACTTGAGTCTTAGCTGCTGCTGCCGCTGCTGCTGCTGCTGTTGCTACTGCTATAGTAGTTGTTGTTTTAATACCCTATACTTTTGGCATATTTGCAAAGTAAGGTATGTTGTAGTTCAGATAATTAATCTTATTGATAAAGTAAGCTATATCACTATAAAAAATATTTTTTTAATTTTAACAGCTAAAAAAAAATAATTTTGTTGAATGTGTCTGATATGAAATTTCGTTAAAATGTGCGATTTGAGTGCGAAAAAAAAATAAGGAAATTTAATTTGAGCATTAATACTCTTGTAAATCAAATACTAAAAACCAAGTTCTAAAGCGAAAAACTTCTTCCGAATTTTAACAGAAGAATCCATTGCATTACTTTAAAGCATATGTCTAAAAAGAAATCATTGCAGAAATTTAGAATGAGATCATTTAATGGACTGTGTGTCTGATGGATTTTATAAGATACGTAATGCGATCTAGGGAATCATAAGTTCAATAGGTTGAAATGTAGAGCCTTACATCACTAGTAATATATGATAGTAATATATAAAGGAAAGAGTTGATTCTGTTGCAGATGTACCCTCAGTGGACAGGGTGTCTTTTCAGTACTAGTAGATCGTTAGATCGCGAATGCAACTATGTTGATTCTATAATTATAAGAAATTGAGTTGGGTTTGTAGGATACAAGAGAGAATAAGTTGATTATTAAGTGTCTAGATAAGAAAGACTGAAATCATACATACGAGTCGTCGCGGCTGAAATAGTTTATAATAACTAATATTTAATTGAAAATGTATAGATGAAGTTACGGAGTTTGACTTCGAGAACTAAAGAAGGTTGAGACTTTCTTTTGTGCTCTCAATGTTCATATAGATCAGAAACTAAATTTTGTATGAATATCATATGTCAATGATTTGTGTCAGCTAGAGTTCATTGATAGATACTAAAATTTAATATAGATGAAGCATGGCGAGCCTACTTCATATAAGATATAAATATATATTATTTACAAGTTATGACTACTTCGCAATAACTTCATTAACTCATTTACACAAAACGATAGATAGATCTATGAACTGAAAAGTCTTGATTTTTTCAAAGCTAAAAACAAAACTTTTCAAAACGCATTTTTGATTACAAATGAACATGAATATATTAATGTAACAATTCTACAAAGAACGATAAAAAATTATAAATGTATACTATGTTTATAAATAAATATATATGTATAAATATTTTTAATGGTATTGGAATGGTATTTGTATATGTATTGAATTGCATATGTATTATAAATTGTAATTGTAATTGAATATGTAGTGTGTAATTGTCTATCTGTGCATATTTCATTATCATTTGATTGTCAAGGCACCACGCCATATACAGGGTATAGCCTCAGCTACTATTACTAACTAGAGCTCGCTTTTACTCTGTGCTCCTTTTGTATCCCGTGCTGCTGCAGCAATTAAATAGCTTCGAGCACACTGAACTCAATTGCAGCAATTTCAATAACTGTTAAGAACACTCAAAGGTACAAGGCTTTAGCCAGCAGCGCAGACACAGACACAGACAGAGTCTTTCTGCCTGATAATCTGTCATGCAGCAAGGCAGCCAAGAGTTTATTCTTCTAAATTTCGACAGCACAACCTTTTAACACTTATTTGTGGCACTTGACCAAGTTGTTGTTGTTGTTGTAATTTTTCGTTTTATTTTGGCACTTACCTAGTTGTTATGTTTGGAGCTTGCAATGGCCAAAATGGAACACGAATTTTAAAAAATTTTTGATTTGGTCTATTGCGAATTTTAGTTTTTATTAATTATATATATATATATACATATATACACACACACATATATATATATATATATATTGTATATTAGAAGAAAGGTTTTTTTTTGCAAATTAAGTTTAGATCGTGACGCGGTACGGCCGAAAAGTTAACACATTAAGAATTTTGCCACTAAGAAGCCGAAATTGAACTTTTATAAAATATATGTACGCTACACAATCTGATTTTATAAACAATACAAAGAGTAAAAACAGGTTGACATAAACTGAGACATCTCGCACAGTGTGCTAGGTTTTTCTCACATAGCGAAAGCGCAAAAGTAACTTTAATTTGGAAAAAAAAAGTTATTGAATATTAACAGGACTCGCAAGGAAATCAATAATATTTGCAATATGTGAATTGAGTAAAAATATACATGAGGAATAGCATATAAATTAATATGTCAAAATTAAAATTTTTGAAAGGCATTTCTCAATTTTTTAACAAATATATAATAATATTTTGATTACCAAATTTTTCCAGTAATTTTTCGGAGAAATTTATTTTAATTGCATTGCGTTAAAAGGTTTCTTTTTATTTTTAATCGGTTCAGATTTATCAGCTTTTATCTACTTTTATTGTTGGCGCTTATCTTCTTCGTTTCAGTCACTAATCCCATGCAACTTTAGAAAACTTCAGAGCTTAAATGCCACAACGTAGAGCTCTAATAATGATTACCAAAAGACCACGCAAAACTGCCAAGCTAGGCACAAATTTTCAACTACAACAACAGGTCCTCTCTCTCGTTCTCATAATCACCCCTCTTTCCCATTCCCACACTATTCGGCTTCAGTTTAAGCTGAGAGCACAGCACAGCACAGCTTCTTTCTTATTAAGTTGCTTTCAAAACTAACTGCAAAAGTTGAATTATAAGCCGCCAAATGATGTCTGTCGCCTATGCAAACACAAACGCACACACAGTCACAGAGAGGGAGCCTTCCCCAAAAAGAACTTCACAGTTGCCAGCCGAGGCACCCTCAAAATGTGGAGGCACTTAAGATGCTTAGCGCCATGGCAAGCGAAAATAATGACGCTCATAAAAACTAACTAAACAGAAAAATAAAGCAAACAGCATCAAAAGGACGACAACGTGAAATACAGTTATATAGACAGCAAGAACTAAGACCGAAATGCTCGGGTTTTTGCGCAGATGGATGAAATCCGCCTGTTACACTAAATACCCTGTAAGTGATATTGAGTAAATGGATATATGCATTTATATGTTCATATATAAAAGTAGATTTTTGATTCAATTATTAAAGATTTATCGCATAAATGAATTTTATTACTTAGTTAAATATTTGAATGCGTAGAAATATAAATATTTATTAAGTATTTTGAATTTTATGGAAAATAAATATAGCATATAAAATACAAAAAAGTTTTTCATGCTTTATTTCCTCATAAGCCTAAAATTATATAGATTTACATTTTACAGGGTGTTTTGAAGATAATTTAACCATTCTATATTTGTATTGTCTTTCTTCTCTAACTCTCTATCCCTTTTACTTTTTTTGTGCTTAACCTATACTCAACTGCTTAATATTAACTACAGGGTATTTGGAAATCAGGAGCTTTACTTTAGCATTTCCATATATATTTCTTTTTTATAGAATATTAGGAAGACATTATACTTATTCTCCTTTATCAATTCAATATATTTTCCATCTATCAACTACAGGGTATTTCTGAGTCAACCTCTAGTTCAATCTTTCCTCTTGCTTGTTTTTAAGCTGTGCGCGCTCGGAATGACAATGATAATGATGTGCGATAATGTTGGTAGTTGTTGTGTTTGTGTTGTTTATTGTTTTAGCCTCAGCGACAAATACTATGCACAATGATAATGAAGCTAATCAGAATGACGATAATGATGATGCTGCTGCCGATGATGCTAATGATTATTTAGTTGTTTATTATTGCAGCTAAGACAACTGCCTAAGTTTGTGCTGAAGGATTAGTTAGTCCGCCTACGAGACACATTATAATTAAAATTGCAGCAGCCAATTGCCACGCCTCCAGCCAACTAATCTATTTATCAGATGAAGAAGTAGGAGTAGAGAAAGTCTCACCAACTCTTGATTTATTTATTAGCCACGGCCTATGCAAGATTCCGTGATTCCTCTCAGCAATTTCATTAATTGATTTGAGACGTTTGCATTTCCTCTTTTCTTTTTTTTTTTTTTCTTGTTTTTTAATTTTCTTTCTCTTCTGTTTAGCTCTTGTTTCTTTTGTTCTGCTTTGAGTTTTGGCGTAGGTCCAACGAATTTGTAGCCTGATTGAAAGCCTCTTTGCTGATTTGGCTTGCGTGTTGAAAGTTTTTTTTTTTAACAACAATGGGCCAAGGGAGTATATTGTGAGTTAGTTTTAACTGTCTGTTCCTCGAAATAGATTTTATACTTAGTGGAGATATACATATACTACTTAATTGTATCTAATGTAATCTTATGAAAATATATACTTTTATCTGAACGTTAGATTTATATAAGTTTATTTAAAACTTCATTGATCTATGCTAGCTATTGTTATATATACATATATATGTCGGAGTGCGCGCGTTGCTATTTACTGTATGTGTAAGTGTATGAGTATTCAGTGTTGGGTAATTCACCACAAGTATAATTACAACACATCAGTAATATTGCATCAGCTTCTAATTGTGTTGTGATTGGTCGCTTACATCCTGACGTTTAGCGGGGCGACAGCGTCGTGTCGCTGTCGCCGAGCGTGGTTCGATGGTGGGCACAAATAGTAAGTGTGCCACGCAAGTCAGTTCTATTCTGGACTTCGGCCACCGAAACTCGCTGCGCGGATATTAAAATGAAAGAATTAAGTGACGCGTTGATATCAGAAGTGGGATCGGGCTCGGCACCTAACAACGAAGCTGAGTCGTTGAAAGTACTAATCGAGTTGCAAAATAGAAACTTAACAGAACTCGTAAAAACATTTCAAGCAACGATTTCCGAAAAAAACAAATAAAAACGCGGTTGTTCTGCCAAAATTCAATGCAGACCTTGATGGCGCCGATGCGTCGGCATGGTGCTCTACGACAAACATTATTTTGGTAGAAGATGATAAAAAAAAGGTAGTGCCCTTGTGACGATGTAAGTGCAACTGTGCGAAGTTGTTAAATCTAGAGGAGAGATGGTTCATCAAGGAATGACATTTGCTACAACGTTTGACTCTGGCGCGGAGTGTTCATTAATCAACCGACAGATAAGTGCTAAGCTAGCTGTTAAAAGATTAAATAATGTTGTGAGGTTGGAGGACATTGGCAATGGCAGCATTTGCAGCACATTGCAAATGCTTACCAACGTAAATATTAATAATTATCAAATGGAGATTTTGATTCATGTTTTAGAAAATAATTATATGAAAAATGACATAATTGTTGGTCGAGAAATATTTTCGCTTGGATTTAATGTCATAATTTCACCAGGGAAATTTGAAATTATTAAAACAAAAACTGTTAATCATTGTGTTAACGAAGATAAATTTTATGACTTAGACACAGGTCTTGTTGGTGAAGACTGTGATGATTTAAAAAGTTTATTGGAAAATTGTTCAAAATATTTTATAAATGGGATTCCTTTGTCTAGAATTAGTTCGGGTAAAATGAAAATTAAACTAAATGACCCAAGAAAAATTGTCCAAAGGAGGCCATACAGGCTCAGTCCAAGTGAGACTCTTGCTGTTGTTTTGTCCATAAAACATTTTCTCCATTATTTACTGGGTAGAAATTTTGTTGTTTTTACTGACTGTAATTCCCTTAAGGCGTCAAGGACTAAACATGATCTGTCTCCCAGGGCGCAAAGATGGTGGGCTTATTTACAGTCGTTCTCGTTCTCGTATGGCTCATGCTGACTTCATTTCCAGAAATCTTCCATCCGCAGATGCGATTGATACTTGTAAAATTTCTGAGAAACGAGTCAATAGCAGAGATATCTAGTGAAGGGCTTATGGCTGAACAGCGTAAAGATTCCGATATTATTAATATTGTAACTAAATTAAAAGTTAATTCTCTTGCCGAGGACATTGCAAGAACTTACGAGCTAAGAGCAGGAATAATTTATCGGAAAATTCAGAGAAATGGTAGAACTCGTTCCTTGCCAATTGCTCCAAGAGCATTTAGATGGTCTGTAATAAATCAGATTCACGAGTCAATTATGCACTTAGGTTGGGAGAAGACTTTAGATAATGCTTATGATTATTATTGGTTTGATCACATGACTAAGTACATACGAAAGTTTGTTGAAAACTATATTACTTGCAAGATGTCAAAGTCATCATCCAGGCTAGACTTCATCCAATACCAAAAATTGACACACCTTGGCACACGATACACGTAGGCATAACTGGAAAGTTGAGTGGAAAGTCTGATAAAAAAAAAAAAAGAGTATGTCATCGTTCAAGTAGATGTCTTTACTAAATTCGTCTTGTTAACTCACACCCTTAAAATAGATGCTGAAAATTGCATAAATGCTGTAACGGCGGCAGCAATCTTTATTTGGAGTACAAAATCGCATAATAGCAGATCATGGTAGGTGTTTTGCCAGAACTAGACTCAGTGAGTTTTGTGTACAAGAAAAGATAAATTTGCATTTGGTTGCAACCGGTGCAAGCAGAGCAAATGGGCAGGTTGAACGCACTATGGATACTTTGAAAAATTTATTAACCGCAGTCGAAACTAGCAGCAGGTCTTGGCAAGATACATTGGGAGAAATCCAATTGGCCTTAAACTGTACGGTGAGTCGAGTGACGAAAGCAAGCCCCTTAGAATTGTTTATTGGTAAAGTTGCTCGACCATTGGGGTTGCTTCCACCATGTGACATGACACAAAAGGTTGATTTGGCGGAATCGAGAGCTCGAGCGATGCAAAATATATCAGCAGCTGCAGCATATAGTAAAGACCACTTTGATAAAACCAAGGCTAAGGTTGTTGGATACAAAGTTGGAGATTTTGTGTTGTTAAAGAATGAAGAAAGGCATCAAACAAAATTAAGTCCAAAGTTTAGAGGTCCTTTAGATAGATATATCCTTAGATCATTGACAAACAATAGAAAATATAAGTATGCTCACGAAGATATAAGAAAATTGCCAGAGGAGTATGTACCAGTTAAACTAGAAAGTAGTGAAGAGGCTTTAAATGATATTGAAAATGAAACTGTTGAAAGAGACAGTAATGAAATGGTTGAAAAAGAAACTGTTGAAAGAGACAGTATTGAAATAATTGAAACTGTTGAAAGAGACAGTAATGAAATGGTTGAAAAAGAAACTGTTGAAAGAGACAGTATTGAAATAATTGAAACTGTTGAAAGAGACAGTAATGAAATGGTTGACAATGAAACTGTTGAAAGAGACAGTAGTCAAAATGTTGAGAATGAAACTGTTGAAAGAGACAGTATAAGAAATGTTGAGAGTGAAACTGTTGAAACAGACAGTATAAGAAATGTTGAGAGTGAAACTGTTGAAACAGACAGTATAAGAAATGTTGAGAATGAAACTGTTGAAAGAGACAGTATAAGAAATGTTGAGAACGAAACTGTTGAAACAGACAGTAGTAAGAATGTTGAAAGTGAAACTGTTGAAACAGACAGTATAAGATAGGTTGAGAATGAAACTGTTGAAACAGACAGTAGTCAAAATGTTAAAAGTTAAACTGTTGAAATAGGCAGTACAGGTGCCTGAAGGGCTGGAAATGAAATGTTAGAATGCACAAGTGCAAAACAATTGTTTTGATCACGGCGTGTAGAGCATAAGATATAATGTTTAAAATTTGTTAAGTTAATGTTGAAATAAAGTGTTTGTTTGGAAAAAAAAAAAAAAAAAAAAAAAAAAAAAAAAACAATAATGAATGAATTTGAAGATTACGTTTGTCAATGTTTAGTAGTGGTTTTGTAAGAAAACTTATCTTGGTTAAACTAAAATTTATATAATTTGTCAATAAAATGTTTTATGTATATCGCAAAGTACATTTTGGAAGTATTGCACGAGGTCGTGTCGTGTCAGGATGGCCGTGTCGGCGCATACTGAGTATGTATGTGTGTGGTTGTGGTTTTCGGCTATTTCACAAGAATGGTAGTTTCATCATATTGCTTCAACTTCTAATTGTGACATTGTGTTGACATTTAGAATAAATGTTAAAAGTTTTTATGATAGACATGTTGTAGTTTATCAAATGTTGAGTACACGAGGACGTGTAAATGTCAGAATGGCCGTGTCGGAGTGCGCGCGTTGCTATTTACTGTATGTGTAAGTGTATGAGTATTCAGTGTTGGGTAATTCACCACAAGTATAATTACAACACATCAGTAATATTGCATCAGCTTCTAATTGTGTTGTGATTGGTCGCTTACATCCTGACGTTTAGCGGGGCGACAGCGTCGTGTCGCTGTCGCCGAGCGTGGTTCGATGGTGGGCACAAATAGTAAGTGTGCCACGCAAGTCAGTTCTATTCTGGACTTCGGCCACCGAAACTCGCTGCGCGGATATTAAAATGAAAGAATTAAGTGACGCGTTGATATATACTATATATACTACATTTCATTAAACAGTGAACAAGCATTACACAGTCAGTTATAACCGACTTCAGCATTTTGTCCTACCTTTATTTTTATTACATTGTTCTGTATATTGCCTTTACTTTAGCTCTCGCTGCCAATTTTAGCAAATGATTTTCTTGGCACAACTTTTATTTGGTCTATTTAAATTTTAACGAAATTGTTGCTAAATGACATACACACAAACACAAACACATTTACACAGCTTCAATTTCGTCGCTTTCGCAGGCTCATTTCTCGTTGCTCACGTGCGTCTCAAATTGTATTTCAATTGGCATTTTGTTAACAAAGTTTTCAGGCATCAACTTCTCAAATTGAAGTAATTGACGTTGAAATTGATTGCTATTGTTATGGAAATTGCCGAGCTAATGGTACAGGTAAGATATCGAGTATCTGATATCCGATATTGGAGAAACCATTTTCGTTTTTTTAGTAAAAATAGACTGGTCTGGACTGGTTTACATATATATTGAGAAGAATTCCTTTAATTAAGTTTCAATTACGGGCGCATCAAACTGACGTAGTAAAAATTGAAATACAATACCCCACGGCGGCCATGTCCAATTGAATGTTGTCTAAACAATGCAAATGAATTTACTTAAGTCAATTCCACAGCGAGTTGCTCACCTGACAGTGCTCTTGACGCTCTAATTATAAACGCAACTATTTCTAGCCCTAACCCATTAACATTTTGTGGAGCACCGCAAGAGTTCAGTCCAATGGCTATTTGCAGCCTATAAATATTTGAAATGCGGCCAAACTTAATTAAGGCATATCAAAAGTTGCCAAAGCAAAGCTCCAATGCAATTATGCAACTTTTGCAACAATATTTCAGATTGCTCTCGTTGTTTATACGGGATGCAGACGGAGTTGTAGGCGATGCATAGCCAAAAGTTGAGAGCTAAGTTTACTCACCTGCTGCAGCTCAACTTTATTTTGATGTTTCTTTTCTTTTTTTTTACTTTTTGTGGAAACTTGTTTTAAGCGCTTTTGTGAACTTATAATTTATAATTTCATAACAAATTTCAGAGAGACCAAAAGGCTAAAGAGTTTCGTTTCGGTTGAAAGCAAGCAATCTGCAAGTTAAACATAATTGCCATACATGTCGTATACGCAACATCATCAATTTCACTTGACTGTTGTCTGGTCAGAGATCAGAGTCGTCGCATTGTAAACAAGCAGAGACAACATAAATGAACATATGTTATACAAAGAGGATCAAAAGCTGGGAGGAAAAAACACATAAACAAGAAGAGAGAGATTTACATGCAAAACGAAAAAAAAAAAAAACAACAAGAAAAGAAAAAGAAAAGTCCGTCAAGGCAAAATGAAAAATAGATAACACAAGAAAATAAGGAGTAAAACAGCAACGCACTTAATGCACATATTATTGAAGTCAACATAAAAGAAATACATTGAAAAGTACAACCAAACAAGACATGAAATATATAAATATGAAATATAAACAATAAAAATCACAATAGACGTAAACAAACAAACTGGAAAGCGGATAACAAGTGGAGCACAAGGAGACATTTCCCATTGCTAACAAGCAAAAAAAAAAAAAAAATGGACATTTTTTTTAGATGTGCTGGAGTCAGGAATACCCTGTTTGCTGCTAGAAATATCGATTTCTAATATTCATGCATATATCGATATCAATATTTTTGTTATCTACATCGAACACATCGTATTTCGTAACTTTTCGAGCTTTTTATACTGATTTTACTGATTTTTTCGATATTTTTTATTAAAAAATATATTTATTTTATCGATTTTTTTTTCTACATTTGCATCAAACAAATATAATATATCTTAGTAGTATTTAGTATTTTATTATCCCTGTGAATTTGTCTCCTTTCCCGTTTATTTTTATAGCAAGATACAAAATATTAAAATCGATATTTATCGATTTTTTTATTTTCGTAATTGGGTTGTTATTACATTTTCACTTAATTTTTCATAATTTTAAATTATTTTAAATTTAGTATACAATAAATAAATTTTAATTTATAGCAATTAATATTTATAGCATGGATAAACTAATTTAAAAATCGATATGGAACAAGTCTAAACTGTTGGAGTTTCAGTTAATCACTATTATTTTTTTTTATGTAAATATTAAAATTATCAATTTTTATATGTTTCAGCAGTTTCCTTATCAACAGCTAGGTAGTAAGTATTGATAAGGTTATTTACTTTGTCAATCGCAAATATTTGCATATATACTCTATAGCGTCATAGCTGACTTGATATACTTTTTATGGCATACCCTTTTTATTGGTTGCCCATTAGTCATTCTCTCATAGCTATAAACAGGGTATCAAAAGCGAAATGGAAAGCTGCTTTAGCAACTCCTCACCATATCAATGCAATTTGTATGCGACTAAAGATTCGCCTCGGGCATAACAAGAAGAAGCCGTGTTCCACCATCGCCCACTGCTCTGGCCCGTAATGAAATATATGTATGTATGAATGTATATAAGTTGGTAGCACGAAAGAGCAGCGACAGCAGCAGCAGCAGCAGCGGCAGCACCAACAGTAGCCATAGCAGGAGCAATAGCAGCTCGAGGTCATAAATAATATTATTATGGGTTCAGTTATTGGCATTAGGAACTTGTGTTTTGTCAAGGCAAACAAAGTGCGTATCCTGGGCACATTGTGTTTGCATTTATCTGCTGTGTATCCATGTTATTGGGTGCTATTTAACATCCACAATGTCACTGTTGCTAGCGCCATTATTCATGCAACAAGTTAGTTAGAGAGCGACAGAGAAAGCCGCCTCTAATTAAGGCTAATTAAATGCTTTTGGCCATAAGGTAATTGATCAATGTAAGAGGACTTTCGTGGGGCTTGCTGAGATTTCCCACTCAGTAGTTGAATATAAATTTCCAATTATAATTTGCATTGAGTCGTAAGCCAACTCAGTTACATTTCAATTTACTTGTAGCCACGTTTTCAATTAAAAATTCTGCAGTCTAGTCAACATTTTGCTATTTATTACATTTCAATAAAAAAAACTATATATATATTACACTGGGAATACACTGTGAGGGCAAATAGGTGGACAGTTTTATTGACATATGGACGGACAGCAACAACGGCCAACAGATAACACAAAACACACATACATTAACACAATTATACATACACACACACACAGTTACATCGCATAGGTATCAAGGTTGATTTATATAGCAAAAACGAGCAGATGGTTATAATTTAATTATACAGAACAGTATTTTTTTTTATGTGAAACAGCATGGAAATTAAAGCAAGAACAAAAAGATATTTAATTGGTATCAGAGCACCAAAACATAATACATAGATATAGACTTAAGCACACAAACTTATGAACTAATCGCCACTTAGCCTCAAGTACTCACATAAATTGCTAGAGACACAAACAAAAATGTAAATAAAGATAGATTGTTGAGATATATTTATAAGAGACACCCACAAAGAAAGCGAAACACGTTACGAGAGACGTAATGACATAAGCGTTAAACTTTTACGAAGTTTTCTATTTTGATTTCTTTTATTGGCAAACGACAATTACGCAACGGCACTTGTAATATTGTTATATATTATTGATCAATTTTGTTTTCTTTTTTTTTTCAATTTTCGGATCAAATTGAGAGACGCACAAAACGAAACGCAGACACACACAGAAAGAATACGAGATAGAAATATGCAAGTGGGAAAACGTTAACGTTATCAAGACAACAGACTCTAACAAACTAAAAATCTGAAATTCGAATTCGAGTACTGCGACAGGGGCATGTGACAATTGTTGTTGTTGCTGTTGATAATGCTCATGATCGCTGACCGGCGAACGCCTGAATTAAGAGGCGGCATCTATCGCTGAGAGCGTGCGCGGGAGATAAAAGCGACGCGAGCTATTTTCGAAATTGATAAGCAGCAAAATCGATCGATGCGAGCAGCAGTCGCAGCATTCGAACGATGTCTATGCAACGGCATCATCGAAAAGTACTGTAAAGTGTAGCTGCCTGCCTGAGCAGCTGTAGAATGCTTATCAGTTGGGCACATGCTGCAGTTGAAAGAGGATGTGTATATATTGATGGAGGGATGAAGGTGGCTAGCTAATTGTTTCTTATTATTTGCTCGAGTCGAATTAGATGGAAGAATAACAAAATTAATATAATTTAATTAATGAATAATATGTCAATAAAACACAGTATTCTTTCCTATATGCAAAGTGACTCAGCTACACAGTGTTAATACTACGTTGGGAAAAATTTATATTCTGATACAAATAGATACAACAAATATATACAAATACAATTATATTGATATTTATTTAATAGAGGTAAAAAAATAAATAAATTCCGACTAAATCTTCAGTTCTTCACAAAATCTATCGAAATCAGCCGACCCTTGGCTTAAATACATACTGCTCGACTCACGATATGAGTCCAAGAACAGATCAATTCGCGCAATTCAGTATGGACCAAAAGACAGTTCGACAATTGCTTTAATATTTATATTCTACTTTTATTTTCATTAATATAATTCCAGATAATTTCTTATGATAACAACTTTTAGAATATTTCGAGTGCAATATTAGAGTATTTACTTATCAAATATCAATCAATATACAGTTAAAAAATGCAACTGCTGATCATAAACCGAAAAGATTCTTCAAATTGCAACACATACAACTTGCTCACATTCTTTCCATAAAACATTGTTAATTTTTGGTTGCAAAATTTAAATAAATATCTAATTAGAAACCTGCAAAATATTAAAAATTAATATCATAACATATATTAATGTTTCGATTATAAAAACTCTAAAAGCGCTTTAACAGATCAGTTTACAGATCACGTCAACAGTCTATCTATAAATTCCCAACTCTTAGACAAACTTATTTCGTCTCATCTCACATTTACTAACCCGCTATATTGAGCAAGAAAAGATAACAAAAATCGATTTGAAGCAGTACGAAAAACGGGAAGAGCAAAACACATCGATCAATGCACACTGACGGCTGCAGCAGCGTTGACCCCAGCGGCTCAAGCGACGTCTACTTAAAAACTTGAACAGCCGTAAATTCGCTACAACAAGGCTATGAAATTTAATAGCGGACACCGGGCAAGCGTGCGGAGAACCCACGTATTGACCATTGCCCGAGCAGGGCGAGACGACGTCTTTTTGGTACAAATACGCAACTGTATTAGCTCACGTGAGGGGGTGGCATTACATGTGTGTGCGTGTGAGTGTGTTTGTATGTGTGTGTGCCCAGTGCAGTTTCTGTACGTATTATTGACTTTTATAGCAGTGCCATTCATCGTCTCCGGAGAAGCTCGAGAGTTTGCTAACGTGTGTTTACATTTTCAACTATGTAATTCGTTGCATTTTATTGCACATTTTATACTATATACATGTGTGTGCGTGTGTTGGTATGTGTGTTTTTCTTGGTGTTAAATATTTATGACTGGCGTTCGGTACGCTGGCGCGAGCACTGGACAGGAGCTTTTCATTTCTGCACAAGTTTAACGAAGTGTTAAATGGGCTGGACCGGGCCAAACGCCCCAATACCTTCACCATCATCATTATCGTCATCATCATAATCATTGTCTGGGCGCAAGGCAGCCTTTTTATCGAAATTTGTCACGCACCACATTGGGCTACGAATGGATTAATATCGAGCGACAACAAAAGATTTTCATTTTAAGGATGATAGGAAAATGTTTGCGACATGAGTCGCATGAATGACAGCACAGCACAGCCAAAGCTGGGATTCTCTCTCTTACTCTCCATCTCTCTCATTCTCTATATATATATTTAGTTGTATATATTTTTCTACTCGTAGTGTTGACAAGTGTTGGGCACGTGTTGCTAATACCTGTGGATGACAATAACGGCATTACTTTTACTTTTGCCAAACCTTTTGCATTTATTTTTGGGGAGAGGGAGCTTAACTAGTTTATTGCTTTGTGCAGCTCAGCCGAGGGTGATAAATGCTGAAAATTATTTAGCTAAATGTTTAGCATTAGCTTGGCTTTCTTTGCACCACAATGAATTGGCATAATGGAGCAGCATAATTGAATGAATAAGTGATTTATTGTATACAGAGGGGCATGGATGCGTGATAGGCTGAAAGCTGGGAACAGGTCCGATTTGGAATGTGTGGTGAGATAAAGTTTCAACTTGAGTTGGTCAAGAAATTGTAAAAAATTTAGGAAAATGACAATGAAATAAATGAAAGGAATTTTATAGGATACACCCATTGATGAGGAGAATTGTAGAGTTTGCTTGTAAAAGGCAGAAGAATGCGTGATACCATAAAATATAAAGATTCTTGATCAATATGATGAACTGTATTATTATGTATCTATTTATCTTTCTTCGTGAAGCGTGTATATGTTGTTTGCTATGTATGTATAAAAGAAAGAAAGAATAAAATATTAGCTCCCTTACAGAGTTCAGGGTGTTTCCTAGTCGGGCACTCCAAACTAGAATATTCTTACTTGTAACATATCAATTGGCAGGGGCTAGAAGATATACAAACTTCATTTGAAAATAATAGACATCAGTAAATCACTCTTTGAACTAAGTATAAATATATACACATATATATTTATAACTATCCACCACCAAATGCAATAAGTTTGATAAACAAAATCAACCCTTACCTAGAGATTTCGACTTGAAACGAAATACTAAACACAGGTTAGACAATTAAAGCTATTATATAGTTAAATGATGATAGAAAGTCTTAAGCAACTGCAGATATTCCCACAATGCCAATCAATAACTAATGTACCCAAGGACTTAATAGCTCTAGATAATGCCAACAACCCCTTGGACACACACACACACATATACTCATGTATTGCCACGCCTTTTGGTGTTTGCTCTTGCTCTGAGCAAGATTGCAAATAATGACCCACAATTTGCAACACCCACGAGCCGAGCAACATTTTAGAGTGTTATAAAGAAATTAGCTACCATTTAGCCTAATGAGCATAATAATAGCAACCTAATGGCTAACCACAAGGAACAGAATCGAACCACTGGAACAGAGCCACTCCACTTGGATGACCAGTGGAAGCGCCCCCTATATTAAACAAACATTGACCGAAGTGCGATTAACTTGCGAAAGTGTTATAAATGTACAGCAATTTATATAGTACATATATATGTGTATGTGTATGTGTGTGTGAAAGAGAAGTAGATATATATGTATATAGACTTTGGTGTTACGTTTTAAAGGCCAAAGCCCAGTGTCAACAATGATGAACATAAATATTGTTGGCGAGTCAAGGCCAAGGCAAATGGCCGGAAATTCTATCTCAATTAATTTAGCTGACTGCCAATAATCATAAATAAACAAAAATCCAAGGATATCAGGATGTAAGGATATAAGAAAAAAGCAAGCAACACACACATCCTCATACAAATGTTCATGACAGAGTTTTAATTATTTTGCCAGATCAAGCGCACACACACACACACCCACACACAAATCAGCAAATTTAATAAAGAATAATTAGAAGTCAGCCAGGCAGGCAGGCAGGCCGGTCGGCTGGCAGCCAGGCCAACAGCCTGGACTAAACACGTTTGGAATGTGAAGCGAGGCATAATACAAAAAAAAAAAAAAAAAAGAAATAATTAACAAAAACTGACAAAGCAACAGCAGGAGCAACATTTGCTATACCTTCACAACTCCCACTCCCACACAGACACACACACACACACTCCTACACAAATGGAACGCAATAATGCCATATAATTAACATATAAATTAAAGACTAATACAAATTTACGCGGCAATAAAATGCAAAAATTGCCACACATATTTCGACTTTTATTTGCGATGCGATACTCAAAATGTCTGTCTGTGATGAGGTGAGCGCATTTCCTACCGCAATTCATTTGAATTACGGTTCAACAAACGTTAATTAATGGTTAAGCATTTAGTTGTATAACAGAAACACTGGAATATATAGTACGTTAAACTAGAAAGAAAATATATAAAAATCTATACATATATAATATATAATATAATTATTATACATACAAATATATTGTTGTTATTTTAAATTTGAATATTTTTGTAATATTATTTATGAAAAGGCATTTTTTTGTTAAGATTTTAGCAACTAAGTTTAGCTTTGAATATAATTTAAATAAATTTTTTTATATTGTTATTGTTTCAAAATCAGTTTCATTTGTACACATTTAAATACTTTCCGGGCATTAATTTATAAATCACATATTGTGGAGTTTTAGCTATGGGGAACAGTTAGGCAAATTATTGGTTTTAGTTTAGTTTAGTTAGTTTTAATGCATACAAAAATCAGTATTCCAACAGAATATAAATAATCTACAATATATAAAATTTGATGAACTTTTATTTCAATTATCGAGTATAAAGCTTTAGAAGCATCAACATTCCAAGGAATGCAATAGTTTGCACTTTTAATGCGTTGCAATAAGTATATCTAAACCAATATTAATACTATATAAGTATCCTCTAGTAAGTATATCACTTAAATTTAAAGGACCCACAATAGCTTCAATAGATGGGACTGAGGTAAAAGTAATCAATCTAGGTTATTTTCCTGTAATTTGTTAATGATGATGCTTTTGCAACTGACCCCACATGTCATTCATCACCTGTCTGTGTTTGTTTACTTTACTTTCCTATAAAATGTCCAAATTGAACAGAAATTTAACCTACTGTTAAATATTTGACCACAAGCTACACTACTTTTATGACAGCTCACTTTTGTTTCCCATAAAAAATATGTATACATTTTGTATGCATTATTACTTTAATTTATTTTTATTTTCGCCATGCATGAGTTAATTAATATTGCCATGGGCTTTACCACCTGTTAAATAGTTGACAAATGTATAAGAATAAAAACTGTTGAATAAAAAAGTACAACAAATATGCCAACACAATCAAATATTTTACAACAGCAACAACAACGACAAATATGAGTGAAATATTAATTGAAACAACATTTTTGTGCAACAAAGAGAAAACAGCTGCCAGCGTTTGCCCACAGCTATGCAGCAAATAAACAAAGCAATTGGAAAAATGAACTTTATGGAATTCATGTGACTAAATTATTAATAAAACAAAATAGTCTCAATATGAAGACAACGAAATGAGATAAAAATAAAATTGGAATTTAATTATTAGCGAATTCTTTGCTACAATTAACTAGCATTTTATTAACTGCGACCGAGAAAAAAAAAACAGAATTGTTCAAATATCATGTCAATAAACAATGCAAATAATAGAGCCATTAGCTGAATGGAGGCTGGAGCTGGAGCTGGGGGCCCCCAGTTAATAGCGGGTTAATACCTATAACAAAAGCGCGACATAAAATGCACAAATCAATTTCCGCTCAGCAGCAAACCGCAGCGTACCAAATCTCCTGCTCCGGCCAGTGCACAATGGCCAATTGAAAATGGGCTGGAAATTAACTAAAACCCGAAACAAGCAAGAAAACTCTGGTCGGGTGTGACCGACTAGGAGATACCCTGAACATGGCCTTGGCTTGGTAAAATATGGAACCGATATCCAAAATATAACAAAAATCAAAATTATATAAAATTCACATAAATCTATGTGCAAAATTTGAGCACTCTAGCTATAAAGATGTACGCGATATAATTTGAAAACGCATTTCCGATAAAGTTTGATAACATTACAACAAAAATATTTATCGAATTTGTTAAACATGCTTGACCTGCGCGGGCTATACACGGAACTACCAAAAAAAAACTGCAAGTCTCTCGCTAATCTAGTTTCAGAAATCGGTGTGTTCAAACATATAGACAGACAGAGCTATGTCTCCCTGATCAAGAATATTTATTCTTTATGGGGTCTGTTACGCTTCCTTCTGCTTTTTACATACATTTAACAAAACCATTATACCCGGATTTCCCATTTTCAATGCGCTCAGGGTATTAAAAGATGAACCCAACCAAAACAAACCCGTATCCCATCTACATTCAGAGATAGAGAGAGGGAATCCAAATAAAAACAATAGACGTCACATAGCATTGAGCAATTTTCGTAAAATTAGTTTAATATGAACTTTTTTTTTAATTTTTGTAATTGGCACCAATTCAGTCAGTCAGTTTGTCAGTCAGGCAATGTGAGGCAAGTGAGATGGTTTATCATGTGTTGGAAAGAGACAGCAACTGGCTTCAACTGTTATAAAAAGGGGTCGCTGTTGATGATGCTGCATCAGCAGCCGGTGCCGCTGCCGCTGCCGCTGCTACTGCTACTGCTGCACTCCATTCATTCATTTGCACACAACATCCGAAACGCAGGTCACACATTGTTTTATGTTAGAGTCTCATCAGGAGCAGCACCAGATGTAGTTTAGCCATAAATGGACGATTGGTCAGCGAGTCGCCCAGCACCAGCAACAATAGGACAAGCATTTTCGTTTAGTTTTTCTTTTTCGTTTTCGCACACGCACACACTTACGGCTCAAACGAATGTCATATACACTTTCAATATATTGAGGGATTTTTTTAGAATTTAAAACTCTAACGAGAATCGTTTAAAATATATAATATCAAATGAAGTTTTGCCTTGGGTTGACTAGATTGGAAAGTTAGAGATCGTACATTTCAAATTATATATAAATTTGGTGTTTAGAAAATCTTTCAAAATAAGATAGTACATGTTTTATTAAATTCCAAATTAAAAAAAAAAAAAACAAATTATATGGTATAAGAAAAATGTAGATCGTATTATAATATACGAATTAAAATCTAATTTTTTTTTTTTAAATTTAACAATGAGATTTTAAAAACTATGTGACGGCAAAAGTAGATTTTCAAATAACATTGTTCCAAACTAGATTTAAAAAATTTAAAAACTGAATCATAACCAAAACTTACAAATAAAATGATAGATTATTAAAACTATTTATAAGAATTAAATTTTACTAAAATTTTAAAATTAATAAAAATTAAGTTATTTCAGATATTTAACAAAGAGATCCTCAAAATGAAAGATCCAAATAAAATTTAGGCAAAATAAATATTTTCGAAATTTAATTGGATATTGTTTAGCTTCAGCTTAAGTTTCGCTAGTTAAGAGTATACAGTGTTTAAGAATATTTCTAGACAAGTTTCTAAAATTTTTGCAATTCATTGAAGATCTCATCAAATATATGCTAAATATAAGATAAATGGTCGACTTCTAAATGAATTTAATAATCCACAGGAAATTTGATCCTTTTTTAACGAGCCAGAAATAGGCATAAAATACAAAAATATTATCCTAACTACTGACCAGATCAGCATTGCCAGCTGCATTTCATAGCTGTGCTGCATATGACGCAGCAAGGCTTTAGGACAATTCAGCTGACCAAGCCTGTAAATTGTCCGTCGTCATGTCATCATCGCCGTGGTCGTTACCAACGTTGCCATCGATGACCCAAGCAGCAGCAGCAGCAACAGTAGCTTTGCTTGTTGCAGCAATTTGATATGCACGTGCCACAGCATCGAAATCCCTTTCTCCGCATAACTATGCCCACGGTATGCAACACAAAATAATGCCGATTCAGCGCGCGGCATTCGCACAAAAGAGAACACACACACAGACACACGCACGGGATATGTCAGACAGTCTTACTGTCTGTCAGTCAGTCAGCGCAACTAAAACAAAATGGCTGCACTCACAATGCCTTCACAATATTCGCATTCGTTTATTTTAAAATGCAGTTGATGTCGAGCTTGTATAGAGTAGGTCATGCGCTATATATATATACATATATCCTTATATATATATATGACGAGTCGGCTGAATAATGCCAAGTGACATGGATACTTTTTGGACTGCGCATTGGTAATGAGCATCGCAATCCGCTGCCAGCGGGCACAAAGCAAATGCCAAAAAGAACATCAACTGAAGAGTACACACATATATACATACATATACAAGTGAACTGTAATCAGCAGCAAAAGCCATATTAAAGGATAATAAAAGAATACGATATAATAAACGAGCGAATGCAGTCAAACTGCCAATCAATTGAGAAAGAACTTTTACATGAGAGTAGAGTAAATAAAGCCTTCAGTTGGCATTCAGATATAAAAGTCTAAGCCTTATAGAGAATGTTTTATATATAAAAGCTGACAAAATTGCATTTTAAAGGTTTCTATGTAAATGAGAAACTAAATGTTATTTCTTTTTTATTTTTACTGTTCATTTTATTATTAATTTTTGTTCATCAAAAAGATTCTATTAAGAATTTCTTTTAATAATTTGAATATATTTCATTTATATATATAGAGAGAGAATGTTGTATATTATAAAAGCTAACTATATTTTATCTGAAAAATTTCTATATAAACGGAAAACTAAATTTGAATTCTGGTTTATTTAAACTGCTTATTTTAGATCTAATTTTTCTTTACAAAAAAGATTTTCTTTTAAGAATTTAAATATACTTCAATAATTTCATAAATTCATACATATAGAGAACTTTATATATAGAATAGCTAACTATATTTTATCTAATAAAAAGCTTTATTATAACGAAAAACAAAGTTTTATTTTGTTTTTTTTTAGCTGCTTTTTTTACTTCTCATTTTACTTTACAAACAAAAATTTTTTTTTTAAGAATTCGATATATTTCTATATTTTATTTATGTTTCTTTTATGAATTTCAATATCTTCTTTAATATATTTTTTCAAATATTTTTTTATAGTCCCCAAAAAACTATTTTAAAATTCATTTTATTTCAACTCATCTTCACATTTCGTATCTACAAACTTTTCTTAGCTTCCTGCACTCGAATTTCAATTCAAACCCATTCTAACCACACAATCTCCTTGGCGTTAACCACACGCCGCCTGGCACAAACTTCAATCAATAGACGAGCACAAGCCACAAATCAGTTGCAATTATTACACCAACTATCAGAAGCAATCCATGCATATATCTATATCTATGCACATACATATATATTTGGTAGACAATCCACTCTAAAAACCAATCGCGCGAGCACGTTCCTATGCTGTGCTCTTAAGGCCAGGCGAACTCAAGCTTCATTAAGCTTTCATTTAAAAGCGTATATACCCAAACCCGTTCACTCTTGCCATACCCCCGACGCGTCGTCAGCGCCTGTACAATGCAAAACAATTCAACTATTTTGCCATACAACAAAATACGAAATGGTTCGAGTGAGCGAGTGCTGGAGTTGGAGGAAAAGTCAAAGCAGTTGTTGCCTGCAGATCGAGCAGTGGCAGCAATCGGTTGGGTCACTGATTGATAGACGACGTCGGCGACACCATCAACGTCATCGTCGTCGTGGTCGTCATCGTTATTGGTACTGGCAACGTACCGAACTGGCTGGCTGGCTGGCTGGTTGCCTGCTGCCTGCCTGACTGACTGCTCCTGGGTTGTTGTCAATTAACGTACGAAAATGACTTCCGCTTTGATTGTGCGGCAAAACTAAGTGCGGCCCGCCCACACACACACACACAGAGACAGACAGACAGACGATGCGAACCTCATCTATCGATTGACTGTCAACTGGCTGACTGCCTGCCTAACTGCCGACTGTCAGCCTGTTTCCGTTTCCGATTAAAGCAGCAAATAGTTTTCAGTGTGTGCGTATCGTTCTCTCTCTCTCTCCATCTCTTTCTTGCCTTCACTCACTCAGTCAAAAGTTTCATCTCAAGTGATTTCAGTAATTGTTGTTAGCCACATTTTTTGCGCTCCACTCAATATTGTTGCTGCTTCTACATTCCCCTCATCAATCGCTTGATTAATGGGCGTTTAATTGTCCCCGCTTATGAGGCGCATTTGGTTGTTGGCATTTCGTTGCTCTTGATTTATTGAAAATGCTTTTAAATGTTGTTTTCGGGCTGTGCCTCATTAGGCACATAACATAACAAAAGAATGTGTGTTTAATAAGTGTTTTAAACACAACATGTGCGACGGGGCGTATACGTGATTAATTGTTAAGAAATATTTGAATTGCTTTTTTACAAGCTGAAGCTATAGACTTTATTTAATTTTGTTGTAGAGTTAACAAAATTGAAATTGAAAATTGTTAGAAATTTGATATGGAAAGTTATATGATATAATTCAAAATGTGAACTAAAAGAGATATATTCTGAAAGTTGTTTTTCTCATATAAATTAGTTTAGTTTTGAGGAAGCTGTGCAAGTTTCGTAGTGATGATTTGGAAAGGTTTAATATCCAAAATTGTTGTGATATTAAGTTAAATGAAATTTCATATTAATTGAGAAGCCCTTCAATTATGTTTTAAATAACAAAATTATTAATCTAAATATATATTAAGTTTAAAATAAAATAAATAATCTAAATCTAAATTAAGTTTTGAATAAAATTTTAATTAATACAACATTAAACTTGAAATGCTCTTTAAAAATGCAATGGAGCTCTAAATAAACTGTTAATGAATTTAAATATTTATTTGTTTTCATCATTAATTTTATTAAAACAAAAAAAAATTTAACATAATTTATATTTAAATTTAATTTTAATAATTTTTTTTAGTAAAATTACATGTAAATTAGAAAGAAAGATTAGATTAATGGATGAATTAATAAAAACAAGGTATATTGAAAGATTTTCTCATGTTAATTAACAACCGTTTGGTAAGTTGCATGAGATAATTTTTTATTGAAAATCCCAACATGCTCTGCATTAGAATCCATCTCTAAAATTACATAACTCTAATGTGCCACGCAGCTTTGCAAATAATCAAAGCATGAAATTAGGCAAATAACTTCCGGCTGCAAAGAGTTTTAGAGTAAACTCCCAGACGACAATAAGAACAACCAACAAGCAGCATCTCTTAAGCCTAAGTCGACATAAAAAAAAAGCGCAGCCAGGCTCAGAAAGGGGTAAGGTAAAGGCGAGGCCCAAGCTCAAGCACAGGCAAAGGCAAAGGCAAAGCAAAGCGAGGCAAGGCAAACAAAACGTAGCAAGCAACCGACAAGACGACAACGACGCATCGGAGCGCTTAAGTAGAATAAGATGAAGCAGGGAGCGCGCCGGCGGAGGAAGGCCTACCTAAGGAAGTTGGAAGGCAACGCCGCAGTGAAGATGCAAACAAAACGCCTAAGTAATTGCAAAATAAACAAGCATCAACAAAAGATTAAGACGCATAGAGCTAAGAGACGAGAAATCTTCAACTGCCGCCTCCCCACAGCAGGCGGCCAAAGACGGCGACAATTGCAAATGTTTTATTTGTTTTTTATTTTTTATTATTTTATTTCGCCTTCTGCAACATTTTGGCCAACAAAAAAGACAAGAAAAAAAAAAGAAAAGAAAACAATTAAGCAAACGCTCAAAAGTTGCAGCTGGAGTTGGAGCCCAGAAAATTTGAGGGCGGGAGGCGTGGCTAAAAGTCAACCCCGAGAACTTTGCACGTTCGCGGTCGATGTGCAAATGAAGGACGACGTGATAGCGGTCAAACTGGAGACTGAAGGGCACCGAAGGAGGGCGGGGGCGTGGCGTAGTTTATCTAGGGGCGGCAGCTACTTATAAAACTTGTCGCTGCACAAATTCTTAGAGCCCCAAACTCTCACACTCTTCCGCTGAGCGCACTCATCGAGAGCTTACTTTTTGCCCGGATTTTGAAAAGCACAAAATTTCTCAGCGCAAAAGTTTTTACAACTGTGTTAAGAAAATGACAGCGGGCAAAGAGATGGCGGGGGCGGTGCAGACGATGGGGCAACTGCAACTCACAAGTTCGAGTGGGGCTACGCGTCGTGGACGCTGCGAAGCGTTAAGCAATTTGCCAGCTACATGCACTTGCGACAAGCAACAGCAACAGCAACAGCAGCAGCAGCATAGCTGAATGTTGTCCTACCCTTTCTTCAGCAATTTTTGTGAATTTCAGGCCCAGAAGGTCTCTCGACTCGACAAAACTTGGCACACAGGCCAATGCGGGTCTCGAGCAGTTAAGTGCGGGATTAAGAAAAGATAAACATTTGTAAGGATTTAGTGCAAAGTTTGCTTTTGCCTTGTTTGTTTGCCTTCTCATTATTATTGTTGTTGCTGTTGTGATTGTTGTTGTTGATTTTGGCCAAGGCTCAGTTTCAGCTGTTTTTATTGTCAATTGCATTTTTGTGCGACAGCCGAAATGTCATTATTAGATTAACTAATGGAAGCATAAAATAAAGGGTTTATTACGCTTCAAGAGTTTACGTGACAGCGAAAAGATGTTTAGCATTTGATGAGTTTATCAATAAATTAAAAAAAAAATGATTGAAAATATTATATCAATCATGAAATGTTCAAAATTATAAAGTTAAATTTAATTATTATAAACAATAAATATTTTATCGAATTTATTTGTAATGAAAATCACTGTAATAAATAAATATTATGTTTAAAAAAGTTTTTGTAATATTTTTTCTGTAAATATTATAAAATAAATACAATAGTTTAATAGGATAAATCTTCTTAAAGTAATTGAATAGGATATTTATCAATTTCATTATACCACAAAAATTAATTAAAATGTGGTATCAAAACAAACTCTAGTCCAAAAACTTTCATGTTAGTGAAATGAAAAGTTAGCTGAATATTCATGAATTCTCTATCAAAATATTGTCAAGTTTGTTTAATTTTCTCAGCTCAACTATCGTTAGTTTGCATGATGAGTCAATGTCAAATTTTGATGCCAAATATGATGACTTTGGTAGACAAGTGAATAACGCAGACACACACACACACACACACACACACACCCACTCACACGCGCGCGCCCAGTGTCAGTAAAATATTAGCCAATAACTTTGGCCAAAGTGACGGCTCATCATTGACTGACTAAGCATGACGCATATGACTGATATCATGTGCTGGAGGCAGAGCAATAACAAAAACACTAACTGGGCAGGGGCAACTGCAAAAGTAGAGCCAAGTAATGGTGGGAGGGGGCCAGAGCCAAAGAACACAGAACAGCATGCGTGATAAGTGAGTGCGTCCTGGGGCGGAGACAGAAAGGCCGCCCGCCACATACATACGTAGCAGACTCTGTAGCCATTGATGATGCATTTCTCGGGGCATCGACGAGAACGGACAAGGGACAAGCAACAGGATGTCGTAATGGCTGCCTCTTTTCTACACATCTTTTTGCTTTCGTTTTTGCTGCCTTTACTGCTTGTGCTTGCTTGCTTGCTGCACGGGTTTAGTGTATTTTCGGTTTTATTATGCAGCCGCCCTGCATGCTCTCTGTGTGCCCCGATGTCCCGGGGCTGGGGCTGGGGTCGGGGTCTCAGGCGCAAAATGTTTGCACAAAGGCTTAAGGCAAACAAAGCTGAATCAGCAGCCGCTTCACAGGCAACAGCAGCAGCAGCAGCAGCTACTCTGCAAACTACAATAAGCGGGGTGACAAAAAAAAAAAAGAAAAAAATAGAAAGAAACAAATGCAAAAAAAAAACTCGACTAGCAAAGAAAGCGGGCAACTCATTGGCGCTGTCCCTGGCTGGCCCATTCTTTCCATCTATTCTATATCTTTTTTTTCCACTGTGTTGTGCGGAGCGCAAACAAATGAAAGTGGATCCACTTGAGCGCAGCAAATGAAGTGCTGCAGGAGCTGGAGGATCGACGCTGGGCATGGACAGTAAAAGTGCAACGAAAGCGAAAAAAAAAGAGAGAGCACCATGCCCAACTACTTGAAACAAATACAAAAATGTCGAAGCCAACAACACAAATGATATGTGTGAGCGAGCGAGTGTGTGTGGGTGGGTGTTTAAGTCTGGCTATGTGTGTGTGGCGTCATGTGTTGCCAACCAGTTGATGATGTTGCTGATGCAGCAGCAGCAGCAGCAGGCGACGGCCAGCCATTGGCTGCTTACATTGGATGAGCCGCGCTGGAGCACAATTTTCAAGAGATACGTCAATATTTGACAAGTCGTCATTGTCGTTGTCATTGTGCATTGCCAGTTTTCCACATTTTTTATACTCGTATTCCCAGTGCTGTTGCCATTTTTTTTTCTCTTTTTGTATAATATACATACACACAGCTACATATAGTATATTCGACATGGATACTTGTGCATAGTTGCATTTGTTTTATAGTCAGTTGTTGATAGCGCCAAATGGTGTGTAAGATGTAAAATTGACAGGAAGATTAACATTGGGCGCAGCGCGGATGATTTGAGAAGTTGTAAAAAAGCATGGAGAGTGGACAGAGTGGGATGATTTAAAGGAAGACAAAAGTACTTGAAAGGAATATAGATACGTTATAAATTCAATGAATAGAATAGTTCAGGGTTTTTGAAAATTGGGAAACTGAGACAAAGGAAAAATAAATAAAAAAATACTGCAAAATATATCATCTAAGATTTCGAGATTAATGTTCAAAAATTTAATTAAAAAAGATATTCACAATTTATATCGATACATTAGATTTACAGATATTGAGCATAGATATGAGAGCAGAAAAATGTAAAAAAAAAAAAAATAAAAATAAAGAGATTATTTCAAATATATATGTATTAATTGAGATCGAAAATAATTTAAAATAAGTCAATCAATTAATAAAAATACCTTGAAAAAATTAAAAAGTATATTTATAAAATGAAAAAAAAAAAAAATAATAATAATAATAATATAGAGAAAATAAAATAAAAAATAAAATGGAAAAAAATAAATAAATTAAAAAAAATTAATTAGAAAATTAAAAAATATACATATTAAAAATAAACATCAAAAATAAAAAAATAAAATATAAAAAATTAAATGGAAAAAAATAAATAAAATGAAAAAAAAAAATAATTTAGAAAATTTAAAAATATACATTTTAAAAATAAACATCAAAAATAAAAAATAATATATAAAAAATTAAATGGAAAAAAATAAATAAAATGAAAAAAAAAATAATTTAGAAAATTAAAAAATATACATATTAAAAATAAACATCAATTTTTTTAATAAAATAAATTTAAATTAAAAAACATGATTATTAAAAAAAAATTATTATATATAAAAAATAAATAATAATTTAAAACAAGTATTTTTATAAAATCAAATTATTTTAGTAGTGTAAGTAGTTCCAATCTACCGAAATATTTATTTCAAATAATTTTCTAAATATTGGTTTGGTTAAAAATACATTTGATAATTCTAAAATTAAAAATATATTTGATAATTGTATAGAAGTAAAATATGATATTTTATAAAATTAATTTTTAAAAACTTTAATCTTCGAAAACTTCATATAGACAGTCAGTAATGTATTACACTAAAAGCCATCAAAGTTGCGCATCAGCAATTATCAAAAGGCAAATGATACTATTCATAGCTGCTCAGGCAACCCACCTTCGCCACCATCCCAACTTATTCAATGTCTCTAGCTTATTAGAAGTGTGTATGTGTGTGTAATATAAGCCCGATCAATGCATATCATAAACAGCCCACGGCTGTTGTAAGTGCAACGTTATTGAACTTCTCGCATATGGGTGGCCCACACTTAGACGTGCCGTTGCCCCAACAGAAGAGCACACCTCAAGCGCAGGAAAAGCCAAACACTCGACTGAGCCACAGACACCACTCACGACTGGCTGACTACGACAAGGGGCGACAGATAGACAGAACTGGAGAAGCTGCTGTTGCTGTTGCTGCTTCTGTTGCTATTGCAGGCCCAATGCAGCTGTAGCAAAGTTTTATGTGCAAACTAAGCTACTTTTCCCATTGCATTAATACACTCACAATCGTACATATAATGGCAGGGAGACAGGTTCAAATACAATGCATAATGAAATCCAGCCAACATCCAATGACCATTAGCAGACAAAGTAGCCTAAAGCTGGTGGGCCAGGACATGCATATGAATACAAGTGCCATAGCAGCAGGCAAAACCAGTTATATATGAATAAACATGAAATGAACTAAACACAAATTGTTTCTATTTTGAATTACGAATACACTAACCAAAAAGAAGACTGGTGGAGGAAATTCCAAATTTTTCTTTGAAAAAACTTTGAAGGAGGATAAATAATTAACATGAGCACAAGAATTAAAGAATATAAAACATACTAAAAAAAAAATAATATTCACTTTTAACTAAATTTACAAATAGATTTAAATATCTAAGAAAACTATATGAAACTGATTAAAAATCTGCACGAGTGAAAGCATTTACTATGGGACTTTCGAAGTAAATATGATGTTTGTTTATTTCAAACCAAATTTACAAGTTGGTTTAGCCACCAGATAAATATTTGACATGAGGATTGCATTTAAGAACTTGCTTTCCAGCAATGAAAGAAATTTCAATTGAAGCCTTAAGAAGAAATACAGTTTATGTTTACTTTCCACCAAGTTTACAAACCGAATTAACTTGCGGATAAATATTTGACATGAGCATAAGAATTTAAGGATAAAATTTTGAGAAATGAAAGAATTTGATTAAAAATTTACTAAGGTTATGTTTACTTGAAACTAAATTTATCAGCTAATTTAGCCAGGAGATAAATTTTGGACATTCTACAAGTCCATACCGAAATAAATGATATGAAATGATGATGTTGACTAACGTTTTAATATCAACATTGAAAGCTAATTTGATAAATATTAGACATGAGAATTGTAATTTTATGTTGAATTTTTTATTATTTTTTTATGATTTAACTGGAAAATAAATGCTGAATTTGAGATATGAGTTCAGAGGTAAATCACTAATTAATAATCCAAGAATAAATTAAAATTGAGTTTTCTGTTACCTACCTAATGATAAAGTGTTGCTACCCTAGAGTGCAGCTAAATAAACATGATGTGGGTAGTACATTTACCCGGCCTAATACAGGAAACGGAAGTGCCGAAACACACACATACACACACGCACACTCAAACAAACACAAATATATACTGAAACTCGCACAGATATATTTACATGCACACAAACACACACATGGAGAGAGTGAGAGTGAGAGAGAAAGGGGCAAACACAGACGGACAAACTCTAAATGTGAACAAATATTGCAAAAGTTTTTGCATTGCACATAAATTTCTGTCATGGGGCATCATTAATTAGCGCTCCACGTTTCGTTTTCTCATCTGCGCCGAAAAGGCGGAAGTACAGTCGCGTTTAGCTCAAACTACAACATTGCAGCCAGTGTTGGTAAAAGTTAAATTAAGTTGGTAGTTTTTTTCACGTTTTGTTTGCCTTTTTTTGGTGTCGGCTTGTTTATGATGCTCGACATGAAAATTCAAATTGAAATCATCAATCATGCCGAAAGGAAGAACTTGGAAGGCATATCATCATAGCTGCAAAAGCCCGAGAGCCGACTAATGAAAGCCAAACAAAACACTCACACATACAGACACACAGTTACACACACACACACACACACACACACACACTGGAGCGCATCAGCTGCCGGTTGGATATGTTATTAGGCAAAAGGGGGCGTGGCAGTTGGGACACACCGGTTGCTGTCACAAAGCTGCCGTCGCTGCAATTTTGTGGCACCTTTTGCGCTAGTTTTTTGTTGCTGCCATTTTACCCTTTTACCTTCACTCTCTCTGCATTTTTTTGTGTTTTATATGCATTTCTCGCTCTTTTGCTATCAGTATAGTAATCAGAAATTTTAATCAAGAGGATGCCGCTGTCGACCGCCCGCCCACACGCCCGCCCCGCCCGAAGCGCCGCCTTAACGCTTCACTTAGCTCTGTGCCGAGGTAAACATTGCAATTATGCCAAGCTCTGGCTGCACCAGCAGCTAAATAAAGAGCAAAGCGCATAAAGCAGGTGAGCTATGATTAAAAACAGGAAGAAAAAAAGAAATAGGTGGCAAAGATATGAGAATGGATAGTGGGTGTGACTCCTGGAAAAGAAGGCGGTAACAATTTTCACAAATCAAGTGTTCAGTTTATGACACGAACACAGCAGAGCCAAAAGATTCAGATTCTACTTTTTTTTGCTACTCTTTTGCAAGTGTTGATAAATGTTTGCTAAAGTTGGGTATATAAAAGAAGAAAGAGGAAAGGTAAAGAGAGATAAGTAATGGAAGAGAATGTGGCAGCAGTTGTTAAAAAGAAATACTTTTTAGATTGTTATGAAAGAATGCTTAGGTAAAATTTTCAAGAACAAACTTTATATATGTGAAGAATGTGAGAAAAAATTATGTTAACCAGTGTTGGAAAGGGAAGTTTTGTGAAAAGCAGAACTGTTTAGTAGTTCTGATGGAAGTTTGCTGTGAAAAGAAGACTTGGAAGAGTTTTAAAGTAAAAATCGAATATAGAAAGAATAAAATATTTATATATATTCTATAAATGTATATAACAATAAATATTTTTGAATAGTTTTTAAAAAAAACTAGAAAAAAGTTTTCGAGTATTGAAGGGAAAAATCTTAAGCGTAAAGATGGGAGTGATGATGGAATTAAGTTTGCTGTAAAAGGAATCTATTTAGAAGAGTTTCAAAGTATAAATATATATAAAATATAGAAAAAATATGAAATATTTATATTTATTCTATAAATTTATATAACTATAAACTAGGATATTGCTGTGAAGGGAATCTATTTAGAAGAATCCTAAAGTAAAATCCGATTATAAAAATAATATAATATATTTATATATGTTCTAAAATGTACATAAATAAATGTTTATGGAATGTTTTTAAATATTCTCGAAAAAAATTTTTAATGATTTAAAGGAAAAATCTTAAAGTTAAATGTGCTGAAAAAATAAATAAATAAAAATTGATATAAATAAAATATAAAAATAAATAACTGAAAAGCAACATAAAACTAAGCACAATTATAAACCAAATCAAATTAACAAAAACAACTTCAAAGCAAATGCATAATTATATTTACACATTTCCCACACACAGAAAAAGAAGCTGACAAAGGTGTAAAAGTATATACTACATATGTTAGAGCGCCAAAAGAAGGTCGCAACTTGTGAGCACGCACGACTTAGCAAGCTCAAAAGGAATGCGAGTTAAATGGAGAGCGAGAGTTTAGGCAAATGGCAGAGCAGACACGTGCCCGACGTGTAGTCATGTGTTGTGTGTGCCTTTGTGGTTCTATGATGAATATGAATGCTATGTGATTGCATTAACAACTTGGACACTCTATGCAGGCGTCATGGACAACAACGACACACTCATAGACACACACACACACGCATGTAATGGCCAGCATTATGAAAAATGTGTTTAGTGTGTGACAACGACGAAAAGGGAAAAACTTGCAAGTAGTGCAGCCGCCAAAAAGCGGAAGTTCGTCCACTGCACTGCGCTCAGCTGAGTTCACAAATTTTTTTCTATTTTTTTTTTTTTTTTTTTTTTTGCGTCTGGCTTGCGTCCTGTTGCGGTCCAAACTTCACTTAGTGGCATTTTGTTTATTTAAATTATGTTGTGCGGCTTCTAGACTTCCGTTGGCTCAATTAGTGGTCACAGGAAGTGCTGTACCCCCCAACAACATATGAGAAATGTCTGCATTTATTTTTATGCGGGCACGTCCACACACACACCCAGAGAGGGGCAGAGATGCCCACACACGGTATGTATATTCCATAACCTCTCTCTCTGTGTTGGGTTTTGCTGCAGTGCGTTTCATATTAAATGTGATTACTTTGGCAATACACAGAGAAGATTGGCAGTCCTGTACTTGTGTGTGTGTGTGTGTGTTGTGGCAATCCAATGAACCGTAAAGCAAACGAAATGCCACAAAAGTAGCCAACGTCCCCCTCTTGGCCACATCGACCCCAGTCGCACAATAACCGCCAATTCATTTGAGTGCCGTTGTCGAATTGGCAACGTTTTGGTTGTATCTGTGTGAGAGTCCTGGTTGTCCTGCGGGACGTCGTGGCGGTCAAAAAAAAAAAAAAGAAAAGGGTTACCCAGCTTCACCTGCGTAAGTGCGCGTGTGTGTGCGTAGGAAATAACACACACACACACAAAAAAAATAAGAAGAATCATAAAAAGGCCCATCAGCATTTGATTGAAAAGTCGCCGCTGCTGTTCCAGCACTGGCAACTCCAGTTACTCCAGTTGATGGAGGCCCCAGCCTTTTGGCAATTGAAGCTGTTGCTTTGATTGCATTTGCCGAGCAGCGACCAGAGAGCCAGACACTTTCCCTTGTGGTGCGTCTGGAGAGGCGCGGCACTCAAATTTTATGACAGCAAATTGCAAAAATATTAAAACGCCAAATCAACAAGAAAACGAACATTTTATATTCACAGACTTCGTCAATTATTCAAGCCGTATTTGTTTATGATGAGCGCATAACCCAGAATAATTTCGACAGAGCCAAGACGAGTGGGAAGGGGGGCCTTGAAAAACATTACTTACGAAATTATTACACATTTCGAATGTAATTTCATTTCGAAGAATATTTTTATAACAAAATTTTATAATCAAATTCGGTTGCTTTTCATTGATTAATTTAGGTGTGAAGTGTAGTACGAGAGAAGTTTGAAATATTAATATTAATCAATTAAGAAAAAGTTAAGTAAATAAATATTTATATAAAAAATGTCGGAGAAAACAATTTGTTGCATAAGAACTTAATTGAACTTGATAGAATGATCTATTTTTAACGTTGACCTATATTACAAAACAAGGATATGTTAAACAACAAAATTGTTTAAAAACTTTTGTATAGAAACTGGTATAGATACGAATAAGTTGTGATAGAAGTTGTCAAACAGATAGAGAAGTATCAATAAAAGCTGTCAGAGAGAGATAGAGAGAGAAAGAGAAAGAGAGACAGTTGTTTCTATCAAAGCTGACAGACTGACAAAACCATATTCACAGAGATTGTCAGATGAATTCGATGAACTATTAATACAATTGTGTATGACTTTTTTTTAGGCGAATAGCACAGCAATAACATATTTTAATAGCTCATCGAAATATGAACAAAAAAAATACGTATGAGCCTTGATTGTTTAATTATAATTGATTAATATTTATAATAATTATATATATATTATTATAACAGGTTATACTATACAGTGCTGCCTTCTTCAAATTGCCTTAAAAGCGATAGTTTTTCTTCTTCTTTTTAACTAATATGCGTGAGTCAAGTATGGGTCTTGCACGCATGCTGCGTGCGTCAACCTTGCTTACCCTTTTTATACAAACTTTGAACTATAGCTCTCTCTCTCCCACTCTCTCCCTCACTATCTCTCTTCACTGTCTGCCCGTCTCTCGCAGCGTGAAACAAATTGCTTTCATTAACTTTTACTATAGCATTTTGGCGCGCTTGATGGCTATAAATTGTTATCTAGTTCGGATGCTGTGCTCCAACTTGTTGTTTGTTGCTGTTAGTGGCAGCTGCTGGTTGAGTGCTACCTATAGCTACTTCAACTAAATGCCAATACATATTCATTTCGCTTAAAATTTTGCACATATGCAGCACGCACACTTGGACAGAAGGAGCGTCAGAGAGAGAGACAGAGAGAGAGAGGCAGGGAGAGAGCGAGCGAGTGAGTAGCGTGAGCGGGAAATTGTGTGGGGAATCAGTTTTACAAAATTGAATTTATTTTGCCAGCGCTGCAAGCGACCCGAGGGAGCTATGAGAAAGCCAAGCAGATGCATGTTTGTAGAGATCGTGTATATATACATACATATATGTGTATATATATGGTGCTATAAGTATCAATAAGTGCACGTTATAGCCCCAAACAAAAACAAAAACAACAACAAGAACAACGGCTGCTAGAAGTGTAACTAAGAAGGATAAGTGCTACAGCGCCAGCCCCCGGCTCCAACAATTTCATACAATCCAAATTTACGTTATTATTTTAGGGCCAACTACGAGGGCTGTTCATTAGTTGAAGAGAGTGAATGAAATGACCAGCTAGTAAAATCATTTGTTATGGTCAAGAAATTACAAATAGCATTGAGGTCAAAGAAAGTTGCTTTAAAATAAAAATATTTAACAGTATTAAGTACGTCATATAAAAAATACTGGATTTTCTTACATTTTCTGGGAATATCTTTTAAAAATATGTTTCGATTATAACTTTTGTATAATTAAAATAAGAAAAACAAACTTTTTTTACGTTTTATTTGCAATTTGTTAATCTATCAATAAAAAAATTTGTTGACATTAACTAAAAATAAACGGATGGTTTTAGTATATAAAAGCTAAATAAATTGTATTACAATAATAATGATAATATCCCAAAATGAAAATATAGATATATATTGGGAATAAAAAAAACAAACTGCAATATATTATTTTTCTAGCAGTCCAATTATAACCAGAAATACCAAATCTTTTGATTAAAAAGCCAATAAAACCAGAATGGAAGTTAGAGCTCAATTTAAATCTGCTGAACAAACGCCTTTATTCAAAACTGAGTAATAAGCCTAACTCTAAATACATCTAATACCATCAGCAAAATTAATAAAACCTTGATAAAACCGAGAGCTATTTCAATCGTAATCAAACATTCTCTTGATATTCATACAGTCTCTCTTATCAATCCTTAACTGCCTCGCCATAGTGATTAGATTCTAAACTGATTAAACAACCCTCGCCATATACTCGCTTGTAGCCTGTGTGTACAAAACATCAATTGTTTAAATGTTAAATTTATAGCCATGTTTGTGCGCGCCGCCAACGGCCAATAAATTTAAATTTACCTCGCCAATAGGTTCGGCATGTGGTAAATAATTGATATTAAGAGGAGAGCAAGAGCAAGAGCGCACGCGGTCGGGCGGGGGCGTGCCATTTTCGCAGCAATAGGTTGAAAACTCGTGAAAACTGAGCGTGAAAACTACCGACAAATTAGCTGAATTAGATAAGTTTCGACGTAGGAAGCGCATTTAACGCACAATTGTGAGGCAACAACGGCAACTTAAATAATGCCAGACGATTCTTGGCAACTGATAGTAAAATGTTGAAGGAAACCGCATTTAAGAGGTTAAGCGAGACAGCAGAAGCTAGTATAGCAAAAGTCTATAAATGTGCTGCAAAAGTTTTACCAGGCCGCAAAAACCAATAGAAACAAAAACAACTACACAGAGAGAGAGAGAGAGATGGGGAGACAGAGATAGAGTTAGAGAGAGAGAGAAGCATAGATAGACTAAGAAACACACAAAAGCCTGAAAGCTTTTAATGCATGAAATAAACTCAAGAGTTGTCTGGGCCTGTGCATGTCGTCCTTGCCCACACTCCATGCTCAAGGAGTATATATATATATAGCTATATATGTTATACCTAGAACAAGTCCGCAAGGCTAAGGAGCTGAGTGAAAGCCATTCACACAGCAAAAGGCTGCCAATGGATTGTGAACTTCTACACAAATTGTTGAGCCAGTCAACCAACAACAGCAACAACAAGCGACATGCGTCGTACATGGCGTATGCGTAACATAACATTTGATGTCATGTTCGTTTTGATTTTTGTCGTTGTCGTCTCACTTTCTTTTTCATTGGTCGCATTTTTATTTGTTGTAGCCCGCTAGATTTTATGATTTTCAGCCCAACTGCTAAACTGATTTCCATTGGGAAATCAGTCCGTGTACAGCAATAAGTTTGCCTTTTGCTTCGCTTCCTTTTTTTGCTCTTTTTTTTTATGTCTTATTCATTTGGTTTTGTTTGCTTATTTGTAGGTCGTCCATATGCTATACTATTGCCACAGCTAACTATATAGTGCAGCTCGAGGGCAACACTGCAATTTATTGTTAAATTAAAATATTGAAAATTGAAAATATATACAGAAGAGTTTGCTTTTAATAATTTGCAAACTATATTAAGCAGGCAGAGGCTTTGGGACAGGGAAATTTTAAAGTTATGCATACGAATTTCGTACTGTTTTATTTTATTTTTTAAACTTTGTAAAAAATAAATTGAATTAATTCTTAATATCTATGTAAAAAAATAAATTGAAATAAATTAGAAAAGAAGCCCTTTTGATCGAAAAATATTTAAGTTTAATACAATATATTGTTTGTATGATAATAAAAAAAAATGATCGTAACAATTTCAATTTTTCTGTATTTGCAGCTTACGGAGAAATTATTTAAGGAGGGTTTTCCACAATTTATCTGTTTTTTTTTGCACTTTACAGAATTTATAAAAAAAATATATATATATTGTTAAAAAAAATCTATAAAAACATATATGTTAATCTTCATTTGCATCTCTATTGGGATAATATGAAATTTTTTTATATACAAATAGATAATTTAAGGCGAATAAATTTATAGTTCCATATTTCATTTAAATAACTAAAAAGTTATACGAAAAGCAACTCAAACAAAATCTAAATAAATTCCCAATAATATTTCCAATTATTAATATTTTAATGTCTCATCACTTGCTCGTAAATCTTCTACTAACCCACAATTGAATATCAAACGAAAAATCAGTTTTAATTAGCGTGTGAACACTGTAAATCGAGAGTCAATGCAGTAGCACAAAGCACAAACCGAGCTTTAAATCAGCTGCACATAGCGGCTGCTGTTTGGGGGCACTGGCTAATTGCAACTTAGCCACGCCCAGTTGGTTAAGCCAGCCACCACACCAGAAAGCCAGACAAACAGCACGCAGACGAAGAAGTAGCAGCCGCAGCAGCAGCAGCAGCTGCTCCTGCTGCTGCTGCAGCAGGTCGACTCCACTCGGATGCGCTGGCTAGCCCAAATGAAATGTAAAGAAAATGTTATTTATGGCCAATTTCATGAGTGTCTGCCAATGCAGCTCCTATGCAAGTCGACCGACCGAGCAACCGAGCAACCGAGCGACCTACCAACCAGCCAGGACGAATTGTGTACCTTGTGTCCTCGCTGCTGCTGCTCCTGGCGTTGCGTGTTTGATGCTTGGCCAACATGCAACGAGAGGAATGCAATCTGTAATGCAAAAGGCAAGCGAAGCTGTTGCCTTGGCAGTCGACCGACCGCTCTGCCAGGAGCAGTTGAAGAGCGGCAGTCGATAATGGACATGCACGCAGACACACACACATACAGAGAGAGAGGGATAGAGATAGGGAGAGAGAGAGCGAGAGCATGTGTGTGTGGCTGAAATCGAATGCAGGTTAAATGAAAATGTTATTTCATTTGCCCCGCCACTTAGAGTGTCGGAAATTGAAATTTATATCCGTGTTTCTGGCCAGGAGCAGCTGGAGCATCCACCGACTGTAGTTGAAACGAATTCGATTCGTGGTTTATTGCCACGATTGCTCAGCTGCGGCATTTACAGTTACAGCTGTTTCAAATCCAACTTCGACTCTCTATTCCCTTCCCCCCCCCCCCCCTCGCTCAATCGCTTTGCGCCCACTTGATTTTAATGCGCTTTGACATTTAGACGATAATAATAACGAATTTATTTCTCGCCTGGGCTGGCAAAAACTTTTAATTTATTGCACATTCGGGTATCTCAGCTGTTGCTATGGATATATTCCCTAAGTATCTACACACGCGCACACACGAGGGTGGATTGTAATGTTCGTAAATTTTGTGTAAACAACTGCGGGATAAAGGATCGTATAAGTGAGTTTCAAGTGAATTGAAATAAATGAGAGAATTAGAGACATTTGATTATGGGGTAAAAAAGTTTGGTGATGAATTTTCATTTGAGATTCCATAAGATAAGCAAGGCATTCCAACTTTGATAACTGATCTATTTGTAGATTTTAAGCATTCGAGATTTGAATTAGGCTTTGCCAACAAATTTCTAGCATACAGTAAATAATCTTATTAAATGAAAAGCTGATTATTTTGGACGCATTTAGAATCAGTAATAATATAATAAAAAAATTTATAAAATTAAAAAAATATTAATAGTAATATAATACAAACAATTTATAAAATTAAAAAAAAAATAATTAATAGTAATATAATAAACAAAATTTTTAAAGACTAATAAATTTGAAAAAAAAAAATGAAACAAACAAGAAACAGTTAACAATAAAATTAAACAATACTAATACAACTAAAAAGATTAAATAATAAAATTAAAAAAATAATAATAAAATTAAAAAATATATAATGAAATTTAAAAAAAAATAATAAAATTAAAAAAAATAATAAAATTAAAAAAAAATAATAAAATTAAAAAAATAATAATAAAATTAAAAAATATATAATGAAATTTAAAAAAAAATAATAAAATTAAAAAAATAATAATAAAATTAAAAAAAAATACTAATACAACAAAAAAATTAAATAAGAAAATTAAAAAAAAAATTTTTAAAATAATAAAATTTAAAAAAAAAAAATAATAAAATTAAAAAAAAAATAATAAAATTAAAAAAAAAATTATAAATTTAAAAAAAAAAAATAACAAAATTTAAAAAAAAAACAATAAAATTTAAAAAAATATATATAATTTAAAAAAAAAATAAAATAAAACAAACATAAAATTATAATAAAACAACACACTTCAGATAAAATATAGTTTTATCAATTTTGGCCATTTTGAATTCATTTAGTTCCAGCAGACAACACATAGAACTTCAAGTGATTTAATTAATATAAATTAGCCATTATCTGAGCAGCGCATTCACTTCTTATTTAAATGCCAAACAGCTCTCGCAAGTTATCTTGATATTGCATTTTAGGCCATTTCAATTGAATTTCGATGTTGGTTCTGGTTGCGGCTGTGCTTAGGTTTGGGTTTGAGTTTGGTGTTTGTCTTTGTCTTTGCACTGAGAGAGCTCTCTCTCTCTCTTTTGTTTGCTGCTTGACTTAATTTATTGTTATTTTGCACATTATATGTATTCTGTAAACATATTAGAGCCGCATGTACTCTAGCATATTCCATCCGATCTGAAAGCCAGGCAGCACAGCTGGCAGATGAATTTCATTTCCATATAGTACTTGCCACTGCACAATTTAATTAACTTTGTTGTTCTCTCCCCTATTGGCAGATGTGTCTTTCCGCTCGGTTGTTGTTGTTGTTGTTATTGTTGCGAAAATTTGATTGTCGCTCGTATTGCTGCAATCATTAATTGAATTTCGCCCAGCAGCAAATTTGTGTCAAATTGTTGCTTTTGATTTTATTATTATTTGTATTTCATCGATTGTCGTTGAAAACCCCTTGTAGTCAAAGGACACGCAATTGTTTCGACAAAATCTACAACAAATCAGTTTGTAACTTGTTGCACACACAAAGCACACTTCAATATCTAGGTCAGTTCTATGAGTAGACTGCTGGGAATTAATTAAATTCTAAGGACAACGAAATAATAAGCATTTATGCAGAATCAACAAAGTAAATATTTATCGATTTTGGTCTAATTAATAGTTGGTATTTAGTTAGGGGAATTGTAAGTGAAATTATATTGAAATTCAGAGAGGATAAAAAGCATAGAAAATTCTCAACAATTGTTGAAAAATTTATATGAAAAAAATTTATGAGTTTGATAGGGAAAAGAAATTATTATTAAACTGGATTTCCTATATCTGAAACACAAATTTAAAATTATATATAAATGTTCTTCAAAAAGTAAAAGGAGAGGAAATTTTATTTATTTATTTGAAATATATTTATAAAAAAAATATTTCCTGTTTATATTTTTGTTAATTTTTTTGCACAAAAAAATCCTGAAATATTCATCAAATGAAGAAAATTCTACGAAATACTTTTGCTTCAGATTTTGAAAAGATTTATGAAAAACTGATTTATGCTATATAAATCAATAGCAAATTTTATGTTATAAAGAGAGTTTGTTTTACGAGAAGTTTAAAAAAATTATTAAAATTAATCTTTAAATTAAAAACAAACATAATATACGATAAATTACATTAAAATGTAGTAGATTATAGATAGAAACTTCACAATATATTCTAAAAAATTAAAAAAAAAAAATAAAAATAATTAAATTAGAAAATGAACAAAAAATTCTAAAAATTCATACATTTAGAGATATATTCTAAAAAATGCAAAAAATAAAAATAATTAAATTAGAAAATGAACAATAAATTCTAAATTTTCATACATTTAGAGATTTAGATATTTTTGATTGACTTTTGGGATAAAGTAAAAGTAAAGTAAAGTAAATTAAAGTAAGATATAATCGAAAAAACTCTACGTATAGCAATACAACAAATTTTTAGTAATTAAAAAATTATTTTTTATTATCTTCACTTTCACTTCAGAAATATATTTGAAACTTCAGTTGCATTTTTCCAACAAGTAAAAAGCTCTGCAAATTGTTGCTCTCAAACTAAGCCCGAGATCATCAAGGCTCCAATCACACACGTTCAACTGTGTTTATGCTCATCCACTTACTGTACTCCATCCAGGCATTAGTTAAGCCAAACAAAATTCTTTCAAATAAAATCCTGTGAACCAACCCCAGCCCTTGCTGTTTAGTAGTTTTATCACTTGAAGCTGTTGTGTCTACTAAGCTGCTGCTGCTGCTGCTCGGCAACAAATGCGCCATTTGGCTAAGTCCCATAAACACGTGCCACTTTGGCGAGAGCCTCGGCATGAACTCTGACCCCTCTCGGTGCTGGCATTGTCAGCGTGTCCCCTATTTCATGTGGCACGGCGTGTTGCAAATTATTTCGACATCTGATTTTAAGCGGAAAACAAGAGATAGAAGCAACGAAGAGGCTTTTGGGCTGCTGCACTGGTTCGGGAGGCCAGGCACTAAGCACAAAATTACCGAACAAGCAAATGGACAGGACAACAGGACGACATGACCGACCACCCGACCACCCGACCACCGGAACGACTGCCCTCTCGTCCCATCCGCCTCGTTCGCCGAGCCACTTATGGCCTTTCTGTGTAAACTTTTGAGTGCATTTTTCGACGCAGCCCAAACAAAAGGCCGGGCAACTCGGCACATTACGTAGCGCCGCCTCCTCCCAGCCAGCCCTCCCAGTATTACCCATTCCTCACATCTCCATCGTACTTAGTGCTGGCATCGAAGCGATGCCATCAGTGGTGCAGTGGTGACATTTGCATGAACATAAAAAGCTCATGCACAGCAATTTGCGACTTTGCGAGTGACATTAAACGTGGACAGCGTGGACCCCCGAAAGCCCGAGGCCGACATTGAGCACCTCGGACTAGCTCATTTCGTGCCGGGGCATCTAAGCCGACCGTAACACAGATAAACGCACACACACAGACAGAGATATAAACACACACACACACACACACACCGAGAAACAGAGTTGGACGAAGAAGAGAGACAACACGTTGCACACTTCATTTGATCGCAAGTGAAAGATAATGGAAGAGGCGCCACCAAAAATGATGTGTTAACGCCAGCGTTAAAAACCTAGCAGAGAGAGAAAAAAAAAACCAAAAAAAAAAATCTACAACCTCATTGATTATACTTTAATGTGGGGCATATTAACTGTAAGAGAGTGGATGGGATTTTAAAGTGAAACTGTTATGAAGGAGGGTTTCATATTTGTTGGCAGATTGGGAAACCTTAAGGAAAGGTAAACTTATATATTATTTTTATGTTTTATGACAGCTTTGTATACATGGCCTTAGGGACACGTTGCCTTATATAGCCTAACTGAAAGGTAGCTTTATCTAGCCGTAGGAAAATGTAGCCTTATACAACCTTAAGAAAAGGTCAACTGATCTAAGCGGTATATATATTAATATAGTAATATGTGTATATTAATAAAACATGTCAATTGTATGTTAGCTCTATGATTGTAGAAGGGTTTAAAATGCAGCGGATCCAGTACCTTAGGCAATCCCAATCCAATGATCTCAATTTACTATTGCTTAACTAGTTTATATTCTAGATATGTATTATCACACTACTAATTACATTTCATAATATTATTATATCTATATTATCAACTTTACTTTTTGACTATCAATTTATCTAGATATATCTTTATCTACATATATGTCTAGATTTTGGGGACGGCATACATAGTAATCATAATTTTCACCCACGAAATATTCTCTCGATGATCGATCAAATATGATTCATTGTTATTATAATTAATATAATTTCTATTAATCATGATTTTTTGTAAAGTTTAAAGAGCGATAGTAATTTAAAGCGATAAATATTTAATTGCAAACAACTGCAAAATGCAAATGATTTCCTTAAAGAGTGAAAGACTTAGGTCGAAAAAAACAAAACAAAAAAATGATTTCTCCACTGATTAGTAAATCGCACATTAATCTCATCTATTTTAGTTTGAAGCTTCAAAACATTTTCTGATATTTTTCGAACATATTTATAATGTTCTAAAATAAATTCAAATTGGGCACAATTCAATTTTCAGTAAAGATTACGAATTAGGAGTTAGGATAGAAACTTCATTCACATATAATAAATTCGAGTTAATGTTGAATATTTTTAGTATAATTTTTACTGCTTAAGAGCATTAAGATAGATGCTGCTTCATTGGAGCGCAGCATTTCAGACATACAGACGCATAATTTATCAGGATATGGAATGTAAATAATAAAATTGTAAAACGGATTAATAATACAAGTTATTTAATGAAACTAGTACATAATAGTAACATAAAAATAATTCTAAAAATATACTGAATAGTCTTGTCGTTTAACACTTCCATGTCGAAAGAGCAAACACTGTTCGTTCTTAACTGTATTTCGTTTTCTTGATTTTGTGCTGATTTTGCGTAAAATGCTATCGAAAATTTATGCCGCCCCAGAGTTGAATTTGAAATTCGCTTATGCTCGACTTTAAGAGCGGATTCCAACTCAATGCAACTCAACTATAATACCGCCGGCAGACATTTGCCAATCTGTGTGTATTGGTGTCGGCGTCCATATGGGTAAGTGTCTGTGTGTGAATGTGTGAGTTTGAGTGTGTGTGTGTGTGTGTGTGCTGTGGCTTGGTTGTGTTCCTGTTAGCTGCCACTTCCTGCAAGTCATTTTGATTTATTGCCAATGATTTTCCAAGTTATTGAACAGATTATATGGGCGTTTTGTTTCTTCAACAGTGAGAAAGAGACAGACAGACAGAGAGAGGGAGAGAGAGATAGAGTGGCCGTAGTGCCAAACAATTTGTTTATGTTTTGCCTGTGAGCAAATGAAAGAAAGAGTGAGACGGAGAGTGTGAGAATGTGAGTCTCTTAACTGCTCGACGTATCGCACTCTCTATAACTTATGAGTCGGTCGTTAGTTTTTTTTCAACACGCCATTAAATGCAGTAGCCAAAGTCTGAAGCTTAAATTGAAAATTTGCTCGTTTCTGGTACAGCAAGTTTTCCAAATGAAATGACAATGGCACAAGCATGGCATGGAGTTCAGATGCCAAAGTGAATATGCACCTAGACAGAGAGAGAGAGAGAGAGGGAGAGAGTGACGGAGATGGAGAGGTTGTTAACAGCGCACAGTTCCTTATTAAAAATTGTGTGCAGACCGAGTCAAATTCTGTAGCCAGCAAATCTTCGGCAACAATGGAGCCGGCAGCAGCCGGCAGACAACAAGCAGTGCAGATTGAATATAATATAATATATATAAGTAGAAAATAACTATAAATATCATATTGCAAAAAATGACCAACGGACAGATGGAACGCAGGGACACGAATCCGGCAACAGCAAGCAAAGTCAGAGTCAGTGGCTGATAATAATGCTGATAACAAGAACCAAACAAATGGGAGAGCTGTGAGTTGGCCAAGTGAACGAGCACAATATACCCTGTAATTTTGGCAGTTATAAACCATAGAGCACTGTCTATTGCTCTATAAAATGTTGTTTAGATCGAGTTTATAGCTTAAATTTAAGCATATAATTTTGATCAATTTATAAACTTTTAATTCTGACGATAAAGTTATCACCTGATTTATATTAGATTATATTTGTATAATGTATAATGTAATATCGGGTATATAGAAAGAAAGTTCAGGAACTTTGAAGATCGTTTAAATATATAAGAAAAGTATCCCAAATTCCCATTTTACTGGTTTAAAATATACATTAAGTTTATAAAAAAAACTTTAAAAATAAAAAATTTTAAAACTTGTCTTATTTTGTTTAAAAAACAAATAAAATAAGAGCAAAAGGTTTACATAATAAATCTTAAAAAATAAATTAGACTAAAAAAATATATAACAAAATTAATTATAATTCAATTTAATTTTTATATTAGGTTAACTTCTTTCAATTGTTCAGCATGCCTGCATACTCAGCCACTACAGGGTATTTAGCAGCTTGCTTGCATTTTGTATGGTCTTGTCGTTGTGGCATCCCTATCTTTCAAACTCTATGCAACCATATAATTGAATTCTAACCCGATGTGCGCCATCTCCAGGGTAATAAGAGGCAGCAGCAGTAGCAGTAGCAGACGGTCAAACTGAACCGCAAACAGTAGCAAAAGCATCGCCAATAACTGCATAGTCCAAGCCAATCTTTCACCCCGCCCCCCGTTGCTGCAGCAACCGAAAAAATCATACATATATATATATATATAAATACATATATATATATAATAGAAAATTGTGTGTGTGCAAGCTTTTCAGTGGCGAAAAATTCAATCAGAATTTATTGTTCCCGTCAATGCTGATGGCTGATGACCGGGCCAAAGCGGCTTAAGATTTGCCATTCTATAAATCATCATCGAGCGGGGGGGAGCCCCACGCAACCACAACAAAGTGACAAAGTTGACCAGTTTCATTTTTTGGTGCGCAAAATTGACGGATATCTATGTACGAGAATTATTAGCATGCTCAGTGTGAAATATTTAACTCGAAAATGGCATGCTGCGAGCGGAAATTGAAAATCGCTTTTCGAACTGGCTTTTACGCACAGCACGCATACGCAACGTTGAACAGTTCAATTAGAATGCCCTGGACGTATAATAGATGCATATAGAATGATAGGGTAGCTACATTATGATAGTAATATGAATATAGTTATATTGCTTCTTTTCATTCCATATACATCATATATAGAATACAGCAGAAATAAATGGACTTAGCTAACGACAAATTCGAATTTCAAACAAATCAGATTTATTTATGAATTTATAAAATGAATAGATTTAAATTTTAGATTATTTATGAGACAAAGTTAATTTTTTGTTAATTTAGTATGGAAATTTTAAAACATAGTAGTGTTGGACTTATTAAAAGACGATTTTTGTCTAATAATAAAAAATGTATGAAGTAATTTATCAACTAAATTCAAAAATACTTCAGTCTAACAAGCAATAATGTATTGATTAATTTAGAAAATGTAAATTTTAATAATTTTTTTTTTTATTTATTTATTTAATTTTTTGTATTTATTTATTTATTTATTTAATTTTTTTTATTTATTTATTTATTTAATTTTTATTTATTTATTTATTTAATTTTTTTTTATTTATTTATTTATTTAATTTTTTTTTATTTTTTTACTTTTTTTTATTTTTTTTTTTTTTTTATAAATGAATTTTGATTATTCATATAAATATTTTTTAAATTTATATAAATATATAAAAATATTAAAAATTCATACATTATTATTAATAAATATTAATAATTAATTTTTTATTTTATTTATATTTTAGAAATATTTATTTTTTTGTACTCGAAATATATATTTTTTTTAATGATATAAATAGATTACCTAATCTAGATATCATTAAGTAATTCGATTGGATAAACTATTTTGTTATTTTAAAAAATTATTTTAAGTTTTTTTTTTTTTTTTTATTACATTACATGATTAAATGCACTTCTTACAGGGTATATAAAAGTCAGTTAAGCGCTTTTATCAATTCAAAATTATTAATTTTGCTGAACAATATTTAATAGTTGACAATTCTCAGCTTTACCATGTAAAACCCAATACCACAAATACAATTGACAATTTAATACAAAAGCAAAGACTTTTAGACGCAAATGCAAATTAAATTTGCAGAGCAATAAAATAAAATATTACAAAAATAACTCAAATCAAATCAAAATTTGCTTTGGATCAATTAAGAGTAATTTGAAGCTTTTGAAACGAGTTGAAAGCAACTCAAGCTGAAAGCTGAGCCAAAGCTCTAGCGAACAGGTGGGCGTAGAGGCGTGTGCTTTTGAGCGTAAACAAAAACCAAGTTCGGTATATATGGAAATATCCAACAGATGAATTGAGCGAGTATTTTGGAAAACAAAGTCAAAAGACTGCAAATTGCCAGTGATTACTCAAGACACTTTAACCTGCGTACTCGAAGTACTTCGCGTCTGATTGATAACCAACAAACTGGAAAAGGCATGCTATAAATTCGTTTGCCATTTGATGGCTGGCGTCCAAAAAGGGGTTTCTTTTGTTGCAAGGATTTAAAAAAAAAAATAATAAAGTCAAAGCCGTCTGAGCTGCGACTGACTGGTTGGTTGGCTTGTTGGCTGCAGGGCGCATCACCAAGACAACAGACAGCAAGGATTTTAACATACTCAATAATAGCTCAAATATCAGGCACAATAAATGGCAATCAGCCTGGATAACGCCGCTAAACGCAGACAGGTATGAAAAGGTGAAGGAACGCATTAAAAACAAGAAGTACTGAAGCAGGATACACTCTTGTAGCAAAGTGTGAGAGGCGAAACAGATCCTCTTTAATTGTGCCTTAAGCATAACTCTGCGAAAAACAATGGATACTGAACTGTTAGAGCTTATCATATAAGAGGATACAGTAGATAAATATATATTGATTATTAAATAATAATTTATAAAATATTCATAATTTCTGTCAGATAACTGATAATTATTATTATTTGTTAAATTATAATTATATATAAATTTAATTTTATTTTTGAATTATATTATTAACGAGAGAGATCTATCGATTATCCCGAACTGCTTAAGCAAGAACATATACTCTCTTAGAAGTCATGCTCTTATGGGGTTCCACGAACGACATATTCATATATAGATACACAGATAGCATTCAATCGAATCGGCTGTTATCAATCAAAAATATATACATTTTATGGGATTTGTCATGAATTTGCTGGCAGCTAGATGCTGGTATTATGTATACCCTTCGGAAGGGTCCCTTCCTTATAGTCAAAGTTTCAATTTATTTTTTTTTAATTTATTTTCAACAAATTTGGATTATTAAAGGTAATTCTTTAATCCATATTGTACCGATTATTTTTAACACAAAATCGACTGTCAAAAAATTTGTGATAAACAAGTGCAATACCATAATTCGAGATTTGATCTTATATTAAATATGATTAAAATAAAATAAAAAATTCATAATTATATTTATATAAAAGTATTATCTTATGCACCTTGTATATAGATCGTACAAATCGAAATCGAAATAATAGAGAAGTCATAATAAAATAATGTAAAATTCACATAATTTTTACTTTATTTATGATGAAAACAGTATTTTTTGAAATATTTCAAATCTTTTGAATCTGTTCTATTAGATTTTCGATCAAATAAGGGTTTTTAAAAGAAATTTAATAAGAGCTGAACTATTTATTGAACGATTTATAATGTAATAATTCGAAAATCGAGATAATGTATAAGCGAGGTGTTTTAGCTCGATTCTATTGATTATTGATTTTCTAATTATTACATTACAAATCATTCAATAAATAGTTCAGCTCTAATTAAAATTGAATTTTGTTTAATATTCAATAAAACTAGTAATATATACAGCAAAACCAATATACCCTAATATACCATTGTATAAACATTACAGAGCCAGTTCATAATCATTCGATCAATGTACGTATTTTTTTGTTAACAATTACAGGGTATAGCATAGCACATCACACACTCAATTACGTGCATAGTGCGGAAAAACTGTGTCAGCTTGCAATTAAATTCAGTTAAAGTAAATTAAATTTAAGAAAAACTGATCAACCGCAAGAGTCACACGCAGACACAGAGCGAGAGAGAGAGAGAGAGAGAGAGAGAGAGAGAAGCATTCACATTTACATACATACACATACACGCAAGAGCGAATCTACGGATCAAAACAAAATAGTTTTTCTGTTTACTTTTCATTTTCGAGTTTTTTTTTCTCATTGGCAGCGAACTCGTTTTGAGTTCCACTCACAAAATTTATTTAAACAATTTAAGCTGAAGAAGCTTTGCACGCTGCGCACTCGAAACAAGTTCGCAGCAACAAACAAACGAAATGCGCATTCAGTTGTTCGTCGACTGTGAAACGGTTCAAAACGTTCGTGAAACCGAAAGCTTCAACGATATAAACACATATACATCTATATAAAAATATTTTGGGGAAAATGCTGAAACAAGTGTTTGCCTGTTTGCTAATTGCCATGTGCCTCATGCACAGTGGTAAGTTTCTTACTAGATCATAGAAAATACAAAAAGTTTCAAATATTTGAAACACAATTTGTGCGCATTTGGGTCAGATATGAAAAGCTTTGGTTTGGAAACCTGTTTGAAATCTGTTATATAAGTGAAGAGGGCAAATGGCAAAAAAAAAAAAAACTTTGATATTTGAAGTTTGATGATTTTGAAAATATTTGAAAAAAAAAAAAAATAAATAAATTAAATACTCAAAATTACAAAATAAATACACAAAAATTTAAAAAATAAACGTCAAAATTATTAAAAATAATTATTTAAAAAAATAAAACCAAGTAAAACCAGTTTGAAGTTTATAGAATCGAGTCTAGTCAAGCCTCAGCCTCAGACAATATTAAAATTGCATACAAATTTAAAAAAAAAAAAAAAAAAAAAAAAAACTTTCAACAAATCATTTAAATAGAAAATCAATCAAAATTAGATATAAGCAGGCTTAAATAAAAAAAAATTTAATAAAAAAAAAAAATTTAAATATAAAAAAAAAATTAAATATAAAAAAAATTAAATATAAAAAAAAATTAAATATAAAAAAAAATTAAATATAAAAAAAAATTAAATATAAAAAAAATTAAATATAAAAAAAATTAAATATAAAAAAAATTAAATATAAAAAAAAATTAAATTAAAAAAAAAATTAAATATAAAAAAAAAATTAAATATAAAAAAAAATTAAATATAAAAAAAAATTAAATATAAAAAAAAATTAAATATAAAAAATTATAAAAAGAGTTCAAAAACATCTCAGACAAAAGAATACATTTTTGCAATAATTTTAAATCACATTATCGCATTTTATATATATATATATATATGCACATAAAAAAAAACATTATTTTAGGAAAACAAAATTATAATTTCAGAAAAATACAAATGTTGAGTGCAAAAACATGAAAGAAAAAAGAATAAATAATAAATAAAAATGAATAATTTTAAATCACATAAAATGTCTCAACAAAATCAAATAAATAAAAACATCTTCAAGAAAAGAATTTGTATTTGAAACTCGAAACGAAACATCTGGCAATAATAAAACATTTGTAAAGCCTCAAAAAACAATTCCAATCAACATTCGAGGATTCCAAAAACAACAAAAAATACAATAAATAATGCATAAAAAAAGAATATGAAATATTGGCAAATAGAATGCCATATTGTGCACGTATTACGAGCTATATATATATATATAAGACGTAGATATCGGCTTCGCTGACTTCATAGCGAAAACAAATGTAAATAGTTATACGTTTATATAGAGAAAGAGAGAGAGACTTCCAGTTGGAAGCGCTAACTCGCAGTAGGCGTTAGATAACGATCCAAGCGTAGCTGAGGGCGTCTCAGGTAAACTGGTTGTAATAATGCAAATTGTGTTTGTATCTCGATATAATGATATAATATAACTTGACCTTGTCGTTCATCTCACTCTCATTCTCTCTCTCTCTCTCTCTCCCTCTCAGCAACTGCCATCAAATGCTACCAATGCAAATCCCTGACGGATGTGAATTGCAGCAAGGATAAACTGGATGAAAACTCGAATATACGTCAGGTGGATTGCGACACTGTGGCAAAGCCGAGCACCATGGAGCAGCTGCAGCCAGTGACCAGGTGCAACAAGGTGGTCACCAGCGGTAAGTAAAAGCATTGTCCCACTTCTAGGCACGACACGCCCCCCCTCCCCTGCCTTCCACTATCCATTCATTTGCATTCACAATGAATAGACGACGCACACCTTGAGCAAACATAGAAAAATAAAAAAAAAACTAATTTAATTATTATTAGTGATGTCATTGCGTAGACGCGTCAACTCGATTCGGAGGCCGATTCGACTCGATTAGCATGTTCATGCATAAAAAAATATTCCAAAATCGCTCAAAAACGCAATTCGCTGAGCTAAAAGTTCGTTTACATTTAAGTCATGCGACAAAAATAAAGCTTTGCGTGGGTCTCAAGTCGCAAAAACAAATGGTTCGATACACCAAAAATTCTAATGTAAATAAAACAATTGAATGAAATTCGCAAAAAAAAAAAAAACCGTTAAAATTGTTGAAGCATTGCTAAATATATAATGCAAACTGTGAAAATAATACAAATGCCAAACAAGAGGAAAATAAAGATGTAGAAATGTTCTAGATCGTTGCAGATGAATCAAGTGGGAGGTTAGAACCGGATAGAACATTTTTGTTAATCATATATGAATATAAATATGAATAAAAATTTGATATTTCTATACAATGCACTGTTTTTAAGACATAAATAATATAGTGTTTTAAATACAGTTGTTGCATAAGCTTTTTTAAATGTTTAAAAATGCAGAAAAACAAAATATTTCTATACAAAACTCATTGGTATATAGATTTCCAATAACTTCTATAATTCAAAAATTACTTGATGTATGAATAATTTTATAGACAGAGCTGTTAATTTTTCCATTTGAATGGAAATTCAAAATGAGTTTTACCTTTTGAAACCCCATTTTGCATTTCCATTCAAATGGAAAAATTAACAGCTCTGTTTATAGATAAAGATTAAACAAAGCAAATTGCTTAGTTATAGCTGATATAGTTGAATCAAAAAGGAATTGATATATGAAATATATGTTCATTGATATTATATTTGGATAAACATAAATATATATTTGAACATGACTCCGAACATTAGATCTATTTATTATGATAATACTAATAATAAATGGCAGCCCGGTCCTTCTACCGGCCAAAAATATTATTATGATTACAACAAATTCCTTATATCATTCATTATTATAATGAAATATTAACCATTTTCATCTCGATGATTCAGACAGAAACATGAAGTATTGATTACTGAACATTTTCTTAGAATTCATCATACCTATTTGGTATTTCATAAATTAATAAATTAATATTACTTATAGACTTTGACATATGCTAACAAATTCTATTGTATTTAGGACAATAGGGAACAATTTTTCAAAGATAAACAATTGCTGATAGATATAGTCACAATTGCTTATTTATTTAAGAGATGTCATATATCCGAAGTTTTAGAAGATACCTATCTATATATCCGAACGTTTAGGAGAGACCAATCTCTCCTAATTATAAAAATATTAAATAAGTTCGGATATATGTAGATAAAACGTATTACATTTCATAAATGAATAAGCATTTTTTACCATATCTATCAGCAAATGTTTATCTTTGCAAAATTGTTCCATATTGCCCTTAACATAATATAATTTGTTAGCAAATGACAAACTCTATGAGTTAATATTAGACAAAAACAATGAACCTGTCACACATAGGCATAGGCTAACATTAACTTATTAGTAATATAGTAAATATTATTCACATTACAATTAAATCCACTCTATATTTTTGTATAGATAACAATTATAGTATAGTATTTAATAGAATGAGCTTCTATTAAAGATCTTTAAACACAGGTATTTTGAAATAGGTATTTAGACTTAAAATTAAGTATTCTACAGGAAGAAGCATGGACTATTCAAACATAGGATCAAACAGAATTTAGTATCATCTATCATTTGTATATAAATTCTTAAAGTTCTTCTTAAAATTCTTAATTTAGGCAGAAGAATAGTTTGTATTAAAAGCTCTAGAAAAACTGTTAAAGCAAATAACGAATTCGATAGACGAGTAACGAGTAGGGCTTAAACATAACAGTCGAAACCCGAACAGTAAACATTCGTTGAAATTCTACTCGTTGCCTTTGACAACAGCTGCACTCGCTGAAGTTCTTATTTCACAATACATACATACATACATATGCATTTTATACGTTATTTCCAATGGGAAAGCTGAGACCGGGAACAATGGAGGTTAGATCTACGCAGCGAGTTAGCACACCTGCCTGGTAAACAGAATTATTAGCATGACACACATCAAATAAAATCAACTCAAACTTACCTACTGAAACCAACATCGCAAAACGTCCTGAAAATTCCAAATTCCAAACTCCAAACCCAAAAAACAAAATCTAATTCAAATTTATTTTCTACTTCCAGATCGCGCTGGCGTAATTGTCTCGCGCGACTGTCACTTCGAGGTGGTTGGACAGAAGGAGAACGTCTGCACGGTGACGCACAGCCGCCAGGTGGAGAGCTGTTACACCTGCAAAGGTGATCTGTGCAACGCCTCGTCCGCAGGACGCTTCGTGGCAATGACGTCGGCAGCGCTGCTCGCACTGTTCGCCGTGCAAATGGCGCTGTGAGCTCTGCCGCAGCTCATTAAATATTATTAAATAATAAGACATTGTACAACTTTTCAAATATTTCTTGTCTATTTTTAATGTAAAAATAAAGTGCAAAAATTATTTCAAGTAAACAAAGAAAAAAAACTAACCTTAAAAAGTCTTCGATGCATTTGAAGTTTTGTAGAACGTTGTCTTTAAAGTCGATATCCATCCAATATTCGTTGAAGCCATCCATTTCCAAATATTTTATTTTTATTTAGTTAAAAAAAAATATAGCACACACAAACGAAATTGCAAAACTTTTCACACGAATCACACAGAACGCAAAAAAAAATCAAATTTTTAAATAGGGAAACACTGGCTGCCGCAAATAACGGCGCTTTTTGCGCAGACAAAATTGTTCGCTTACAGATGAAATTGACGCTTTAAAATATACGTATACAAAATATTTTCAACAATTCAACAATAGCAAATGTACTTAACAATCGTATACATATGTTTTTGTACTTTAAAACACACTTTTAAAACGTTTAAACATAAATTAAATAAGCGCAACGCGCACAAACACACGAAGACACGGAAAAGGAAAGAACTCAAAACTCGCCAAGGGCGCCCAACGGCTGTCGTGCACTGCACTCTTCAGTGGCCCACACACGTCACAATGGGTTGCATGAAACGACGAGTATCGATGAGCGAGTGACGAGAGTGACGAGGATTGGTATTAAAAATAAATAATTATAAATAATTAAATATAATAATAAACTGCCATGTTCATAGTGAAAGAAAATGTTGATTGGCATCAAATTGTTTTTGCTAATAAGCTTATGCTAGGTATGTTGTTTGTCATACAATAAACAATTCACAAGTAGTTGTTCTTTTTATCCGATACTAGATTTCGATGCTTTATCAATAAAAGCATTTTATTAATTAAAGAATATAATATAATATAATAAATTATATTATAATATTTAAGTACGACTGCATACGAAATATCAAATTGAAGCAACGGATATAATTTGTTCTTATGTGAACAAAATATTTCATATATCATCAATGAACTAGTTCGCTCGCTTAAGTAACGGAATTTATTAAATATATGAGATTCAGAGCATTGTACTAGATAACTCTTTAGAATTAGACAAACGTTATATTAATAAATAAATAAAATATTTATATGTATTCGGATTTACAAATACGATGAACTAGCTCGCAGTTCAAAAAATTGAGTTTTTAAACAACATTGAAGAAATTGATCAATTAAACTGTGTAAAAGGAACTAATTTGGTGTTTGTATTCATAAAATTGATCGCCGAACTAGAATTTTTTTTTTTTTTTTTTTTAATTTTTAATAGAAAAATTAATTTATATGTGGAAACTCAATTAAAAAATTGTCAACATATTCATTCATCAATTTAAGAAAATACTAGAAAATAAATCTGATTAATAAATTGCAATGAACTAGTTTGAATTTTTTAGAAGAGAAGTCTTTGAACTACATATTGAACTGAGTTTTTTTTTTTTTTTTTTTTTTTTTTTTGAAATTGGTTAAATAATTTAAGAACTAAAAGCGCGGAACTAGTTCATTTTTATATATAGAGAAAAACAAAATATTTTAAGTTTGTAAATTATATATAAAAAATATAATATTTAGTATATACAATATATTGAAAGTTTAGGGAAAATTTTAAAATCAAAATATATGAAATAATATTTAGTCTTAAATGTTTTTTAATCGGTTGTAAAAACTGTGAACTGTGTTTGGTTTTTGTACTTTAAAATTTATTTAGAACTGTGAACTAGTTCATTTTTTAGGCATGTTAGAGATTTATAGAGCAAAATACAAATAAACTCTGGAAACAATTAAAAAAAAAATAAGTTTAATATATATATGATTTACAATGAAAATATTTAAAATCAAATTATATAATATTTAGTTATAAATATTTTTTATACGCTTGTAAAAATGTGACAAACATAGTTTAATTGAACTGTGAACAATAAACTTATTGGTTTTTGTACTTATAAAATTGTTTAGGGGCGACGAACTAGTTCATTTTTAAAGCTTTCTAGAGATTATGGAGCAAAATGTATTTAGTTTGGAAATTATATATAATAAAATATATATAATTTTTTAAAAATTTGTGAAAATATTTAAAATCCAATTATATAATATTCAGATGTGTGAAATTTATTAAGAGCGGCGAACTAGTTCATTTTTTAAGCTTATTAGAGATTTATGCAGCAAAAAACCAATAAACTTAGCTTGAAAATAATTTACAAAAAAATAAAATTTATAATATTATAAAAATTCATTTATAATATTTAAAAAATGTATGAAATTATTTAACATCAAATTATATATTTAGTTTAAAATGTTTTTTTTTTATTCGGTTGTAAAAATGTTCTATTTCGTATTACAATAAAAATTTGTAAACTTTCGTCGCTTAAACTAAACAAGTGTAAAAATCGACGTAAAAAATAAACGAGATTGCGCTTTCTTTCATCTTAGTTGGTACGGAATGTGAATATATATATCGAATACGCATATATATTCGATTGCAATACATATATAGATATATATATATATATATGTGTGTGTGTGTAGATATCTCTATGTGGACGGAAAGGCGTTCCATTTGTTAAGTTTAGTTCGAGTTGAAGGCACATTCAAAAAAATTACACAAACATTATTCGAGTACAGGGTTCATTCGCTAGATGCGACGCCGCCGCTATTGCCGCAGAAAGTGCGCCACAAAGCCGACGGCAAAGGTGCCGACGAGGACGTGGAGCAGGCTGCTCCTTTGCAGACCTGCTCCGTTGCAGCCATCCTTGCTGTTGCAGGTGCAGTACTCCATGAAGATGTTGTAGCTGCCCGTGCGCATCAGGCAGAAGCGCTCGTCGCCCTCGATGCCCGGCTCGCCCATGTAGGCGCAGCTGCGGAAGTAGCGCCACTCCCCGTGCACCTTCTGCCGGATCTTGCGGCACATGGTCGGCCGCACGCCCTTCAGCTGCTCCAGTTCGCTGGCCTGGTGGCAGTCCGTAATCGCCAGCGTGCTGTTGTCGAAGGGATCTCCGCACTTGGGATCGCTGTCGGAACGACATTCCCAGCACTTGATGGCCGCAGCTACGATTGAGACACCACGAGACAAATTTTGTTGAATGTTTGTTTTCATTAATGTATTACACTTGACACTAACCTGTTTGCAGCAGCATGCATAGCACTGCAATGGCTAAGACACATTTCTCCATTGTTTGCATAGTGATTTTGGCTTGAATATAAACTTAATTAACAATTTGTAAGCATCAAATTAAGGAAAACAAAATGCGAACACCGCCCTAAAAATTGTGATGCGTGCATCGATTGTTGTTTAGCTGTTATCGATGATTGTGGCAGTGCTGCCACCTAGGCGCAGTTGGTATTTTGTCTGTTACAACTTGGAATGAATATTTAAAGTTAATTAGAGTTTTGTGCATTAGTTACCAGCTTAGACTTTTTTTTTATTATTTGTATGTGTTATTGCATTAATTATTATATACATTATCTAATCACAATCAATTGTGAGCAGTTATTTGAATACAGCTCTGTTAACTGAGGAGCAGCTCTTAATTTTTAATTGTCCGACCGCCACACTCATGTTGCTGTAATTGAACTATTATGAATAAATACTCATTTAAGTTTAAATTAATTTTGTTGATTCTAAGGCGAAATTTAGCATATTTTGTTACTCTGCACAGTTTCTATATCCATAAATATTTTAACATTTGTTTTAATTTAAATTTGTGCGAACCGGTTAACAGCACCGTTCGCTGTTAAATCACTTTACAGTCCACTGTTAACTTATTGATGCCAGAAATCATATGGTATTTTTTTTCAGTTTTCGGACGGACTCGATTTTTACAAGTTGCAACTTGCGGAGTTGCTTGTGAAAAAAAATAACAAATTTTGTTAGCTACATTCCGCTGCCGCGCGTGCTGTGTGAACGTGTGTGTGAATGATAGCGCTGACTGCATTATTAACCAAATATACGATCGGTATTATGAGCAATTTAAGCAATGGCAATCTGCAGCAGAATCAACCACAACAACAACAACAACAACAACAGCAGCAGCAGCAGCAACAGAATAATGGTGAAGCGGGCGCGGGTGCGCCTGCGGCGCCTCTGCTGCTAGAGCCTGGCGGCCAAATGGCCGCACCTGGTCTGGGCGTCGCCGTAGGCGTGGCACAGCGCCAGCGCCTGCTGCTGCAGCAGCAACAACAACAGAATCCCGCCGCCGAAGGCAGCGGCCTGGAACGCGGCAGCTGCCTGCTGCGCTACGCCAGCCAGAACAGCCTCGACGAGAGCTCGCAGCGGCAGCGTCCAAACGGCAAGGAGCGCGGCACCGTCGGCCAGTACAGCAACGAGCAGCACACGGCGCGCTCCTTCGACGCCATGAACGAGATGCGCAAGTAAGCACGACTGCCAAATACCCTGTAAAGGAGTGCAAGTATAAATGAGTCAGGTTAAAGTGAGAAAAATGTGTAGTTCGTAAATTATAAGTGGCCGCCTAAAGATACCCTGTGAATGTGCAGCAACATACCCTGTAGTGAGTTTTCTTTAGTTTATTGCTATCTTAAGCAAAGCAGCAATTGAATTAATTCAAAGTAAAGTATATAAATGCTCGACTAGCTGATACCCTGTACATGTAGAACAACATGTTCTAGGTTCTAGTTAGGTTTAATTTACTTTTTGGCTAAATGAAGCAAAGCTGATTATTTGTAAAAAGCGAAGTATAAATAAATGCTCGACTAGCTGATACCCTGTTGCTGGCTAAACAGCTTAATGACGATTGCATCAGTGCAATATAAAGTAAACACACAAAAATGCCGCATATAAGCACGTAAAGTGCAATAGAAGTTTAGTATATCGACTAGAAAATACCCTGTAACTAAAAGAAACGCAAATTTTCTTTAGATTTATTTGCATGCAATATGCACCAAAAACGGTTCAAAAAGCTATTACTTTTCACTTTAACTTGAGTAACAACATACATATATGTATTCGACTAATAGTTACCCTACATATATATGTACATATATAGCAAAACATTTTGCTCGAACCAAACTATATTTAGTCATAGTTCCTTTTTGAGTTTTCTTTGTTCATGGTGCTAATTATAATTCATACCCGTTTGACCTATATATAAAGGGTATGGGGATGTAATGAAAATGCAATGAAAATGAACCAATAGTTGGCAAATTAGCAATTAGCTATTGCAGTTGTTTCGGAAGCAAGAGCAAATGGAGGCATGGGCATGACTAGTAAATACCCTGTAGAATATAGTATGGCATATATATACATATAGAATACTCAATAAGATATAGTTCATATGTTTTCATTTTGCCGTGTGTCATAGTCAATATACCCATTTAACACACTTTTTAATGGGCATATATACAATATATGCTATACTTAGCATACTTCAAATCTTCTGAACCGATATTACATATTGCTTCTCATAGTCAATATACCCGCTTGACTCATTTTTAATGGGTATATGCACAAATATGTATTCTGTCCAAGATTTGTTTATTTTGGTCTTGGCAAAAATATGATTTTTATAATGGGCCAAAAAAGTGTCGAGACGCGGTCAACAGTTGCTGTTGCCGATCTCTCGGCCGTCTATTCTCTCTCTCTCTCTCTCTCTCTCTCTCATTCGTCTATCTCCCTCTCTTTCTGCCGCTCGCATAATTGCGCATTACGCTTTATATTTGTCTTCAACTTTAAACAGCGATAAAGTATGAACAAACAGTGCATACTTACACGCACACACACACACATACACACATATATATATATATATATATATATATATATATATATTCACCTCTCGATTTTACGCTATTTATATGTATGTATTTGCCTTTGTCAAGAGGCCATTCCCATTAATATTCGACTTGGCTTTGATTATAATGATGAGTAGTTTATTTTTCTTTTTCATTTCTGTTTTGTTTTGTATTTTATTTTCATTTTTTTGTTTGGTTTTCGCATTAGACAAATATTGCCCTTGAACTTGAAATCGCCCCGGTTTTTCGTTTATTATATTTGTGTGATTTTTTTTTATTTATTTTTCGTTCATTTCCCACTTCCGTATGGCCAGCTGATTAGATGTCGCCTATATGGAAAAGTACCTTAATGGAAATATTTGTATATTTCTTGTTTTGCTGACGGCAAAACTTGTTTTGATTTCTTTTATTTATTTATTTTATTTGGCTTTTGCTGTAAGCCAATGCCCTAAACGAGCTACGCACCGTGGGTCAAAGCTCGTTTTACATTTACATTTTCAATTGTTAAGAATTTTAAAAACTGTTGGAATTGCTAATGTTTTTAATTGTTATACAATTAATTTTAATTTGGAAGTGTATAAAGAAATGTTTGTTTAATAGAGTTAGAGAAAGCAAATTGAAATAATTTTGTTTATAAATTTCTTTTATATTATTTTATATATTTAACATTTTATATTACTTGAATGGGTTATAAATTCTAAAAGAAAAAGAAAAGTATAGATTAATTATTGAATTTTTTTAAAGTCGTTTTTAAAAGAGTTTATTTCTTTTAATTTAAATAAACTAAGCACGTTTTTTAAATAAATTTTATATATATTTAATTTCTATAAAAAAAATTTAATGATATTGAACAAATATTTTAAAAATGCACTAAAAAATTTAATAAATATATATAAATAAATAGTTAAAAATATAATATACATGTATTTCATTTAATAAACAACTCAAATGATACAGAAAAACAATTTTAAAAATGTATAAAAATAAATAAATAAAAAAATACATATTCATAAATATTTAAAAATATAAAATATATATGTTGATAAATAATTAAAAATATATAAAAATATATATTCAAAAATATATAAAATACAAAGATAAAATGTTATACAGAAGTTGATAAATAATTAAAAATATATAAAAATATATATTCGAAAATATATAAAATACAAAGATAAAAAGTTATACAGAAGTTAAAAAATTCAATTCTAAATTTGTTAATGCTGCATAAATTTGTTTAAATATATTTAATATATTTTTGAATATAATTATATATATTATGCTAGTTTTATGTTAATTATTCTCGCACCACTGTGCTAGATTTTATAGAAAGTTTAAACCAACTCACTAAAAACGTACTGACCTTACTCAATAACATGAATATCATCCGATCCACACTTTATTCGCAGACAAAAACAGTTATGTGATGTCATTCTGGTGGCCGACGATGTGGAGATTCATGCACATCGCATGGTGTTGGCCTCGTGCAGTCCCTACTTCTTTGCGATGTTCACCAGCTTCGAGGAGTCGCGCAAGTCGCGCATCACACTGCAGAGCGTGGATGCACGCGCTCTGGAGCTGCTCATCGACTACGTGTACACCTCGAATGTGGAGGTAAATGAGGATAATGTACAGGTGCTGCTGACGGCCGCCAATCTGCTGCAGCTGACGGATGTGCGTGATGCCTGCTGTGATTTTCTACAGACCCAATTGGATGCCAGCAATTGTCTGGGCATTCGCGAATTCGCCGATCTGCATGGCTGCGTGGAGTTGCTCAACTATGCCGAGACATATATTGAACAACATTTCAAGTGAGTGCACAACTGGGCAAGCAATCGGTCAATCAATCAATCAATCAATCAGTTAAATTCACTTTTATGTAATGTGATCTATAATTATTAATTTGCCTGAAACAGACTTCCGAATGAATTATTCATAGAAAACAGAAAAAACTAACAACAGCTCGAGTTACTTTTAGAATTTTTATACACTGTTCACAAGGAGAAGAAGAGTATATTGTATATATTATACTCTGTTCCTAAAGAGAAAAGGAGTATATTGGTTTTGGGTTATGTCCGTCGAATGAATGAATGTAAGCTAGCCACTAAAAAATTTGGAATATATATTCGATATATATACTCATACCATATATATACTATACAAAATATATACTCGTATATACCCTCGTCTGATAAAGCGTCAAGCTTTTCCCGAAAATCGAATAATGAATTTTTCAGTATGTAAGAAATTACATTAGTTGAAGTGCTAGAGATTTGCAATTTCGTATATATACGATCGTTGACAACAACAAATCATACGTCAGATATGACGTATATATCTTCGCCCATTGTGGACGTAGCAAACATCTACAGTTTATATCTCCTGCAGTTTCAGAACTAGAGGCTTCAAGTGGATTCTGAAGCCTCTAGCTCGGAAACTGCAGGATATATATTAACCTTAGATTGAGTTACTGATAACCTCGTCTATCGATGACCAAAACATAATTTGAACACCTCTTTTTGGGCGTGATATATAGTAATATATGTATAAATCTTCCTATACTTATCACATTTTTGGAACGTAAGCATCTAAATTTTACAGTTATTTTACTCTAGACTGCTTCTTAGGCTTTCCCTAAAATGATATGACCACACCCACTGGGGAAACAGAGTATTACGCAGGCGGTTACGTACGACTGCAATGTTCATCTTTGTTTTATACATAAAATTTCTAAATCTCAGCTCTAATCTTTCAACTGAACTACCCTATAAGCTCATTCAGCACTCAATTTAAACCAGTTTAGACTATAATTTGGCACTCTTTATGTCATGATATCATATTATAAACAATCTTGATCTATATCAAGTTGTTAAAGTAAAAGTTTCTTTACCCGAAGTACTCTTAATCTACATAAACCCTAATATCATTAACTCTCACTTTAAGCAGCTTTTATTATTATATATACATATATATCATCACATCTCCAAGTTATGCGATAATTGAGCAAATTTTATGACAAACACACACACACACACACTCACACACACACCCTAACTTGTTTTTCGCTTCTCTTGCAGCGAGGTCATTCAGTTTGACGAGTTTCTGAACCTCACGCACGAGCAGGTCATAAATTTGATTTCCAACGATCGCATCTCGGTGCCAAATGAGGAGCGCGTCTATGAGTGCGTCATTGGCTGGCTGCGCTACGATGTGCCCATGCGGGAGCAATTCACCTCGGCCCTGATGGAGCACGTGCGTCTGCCATTCCTCTCCAAGGAGTTCATCACGCAGCGTGTGTACAAAGAGCTGCTGCTCGAGGGCAACATCGAGTGCAAGAATCTGATTATCGAAGCTCTGACCTATCATCTGCTGCCCACAGAAACGAAATCCGCACGCACTGTGCCCCGCAAGCCCGTGGGCATGCCCAAGATTTTGCTAGTTATCGGTGGGCAAGCGCCAAAGGCTATTCGCTCCGTGGAGTGGTATGATCTGCGCGAGGAGAAATGGTATCAAGCAGCCGAGATGCCGAATCGCCGTTGTCGCAGCGGTCTATCCGTGCTGGGCGACAAGGTCTACGCCGTGGGCGGCTTCAATGGATCGCTGCGCGTGCGCACCGTGGACGTCTATGATCCGGCCACAGATCAGTGGGCCAACTGCAGCAATATGGAGGCGCGTCGCTCGACCCTCGGCGTGGCTGTGCTCAACGGTTGCATCTATGCCGTGGGTGGCTTCGATGGCACCACCGGTCTGTCCAGCGCCGAGATGTACGATCCGAAGACTGAAGTCTGGCGCTTTATTGCCTCCATGTCGACGCGTCGCAGTTCGGTTGGCGTGGGCGTCGTTAATGGTCTGCTCTATGCTGTCGGTGGCTACGATGGTTTCTCTCGCCAGTGTCTGGCCTCCGTGGAGCGCTACAATCCCGATACGGACACGTGGTGTGCGATTGCCGAGATGTGTTCACGCCGCAGCGGCGCCGGCGTTGGAGTACTCAATAATATTCTATATGCTGTGGGCGGCCATGATGGGCCAATGGTACGCAAATCCGTGGAGGCTTACGACTACGAGACAAACACCTGGCGCTCCGTGGCGGATATGTCCTATTGTCGTCGCAATGCTGGCGTTGTGGCACACGATGGACTCCTCTATGTGGTGGGTGGCGATGATGGCACCTCGAACTTGGCCTCCGTTGAGGTCTATTGCCCGGACTCGGACAGCTGGCGTATATTGCCCGCTTTGATGACCATCGGACGCAGCTATGCGGGCGTCTGTATGATAGATAAGCCCTTGTGAATGGAAGAGCAGGGCGCATTGGCAAGGTGAGTGAGCAGGAGATTGCCCAGAGTTGGACAACTTTATATATATTTATATATAGTATTATAATAACCCTATATCATTTTTAGGCAAGCGGCCTCGCTGGCCATAGCGCTGTTGGATGATGAGAATAGCCAGGCTGAGGGCAGCATGGAGGGCGCTGTTGGCGGTGCTGTTTATGGCAATATCATTGCTGCCGCAGCAGCACCACCAACACCGGCACAACAGCAGCAGCAGCAGCCAGCTAATCATCCGCACTATGAGAACATCTATGCGCCAATTGGACAGCCCAGCAACAACAACAATAGCCAACAAGTTGCTGTGGCCAATGCCAATGCCAATGTCAATGCCCCTGCAAATGTTGAGGAAGCAGCTCAGCAGCAACAACAGCAGCCAGCAGCAAGTGAAGCCAATGCCAACAACAACAATCAGCCACAGCAACCAACGCCACAACTGCAACAACAACAACAACAGCAACAACAAGCGCGCATGCTGCCCATGAATAATTATCGCAATGATTTATACGATCGCTCCGCATCCACAGCCGGCGCCTACGATGTCCCCAGAGCAGTGCGCTCCGGCTTGGGCTATCGTCGTAATTTTCGCATTGATATGCAAAATGGTAAGTCTGAACTAAGGCTGAAAGAGTTTCTAGAAGGTCGAAATCATTGATAAGTAAGGTGACAAAAATAGGCTCAAGATTGTTTAGAATTGGCAAGAAATACGGGAAAAGTTAAGGTTAATCAGAGGAGTCATTATATATATAGGTTAACTATAGGATTGGAACATATATAAAAGATATAAACGATTTAAGAAATATAGAATTATCAAAGAATATCTAAATATATCATTTTGTATATTTATTTAGATAACTGTTATAATAGAAAGAATTTGAAAGAAAGAAATATTTGTTTACGTTTCAAATGATTACATATACCTATTTATAGGCATTAAATATATATAAGATTTATCGAATATTTAACAAATATACAAATTTGTATATTTATATAGATATTTGTCATAGTATAAAGAATTTGAGTAGATCTGTTTGTTTACGTCTGTCTCTGTTGGTAAAATGAGAAACAAGTTTATTGAAGAATTCTAATGAAAGCGTATAAAATGCAAATAAATACTTTTGATTATAACAAAGATTTGATATATTATGTCTGTTCGTCTATGTGATGATCATGAGGAAAGAATGTTGAATATTGAATTAATGTAAATTAAATTAGTCAAAGAATGTAAACAATTTTTAACAGAAAAAAACTATATATATACGACTATAAAAGAATTGATTAGCAGAATGATCGCTAACTCATATGAATCCGTCTTATATAGAAAGAGAATAAAGTAATCAGTTGATTTTGATGTGTCTGCTAACAATAATATATGTGTCAAATATCTTTTTAATAGCTGTAAGATAATCACTATGTTAACATATTTAAATATTAGATAGATCATTTTGGAATAGACCGAATTGATACTACAATATACGGCAGCTTTTCTGTCTGTGAGAGTGTTTAAAATATATAATTATCCATTAATCTGTAAAGTGTATAAAATGATAAGTCCGTAAAGTGTAAGAAAATATATATATAGCTGAAATATGATTATATACGTTAGCCATGTTAGATATTATATACTATATATATATAGGCAATATTTTCGTCAACTATTAGGTTTAAAATGTGATATACAGATATTATTATTATAAAAAATGTTAGATCTCTTCATACTCTGTTTCCAAAGGGAAATGAATATTGAATAATGAATATTGGTTATATGCTTCGGTATAGGTCATATAGGTCATAGGTCAGCCTGTTTATCTGTTATATTAATAGGATCTTAGAATATATAAGAGGTAAATGTAGAGCCCATCGGCCTTTTTTCCTAAAAAATTTCAATGGATATGCCCATAACCCATATTTAATCGAAATATTTTTAATTTATATAAAACTATTATAAATATTTCGATTATTATAAATATTTCTATTATAACTATTATAAATATTTCGATTATAATCAAATTAGGGGCAAATATTTATAATATACATAAATCAATTATAAATATTTCGATTATATAATCGAAATATTTATAGTATATATAAAACTATAATAAATATAGATATATAATATGTACATACAAATTATGGACGACTCATATATATATTTATATAATATAACATTCTATCTTATCATGCATCTCTATTAATGTCCTCTCTCTCTAACCCTTTCACAGGCAATCGCTATGGCAGTGGCCTGCGCTGCGCTCCACTGTACTCCAGCAGTCGCTCCAATTGCCAGCGACAGCGCAGCTTCGACGACACTGAATCCACAGATGGCTATAATCTGCCCTACGCTGCTGCGGGCACCATGCGCTACGAGAACATCTACGAGCAGATACGCGACGAGCCGCTCTATCGCACCACAGCTGCAGCGGCAGCAAGCCGCGTGCCGCTCTACACGCGCCTCGATGTGCTGGGCCATGGCATTGGACGCATCGAGCGGCACCTGAGCTCCTCCTGCGGCAACATCGATCACTACAACTTGGGCGGACACTACGCCGTGCTGGGCCACTCGCACTTCGGCACCGTCGGACACATACGTCTCAATGCAAACGGAGCTGCAGCAGCGCCCGCCACTAACACCACCAGCTGCACTGTGCCCAATTGCCAGGGCTATGTGGGTGCTGGTGGAGTTGCTGGTGTTGGTGGTGCTGGTGTTTCGAGTGCCGCTGCTGCTGCTGCCGCCGCTGCCGCTGCAGCCGCCGCAGCAGCGAGCATGGCTGACTACGGCAATGTCAAGGTGCCCGTCAAGAACAGCGCCTCGTCCTTCTTCAGCTGCCTGCACGGCGAGAACTCCCAGAGCATGACCAACATATATAAGACGACGGCTGCTGCCGTTGCCGCTGCGCATCACTGCTCGCCGCTGACCCCGAATGTGTCCATGGAGCGTGCCGCACGCTCCGCATCCGCTGGTCCGGCGACAGCAGTAATCGCAGCTGCAACTGCAGCAGCCGCCGCCGCAGAGGAGCAACAACTGAATGTAGAGGGCGCATGCAGCTCGGCAGCTGCGATGCGACCCACAGGCGCCATACCAAAGGTCAAATCCGCCAGCAAAGCGGCCAAAGAGTCCAGTACAGCTGCAGTCAGCGGCAGTGCTGAGAAGGCAGCAACAGCTGTGCCGCCTAAGAAATCCAGCACAACAACAACAACAGCGGCAGCAGCAACAGCAGCGCGTTCGACCGATGCCGGCAACAATACCTTGAATCGCATCTCCAAGTCCAGTCTTCAGTGGCTGCTGGTCAACAAGTGGCTGCCACTGTGGATTGGCCAGGGACCCGAGTGCAAAGTGAGTCTCTTAATTCTTAATTAATTAATTAAATTTACCTAATCTCTACCACCTCTCCTCCTGCAGCAGGTTATTGACTTCAATTTCATGTTCTCGCGCGACTGCGTCAATTGTGACACCGCCTCGGTCGCCTCGCAAATGTCCAATCCGTACGGCACGCCACGGCTGGGACTCGGCACACTGCCGCAGGACATGATGCGGTATCAGGGCAGCAGCGCCAACATGCGACGCGACGCAACGAATGCTCGACCGCTGCACAGCAATTTGAGCCGGCTGCGTTGCGGCGCCGATAAGCGGCAGAATCGCACGGCGGATGTGAGCAGTGGCTATCGGCATGAGGATCCGTCGTACGAGAACGTGCACGTGCAGTGGCAGAATGGCTTTGAGTTTGGGCGCTCGCGCGAGTATGATGGCAATTATAATCAGCAGCAGCGACCGCTGCTGCAACGCGCACGCTCCGAGAGTCCCACGTTCAGCAATCAGCAGCGACGCATGCAGCGGGCCGCAGCGCAGGCGCAGGCGCAGGCTCAATCCCACAATGCACAGCACTCGGCCAAGCTGGCTGATCCTTTCAAGAACTACGAACTGAATGTGGATAACAATAGCTTTAAGCCCAAGCAGCCGGCGGCGCTGGAGCTGTGCGATGAGCTGGAGGGCGCTGTGGGCGGTGCTGCAGCTGCCGAAGCGGATGCTGAGCAGACGTTGGACAACCTAAATCCGAGTGATAACGAGACTGAAACAACAACTACAACAGCAACATCAGCAACAACAGCAACATCAACAACATCAGCAACAACAACAAATGCCGCAATGTCTAGCAACAACAGCAACAACGCGCAAGATGCAAACGATTAAACAAGATGCAAAAATTAAATTTTTTAGATATATATATATATATAAACAAAAAGTATGGTTTACAGTTGAAAATTAACGATTTTATTTGAATTATTCAATTATTTTGTATTTTTTTTTTTTAAATAATAATTTTCGTTAATCATTTGTCACCACATTTCATATAATTAGATCTCACGAACAAAAAATTTGCAAACAAAACGAAAATCGAAAAAAGATTAAAAAAAAATCAAGTTTAAATATTAAGCAAAGAATGAAAATACGAAAACTACTTTTAGTGTAGAATTTGATACATTGTGATTCGAGCTGCCAAAGCTCGAATATTTTGCATATTTACTAGACTCTTAGATATATATATATATATGTATGAATGTGTCCCTATATGAAGATATATAAAGGATATGCTCCCACACATACTCTCTCCTTTTACTGTCTCATCAAGTAGTTTAAGCCATTTAAGAGTAGTTCCAAAAAACCTTGAAATGAAGAGACGCCACATGCAATACAAAAGCGCCATATCATTCTAAAATTATTATATATATGAATATGTAGAAACTTAGTTATATAAAGCATATATATTACATATATACATTATATATATTATATATAGAATTAGAAGCCGTAAGCATTTTATATTTAATTTTGAAATGTTCCCAAAAACAAAAAAAATCGAAAATTGTTGTGTTATTTTTTTGATGGCACGACAAATGAGTCCACTGCCCATCCAACCACGCCCACAACCCTTCCAACTCAAATACGAATATGAATTATAAGAAAAATGTTACTTTGGGTCCGCCTCGCCACACATTTGTTAATCGCACGCGTTTCGTTTACGTTAAGAGCACAAAATAGGAGAGTAAAGGAAATACCATTAATCTTTTAGGTCAATTAGTATAACAGGTATTATTTACATGCTTATATACACATATACAACAACAACAAAATATATACACAAAGGAAACCCATAAAAACTAGAATCATATACAATAATACAGATATATAGATCCTAAGCATACTTACATGTATTGCGTTTAACTAATTCATAATAAAAATAAATATTATAAAATGTATAAAACTTGTTTATATTGAAAAAGAAATTTAGGTTTTTTTTTTTTGGTTTTGCTTTTGTGTTTTTATGGTTTTATTTTTATGTTAACAAACTATTATAAAATTGCATGTTTTTCATTCTCATTGCTTCTTGCTGTTGTTTCATATACACAGATACAGATATAATAATAATTATTATTATAAACTAAAAAATACAATATCTGTCATATAGATATACATATATATAATTTTATTTATATATATATATTCGATATTTGTTCACAACTATTGCGCTTGGCTACGACAAATTGGAATTTAATTTTTTATGTTTTTATTTTTTTTTTCGCTACATTTCCGATAATGTTTAAATTGTTTTTTTTTTTTTAGCCGATATGTTTTCGCTACGTTCACTCTTAAAAAAAGCACAAAACACCCAAAGAGCGTCTAATTGCACAAATATATATTTATATATATGTATTTTAATATACGTATATATGGAGCTGTTTTTAGTATTTGTTTTTTTTTTATTTTTATTTTTAATATTTTTGTTTAAATTCCGTTTCTAAGTTTTCGTATTTTGTTTAGTTTCTTGCAATTTGTCGCTACGTAGTTCTACAAGCTTCATTGGAATTGCTGATAAGTTCGCTAGGATTATGTATATATATGTGTATATATATATAGTTGCTGCCATTCTTGTCTCTTTTATGATTTATTTCTGTTGTAGTATACTTCGTTTCACCGCCTCGTTTTCAATGCTAAACTTAAAATTTACACACACAAAACTAAAAACTAACTAGACACAAAAAAATACGTTACAAAAAATTAGCTGAGAACTATACAAAAACGCTTGCAGTGCGTCGAGACACCCACATAAATATATATATATATGTATGCTATAGCAAAAAAATCCCACTCAGATCAAATTATATAAATATATATATATATATCAGAACGCACTCAATCCAAATCGAATTCAATCTATTTGGGCAATTCGTAGATTTGGACGGGCAACGCTTTTGGCGTTATTATCTCATCCTCAAAGTCTTCGTCGTCGCCATGGATGGCATAGTCCCCGCCATTGTGCTCGCTCTCGAACTCGTTGGGCACAATCTCCACATCGCTGGGACGCATGGTGCTGCGTGATCCTCCGCCAGCCTCGCCGCCGTTTCGATCCGATCTCGTTTTGGTCGATTTGGTAATATGATCGCGCAGCATATGCGAATAGAGTATGTCGTCTATGTAGTACATGGTGCCCAGATTGTAGACAAACACCTCGCTCTCCGTGATCTGTGCATTGTTCACGCTCGTATAATTACTGCCCGGATTGCGCGTGATCTTCACGTGACCCCCTCCAATCGTTTCGAACACCTCATTATCCCTCAAATCCCGATTGTACAGACGTCCGCGCACAAAGTGATTCAGCAACATTTTAATGCCGCGCTGCGAGGCCTGTAAAGTAGATATTAGTATTATTGTTCGGTATGTATATTTATTGGATTAATTTCACTTGCCATAACATCATCGGAGAGTCTGTCGAATCCTATTTTCTCGAAAGCCTTGTCTTCAGGCACAAAGAACGTATAATTGGCGCCAGAGATATGGGGCGCAATTTCCGCATTGTTCAGATATCTAAGTATAGAAATGAGAAAATTTAGTATACAATATAAAATAAAGAATTGAAATTGAAACTATTTATTTTATATTTTTTTTTTATCTATTTAACTTAAAGATCGCTTTATCTGAAGAAAAAAATCAGAATTCGGTTTACAGTTTGGTAAATATCATTCAAAAAATTTCTTTTTTATTTATGAGTACTTCGCTGATCACCTATAATCGATGTATTGTAGATATAATATATTTTGAATACATTCAGAGTATATTTTCCTAATTTATTCTTATATTAACCAGAATCAGCACAAAATAATGTCCCTTTCCTAAATCGATAAAATTTGGTCACAATAAATCGATAAATATCGATAACATAATATTTAATTTTAGTTTAAGCTGTTGAGTGTTCCATTTACATTCTTAAGCATTATATAGTTTCGTCCCTTTTCGCCAATTATCGATATCGATATATTATTAATTAAACTTGAAGGCGATGCCTTATAGATTCACTATTGCATATTTTCCTAGTTTCGTAAATTTGTTATAAAAATCTGTATATCGATAAATATCGATATGCATTATATCTTTTAATTCAAATGATTTTCAAAAAATTTTATTTCACTCCTCATTTTAAAGCAAATAATGCTTCTAGCGCTCTTAAGGCCTTCATTATATTCTCTGCACACTTCCTTACGGTCTCTTTGCCCAGCTCACCTTTAACTGATTTGAGTTGTAATTGGTATTCATGTTTACCTTGTAATTTGCGTAAATCTCGAATCACGTTCCAAGGCCAGAAACGAGTGCGATAGAAATTGTGCGCCGAACCACGGGAATGCCAGCAGCGGCGGTGTCTCCTTATCCTTGTGCATCTGTGGCAAGTTTATTAAGCTTTAGCTCATATATCAAACGTAGGTGTGGGAGTACGTCTCTCTCTGTCTCTCTGTGTATGTGTGCGTGTGCGTGTGCCTTTGGCTTACCTGATGCAATTTGGAAACCACAGCCTCGGAGACAAATAACACCTCGGATATAATGAACACCTGATTGCCATTGGATAGCGTATAATCGGACATAATGCTCACATTATTCACAGTGGGCGTGGCTGCGTAGAGGTCATAGGTTAGTCGCAATGCAAATTCACATCGAAAAATTCAGTTAGTGAGCGAAAAATAATTGAAATTCAAGCACTCACGCTGGCCATGGAAGACAACATTCTCGCCGCCCATAGTATGGACGACCATTTGGTCCATGTTCTTGACGTCGGAGAGGCGCAGAGGGCGCTGCATGGGCAGGAAATGATTACGCAATACGCTCTCTGTGAACTCGGGCACGCTGAACGGATAGAAACCCCAATCGATGGGATGCCAGCGCTGAAAGGCATTGTCCGATGGTATAAGCACCGTATAGGCATTATCGTCCATAATGCGTGTCAGATTGGATTTCGATAGAAAGTGCTGGAACACTTTTGTGCCCGTTTTCATGTTGGCCAGAAATGACATCAATGGACTCGCCTTTGATTCCTTAATAATGGGCTCCACTTTGGCATGTGCATTCGTAATGTTTGGCTGCTCCAGCGGCTGTGGGTCATTGTAGCGGCTGCAATAGAGTGGAGCACGTGGTGGCATGTTAGCAACTGAACACAAAAGTTGGGGCCACAAAAACTTTTCTTTTCTTTTTTTTTTGCCTGCTGCCTGATAAATTTCGCATGAGTGCACTTTTTGACCGCAAACAAACTGGCATTAGGAGCTGCACTCAGCGAAAACTCGAAAACTTTTTAATTGGAAGTTTTTTGAGGTTTAATTTTTGCAAAAAATCAAATATATTTTGACAATTATGTATTTTAATTGAAGAAAATATGAATAAATTTTAGGGAAATAAGATTTATATTTAAAAATAAAAAATATTTGTTAATGTAAAATGTTATTTATAGTAATAAATATTAAATATTTGTTAATGAAAAATTAAAAAAAATGTATAAAATAATTTAGTTTTATATTAACAAATAAAAAATATTTGGTAATATAAAATTTAATTTCTATAAAATATTTTCATATGTTATTCATTTTTTATTAAATTAAAAAATTATTTATGAATAAAATATAAATATAATAAAAAAAAAAAAACCATAAAATAATTAAAAATATAAAAAATAAAAGATTTTTATAAATTCACAAATATTTTAAAAATAATTTTAATAAAAATTAAACACTTCAAAAAATTAAAAATATTTTTAAAATTTTAATAATAAGTTTATGACGACATTTCATAATATGTTTTTTTTTTTTATATATTTTTAATTTGTTAAATATGGAAATTATAAATATTATATATAAATATATAATATATAAATTTTGTAAAAAATCTCTCATTTAAATTTATTATTTTATTTTAATTTAAATGTGAAATTATTTAGTAAATGAAAATTCATCCATAAGTTAGAAATTAAAAAAAAAATAAATATTTGAAAAGGATTGTTTCAAGAATTTTGATCTTATATAATCTTTTTCAAATATAGTATTTCATTCTAAAAGTTTAAAAACTGTTTTTTAATACCAATTTGTTTAATTAATTAACTAAAATTAAATGAATTATTTTTCCAATTTGTTATATATTGTAAATAAATGTTGTAGCTCAAAGTATAAAATAACAATATGTTTTTTTACTTTCAAACTATCTACACATTTCGCTCAGTGCACGAACATGCTGATTGCACAGACTTGGGCCGGTTTACTCACTTATTCGTTTCCTGTATGTTGCGCTTGGAATAGGGCGATTTCCTATCACCCAAATAGCCATCAATTCCAATGGCCATCAATTGCTCATTGATACGCAGCTTGTAGAGTATTTGCTGTCCATTGAGTAGCCAAACATTGTTGTGGGACTTTTCCAATTTGCGAAAAACGATTTTATGTCCATTGCCATTACCATATGACTCCTCCTCCTCCCTGCCACTGGTGAGCGTATTATAGCTATCAAAGATTTTCCCCGGCACCAAATGTTCCAACATGAATTCCTTCAAACGCGGCTTCTCAATGCTGCGTACATCGATTTTGGGTATTATCAATGTGAAAGGTGTGTCTGAAATGAGAGAGATGGGCATTAGAGATGGCAGGGAAAGAGTATACAGAACTTGTAAATATTTTAGTCTGTATATGATGTTTATATGTGTGTAGAAGAACTATTGTCTGTACACATACATATGTAGTTAGATGCCAGCACGTGCGATTTTTATAGCACTGCTTCTGGGCTACCTCAGCTTACACTTATCATTATGCAAGACGTAGGTTCGTGAGCTTAGCATAAATTGGTAATTGTTCAGGAATGTTTTAATTATATATTGTAGTTCTATGAACTTTAAGAATTGTCTATTTTGATTTATGATTAATATGATGGGGAATTCCTCAGATATGAATATACAATTAAATTTTGTAATCTGATTTGATTAATTATTGGTATACGAATTTTGTAGCTACAGAAATATAGGAAAAAATAATTTAACAAAATTGTTAAATATATTATTTATTTTAAAAAATTATAACATTTAATTTAAAAAAAAAATGTTTTTAATTAAATTTAATTTTTATAAATTATTTTTATACAACATTTTTTACCTAAAAAAAATAATAATAATAAATTTAGTAGAGTATCCAAATTACTTTAAGAAAAAATTATATTTATTTTGTATAAATATTGTTTAAAACATTTTTAACAATTTCCTCCTACAGAATATATATAAAAAATTATTAAATAATTTAAATAAATATAAATGTATGACTTATTAAAAAAAACTATTTATATAAATAAATAAATATTTTGTATTTATTTATTTTTAATTGTAAAAAAAATTCAATGTAATATTCACAAGTCATTTTTATGACAACTACACAAAAAATAAAAAAATATTTAAAAAAAATTAGATGAAATTTATTTTTTTTTTTATAAAAATTATTTTATAATTCAATTTAACATTATTAAACTATTTTTTAGAAAAATTTTTCTTATAGAAAAATACAACAAATTTAAAAATGATTGGTATATACATTGTATATTACTTATTTAAAAAGAATATTATAAATATTTTTTATTTTATTTATTTTTTTATAAAAATTATTTAAAAAATCAAGTGAATATTCTTATTCTTCAATTAGTGGCTCTGTTGCTTTATATATTCATAGTGTTGCTGCCAGGCAGTTTTCGAGCTAACCATAAGGGTATTGGTAAACATGGCCCAGATCCAGCCATACATCAAGACATCCAGGATGTGACTACGCTTTAGATTGAGTACATCGAATGTGGAGTCATTCCACACGCAACACAAGACTAGCTTGTACAGACAGAAGATTTGTAGCTACAAGAGAGAAATATATAGAGAAATCGATAAATCGATTAATCGATTCATATAAACTCATGGAAAACGCACCTGCTGCTGTTTGCTGCCATTGTTTTTGAACCTAAGCAATTCGTGGCCAAACTGTTGCTCCGCTGACTTGATGAATACGCACTGGTAGACAAAGCACATGGGATAGAACAGAGCAATGCATAGGTTGTAGAACAGGAAACACAGCCTATGATGGTCGTAAAGCAACAAATGCAAGCTCATCATGCAGTGGTTGAGCTGCAGGCACAGGGCGACCCACACAAAGGGACGCAGCAGCATCTCGAAATGATGCCTCAAATGGATGAGTGCCACATAGTGTTGCACCTGTTCCCTGGTAACGATCTTGATGCCATGTTTTTGCTGCTGCATCAGCTGCAACTCCTTCTCATAGTACGAATGCAAGAGCAGCAGGCCCAGGTGAGCCAAGAGACCCAAGAGAAAGGGCTGCAGGGCCACAAACAGCGCAGCCGACCAGCTCAGATAGATATCGATGGGCGAGCCAGCGTTGACAAAGGGTATATGACTGAAGGTATTTTGTTGTAACACAATGCCCGCGACCATAAATGATTCAAAAACATAGATCCCAAAGAGCCACCAGTTGATGCGTGGTTCGCAGCCATAGCGTCGACAAAATCTTTTATATATAGCAGCAAAATCATTTAGGACTCGATCAGTGCATTTCAGACGATATTTGTAGATATGCGACATCAGCAGCGTTGCAATAACATTCTGATATTTGGAAAGCAATGCACTCAGGAAGTAAATCACAACCAAAGCCTTGTCACCGTCTTCCCCGTTGCCCGATATGAGTATTAGCAAGCGCAGCAGAAACCATTGCACATAGAGAAATCCGGATAGGAATATCCACGGGCGCAGCCAGAGGCAGTGCATCACGGTGATCAGACGCTGCAGCCATTTGCGCCGCTGGAACGTGCAACTGTGCGGCATAAACCTGTAGATGTTGCAGCCGAATATCGTACTCAATAACGCGAGCACGCGCAATGCAACCGTCAGGGCGGACATCGCTCAACTGAGTCCTGTCGTCGCCTGTTTCGAGTGCGAGGCCACGTGCTGACAGTGACAAATGGCCGCCTGGGCTGAAATGATGATGGCTTAATGTTCAGCTCATTTCTTTAATAGACCAGACATCGAAAAGTGTGGCCAGCACGAGTTCGCAAAAAAAATACCATGATAAATTGTAGTCAAGAGATGGGAAAAAACAGTGGATGGCAATTTGCTGTCACTTCGTACTTTAAATACTCTTTCATATACTTATGCTGAGTCATAAAATATTGCTGTGTGAAAAGCTCGGAATATGAAGAATTATATAATTTGAATATGTTGTGAACCAGAAACTGGAAAAGGAGACGATAGCTTTAACACGCCGAATTTTGCACACCCTTACAGAAGATACACGGCCATAAAATATAATTGTAGTAATGAAACAATAGGAAATAGAATATAGGAATTAAAATATATGTATATATATGTATATATATGTATAAGAATCAAATGTCATATTTATTTTACCCGAAATACTCTTATAACATAAGTTATAGTTGTTCACTTTTGTAACGATGATTAACTATTTTATATGAACATAGCTTATATGAAACTTTCTCAAAATTCTCGGACAAATTTTGACAATATTAATAAAAGTTTGAATTTTATAAGTTTCTATGTTTCTATATGAAGCGTGATAAGATTGCTATTCAAAGTTATTCTCTTTTTATTTGTGTTTATTTATCTAAATTTATTTAAAAAGACCTATTAAATTTACTAAATTTATTTCATTTCATCAAGAAACTATAAAACCACTGTTTTTATTAACAATATTTTGAACAATTGATATATTTTTAAATGTGAGATCCTCTCTGAGTATGTCGATAATGTTGCCTTATTCATATGCATATACATTACATATATGATATTGATCTTGAAATTATATCAAATTAATGGTTTTGTGGGCATCGCATTGCATGTCTTTTGTAATTTCTACATACGCTATATGCTTTATATAAGCTGCTCTGTCGCAATGCTACTAGAGTCAGCTTAATTTTCATTTCGTTTTTCAGTACATAATTAGATACTTTAAAAGAATTATTGGTAATGAAAAAATATAGCTGATTCATAAACTTTTGGCAAATTGAGGTTCAACAGAAGTTCGACGCCTTTTTTTCACAGCTAAAGTTTCAATTTACTGAGATTTTATATTTAACTGGAAGAGGTTAAAAAGGCATGAGAAAAGTTGTAAGGAGTTAGAATAAAGACTACTCTAAGCTTCTTCAAGCTATTTTAACCTCAGGGCTTGGCAGATTTTTCTTATCGATATAAGCCATTGTATATATACGATTCTATTTGACAAAACCAATAACAGTTTACAGTGCCTGACTTTGTCATCAAACCAAGTTAATTGTTTATTTCCCAGACTTATTTACTCATATGTAAGTCTATCTATGTATCTATGTATGGTATGATATATATGACAGTACGTCACTCACCTGTCTTTGTCTTGTAGCCGTAGAGTTCCAAAACAGGAAAGCCATCGTTGATAAACCGGTAAATGTGCTGCCACTTGTCATCTTCCTGTTGGGACTGCAGCCCGGCCAAATCGGGCAGCACTTTGCTCTCAATCAGCTTGGCATTCTTCAAACTGCCATCAATTTGCCGCTCTGCGATGCTGCTGGCTGTTGTGTCACTGCCAGTCGCTGCCGTTGCCGTTGCAGCTGCTGTTGCTGTTGCCGTTGCAGTCGCCGTCGCAGTTAGCTGCAGCAGCAATAAAAATGTTGCTGCCGGCACTTGCAACATTTTGGGTGACATTCAAGTTTTGTAAGTTTTTTTGTTGTTTGTTTTTTTGTTTTTCTTTCGGGAAAAATGTTTTTAATTGTTAGCACTTTTCGAGAGATTTCCGCTTTATAAATATTTTTTTAATTCCTTTTTTTTTTTATTTTGCTTGTCTTGCACTTGTTTTTATTTTGTTGTTCTTTTCGGTTGCTGTTTGCTTTGAGTTTCGTTTTATGGTACCACGATTTTATTCATTTTCGCTTGCAAGTTTTTTGCGCAGACACTTTACATAATTGCCAAGAGCTATGCAGAAGGAAGAAGTACATGATTCTTTAAGTATTTTTTTTATATACATATATTTTTTGTTGTTCTCTCAGCCCAAAACACTTTTGATTAGTTTTCAAAAGTTGTGATTGCGACTCATTAAAATGCGAGGCACTGGCTCTGATACTCGAGTGTTTTGTATGCAAAACACAATCTTTTTAGCTAGACGATATGAACAGAATAGTTTGTGCCGATCGATTCGATGTGCAGTGATATATATACAAGTGTATATGTATGTGTATGTGTATGTATCTCTGCAGTTGCCAGTTAAATGTGACACAGTTACATTGCAGTTTTGACCAAATTGGGTAGTTGGCTGACTGGAGGAAAACTGCCAAAAAAAAAAAAAATAAAGAAACCTGTCTTTGAAAACGATTTCGTGACAGTTTTTCCAGCCACAAAAGTCTCCCGTAATTTGTGTGTTTTTGCTAGAAAATTTGCAAAGCTTTCGGTTTAGTTTATTTTTCTTATTTTTTGCGTATGCTGACAGCCAAATGGGATAAACAACCATATAATGTGCGACAATTTGTTTATTTGCTGACCTTTGTGCTTAAATCTGATCGCATACAAGGCTGACTGACAGTCAGCTACACAAGTTACGGATACATCTACAGCGACATCTACACGATAGCTAAATGTGAAGAAAGTAAATTAATTTCAATTGAAGTTGACAAACTAAATGACAAACTACGGCGTAAATAAAACCAAACTGTGACACAAGCACTTGGGCGGCAAACATAGCGCATTTACAGAGCTCATGGAAATATGCAAAGCGAATGAATATATATAAAGGGAAATTTATCTATATATTCTTTATCACTTTTCATAATATCTAATAATACACTAAACAATTTTCTTTTTTTTATATTTTTATATATATATACTTTATTATTTCTTGCTACTTCACAGATTTTTCACCTTTGACGTCCATTTGGCGAACCGAACCGAACCAATTCCCGTTTCGTACTGCATGTCTGGGCGCGTTAAACGTTCAACCGGGAGCCCAAAACGGGCTTAGCGCAGACCCAATTGGAAATGGGATGACACACACAGTGATGAAACCTGTTTGTCTGGCAATGCCATTTAAAGCGCATAAATGTATCTGATGCACTAAATTTGTAGTTTATATGTGTTTTGTATTTATATAATTTTTTATGTGAGTGCAGTTAATTTGTGTTCTTTCTTGGTAAATATATATGAGCATTTGATTACGGAATAAAAATAAAGAATTAATTTTTATGTGTAATTTTATAAATATTTTTTTAGCTGCTACAAAGCTTTTCTTTTTTTTATATCTTATGATAATATATAATATTATTAGTAATAACAAAAATAGTAATAAAAATAATAATAATAATAAAAAAGGGCATTTCTTAGTATATGAACAACCAAAAAAATTGTAAATCTATTTGTAAAATTGTTGCATAATAGTTTTTTTTTTACGTTTTTTAATCAAGTATCAAAATTATATATAATTTTTTATAATTTTTCGAAAAAAAGAAGAGACAAAAAATATTTTGAAAGATTTTATATATTAATTTTGGAGCATTTTTAACCAAAAAAAAAAAAAAAAAAAATATATATATATATATATATATATATATTTTATTAAACATAAGTGGTTTTCCAATATATTCAGATTTTTGTATTAAAAAAATTGTTTCTTTTTTTTTTCAATACATTCAGTTTATCTTTTATCCTAAACTAAAATTAAACGGATTTCTAGTAAAATAAATAAAATAAGTACTCTAATAAAATTTACATAAAAAAAAAAAAAATTAAATACAAAATTAAATATCATTTTTAAAATCTTATTAAAATATTTTTAAATATTTTCGTGAAAATATTTTATAACTCCTAATTTCATATTCCAATTTAAGCTTAATTTATTAAATTTGTAACAAATTCTAGACTCAGAACGAAATTTAATATCATAATCTCTCAGTGTATGCGCACATTTTCCACCGGGCACTTATCACTTATCACAAACGCTCATTATTCATGATTATGCTTTGGTTTTTATGTGCAAAATTGTGCAACTGACGTCGCGTCTCGTCGCTGTCCCTCAGTAGCGTGCCATGCTAGCCCCCTGTCTCCCTCTCTCTCGCTGTCCATCTATCTCTCTTTCTCTCTTTTTCGCCCTGTGTCTGTCAATTGCTGTGATTATTGTTGTTGTTGGTAAACGGGCAGTGGAATCGACGCCGGTGTCCGGCAGTGGGCTGCATTACAAAAGCAGAAGTACTCAGAGAACTCAAACTCGAACTCGTAGATCTCTCGAATTACCATTTTCGGCTTCTTCACTGAATGCCCGACTAACAACTGCCTTATAATGAAAGTCTCGTGCAATGCTATTTATTATTCTCACATTTCTTCTCTCTTTCTCTCTCTCTCTCGTTTCGTTTTGATCATTGCTGGGCATAGAACTGAGAGCTGACTTTAATTGATATTATTGTCAGGCGGATATTTTATTTTTAGTTTACTTTCAATGGGCATGAACTGCATTTCATATGCACAGTGGGCGTTGATAACTATCTTGATAACGATATAAACGTTTTATTGGAAAATATTTACATACATATGGATATTCTAAGATTGTAAAAATCGTGCAAGAGCTATAAATAGAAGCTGGGTAAACTGAAATTATAGAATTGTATAAGTTCAATAGATTATATAAAATAAATAAAAAAAATCGCTATTCTTTTTTCTTTTTAGAGTATATATGAAGTATATAATTAAAGTATAATGAAGCTCAGTTCAGATTGCAAGTATAAACATGTATGTACAAAAAAAAAAAAAAAAAAAAAAAAAAAAAAATTAAATAAATAAAATAACTAAAGAATATAAAAAAAATAAAAATAAAAAATTAAATTAAACTTTAAATTTCAATTCACAATTTTTGTTTAAGTAACATAAAAATATCAGAAAATTTTGACGATTTTTAAATATAAACTTACGATGTCTACTAAAAAGTGGAAAAATCTTAAGATAAAATGTTTTTCTAAATTGTGGATCATAGCTCTTTTATATAATATAAATATTTTCGAATGAATTTGATATTCTGAAGTTGATAATTTAAAGTATTGAAAACATCTTCAATAAAGAAAAAATATATATAAATAATATAAATTTAATTTTTCATATGAATATCATAAGTCAAGGGCTCAAATAGCCTAAAAAACTCATAAACTATATTTATATGTGCCTTGGTTCTTGGTTCGATTCGGCTTGAAATTCAGTTGAGGAAAAAGTAGATATATTATGTATATTTTTTAAATTATTTTAATTATTGTAGAAAATCAAAGTTTAATCAGATAAAAATGTCAGTCGAGGCAACTTTTAATTTGAACCCGGATCCTCGTGACTGATTCATTTTGAGCATCAATTAATTGACATCAATTTATTAATATTTATGAGTAACGTTTCTTACCAAATATACCAATTATATATAAATATATATATATACAGACCCACTTGGAAAATCCTCCTTATACATTTCTTACTCTATTTCTATTAGCTATATTTCTACGATCATTGCTTGCTTAACCTTTTTGTTGATTCTGAGCTGAACTTTAAATTATAGCATGCACATACTATAAAAACCATTAAACATTCATAACTGCATTCATTACCTAATGAAAAAAAAAAAAAAAACGGTAAGCCTGTAAGCTGCAGCAAATTGTTGTTAATTGTCTAACAACATTTGCGCGAGCATAAGCTGCGAGTATTTAATTATAATTACTTTCGCGCGGAAAGTTAGCGGTATTTGTTCAACTTTCGTTTAGCACGTTATGTGTGTGCATGTGAGTGTGTGTGTGTGTTCATGTGTGCTTGCATATGTGTGTGTGTGTGTGTGTGCTGCACGTATGATTAAAAATTCTTGTGAAACAATTTTCATGAGTTGAACGCTGCAAATGCCGGTAAATCAAGGAGAGCACGTACTTACACACACACACACACACACTTGCACTCACATACACTCTCGCACACACATGTGATATTAATGGGTGTAGGAAGGGAGCAGCGAGCACAGCATTTGCCGTGCTGCAAACGGGCACAAAAAACTGCTCAACTGAGCAGAGCATTGTCATATCTTCAATTTGTGTATACGAAAATGGGCAAAACTATATACTACTACTCTTACTACTATTACTATTACTCATGTTGCTACTCTTACTATTACTACTACTACTACTACTACTACTACTATAGCTAGAGGGCCGCTACTACAAGCAACAAGAACAACAACAACAACAAAAAGAAGAGCAGCAGCCGCAGCGGCTTTACTGCTGCTGCGTTTGTGTATCCAGAGTGCAAACCAATTGAAATTAATTTGCATAATATACTCTATACGACAGTTAGCTGGGAGATTCAGCAATAGAATTATGAGGCAGGCCCAACTGCATTTTCTATATAGCGCTGATTCTGTTTAATTCACAGTTTATTGCACTTGGCTTTTCTTGCACAATTTTCTCTCGCATTCACATTTCCCTGCCAAATACACACACATACAAACATACACTCACTCACACACACACACACTCACAGAGAGAACATATATTCAAATGTAATTCATTCAAGTTTTTAGTTGTTGTTCATGCGCATTTGTTGCACCTACGCTTAATTGGATTAATTGTGTTGCACATAATTTATAAATACATTTTTTTTACGTTTATTTTTTTGTTTTTGACTTGATTTTTACCACGCAGAGCCTCGCGCGCCTCCGTCAACAAAATGATTGCGTCTGTTGTGCCGGAAAATTTACGACTTATTGAGAAGCTTTAAGCGTTGCTAGACGCAGTCGTCGACGTTGTCATCAACGGGACTCCTTGACCAGGGTTGCCAGGCGGCCAAAAGTACATTAGATTTGTTTGCAAATAATGTTTATGAATATTAAATAAATTTATATTTATGTATTTAGCTTGATTCCAAACGGAAATTGTCTAATTCAACTGTTTTCTTTTATTAAATTCGTATTTAATTTCAGCTATAAAATAAGCTTTAAGCTTATAACGCCGTTAGTCTGGACACATGGAATGTAGTTAGGTTTGAGTTGACGGCCATTTTATTTCAACTAAAGCTTAGTTTTAGCCTAGACAACAACCATCCATGCTGCCAGCAGCGAATATAAATTCAAATATTGCTCATACGCACCGTTGAATATGTAGAATAAATGGAACATAGGTTTGATAACTAAACAAAAATAAATTATTAAAAAAAAGCCTCATTCAAAAAGTAATAATGAGATAAATAAAATTATTCGTAAATAATAAATTATATTCAATTATAAGAATAGAATTAATTGAAACAAAAAATAATTAAATTATGTGATATGTTAAAAAATACTAAAAATATAATGTATTATAATAATTATAATATATCAAATTTATTAAAACAAATTTTTAAATATTATTTATTTTAATTATAATAATTTATAAACAAAAAATATATATATACAAAAAATGAAACAAGAAAAAAATAATAAAATATTTTAAATAAAAATGTATACAATAATATAGAAAATAAAAAGATTTAATGAAAAATATTTTTTAAAAATAAATTAAAAATTAAAAATTAAATTTATTAAAACTACAATAATTTAATTAAAAAATATATAAATTAAACAAGAGCGAACAAAAAACATTAAAAAATAAAAATGTATACAATAATATAGAGAGTAAAAAATATTTATTGAAAAAATTTTTTTTTTTATTTTAAGAAATATTTGTAATTAAAAATAAATATATACAACGAGATAAGATATTTTCTTATTTAAAATATAAAGCAATTTTTTTTATCATTTATTATTTAAGTTTAATATGAAATGAAAGCAATGAATAATATGTACATGGTATAAATAATCTTTATTATATTTTGTATGACTCTAATGCAATATTTATTAATACAAAATAACTTAAAAAATACTAAATACAACAACAACAAAAAATAGTTATAAAAATAAATAAATGAAACAAATAAATTCTTAAAAAATAAAAATTTATAAATTCACATAAATGCAACCAAGCTTGAATCATAATTTAATCAACCTATAAATGTATATAAATATTCCATGCATACTTAATACAATAAAACACCTTCTTATCGTACGTGCGCAATTACAAAAAAAATTGATCAAGTATGCGCCGCCGTGGAAGGAACAGTCCAACATAATTAACACATTAATATTGTGATTTATATACATATGTATTTGTGATAAATTCATAAATACATAATATGCCGGCATCATTGGCAAGCGACACGTGACAATATAAAACAAACGAACTCAATTTATATGCACTTCGCAAACATTAACACAATAAATAAACAATAATATGCCACGTGGCAGGCAGCGCAATGCAACACACACTATTTGATGTCAAATTAATTGTTATGCCATTAAATGCAGCAACAATAAAGTAATAAAGCCATCGAACTGTAAGTAATGAAATCAATGACAATTGTGGCGAAATATTGTCTATAAAAAAATCTTTAATAAATGTTGAATGAACTATGATAATTTCAAAATTTATTTACTAGAAATGAGCTTTGCTCAGATCAATGCTAGACATTTCTATCTCCTCTTTTTTTTCGAATAAAAATCTCAATAGTTATCTCCGGCGTGGCTTAAAGGCTTTGACCACTGCCACAGAGATACGCAGCTTGAATCTAAATAAATATAGTCCAGACTACTTCATAGTGGCCCATTGAAATGCCTGGCAATCAACAGTGTGCAGGACAACACTCGACCTCTTGCAAATTGCTATGGAATCAAAAAAAAAAAAAAAAAGAAATAGAAAAAAAAACCATAGAGAAGAGAAATAACGAAAAATAGTTAAATGACATGAAAGGCCAATGGCCAAACAAAAGTGCAACGAGGTCGGCGCACACAGAAAACTTTGCGGTTAGAGCTAAAGTGGCCTGTTAGGCTTTCAGAAAAGTGTCCAAAAACTTTGGGCATTGAAAGAATGCTGCTCATCTGCATTTGGCCACATTTTTTGGTGCGGTCGCACCCCAAACTCTTACAATCTCATACTCACTTTTTCGTATACCTTTAAAGCGACGGATAGAGATGGTGGGGTATGATGTTATCGGGTGAGCTTAGCCAACAGGTAGCCAAAGGTTTCTTTGGCTGTTTTAAGTTGGCAAAAGAAGGCTTAGTAGAGAGGTCAGAGTATTTTACTCGGAGTAGCTAAATAATATTGTCTGTTTTATATAATTTTAATGAATATCAATTATGATAGATTTTATAATTTATAATTATTATAAATATCAATTAGATATATAATTTGTATGATAATATATATAAGTCTACCTTTTCTCCACTCTCCCCTTAGATGAATGTCACATTGAAAGAATGTAGAATCACTTACTGCCAGCACTCTCATTTTAATTTCTCCCTCTGCACCTATTTCTGTGTCTATCCTCTCTGCCTCTTTATCGGTGTCTATCTATATAATTAACGCTGTCTTCCTCTACATAGTCAATCTTAGTCAATCTCTCTGTTTGTGTCAATCTCTTTCTATCTGCCTCAGTCCCTCTGTCTTTCTGTCTCTATCTGTTTCTCTCTGTTTCTCTCTGTCTCTTTCTGACTAACTCTGTCTATCTCTATCCCTCTCTGTCACACTTTGTACCTTTCTGTCTCTCTCTATTCCTGTCTGTATCTCTCTCTCTCTATCTCTATCTCTCTCTCTCTCTCTTTCTCTCACTGTCTACCTCTCTTTATCTCTCTCCATCTCTTTCTTGTTTCTCTTACTTCCTATATCTCGCTCTCTTCTTCTAATTATCTCCGTTCTTCAACAATTATAATTCTAGCCATTTCTTTCCATTGGGCTAGCATCAATAGAATAGAGCTTTCATATTCATAAACCGATCGCATTTAGAGTATCTATGCAGTCGCTTACACCCAACACTCTTACTTCTTTTCACTCTTTCTATCTCTTGTTCCCTCTCCCTATCTCACTCTCCATTTCTTTTTTGTGTGGCTTTAATATTTCAACACATTTTGCATTGCAGTTGCATAGTGAACGCTAGAGTTGGCCCCCAGGACAAATGCCTCACGCTCGAAGTGTCTCTTTTTGTGGTAATTTATGCATGTTGTTTGCGTACTGCTGACTTTTTCGGCATTTACTCGTTATAGAATAAATAAAATATGTCACAAAATGCTTTGACATGCTCGTTACATTTTCTACACACATAAACTACAGTTTTAACAGAATTTTGGAATTTGTGTTTGGGTTTATATATAATATGATGGATTTTTATGTTTTAAACAAATTTACATTTGTCAAACCGCATTAGGTGATGTGGAAAGGTAATATATATAAAAAGTATTGCACTTAAATGTAGATAAATTATTGGGTAGCATTTTAAAGATACATAGATACATATATATCTCGATTACATATCTAAATATAGATACATAGATACATAGATACATAGATACATAGATACATAGATACACAGATACATAGATACATAGATGCATAGATACATAGATACATAGATACATAGATACATAGATACATAGATGCATAGATGCATAGATACATAGATACATAGATACATAGATACATAGATACATAGACACATAGATACATAGATACATAGATACATAGATACATAGATACATAGATAGATAGATACATAGATACATAGATACATAGATACATAGATACATAGATACATAGATACATAGATACATAGATACATAGATACATAGATACATAGATAGAAAGATAAATAGCTACATAGATAGAAAGATAAATAGATAAATAGATAAATAAATGTAAAGATACATATATACATAGATACACAGATACAAAGATATCTCATGTATATTTAATTCATTACTATTTGTATTATATTCCTTTCATTCTCCATCTAGGCATAAGCACTTCTTGTATAAGTACTTGTAAAACTATTTTTTTTTAATTTCAAAACATGTCGGTCGTAATCTCTGCTCGAATGGGGAAAAAAAAACTAACTCTGATACAGCCTAAGCCCTCAAATTGTCATCACAATTTGCATTCAAAATGGCAAAAGCTTTCTGGCCAGAAAGAGAGGCGCACAAAAGAGACAAAAGGACGTTGCTGGCCTTGAATTGAGTTTATTTTTATTGCACACAATTCTAGATTTTTGGTTAGAACTCAGTCAGTTGTCAGCTTTTGTGGGGTTGAGCGGCAGCTTATCACAGAATTGGCAGTTAGACTTAATTGAATATTCAAATGCGCCTGTGTGCATATTTAAATGCGACTGGGCCAAAAACTTTGTTGTAGCTCGCCAAGGCCAACAGAGCCGTCAGTTAAAGTGAAAATGTTGCGAGTCATTAAAGTGTTTTCCGATCAAATTATGAAAATTGTTTAAAAATAATTACTCTAATTGAAAGAGTGTTGCGGCTTTTGCTGACACTTTTTGTTAGCCTGAAAAAAAGAGAAAAAAAGCTAAATTATGCATGAACATAATTCACATATGATAATTAATAAGTGAGCTGAATCTCATTAAAACTGCATATAATTAAATGTTAAGTCACATTCAATGTATAGAATATTAATTTGTTATTCTTTAAAATTCAATTTGATGAGAAATTATTTTTATTATAAATTTAGTTGTTTTTATCAAAAGCTGGCTTTAATTTTTGGCTAGCAAAATTTCATGCATATGCTCGTTCATTTATTTATAAATTTGCACTTATCCTTTGTCGAGCAGCTGTCAACGAGCACTTCTCGCTGCCCCCACAATTTGCATTTACAGTTTTCTGATGTTCGAGGTGTGAAGAGAGTATATTGGTTGTGTGGAATATATTCTTAGCTAGTCATTCGTTTAGCTGTTGGAATGCACAGTAATTTGGCGCTATAGATTTGAAGTTTGATGCTGACGATGAAGTAGGAGCGTGACATTTATATTCAAGAGAGTTATAGCTATGATATATATCAACAAACTTTAGATATGGCAAATCGTAAAATATTATATTTTCCCTAGTGTTATAGCTAAAATCCATACAAGATAGATAAATCCACAAAATATGTATACATTTTTTTATTTTGTATACTTTTTTATACCACGCACGAGCATTGTGCAGCCAGTCATGCTTATTTCATTTGCTTCGTTTTTATATTATTTTGGCTTGCCTGAAAAGCTAAATGAAAAGTGTTCAACTGAGATTTACTTAAGAAAATTCTAAGCAACATTTCCCCAGATAGTATCAAGCAGAAGGCAAAGACAGTTGCTGATGGTGCTGCTGCTGCTTCTGCTGCTTGCTTCTGCTGTTGCTGCTTCTGCTAGCTGCTGTGCTTGCTCCTTGTGTCCTTGCCAAATGTGCAATCCTTATTTATTTACATACTTGGCCTGCAACCTTTTGTTGTGCAATTGACTATGTCTATAGCAATTGTGTTTTATTTAAACAATGAAGAAAAGCAAAAAAACTGTGGAATAATTTAAAACGCTTCGCTTATGCATAATTCAGTATTTTAAATATTTACGTAATAAATAAACATATGCAGCAAGCAGCAACAATAAATGCAAGCAGCTTTTGTTTAAATGAAGCATTTTATGAAAATATTGCCAAATCGAGCAATAATTCAAGAAAAATATGTAAATGTAACGAATTGGAGATGCTCTGTAAATAGTTTGGAAAATATTTTCTCTGATTTTAATCAGAACATTTAAATATTATTGGTTAGTTATATATGTATTATATATTATATTTATTATATTTAGTAATAAATATTTATTATATTCATACATATTTATTTTTTATATTTGTTGTATTTATTCTCGGAATATCTCTCGATTTATTACATAATATTATTTTATCATGTTTATCTTATATTATCGACTGGCATGGCATGATCATATCACTCCTCGCTGAATCTATGTAAAAAATTTCATTTTCTGACGAGTTTTCATAATTTAGGAGTGATAAAATTTGGACTTAAAGCTTTTACGCTAAAAACTTATATACAAGCTTATACTAAAAAAATACATATATTTTCAATAAAAATATGAAATTTCAGTGCACTATATAAAACACAATTCTCGTTTAATAGTTCGAATCTTCAATACTTCAATTGCGAAGCTGTTTATTTTACAGGGTATCAATAGCCGAAATACATTAACAACTTTAGTTCAAATTACGCATTTATGGAAAATATTGGTCAATAAAATAATCAATTGAATTTAACTGATGTAAAAAGCACAAATAACAAATATGTTTTAAAGAAAACACTTCTATGAAACCCTTTATTAAAATTTAAATGACCTAATAAAAATAAAAAAAATCTTGACACTTTATAATTCGAGGGTATACACGAGTATATGTTCCAAATTTCAAGTCTCTAGCTTCAATAGCGTAGAAAAATATTGCATTCATACGGACAGACGGACAGACGGACAGACGGACAGACGGACAGACGGACATTTCACAAAACCAATATACTCTTTTTCCCTTTGGGAAACGAGTATAAAAAAATTAAATTCTATAAAAATAAGACATAAATAAATACTACACAAAAAAAAAATAATAAATAAATAAAATAAAAATAAAAGCCAAGTTAAAGTTTCAATCTAATCATTTAACATGAAAAATAGGTCATTAAATAACAAATTACATTAAAATTTGTGTTTAAGGCCAAAACATCAAAAAACATCAAAGAAAGAATATTAAAATAAAATTAAAAATATAAAAAGTAAATAAATAAACAAATTTTATGCTTAGTTTTCTCTATTTAGAGTACTATTATTTTATGCCAAAATTTAACTACATTGGAAAAAGCGCAATTAACAAAATCACAACCAAAACTTTACCATCTAATCTTTGCACTTACAAAGAAAAATGATATTTAAAGCACATTTCGTGTCGCTAATTAAATGGCCACACTTGCCCAAGAGCTGGCCAAAATAAAAGTGGAGTAACAAAATGAAGCCACGCCTTTAGCTTAGCTAAAAAAAGACGAAAATGTTGAAATATCCTTCGTCTTTGCCGTTGTCAACGCAATCGCCATTGCCATCGCAATCGCCGTCAACAAACGGCATGGACATTAATGCTTAAGCTAAGCGCATTCGCCATTATAATTAAATACGTCAGTGACGTAGTCTTGGCCACACACACACACACACACTCTCGCATACACTTTGCATAGTGCACAGTGCAAATAATTAGCCTGGCTCCGAAATTCTGTGAGTAATTAAGGTAAGTCAGCTGTTGGCCTTTGCCCTCATCCTCATCCACGCAACTTTTTCGCTAACGGAAATTAAAGTTGTAGTTTTTTTTTCCAAGCTCGTCAGATTTTGTTATTCTGTTGCTTTGCTTTGTTTCATTAAGCAGCAGACTATTGCAGGCTTTGTAAAGCTTTAAAGTTGAAGTGCTTGGGCACGTTTTTGGTACATTTTAATATTATCATAAATTTATGAAAGATAAGCGGATTTTCTATGTTGCAAAAATGGTTCATAAGCTAGATTAATTTTTGTTTTAAGAATTTAGTATTTTGCAGAAAATTTTGGTTTTAGAAATTTTGATTAAAATTTTTATTTATTCTCTTTTGGATTTTCCGTGAAAAATTTAATTTTTTTGTTTCTTGACTTTAGATTATTTACATTTGAACCATTTTTATGCTTGATGCAAATTTGGCTATGGTTTAAGGTCTTCCTGTAATTTCTGTTTTTGAATACAAAATATTTTTATATAATTTTTTTAATTATTTATTTTTTTTTAAATGTAAAATTATAGAATTGAATCCACCATCAATAATACAAATTATTATTATTATTATTTTTTTTATGCTTTTATTATAGAAATAAATAAGTAATTATTTATAAATGCTTAAATAAATATTTTGGAAAGTTATCTAGTTTGTTATATGTTTTAGACAGGCAACTAATTACGAGTTGACTAACAAATTACTAGCTCAGCTTGCAGTAGGTAAACAAATAGAGGGAGGTAGCTGGCTTCGATCGCTTTGCAAATGATGAGACTATAGAATTCTCAAATAGTTTAAGATTGGCTAGTATCCAAAGGCGAAGAATAGAAACTCTATTGATGATAGAACCGGCAAGTTCTTGCAATTACTCCACAAAAAACTTTCCCATTTGTTGTGCGCTAAGCCCTGCTAAGTGTTGATTGGTAATAATGACAAATATATATGAGCTCTATTCTGAAAATATGTAGTATATATGACCGAATAAAAATGATACTATGGAATGGAATTGAGTCATTCGAAATAGACGCTTACAAAGTGGAAGCAATGACAACAATGCAGAGAATGATGTGATCTTTCATAGTTAATAAACTAGATATTTTTTCCTAATAATAAATAACTCATTCAATTTCTCAAATGACATGTGTTTGTATAAAACCCTTTCTTGAACACAGTTCTCAAAACTCTTTAAGCTATACAGCCTTTACCATTCCAATTTTCTATTGTTATATAAACTTTCAATTCACATTCGACTTATCATAACTGAGTTATAACTATTATCGCTGCTGCTTTCATTCCACTCATAGTATCTATCATAGTTATAGTTTACTTTTAGCTATTGTACTGAACATTGATAGTCAACAGTTTTGTTATTGTTCCAATTACAATTCAATGTCATTTCATTGGTTTTGTTGCTCACTGAGAGTTTCGCAAGTTTTCTTGAAATTCAGGTCAGAAATCGTGCGAAGAACAGTTTTTTTTATGGCTGCACTGGATGTTATTCGTATACTGGTTGTAAAAAACGTTTTTATGACACTTAGCAGGCTTATATATGGTATAGCCAGTCGTATCAATATTAATGTTAGCTACTGTACAACAATACTTATAAATATAAGTTAAGACAGACATCTGCGCAGCGAAATTCAAGTTGATAATTTATTGAAATTTTCTTTTATTTTATTTTATTTTTTATTTTTTCTATTTAAATACTAGTTGCTATCAGTATAAACTATAGAATGCTACAATCAGCAAGTCTTTTCGTATTAAATTTTTGTTATGATAATTTTCAAACAATACTTAGAAACCGAGAAATTTTCTACACAAAGTAATCACACAGACACACACACACACATACACAGAAAAGTTCGTTGCATTGTCGTGGGCATGGTACGTGGCACTCGTTGAATCACCGCACCTTGATGCTGTTCACTTCGAGCCAGATCATCAGCGCCGCTATAACCACATAGGCGAGCACAATGAGTAGCACTTGCAGTGGACTGGCGGTGAATACCATTACTACCAGCATCACGGTGCCCAGCAGAAAGATGCTGGCCAGGAATACGATCATCATGATGGTGGATGCGCTGCGATACCACGCATTTCGCTTATCCGGCGGCGGCACATACTGCGGTCTGAGCGGACTATATTCCTTGCGATATTGTGTCTCGAAGCCGCTGGTAAAATCGATCTCATCGTGTGCGCCCGGCGGCGTTGGCGTCACTGGCGCCTTCTTCTCGTCCGTGTCCATGCCGTAACGCGTTCGTCTTTTAACTAACCCAAAATTTCGATTGCGTTCGCCGTATTCCACTGCTGCTGCTGCTGAGCAGTCGTCGTCGCCGTCGACGTCGCAGTTGCTGTCTGCCTCATTATCACAGCGCAAAGGTGTTAATTGTGGCAACAACAACAGCTACAACAACAGCGCTGACAAATGTGTTGATATATAGAATTTTTTTCTTTCTGTGTGTGACTCAGATAAGATAAGAGCTGGGACGACTGGGACGGCGATTCGACGATTCGACGTTCAACGTTCTTTCAAAAGTGCAACCTTATCAATTATGACTTCAATATGTTTCTGACGCTTCAGCAGCTCCCTCCCAACAACAAACATTGAAATGTACTAATTGGGGGTTTCTTTTAATTTTTTTTTTTTTTTTTCTGTATTATTTGTAAACAAAATTGTTGCGTTTTGTTACCCAGCTTTGTTGATTTTCTTGCATTGCTGTCGTTGTATTCAGCGTATTTGCTTTGATCATGAATGAAGTCCGTTTCGTGTATTTTCATTTTAGTTTTTGTTTGCAGGTTTGTCAAATACACAAACCAAATCTTTTATGACGCCTCCGCGCAATGTTGACATATTTAACGCTAAACGGCGCCAAATCATACTTTTTTTGAGCTTTCAGTGGGAAAACCTGAAACTGATCTTTGTAGATAAGATTTCATTAGGTAAGTCTGTAATAAAAATGATTTATTTTCAAGGTTTACAGTGTTAGTTATCTATTTGTTACTTTATTAGGTATAGAGTACTGAATAGTGTCTTGAGAGTTTATTTTTATGAGCACACGTGGGAATGTTGGATTCGGGCTCAACTGACAACCCAATACTCGTTCAAAAACAGCCAAAACTTATGTATGATGACGATATTCATGTATTTACTACTTTCCAATCAGCTTACCATATAGAAATTAGCCTTAGCTGTAGATCAAATCAGTGATTAAATTACAAAACTTACAATCTCTAAATATGATGATCATACGTATATAATTATAATATAAATATATACATATATATAACAATTTAATATAATAATATAAATTTGAAATAAATGAATATTTTTTATTTTTCTCATATATGTGCGTGACTTGTGCTAACGAAAGCGACGCTTTTTTTAAGATTCTTTTCTAATAGAAACATTCCCCATAAATTCTCTCTTTTGGTATGGTCTCCCACGGCATGTAATTGGAGAGTGCAAGTGTTTGGCTCATGTTTCTATGCTCGAATGTTTAGCGTGTTGGTCGTAAATTCTTTGTTTATGATTATAAATGGGTATATACGAATATATTAATTTCCCATTTCCTCGAATATATTAATTTCTTATATTGACAGACGGAATGACAGCTAGAGAGCTATTTCCTCAAACTAATATATATTAAACAGTAAATTTATATATATAAAAAAAAGTAAACAAAATATAAACAAATATAAAACAATGAAACAATTAAGTTAACTATGTATTAATATAAAAGAATAAAAGGTATAGTCATTAGCCTATACTCTTAATTTCACAATTCTTATTTAAATATTCAATACAAATTGTTAAACCAGAAGCAGTGAAATAAATAAAATAAAATATAAATCGTATTTTTCATTGGACAACAACTAGATCTCAGTAATTCCAAACTTCTCTGACCAGAAATAAAAATAAAAATTTACAAGAAAAAGTTGTAGATTTCCTCAACTGACAGTGAAATCATTGTATCTAATGAACCATAGACTTAATGCTTGTAACACTAATCCACTTGAGATTTTGGAGTAGCCTAATAACAACATTATTGTCATCAATTAAAATCTCATTGAGCTCCGCTCACATGATTATGTCAAATATGTCAAATTGATTGAAAGCCTTTATTGGTTTGTAATTTGATTTGATATATTTGATTTGATATATATTTGACACATATGACATAATTATGGAGCACATTTGTTTTTTGTTAGATTTCTACATAAATTTAATATTAAACCTAACTTTTGCTGTAACTACAGGGTATATTCAAGTCATAATAAGTCTCAAGCTGCATAATGTTGCCTTCAAATGTCGATCATTATATCATATACAATACACTCACACACACACTTACACTCGCACACTCACACTAACCACCCTACTTAGTTTGATATATGCAGTAAATTCTTGTGTTTGCGCTGAATAAATATTTGCTGTTGATATTTACGATTGGTTTTATTTTGATTGCCCATTGAAAGCATATAACAATATGGCTGTAAATGTTAATGTATGTGTCAAATATTTTAATCACCGCTTACATATGTTGTTTGTCGTTTGGAATTCAATAAAATAGTGCACGACTTGCTAGACTTTTTGCATGCTAAATAAACAACATCCATCATTTATATTCACATAGAACGTAATTACAAGTAAATTAAAAATGCAATTGATACTAATTAAAATGAAGGTATATTTGCATATATTTTTGAAATTAATATTTAAATAAAGTTTTCAGTTTAGTCATCAATAAGTAACTAATTCCAACTCAAGATAATTTTAATCAGCGGCCGTAAATTGATATCAATTCGTCATAGATCAATAGGTGATAAGGAGCGCATTTTAATTAAGTTGACTAACTTTAACATTTTTTTAAAGAACATTTTTAGCTGGGCTTACTTAAATATTTTTGCAGTGATTTAAATATATGTTATTTATGATAAAGAAAAATAGATAAATAAATTAATCTGATAAAGAATTTATATGAGAGGCAGAATTACACAAAAGTTTTTGAAATCGTTTTGAGAACATGACGTCACCACCTTAAGAGCGGCGTATATTTGCTTTTTGGGCATTCTCCATCTTATTGTTGATCTTTATGCCAAGAGTAAAGAATTAAGTACCGGATGAAGTCAGGAATTTGAGATGTGGAATATATACAAGTGAGTTCGATAGTTGAGTTTTTAAAGAAACTTCTCTATGTATTGCATTAATGTGATATGTGCTTATATTACCCTTTAGGTTTTATGGGAAATTGGAGAACAACTCTTTTTTATGCTTTCGAGCTAAGAGCATCAAGCTTTACAGCATTAAGCTTGCTAAGCTCACTTTTTATTTACATGTATATATCTATACATTTAAAAAAAAATACTGAACAATTATTTTGCTAGAGCATACAGAGTAGTACTGAGAGTTCTATGCTCTACACTTTTAACTTACATATTCAACACAATTTGTATTTTCTGTGTTCTTTATATATTCTATACATATTATGCTTTAGATACTCTAAATACTCTATATACTCTAAATACTCTATATAGTCTATATAGGAAATAGAGTATATACTAGAGTATACTCTATACATTCTGTATTCTCTATATACTCTATATAGTCTACATACTCTATATATTCTATATATATGTATATATATACTCTATGTACTTCATAAACTTTAGATACTCTATGCACTGTTATACTCATTCACACATTTTAGTATAATAATGATAATATTTTTAATGCTAATATGATTTTATTATTATTGTTTTCTAAAGATAGAACATAACATAAGCCATATAATTTAAGTGTTTAAGCCGTAAAAGTTGGCATTGCCTGGAACAGAAATGGGAACGAATGAGAAGAGTAACTCGTTTGCATAAAAAAAGCCAAACTTATTTTACTGTATCAAATGCGTTTAAAGATCCAAATTACTATATATATAATATATACATTTTTTTTGTAGTCAAAAGGGCTTTTATCTGCACATATATACTTTCTAACAAAACTCAAAAACCCTTTATATATATATATAAAAAAATTAGAATGAAGAAGTTGAAGAATCAAACAAAATTTGTGTTATGTATATATACATATATATATTTCCCAGCAGCCAGAAGGCAATCGTCAACATTATTACTATGTATTTAATGTTAAGGCGATGGAGAGGCGATAAGCTGCGGTGGAGTAAAACAAAAACTGAGAAAAAGATTTCTCGGAATGCTATTTGCTGACTTTTGCATGATGTTTTTGTCGCCTGCAATTGAAATTGGAGCTCAGCGTATTGGTATATATTCATATATATGTGTATATATATTTCTAAAATATAACTGGCAGTTGGCGATGTTGGATCAGTTTGCCAATTGCCTTACAACTGATAACAACGCGCCTGAGATTTCGATTTTGTTGCTGCAACATGTGGTAATAATAATTGAAGTAGAGAAAGGAACTATTGATAGTATAAAATTTTTTTTCTTAAGTGAAAGTCGTGAAATGTTGCTGGATGACAGTGTAGAACGCGAGGAACAAGTGCAGCCAGAGGTGATCATTGATGTTAATCAATTGGAGGAGGTTCAAGCGATCTTGCAGCTGCCAGAGGATCCGACTACCAACAGATTCTATACATGCAAAGCGAATAATTTCCTCAAGTCTCAGAGCTGGACTCAATTGGGAATTCTGTTTTGTGTCTTTTACAATTGTTTTATTGTTATCATATTGCTAATATCGTTCATACACTCCAGACTGGCAAATTAAATATGTTTACCATTGCTCAATAATCAGAATTGCATTTTCAAATGTTAGAGTTCGGGTTAGCACGAGCTGACCAACAAATCGACAGTCCCTAAACGCATTTGAACTTTATCCTCTGGGCGGCCAACATGGATCCATTGCTGCCAAACAATTTAAGTTGTTACCAAAGTCATCAGCATTCTGGCTGCGGCTACTACTCAGCAAAAACTTGCCCCTGCTGCATTTTTTTTTGTTTGCTTCTGTTTTCTCTTTATTTTATTCGCATGCCCTGTAAGTTGAGAAAGGGGCATAATGAGTATATCAACAATAATGTCATTAACAATCAACAATATTTTAATGTAAGTGCTAAACAAGTAATTATGTAATAAACAGATCGGGTACTTATTTCTTTTGACTATCGATTGTTTTGTTTATTGGTCTCTTTTGCTAGTTTTGGGTTATCGAAGCATATTGCTATCTTCACTTTATATATTCTTTTACTATGGTTCGAGTTTATAAGCCATTATAGTATTTGTATTAGCAATTCTATTATCGATATTATCGATAGATTTTTATGATATTTTGTGATATCTATGAATTTGCTATATTTAAAGTAAAAGCCTTTAGTTTAGCAGCATCGACACTGTACATTGATTTTCATATTGATAGAAATTATGCATACAAATGCATGAATTATTATAATTATAAATATATCGATTGTTATAACTATCGATAATACATCTGTTCTACTATGTGAGTATATGTAAATATATCTTAATTTTAGTTAGAGCTTTTTAATAATGGTATCTACATTGGAGATTTCTTTCTATGTTTTGACAGATCGATTGTTATAACTATCGATTAATATTTAACTTCTTTGATTTATTTAATTTATATAATGTCTATCTATATTGAAATAATCAATTTGACCAATTGATGTTATAATAAGCTCCATCGTATTTTACAGAGTATCAGTCCGTTGTTCAATCAACTCCAGTGCATTTTTTAAGCTCTTTTCTCAAGTGGCAAAACTTCTTGTAGCAACTGCGCATTTTGCATAATACTGAACGAAAGCCCCTGAGACATGGGCCATACTGCAACGTCCACAGATGCGGAATGATCAAAGCAGCAGGAATTGTTGCTTTTGAAAGCTGCTTAGCAATTAGACACAACTCAAGCATTTGCTGACATTCAATTCGATTCGTTCGGGGAGGGTGAGGAAATATAATATGACCGAAGGAGCTGGGCACTCGGCCTGTGGCCTATGAATTATGACAGAAAGACAGAGAGAGATAGAGAGGGAGAGAGAAAGAGGGAGAGGGAGAGTAAGAGCTTTTGGCCTTGCCAGGAAGTTGGCCAGGAGGCTCGTAGCTGCAACTGTGCGCCGTATTTCATGGCGGCCTGTCACGGTGGCTGTGCACTGCTCCTCGGCCACAATTCAACGACGGCACTTTGCTGCCAACTTTCTTTCTGCAATTTCTTTTTTTTGGTTTTTCGTTTTTTGTTTTTCGGTGGGTTCAAAAGTTTTTGGGTCTCGCACTTTTCAATTGTTTTAGGCCCTTATCTAGGTATGAATTTGTTTAGCTGGCTTTGGCTTAAAGCGTTGCAAAACATTAATCTTTAAGCCCCGTTTTGTGCACCGCTCATTATTCAAATCTAAGACCGCGCTTAAAGCGAGAGTAAAAATAAAGATGAAACTGTAAAATCAAAATTCATGAGGCACTGCGCGAGAATTATAGCGACTTTCTAGACTGTCTTAAGGTGCCCACCTCCCTTATCAACAACTCAAGTTCCGCTTGCTCTCTCTCTCTCTCTCTCTCAGGCAACTGCCCAGAATGCGTTTGTTGTTGCAAACTTTTTCCATCAAAAGTTTCGGTTTTCGATACGCTCGCAGCCGCAGCCGCCGCCTCTGCTCGCTGCTGCTGCTGCTTCTGCTGCTGCTGCCTGGCTTTCCTGCCAAGTGCCACTTCCGTTTTGCGTCAGCGCACAGCGGCTGTGGCTCACAAAAGTGTGACTGAAGTGGTTCAGTCTACAGCAGCAGCAGAGCCAGCGCACAGGTGTTAATTAACTGAAGCCACAACAATCTGCAGGTACTAAATTTTAAATTGCAATCTGGCCCAAATTAATGAGACTTGCATTTCTACGCATCATGTATTGGCCAAAAGCCGTGCGCCGGGATTATATGTTGTCTTTTTTTATTTTCATATATTTTGGCATATTTTTTCCGTTTTTTTATTTTTATTTTTTCAGCTTCTTCAAAGTTGATGCAAACTTTTTTTGGCTCCAGTGCCTGTTCTTTTTTGTGGCTATGCAGATATTTTAGCCACGTTATTATGAGCTTTTATAAAGCGTGGCACGGGTAAGCTGCTGGTGCAAAGCTGCCAAAATATTCAGAGCAAAATCGTGCTATACCTGTGCAAAGTGTCAGCTGAAGAAACTTGGTTAAGTAAGGAATATAAAGCGGAGACTTGAATTCCAGACTTAACAGAATATAAAATTAATGAACTTAACTCTGTCTATATATATATTATTAAATCTAATATTAAAGTCAAAGATAATATTATAAATGGAATGAAAATGTCAGACATTTATTTTACTCACTCTAATATTTAAGTATTACTCACATTATATATAAGTTAAGATAGATTTCAAATTTAGCTAATAGCCTCAACGAAATATATAAATGTCATATATAATAAATATATAAAATATGAGTATAATATAAATTTGAGGTACTGTCCAGTATCATTCTTTATGAAAGAGGTCGGAAATAGAGTAGAACTTCAAGTGGACAAACCAATGACAAAAGCATTGAGTATTCTTCTAGTGCTGTGAAATTGGTGCAGAGAGCGAGGTCTGACAGCGCGAGAGTCGCTTTGATTGAGTGTGACGCAATTGTTATTGTGAATGGAACCGAACGTAGCACAAGCATAGAGACGCTGCTAGAGACAAGAAGTTTGGTTGGAATACAAAAATAAAGAGAGTTGACAGAATTGCGACTCGATGCGTTCTGAACCAGATTGTATAAGGGAAAATTAAATATTTGAAATGTCTGTTGACATTTATTTGATATATTTTATTTATTTTTTTATATATATAAATAAAATTATATTTTTCAGCTGTTATGTTTAATTACTACTTTGACTTAAAAAAACATTCTACCCTGATTTTCCATTTTCAGTGGGTTCAGGGTATAACAACAGAGAATTCTAACAACAGGGTTCAGGGTATAACAACAGAGAATTCTAATTTATTTATTTTTTATTTGTTTATTTATTTTAAATAGATTTAAAACAGCGAATACTAGTAGTTATATACAAACAATATATAATATATGTATACATATGTATATGTATATGACGTTTGTTTAAAAGTATCTCTAATTTTGATTGTTTATTTTCAATTTAATTCTCATCGTTTTGTACGCTCAATTAGTTCTTATTGCTTAGAAGTATAATAATGTTTTATTTTGCATCGAATCATAAGTATATAATATTTGATGGGAATTATTTTAAAGGTGCCACAAATATATAAATATGTATATATAATACAAACAGATATTCATAAATAAAACAGATATTTTGTAATTATTACAATAACAACAACAACAAATTGATTTATAATATCTGATATATTATAGTATTTTTTAATAACAGCAACCACAACTTTATATCCTTTAAAGCTGCTCAACTTACACCCTCAATTTTTTTGATTAATTTCCATAATATATTTCGCTGATAAATTTAATACTCACCCATAAAATTGCCTTTGATTATTATTATTATTATTTTCTTTTTTTGTGAGAAATTCTTTGAATTTAATTTATTAATTCATAACTCATCCAAGCTGTAGCAAATATTTCAGAAAACAAATAGCAATCAAGCATTACATATTTATTAAGCTATTTATAATCAACAACAACAGCGAACCTTGCCCAAGCCCAAGCCCAAGTTATGTAGAAAAATTGCCTGTGGGTAACTAAAAATGTGAAATATTTTCATGCAAATGCCTGGCTCGTTCCACATGCAATTATTTATGAAATGTTAATTAAAATAAGATATGTAGGTGCACAAAAAAATTTGAATGTTATTTATGACCAAGTGATTTGTTGTTGTTGCATTCTAAAATTAATTGAAACATGCAACTGGAACACACTCACACACAGATACACTTACACACTCACACACACACAGACACACGCATGCAATTTGCAACAACATTGAATCCAATTAATAAATAATGAGCAGGTCTTGTACTCTGGCTCCGGCGCTGGCGCTGGCTCGCCTGGCTCTGGTGCGCCTGACAAGCTGTTGTCCTTGCCAGCAACTTAATGTCCTTCACAGCTGCATGCATGCGGAGAGCACAGAGAGCATCGATGCTTGTTTTCGAGTGAAATTAGTTACGGTGTCGCACAATGATGCTTGGACCTGACGACATCCAGTTCGGCCTTCTGTGCCATATGCGTGTGACCAAGTGTAAGTACGCTTGATCTATCATCATTTGTTGGCCATGTCACAGCAGACACTTGGCCCAATTGATTTAGGAGCCTCAAATGAGCTAAGCCGCTCGGTTAGTTGGCAGTTAAGTTAAAGGGCGTGTCAAATTAAGGCATACTGAGTAGTTGTTGTGGAGAAATAACACAAGAATTTGTTTGACAGGCGCTGTGAATTGAGGAGTTTGTAAGCTTCATTAAGACTTTTGCTTTAATTTCAGAATTGCAAGCTTCATTGGGACTTTGGCTTTGGTGAGTGATCCGACTACTTAGCAGTAGCTAGCTTATAAGTTTGTGACTTTGTTCGAATACTAAATGGAGTCAGTAGAATTAATATGACAAGTATTTCAAGGGTAAAACTACGGATCGGCGGGATTATTCGTTCGCCCGTTCACTTGTCGGAGCCCAACAGTTGGTGAAATTAATGCACGTGTTACAACATCGAAAGCATCAAGTTGTTTGCAAGCAGAGCAAAAGAAGTTAAATATATATATACCTATTTATAAATTACTAAAAGCATAGCAATATTTAAATAACGTAGAGTTAGATTTAGAGTAAAAAAGTAGAGTTAAGTATAAGTTTTACATTTTCGCTTAACATCCTTAACAATTTTAATACTTACTAACAGACAGAAGAAGAGGAGAAGCACCGCGCTGCACTGGACGACTGACCACCACGAGATAAAGAATGCGACTGAAGCTGCGTTGCAGCAGGCTTGCCTTTATATAGGGCCGCGACAGCTCCACTCAAGTCAAGCTCAACTCTTGAGCCTCTTTCTGAGTCACTCTTCACACTCGATCATTAGGCGACCAATCAGAGCACTTTCTGCTGCTGCTGCTGCTGCTGCAAGAAGCAACTCTTCTGACCTTCTGCCTTTATATAGGGCAGCGAGACTATCACTCGAAGTCGAGCCTCTCTCTGAGTTAGCGTAAGCTGAACTCTCTATCAGTTAGCGACCAATCAGAGTATTTTTTGCTGCCTCTGCTGTTCTGCTGCATACATATGCAAACTATCATCTTCTCTTCAGAACCTTAACTCTTTTTCTTTTCCAAAGTAGTTCATTACAAGGGCGACATTTCAAGGGCGACAAGTTCAAGCATACGGATGGGGCTAAATCGACTCAGCCCGTCGTCCTGATCAAGAATAGGTATACCTTGTGGGGTCTGCCACGCCTCCTTCTGCCTGTTATATACATTTAACAAAACCATTATTCCCTGATTTCCCATTTTCAACGGGCTTACTTATTATAAATATTTATCATAATAATTTCTTACTTAGAAAAATACTTAGTTATCAATAATATAAAAGTAACCGCTTCTCAAAGTACCACAAAAAAGTTGCACTACATGTTTATCCTTATTTATTAGCTGATAATTTTTTTTCAGCTTAATGTAATCTATTTATTATTTGCCACACATTAAATTTGCCCACTCATTCGTATTTGCATTTATCAAACTAACACCACGGCAAACTAATTAAAAACTTGTTTAAATAGAATCGCTTTCGAGCTTATTTGTAATTGCATTGGACAGTAAATACATAAATCAAGCTTAAATTGTAAATATGTGCATAGCTGGCAAATATTGTATAAAATATTTGTACTAAATAGAAACATTTTGATTTCTATTTGCATACGCACCGGACACATATCAATATATACATATATACATTTTAGCAATATAATTATATTAAATGAAAACATTTTGCGTAATGCCATTTAAGTAGATTTCAAGTGAAATTAATTCACCCAATCGAACAGCCGAGCGCTCGACAAATTATATTGTACAATTATTTATTAACACCAATGAAATGATACGCATACGCAATCTGCTTACCGTCTCTCTTATGCCCATTAAGCGTAATTAACTTTCAACGATTTATTAAACGGATCCACTATTTTTGCAGCATTTCAAATCGAGGCCAATTGTCAATTACAGCCGACATATTTCTAATTTATAAATTAAATGTTTTGACTAATTGCTCGTCCACTTAAAATTAATTTCCGACGTATTTTGACAGTTCATTTTTTGCGGTTATTGTTTCGGTTGATTAAATTAAAAAAACCCGAAAAAAAAGAATAACGAAAACAAAAACCTTTATTCGGGCCATTTGGGTCAGCGCTTTCTGCTTTTGGACTGGGGCTTTGGCCAGCAAATTGATGCGAAAATAAGCGCAAGTGCTGGAATTTAATTAAATGCGTGCATAAATTATGCATTATTATGCCAACTGCATACACACACACACACACACATACATACAGATACACATACCTACAAATGTATATATGTGCATACATATTACTGTGCCAGCCCCGCAGCCATGGGCATAATTATTGCCAAATATGAAATTCTCTACGCCCCAAAAAAGTAGGCAATGGGCGTGTCCAGCAGCAACAGCAGCAGCAGCTCGTCCTGGCGCTGTCGTCGCTGTCGTAGTGTCCTTGTTCTGCAGCATTATTAATGCAATTGCATTGGTGATAGGCTGTGCTCTACTTGGTCGACATAATTATATCCCACACATGACCATCATTATGTTGAATTGAGGCAGTTGCAAAACGCTTTCACTTACAAATCGCCAATGATTTTAGAAAATTGATTATAGCTAATGAAATATTTAGATATTTTTTATAGATTTCTATTGCTTGTTACTATATGATTTTATAGTTTTTATAAATAGCTTGGAAAGTTTAACTGTAGCGAAGTTCTCCTTGAGCTCAACGTTAAACATTTTCTAAGGCTCTTTATATTTTAATATTCTTTCATATTATTTTCTTTATATTCATACTCAGGCTAAGCAGCTGAAAGAACGCTTTACAAGTAACATTACATTTTCGTCGTAAATTACCACAGGAAAGCATAAAATCGTTGGCTCTATGGCATAAATTCTCTATGGAAAAATTAAATTTAAAAATTAAAAAAAAAAATTGCTTTCTTTCGTTTTCAGTCTTTGTAGAAACATTAAGTACAAAAATTTAAATTTAAAAATTTTCAAAAATAATTTTTTTTTTAAAATGATTTCTTCGTCAATCTCTCTGAAAAAAATAAATTAAAAAATAAAATTATTAAAAAAAAAAAATTATAAAAAATAATTTTTCGTTTTCAATCTCTGTAGAAAAATTAAATAAAAAAATTTTAAATTTTCAAAAATAATTTTTTTTAAAAAGATTTTCTTTGTCAATCTGTCTGCAAAAATAAATTAAAAAATAAAATGATTGTATTTCTTTTTTTTCAATTAAATTTTTTTTCAATCCCTATGAAAAGTAAAATTTCGAAATGACAATCATTTTTTGTTTTTGTTATAATTTGATTGCATAAATCGGTTGCATTTCAACAAGAAACTTAAAAATCATACAGAAAATATATTTATGCAATTAAATTATTAAAATAAAAATGAATAAAAATAAAGCAAATATTGTTTTTAATTTTTAATAGAGATTGACAAAGAATTAAAAAATATATGCGTGAACGATGTTATAATGCTGCGAGAGCTAGATGAATGAATGATTATGAAATGAGAATATTAATTATGGTCAAGTACGGGTATTTCACATTAGATGGGTGAGATTTGACAGGTATTCAAGAAAAAAAAAAAAATATATAAAACAAATAACTTCTTTAAGCTGATTTAACAACATGAAACTTTTAGCACAATTTTCCACATCCAGAAAAGTAGAAAAATCAATTTCGGGAACACATTTCATTTGGCTATCATTGTAGCAATGCGCATTGGCTATGCTTGTTGCACTGTTTCAATTCACATGCTTGTAATTCACACGCATGCCCATAATTTGCCAGGCACCCACAGAAACACACACACACACCCTTATACACTCACACTCACACAGCCACACCCACACCCACTCTCAGCGAGTTGACAATGTTGCCTTTGGATTGCGTTGCTTCATACCGATTCCCTCTTTAGCTTCCGCTCATCGTTTGTTTAAAGCAATTTCCACATTGTTGTCATTGTTGCCGTTGTTGTTGTTGTTGTTGTTTCTCTTGTTGTTGTGGTGGCTGTTAGCCCAGTCTGGCCCGGCAGCCGTTACCATAATAAGGCCATTGTTTATGTTGTTCCTGATGGCATTAATACCATTGTAATTTCAATATTTAGTCAACCACTTAATAATGTGCGGCTTACTAATGATTATTAATTATTGTTGAATACTTGTTGTCATTTTGTTGTTGTTGCCGTTGCTGTATTGGCATCCAGTATATCGTACTTCAATGTTACGCAATGGCCTGGCAAAATGGTTAACCGCATATTAGATGCGAATTATAACAATGCGTCGCAGGTGATTCATATTGGTCAACTTTGTATGCAAATGCTTAACGGATATCAGTTGGAATTCAGTCAAGATTTATATGTGAAATTGAGCTTAAGGAAATAATGCTCATGATATAAAATGTACAGCATGTAATTAACATAGGTAAATGTGGGTGAAAGTTGTAGAGAAGTTGCTCTGTCTATGACAAGATGCGAAACTAGCTTTAAGTAATTGCAAAATTATTTTTAAAACTAAAAAAAATTAAGTAATAAATATAAATAATTAAGTTTTACACATACATAATGTTTCTGTACTTAGAAAATGTATTAGATTTTTTTACAAATAGATTTTTTCATTTTTTAGATTTTTTATTAATAGAATTCAAATTTCATTATATAATTTTATTATAAATTATTGTATGAATATTAATATTTCTTTGTATCTATTTTATTTTTAATTTATTATTTTAATTATTTTTAATTATTTTTCATAGCTTTTACTATCAAGTAATTTTATTTTATCAAGGAAATAAACTTGTAAAAAATGTTTAGATTTCATATGATTATTTATATTTATTATGAATTATTTTTTTAAATATTTTAAAAACTTTATTTGAAATATGTTGTATTTATTTTACATCATGCAAATACAAATATAAGTGTAAATATAAAATATAAAAAAAATAAAATGAAATAAAAAAAAATGTGTTTTATTTAAGTCTTCGAATTATTCTATTAACAATAACTAAATATTAATAATTCATTTAAGAATATAAAAATATACTTTAAGGTATGTTTTAAATAATGAATACAAATTTTTAAATGCATGATTATTTTTTTTTAGATATTTTTAAATATTCTATTATACATACCAAATGTGATTGTGTATCATACCACAAAAATTGTAAGGTCAAAGTCAAATTATATATAAAATTTAAACTAAGTACATTACCTTAATTAAATATTGTTAATATATTAAATTTTTTCCCAGAAAAAATTCCTAAAAATTTAAAATTCATATTTGAAAAATGTTTCATACCCTGGCTTTAGTTTCATTTAATTTAAATTAAATATTTATCTATACATAAAATTCCTCGGACACAGCCCGTTGGGTGACCCATCCGACCCCTCTCCCTCGTTATAGTTAGCTTGGTTTTCGGCCATATTATGCACTCCATTAGGAGATCATCGATAAGCATGCCGCTTCCATTTATAACAGAGGCCATGCAAAGCATGGCTTATGGCCAACTAACTAATTACGAGTATGGCCAACAATTAAATGCCATTTATTATCTTTGGTTTCGGCGCCGCCAACAAAAACAATGAATTATTGCTACTAATTAAATCACCAAATTACAAGCACGCACATTACATAAATTGTAAATTCGCTGCAAGTGAACCGCAAATCTCGCAGGTATTGTTTAACGTGGCAAATCTCTAATTAATGCCAAGCCATTCGCACGTTTGCATTCAAATTAAAATGGCGAACGTTTAAGTACAAGTAGCTGTAAATTGATGAAGTCGCGTTGGGCGCAAATGTAAATGTCTTTGGCATGTTGTGAAAGGAATTTAATTCTTAAAGCTGAGCAAGTTTTGAAATTATTTTTGTGCGAAGATATTAGAGGAGAAATGACTGATTGATTATATATATATTTTTTTTTAAATTTTTTTAAAGCATAAGTTTTTTTTTTAATTCTGATCAGAAGAATATTTAACTGTAAATCACCCACATTATAAATTATTTCATAATAACAAATGTTAGTTTGGTTTACTTTGTAAGTTTTTTTATATATAAAAAGCAAATTGTAACCTCATTCTTTTTTTTCCACATTTCCTGCAGATAAATAACTCATCATCCAACATATTACCCACAACTTTCAATGACATTTACGAAAGTGGTAAAATAAAAAATATGAAAAAAAAAAAATATAAAGCACAAGCCTCGATCTAGCGACCCTATCTAATGCTGTCGGGTCTGTTGTCTGCAAGGTGGCAGCTGCTGTCAGCAGTTGGCTGCAAGTTGTCCATCATGCTGGCTGGGCGTAGAGCAAGCTGTATAAGCCAAGTGCTAAATTCAATGTCCTCTAGAGGTTAGATGAAAAATATCTAACAATCTTGGGTACTTGGCAGCGAATGCAACTCGAATGTAAGCTCAGCTTACATTTCACTCACTTTGGCTTTGACTTTAAAAACAATTTATGCAGCATTTTTGCAGTGCGTCTATGCCGCATGCCACAAAATTTGGCATGCATACACATACGCACATCCGCACACACACACATCCGCACACACACACACACGTGACGCTGTCAACAGTCAGTGCAAAATACGCGTTAAATGCGCAAAGCGTGTGGCACGCGCTGAGATTGTCGAGCGGCGACTGGGGGCCGTGTGAATATGTTGTCAAATTCTCAAGAGGATTTTAGCTTTTGGGTTCTTTTGTTTTCGGCTGCCGCTGTTGTTGCTAAAAGCAGTCAGCTGCCAAGCATATTTCAAACTCCACTCCGTAAGTGTGCTAAGTGGCTGCTTACAAATACATTTGCGTAACGTCTTCGCCATCGTCTCGCCCGCCGTCGCATATCACTTTTATTTGAGTTTGCGTTTTGCATTAGGCATATTACGTATACGCCCGCGTGCCACGCGCAGGCACATCATATCACACACATATACAGAGGCAGCAAATGTTGTTGCTGCTGCTGCTGCTGTTGCTGCTACTGTTGCTCTTCTTATGTAATTTTGGGTAGTGAAATTAGAAGCTTATGATTTTTGCCTTGCTTTAAGCCTTGCTAATGGCTGCAGCTCAAGCTCTTTGTCATTTTATTTTTTTTTGTGTCGAACTTAGCTGAAAGCTTTGCAAAATTTGCCTTATTCTTCTGTCTGTGCTGTGCGGAATTAAAGCGAGTTTTAGGTTTGAGTTAATGCTATCAGAAATTGACGTATAATAGGTGTATTTGGTGTATTAAGTATACGCATTGATAGGCTGTCATATTGGGAATTTTTGGATTTAGGAATAAAGGAAATAATATGAAATGAGAAATGATCTTATAATAACAATACAGTCCTTTCTCAGTATTAAAAATATTGAATATACTTCGGTTACTTCAATTACAACTCTTTAAAGAAGTTAACACAAATATGCTTACAACAGATGATGCAGCCGCTCTTCTGGCCTGGGAATTGAGGCAGCTGCATGATTTTTAAGCCACAAGAAATTGCATAAAAGCAAACGAGCTGCGGCCGCTGAAACAGACGCCAGTAAATGCATTTTTGCGTAAAAGTTTTTGTGCAGATTTTGTTGCCGTTGTTGTTGTTGTTGTTGTTGTCATGTGTGCTGCTGCTTAGCTGGCCAGAATGGTTCGGTTTATGTGTGTGGGTGTGTGTGTGAGTACTATATGCATTAGCTTTAATGTTGTTTATGTATTGGCGCAAAACTTGCATTGTTGCCGCATTGCATCATGCATCATTTATGGCGGGCAGCAGCAGCAGCAGCATCAAGCGCCATTGCCATTGTTTGCCTTGAACATTTTTATTTATGACACAGCCACGCACCCTCACACACACACACACACACTTAGTCTCTTCAATGTCAATGTTTATTGATGCAAAACAAGATTTTGCTCGCTCGCGCAAAAGTAAAATGCATTCCAAGTTCATTTCTTCAGAGCTGCGCGAAATGTTTTTTAAAAGTATATAGGGAATATTTTGCAGCGATTGTATTCTTTCCCTTGACAAATGGCTTAGGGTGTGTGTGCATGTGTGTGTGCATATGTGTGTTTGGCTGTGGTTGATGCGATTTTGTTCTTGAGATATATTTTCTTTTTGTTATGTTACTTGGCTTGGCTTATTGACTTTGAAAATACATCAAAGGCAAATAATACGGGATTACTGGGAAGAACAAAGCAGATAAGTGGATTACATATAACCAGCAGAGATAATATTTGTTTGGCTAAAGTCTGGCTAAAGCTTAAATCTAGGCTTAGTCAGTCTCTCTTTTCTGGACATTAATTAAGTTGGAAAATTAATATACATACGAAATTGTATTTGATTCGTTGAATTTTGTGTTATGCAAAACATAAATAGTAGAACGAACATAAAGTCGATTTTCATATATACGAAAATATTTATTTGCTTTTGGCTCATTCGCAATGCGTGGCACGTCACTAAACCATCAGCGCGAACAACGCGGCTTGCCACGCACAGCGGCAGCGAACCAAATGCCACAATGCTAAATGCGCATTAATGTGCTCAGCCTCCCACCATACTCACCTGCTGTGTGCAGAAATCACACAAATAATAAATAAAGCTTTCGGATGAAATCGGTTCTATTTACCTTTCTTTTTGATATTTAGATTTGTATATACCATATATGTATATATTTACTTTTTGCTTTAAATTTAGAGTCAAGTTTTGTAAGTGTGCGTGTGTGAATCATAAATTGTGGAAATGAAAAACGTTTAAGAGTTGGCTTGAATGTTTATGTTATGCCGAGATAATCTGTCGACTAACGGTGTATATGGAAACAAGCTTTCTAAAGGGAAGTGAATAAGTTTGGGCTATACTTTTTAATACTTTTGTATCTAATCTTGCTGTCAACTTTATTAAATTATTTAGATTATTCATCTATTATATAGGAATAAAGAATTAATAGTGAGATATGTTGAAGAGTACGAATGAAAATACTTATTTTTTTTTGTATTCGTTCTTCCTGTTATCTTTCTCTCTGTTTCTCCCTCTCTCTCTCTCTCCCTCTCTCTCTCTCTCTCCCTCTCTCTCTCTCTCTCTCTCTCTCTCTCGCTCTCTCTCTCTGCGGCTTTCTTACCTGTGCTCATTCTGATTTTGATTGTTTCTCTCTCTCTCTCTCTCTCTCTCTCTCTCTTCCTCTCTCTCTCTGTGTTCATTAAATATAGATTTTAAATTTAATTAAATTTTTCATAGACTCCCTTAGTCATATTTTTTTCTATCAGCAGCAGAACTCAAGTCGAGCCATTTCAATCTATCTAACCGTCGAACTTGATTATGCCTACTTCTGCATAATTAATAATCTTCGTTACCTTTGCTTAAACTTAAGACTCCAATACCATAGGAATGTGGTAACTACACTTGCCAAAAATATCATATTATTGCAGCCACTGTGAACTTTTAGGTAATTGTTGCAACCGAGCTGGCCACAAAATGCATGCATAACAGCAGCAGCTTATTTGTGTACGTATATAAGCTCTTTTTGTTTTTACTTTAGGTATTTTTTGTTGTTGTTGTTGTTGCTGGCACTTACAATAATTACACGCAAAACATTTAGCTTGGCTAGAGTCAACAGGTCGTATACGCAATTCGCCCGCATACCAAATGATTGCACTGCTTGTATGTGTGTGTGAGTGTGAGTGTGTGTGTGTGTTTGTTGTGTGTGTGGTAGACAAGCTGATTGCGCAATCAGCATTAGAGCATGATAGAAACAATGTCGTCTAGCTAACGCACAGACCCTGTCAGGCATCAAGTGGCATCTTCGGATGTTCTCACTTGTCTCTGTCATGTTTTTCGCATGGCTTTAATGTCCGCAGCTCCACTGCGTTGATGTGTTTTTTTTTTTTTCTGTTTTTGGTCGCTTTTTCGGTTAAGCGCAACAATTTCAACAGATTTGTGCCAACAGCTTTGCTGTGACTATTTGAACGCCGAACATCATTGCACTTCAGTTGTAATCAAAAGTTTTGCCACGGCGTGTCTCTCTCTCTCTGTGTGTGTGTGTGTGTGTGTGTGTGTGTGTGTGTGTATGTCTGCTTGTGTTAATGTTGTGCAGTAATTTCCACTGCACATTGTGGTGCTTTCGCCGGATTACTCTGTGTGCGTGTCTGTTTATATATATTTGTGTGCTGGTGTGTTCCCTCTGTTAATTGTGCTTATTTGCCAGTTGCAGTTGCTGGCTGCGTTAGCTGTGCAAAAAGCGTTGGGGAAATTGAAATAAAATGAAGATAAATTTGCTTGTTACCTGTTTAGAATCCATTTACGCATGTAAACTTTGCCGTATTTACACAGAGTGCACGAAATTGATTTAAGCATATATTTAAATAAGATGTAAATTTCATGGAATTTAAAGCTCTTAATAAGCTGTTAAATAAATAGAAAAATATTAATATTTATCTTTAAGTTTTAGCTACGGTTTTATAAGCGAAATTAAATGTATGAAATTTTTTAAAAGTATATTTCGCTTAAAAAATAAATAAAATAAATAAAATATATAAAATAAATAAAATAAATAAAATAAATAAAATAAATAACATAAATAAAATAAATAAAAAAAATAAATAGAATAAACAAAAATATTAAAAAATAATAAAAAATAAATAGAATAAAAAAAAAAATAAAATAAATAAAAAAAAATAATACAAATAAAATAAAAAATAAAAAAAAAAATATTAAAAAAAATTTTTTTGTGTCAGCTTTAATTAAAATATTTATTAATAATGTTAAATGACCTTAAATATGCCTTCACTCAAACCATATGTGGAAAACATTTCAAACACATTTCTGTTGAATAATAAAATTAGATAAATTTACTTTTTATCCCTAGGCTTTTTTGAGGCATCAAATAGCTTAGACTCAGCTAAGAATCAACTTGATTTGTATTTCTTTTAATAGAACCAAATATTTATAGAATATTTTTAATACATTTGCAGCTCAGATTACGCCAAATGGTAACAAAATAATGCCTTGTATTAGACATTATGGATATGTATGTATATAAATTGTCTACCACTCCACCTGCTCATTAGGCCCACTTGAACTTTGCATATGTAGCCAGGATCTTTATGGCTTAAGCACATGCGCCGCAATCAAAGTTATTATTAGGCATGAAAATGTAACCAAATAGCACTTGATTATTATTCAGTATATGTATGTATATGTATACTCCGACCGACTCATTGGTTGAAAGTATTTGCTAAACGGGCACGGGGCGTCAATTATGCTAACAACCAGCCCAAACGCTCATAATCACTCCACAGACAATCGTTTAGATAAGCGCGAAGGCGCGTTAGGCAAAACGCTGCAGGATATGCGTGAGCCGTGCGCCTGGACAGATCCAAATACTTGAGTTGCCCAGACTAGCGGTTGGGGTGTGTGGGGGTGAGCTTTGTGAAACAAAAGGCATAACAAGCTGAATAAATAGCACGATAAATGCCATAAACAAGAGACGAAAAGTTTCAGCAATGAGCGCAAAATAGCAAAAAAGAAACAAACAAAAAAAAAAAAAAAAAAAGAAGAAGAGAAGAAAACACGAATAACAGGCAAAGTCCAATAAAAGTCACGTTGCCACAATGTGAAGTCAGCAGAAAGTCCAAGACAAATCCGTGTCCGAGTTGGTGAGTTTGGCGAGTGCATAAAAAGGAAACTGCGTGTTGTAATTGCTTTAAGGAAAACCCTTGCGTACAATTTGCAGCTAGGTGGCAACGCTGTCGCGCTTTTGTGAACCGGTAACAACTCTCAAAGGACGAGATTTATGCGATTGCCGATAGGAATCGCCGCCACGCAGCAAACGCCAAGCTCCAAGCTCCAAGGCAGCAATGGCTACCCCAAGTCTCTTTGTGCTCTAATGGCATTTGTGGGCGTTCGTTCTTTGAAGGGTTTGGGGCTGGGCCGGGCTGGGGCTTCACATTGTTCTTGGCTATTTGTATTGTACAAGCATTGTGTTGTTCAGTCCTCTAATAATGTGCTTGAATTCTATATAGTATATAAATATATGTATATATATACTCGATTATATGTTGCTTGCTTCTCTTGACTTTGGCCTTAAGTCCATGTGACTTAATTTATTGTCTTTTAAATACCTTATTTCAATTAAGAAAACTTGTTTGGTATTTCATTAATTAAACAAGTCTTTTCTTTTTCCATGTATTTTTCCACATATATATATATATATACATATATATTATATGTATAATTTTGCTTAAATGAGCTGCACTTTAATTGGTCTATATTAGTAAGTTGGCCGTTTAGTTTTGTTTTTGGCATATTTATGATAATTGCTGGCGCAATTTGAGTCGGAGCACGGTGAACTCACTGGAGTGCTTCTGGCTGTGTGTGGGCAAGTGCTTCAGTTCGATAGCCATACATATTTATGACATACACTTTATGGCTGCTCATGAATATGAAGTTGGCCGAAAGATGCTAAGAGCGATGTCTAGACAGACTCAAAACTAAAGTGGAGCGAGTGGTTTAAATTTGAATTCAATTGAGAGACTGGAGGCTTTAAAATTGAACTTTTTAAACTGAACGTAGTTGAAAGTTATGAAATTTTAAAGCAAAAATGAAAATATACTAAATTTGCACTAAAATGCAATAAAATTAGATAAACTATTCAGGAATTAGGAGAATAAATATGTTAGGATATTAAAAAAAATTAAAAAATAAATAAAAAATAATTAAATGAAAATATATATAATGTAATAAAATAAAATTTATTTTGTTTACAGTTAAAAATTTTAAATGCAAAAATGAAAACTAACTAAATTTATAATAATAAATAATAAAAATAATAATAATAAATTATAAAAAGTATGTTAAAATTAATGTAAATCAATACGTTTAAATATAAAAAATAATTCAATAAAAATTACAAAAAGAATAATTAAATAAAAATTACCAAAATTTAATATAAGAAAATGTATTTAATTTGAATTAATGAATTTTTAATGGAAAAATTAAAATAAAGTAAATATTCTTTAAAATTCACATTAAATAAAATCACAAAATATTCATTATTTATTATACAAGACTATAAATATTATTATTTATATAAATTTTATAGATAATATTCAATTTTATATTTTTCTAACAAACAAAAATTATTATTAAAATTATTAGCATTGTTTTGAAGAATCGAATATAATCAATTTAAAACAATAAAAATAAAAATAAAAATAAAATATGAATTACAATGTTTAAATATAATAAAATATATTTTCCTAAAAAGCATAATATATTAACTTAAATCTTTATCTGCCGAATTTTTCATTAGATCATATTACAAAAATTTCAATAATCCTTCATAATTATGCCTTATTTTAAGAAACTTGATAGCAATTGCATTTCTCTTAACAAATGCTAGCAAATAAGTTTTCACTTTTCAGAGAGAGGGGAAGAGAGAGAAAGAGACAGATAGAGTTAGAGCGGAAAGCGAAACTTTATCGCATAATTTACAGCTATGCAGTGTCATTAGGGTATCTATATTTGGCAAGAAGTGGTAGAAGAAGTTTCACCTGCCAAACTTAATGCGGCTACAAATTTTCGCTATCAACGCGTGGAATGCGACGCTATCGGCAACATTCATCATCAGCTGCCAAACAATTGATAACATAAAACGCAGAGTCCTGCTGGCACTAAAATACCTTGAGTACGCACCCTCCTCTGACCTCCACTCCCCAACAGATATTCCACCTGTAATGAAACTTTTGAATTTTGATTGCGCTGCGCGTGAATTCAGGGCAGAGTTCATTGTTTCTGCTGCTGCTGCTGCTGTCGAGTGCTTCGTTTTTATCGCAAGGCGAGTCGGCATCAAGACTATGGAGCGTCAACGTCGAGCACTTCATATGCAAAGTATGATCCACTTAATGCGATTTATAATGCCACTGCCACGCCCCCGCATCCGCATCTGCCTCCACCCCCTCAACACAGCATGCAAATATATATTAAGCAGAGTGACTACGACTAGTCGCCAGAGTGAAACTAAAGTAGATTTTGCCCAGGCCGACAACGCACGACAACGGACTACAAGTTCAGCCAGTGTAGCAGCTGTAGCAGCTGTAGAGCTTTGGGTTCATATACGCCGAGCTCGTTTGTTCCGCCTGTCAGGGCCATGTTGCTGTCACCCATCAGCCACATCAGTGCCATCAGCCCCATCAGAGCCGTCGACCGTCAACGTCGTTCTAGTCGATGATGCTGCGCTTTCATTCATGGCGATTATGCCGGTGCCCCATTGTTGCCTTAGCTTAGAAAATCCATTTCGAATCCCAGTTTAGTGCAAATTTATTCGATGAATACGATTTTTTCTCTCCCATTCGTGCTTACTCTACTTGCTGCCATTTGCTTTTCGCTCGTGCTGTTTAAATTTAACGCCAAGATTGCAAAGAAAAATAGGTTGGTATCATATATTTTAAATGTTAGTCGCTCTCAACAGTTATATAATTGCGCGCAGCGTCACTTCAAAGCTGAAGTTGAAGCGCTTAGCTGTTGGCAAACGCGGCGTATACGTAACATGGTTAGCTATTGTGCTTAGCTCTGACTGCCCGCTGGGCGAATGTCGTTGTCTTGTTAAAACGACTAAATGGGGTTGAAAATATATTTTTAATAAATGTACACTCAGCTGAGTGTATGTGTGTGTGTCACGGAGATGTTGCGACCCCAATGCGTGTAGCTCAATTTGTGTTGCATACTTTTTGGGGCGCATAAGAAAAAAATATTAAACTAAAAGAGTTTTTATTTTATTTTATATATATTGATTTGTGATAATGATGTGATGAAGAATTTTAAATAAATAATAATTTAATAAAAATAAATTAATTTTATGTATATATTTTAAATATGCATATATAATTTGAATCAATTTTTATTTTATGTAATGATTTTCCCTGTGGTGAATTTGTTTGCAGGAATGTTCTGAGCACTGTTTGCTGCACTAGCCTTATAATATAATGATATAATGTAAATTTTTAAGTAAATATTTTAAACTAATGTATTTTATTCTTGTTTACTTATATTTATATACAATTGTTCTAAGTGAAATTGTTTGTAGAAATGTAATTATAATATTATAATGAAATTTAAATAAATATTTTAAATTAAAATATTTTTTTTAACTGAATTATATTTTATATATCATTTTCTTAGTAAAATTAAAATTAATATTTAAAATTTATATATTTTGTTTTAATTTATTTATATTTATATATTATTTTTCCTAATTAAATTCCGTTGAATTTGTCTGCAGAAATGCTCTCCGCTCTGATTGCTGTAGCTTGCCACAGGCCATGCTGGGCCAGACAAGCTACAGACTCATTAGCAAGTACTTAAAAACTATTCGAGCAACAGCTGTCATGTGACGCTCAGGCAGGCAGCTGCAGGCGACCATATTTATAATGTGGCATGTAGGTAACAAATGTCAACATGCGACACATTCAGCACAACTGACAGGCCGCGAGGCAGCGCACGGGGCGCGAACCTCTGGTGGTTAATTAAAAAATGCTACCATTCCCCACGGCACCGCCACCGCTGGGAGTCCTGTGCAATGAGAGTTGCGTCGCATTGCGGCCGGGACACTGTGCATTACGTGGTATGATTAATATTTAATACTCGCTTAGCACGTAAGTCTTCTATCTTGTCGGTTAAGTTACAGACCATTTAGCGGCGTCTAACTCATTTCTGCGTTAGCATTCGTTACGTTTCTCTACTTTTTCTGTTGCTGCTGCTGCTGCAGCTGCTGTTGGCGCTGTCAATGAGCTCATTAAATTGCAAATGCTTGGCACATTATTTCAAAGTAATGGAGTAGCCGGAGTAGCTGCTACTCAGCGACGATTATTTACCTCTTCCATTCTGTTTCTTATTTTCTGTTGTTTCTCGTTTTGAGTTCTCCTCTAATTAAAGGTGTCAGCTACTCAGCTTACGGCTTGTTTATTCGTTGAAATATGCTCGGGGAAATGAAATGTGAAAGTAAAAAGAATAACAAAAATTATCCTATGAAGTTCATTTGCCTGGAAGAATTTAGCTTGGTAGAAAAAGTTTTACTCCACTCTAAGGAAATGAATATAAAATTCCTTAAGCTAGTTTTAATTGTATTTATTTCATAATTAAAAACAACAGTTGGCTTTTAAAGTGTTTATGAAATGCAAATCTTGGTGTGAAATGCATAAATATTTGCACTAAAATTAAATTTGTATAAAATTGTTATATAACGCTGACTAAACAAGAGCATTATCAAAGGTTGTATTTCAGCTAACTTTCAGGTTATGAATAATATGAAGCTATTGAAGTATTTAATAAAATTTGCCATTTAACAAAAAGTTAAGCAAAGTATTTTATACTTTGACTCTTTTTAAAAAATTTAATAATATTTCGGATGACTATAAATTTTCTTTTGAAGTAAGGTACTAGGCAATGCGTCTCACCGTTTAAACGTTTGGGCATAATCGGAATTTGTTCACAAAATACGAATAGAGATGGGTTTGAAGACAAGAAAATATAGTTGCTTTTCTAAATAATATGAATGACAGATGAGAAAAGTCTTTTCGTTGCCGACTGGTAAAAGAGAGAGAGAGAGAGAGAGAGAGAGAGAGAGAGAGAGAGAGAGAGAGAGAGAGAGAGAGAGAGAGAGAGAGATAGTCAAGTCGACATACCTACAATTAAACAATTATGTAGGAATATAATTACGCATGAATGAAACCTGAATGACTAAAGACAACGATGTACCTTAGTTAATAAAGCGCAGAAAAAGTTGAGTGAAAATCTGAATGCTTAAGAAAATTAATATCATGGAATGACTTTCATTTTTGTTCAGCGAATGTTGAAGCGAGTGCAATCAATTGTTGGAATGAGCATCGCCAACCTTTTAAAATATCAGCATCATCATCGAGTCTTATTTTTGAATAATTATAAAATAATTTTATTCAATTTCATGTCAAAAAAACAATTTATTTTTTGCTTCGTCTGTTAAAAAAATATTCATTTGGTCAGTGAAAAAGTTTTCAAACCGAAATTTATATTTGTATTCATGTATTCTTATTTTCTGTAGCTTTTCAGCATGTGGCAAATAAATTATTTGCGAAATTCAAGTGGATATAAAATATTAAATAACTCTAAAGGCTGCCTGGCAATGGTTTTTTATTGAAATTGTTTTCTGACAGACCAATAAAAATATCTCCGGGGTGAACATTAACCAAATTGTCACACAATTCGCAACATGCATGTGACAGTTGCTTGTGGCATTTGCCAACAACTTCCTTTTATACACACTTGTAGTGCGTGCGTGTGTGTGTGTGAGCGGGTCAGCTTGTAGCTGTCTGCTTGGTGTTGTTTTTGAATGTGCATCCACCTACCCGAAAAATCATCACTGAAATATGTTTGCTTTTTTTTTTGTCTGCAACAGAACAAGCCGAAAGCTGCTTGCAACAGGAGCAGCCGCAGCAACAGCAACAGCAGCAGCCACAATGGCAAGCAGCATGCTGCCACGTTGCCACAGCAGGCGGCCGCATCATGGGGCAAACCGCACAAAAAACCATAAACAAAACCTTCATTAATCTTATTCAATGTCCGGCACATACTTACATCAGGCTCAAGGATTTCGACTTGCAGATATTTCGCACTATTTTCTTTGCCTCCTCAAATATAAACAATTTGCACATTTTAAGTTCATTTCTTTTACAAAGCTCCCAAGAGGCAGGCACACACGCACGCACACTCACCCATGGAAATACAAATACAAACAAACATACACACACGCCCAGCTGCCGCGTTCGACTTATATGAGTTGCAGCAGTCACGCATTGCATACGTGTGTATTAAGTATACGTCGCGTGTTGTCCAGCGAATTGCCTTTATGGCAGGCGCCTCATATAAATCCACTTGACTTGGCAGCCGGCAACTTTATTTGCACTACGTGCAGACAGACAGATAAACTTTCAGCGGAATGTTGGCACAATTTAAAATGTCTATATTTAAAAATTTTAAATTACAAATTTCAGGAATTTATTAAATATTCCGTTTGTCCATACCGAGCCAGCTAATACCAATTAGAATATCAATCTGCATAGTTAAATATAATTTTCAAGATATTTCATGCATTTTATGCCATACAGAAAGTCAACAAAATGCTGATTAGATAAATCCACATGTTTCGTGTATGCAACTTACATAAGTTTCACAATTTGTTTTGTTTGTGCAATATGCAAATATTACACATACGCCACGTTGTCGCTATTCGCTTATTTCTATGCATTTATTTCTTTGATTTGAGTTTTGTTTGTGCATTTCCTTTATTGCATGTTGGTGCAATTTCTGCCATCCAAATATGAATTTAGCAATCAATTCGTTGACTGTCTGACATTTGTAGTTTTCAAAGAAAATACAAATAAAATGGCCAATAAAACTAATTTTGATATGTTTTGCATAAATCTATGGCAATCATTTCAAACTTTATTTTTGAAATGAGACAATAATTGATGTAATATATATAAAAACGAAAAAAAATCTAAAGATCACGTAATCTGTGTATGCATTACACGAAACTTCGCTATGTAAATAGCCTTTTATTATGTTTTCTAGTTAATGTATACAAATTATATACCTAACTAAAAATTACTAAAAACACAGTTATATTTAAACAGCTCAGAGTTAGTCGGGCTTGCCTGCCTAAAAAATGGCCTTAAATAATTAATAATATTTAAATTTAAAATATAATATATATTACTGACATTAAATAAACATTAAAAGTATAACATTTACATTTTCGCTTAACATACTTAACAATTTTAACACTTACCAACAGACAGAAAAAGAGGAGAAGCACCGCGCTGCACTGGACGACTGACCACCAGAAGATGAAGAATGCGACTGAAGCGTCGCTGCTGCAGGCTTGCCTTTATATAGGGCCGCGACAGCTCCACTCAAGTCAAGCTCAACTCTTGAGCCTCCTTCTGAGACAGTCTTCACACTCGATCATTAGGCGACCAATCAGAGCACATTCTGCTGCTGCTGCAGCTGCGAGAAACAGCTCTTCTGATCTTCAGCTGCCTTTATATAGGGCAGCGAGACTATCACTCGAAGTCGAGCCTGTTAAGCCTCTCTCTGAGTTAGCGTAAGCTAAACTCTCTATTAGGTAGCGACCAATCAGAGTATTTTCTGCTGCCTTTGCTGCATATATATGCAAACGAACATCTCCTCTCCAGAACCTTAATTCTTTTTCTTTTCCAAAGTAGTTCACTACAAGAGCGATGTTTCAAGGGCGACAAGCTCAAGCATACGGACAGATCGACAGACGGACAGATGGAAAGACGGATAGACGGACGGGCAGGGCTTAATCGACTCAGCTCGTCGCCCTGATCAAGGATCAATAGGATTTTCCATTTAAATACAACCTGTTTCCTGTCTGTTATATATAACAAATTTTCTGTATTTAATTTACCAAAATTTCAGCTTTCGCGAATTTATATCTTTATGGCTTCACAGAGGATTTGACGCGGGATTGAAAATATTGAGCATGATTACACTCTTTTGATTATCAAGCCAACATTCACATGTTAAAAATGTTAAAAATATAGCTACCACTGGTTGCTGCACCAGTATTAAGGAAAACCCACAGAAATTCAGCTCAACACTCAGGATAACTTCGCGCATATTGAGGTGAGACATACAACATTTGAACTTTCGTTTGAAGCAGTACGAAGCCAAAATGTTCATTTAAATGATGTGAATTTCAATCAAAAATGTCGTGAATGTAGCTTCAAATTGAAATCAAATTGGAATGTAAAATGTCAAAAACTCTTTTGTTTTTATTTGTGAATTTTATTTCTCTTGACCTGGTCAAAACCTCTGGTCAGCTGGAATATCTTACATTCAAATCAAATAATAAACCAAAGATTATATACGACTTTTGAATTTATGAATTGATCTTGTGACACACAAATAGTTTATTTATGCAATTTTCTTGTTTTCTTACCGACATTCACACACTAAAGAGCTTATGCCCCTTTGAGTGGCAATTCAATGGCAATGGCCATTTCATAAAGCAGCTTCCACTCGGCAGACACAAATGCGAATAGGTTGGAGAGTGCTTCAAAGCATTTTCTTGCAGCTAGCAATGCATTAAGTCACCCACTGGATGGCGGCAGGTTTGGCAGGGAAGACGTTTACTTGCGGTTGGCTTTAAGTATAAACGGAAATCACAGACATATTGTGCCGCCGCCTGTGCCAAGTGCATCGTGTGTGCTAAACTAAAGACAACGACGGCATCGCCTGCTGCCGTTGACATCAGATACAGATTCGCATGCAGATTAGGGCTGGGAGAGCTGTGTGCGGTTGGGTGGTGGGGTGGTTGAGTGGAGCAGACGAAAATTGCTGGCATGTCGCCCAACTAAAATGTCACAAAGTCAATTCATGGCTGCCGTCGACGCACATAAATAAGTCTCAGCGCCTGACAAATGCCACTCTGTGGCTGAATGAGATCTGAAGTTGGCTTTGTAGTCGACCAAAATGCGTTGACTGATGCTGGGCTTTAAAAGACAAGGCTAATACTTCAATTTATTCAACTGCATGCCATTTGCTAAGTAAATAGTATTTACTATAATCGCATTTAAGTTAAATTACCAAATAATACGCATACGCCGCGTACGACGAGCATAAAAGCACAAAACTTTTTCAAAGTAATAACAATTGCCAAAGCTGACACAGAGAAAAAGTTGATCATGCTGCCGGTGCTGCTGTTGTTGATGATGGCCAGAATGCATTAAATTAAATATATATAAGTAAATATAAAACAGTTTTGCAATTTGTGCCTCAGGGCTAAAAAAGCAACAGACTTTCAGCTTTTCACAGCTCGCTTTGTGTCTGACTGCTTTTTGTATTTACATGAAGTTTTCGATTTGTTTTCATGGCGCTTGTCAACATTTCCGCCAACAATAAAACATTAACATTTATTGCAGCAAGTTCTGCAATTTGATTTCTCCTTAAACATTTGGCATTCGGTATATATTTATTTATTTATATGTTAATTTTCTTTTTTTGCTATATTTTTAAGTCTTCAAATAATGCATGTCAAACTCTTATTTATATAAATTTTGCTAGATTAATTATTTTATTTTTAATATAAACTAAACTAAATTTCAATTTAAATTCCTTTTCTATCTTAAACAAAAGCAAACAATATTCGTTCACTGTTGTTTGTTATTGAAGCTAGTCACGCGCTTCAAAATGTTTCAATCATGTGATTGCAGCAGCATAGTTTGCCTGGAATAGCTGCGGGCCTTTGGCATTTTTGGCAGTTGAGTTATCATTTGCCCTGGAGCAGTTTGTGTTTCAAATATTTCACGGACCATTGAGTGGGGCTGCGAAACAGGTATCGTGTTCTGTGAAGTGAACGTTGTGCTACAATGAATAAATAGTTTGGCATTCATTCAGTCATGGAAACAGAAGAGTTTTTCAAAAATGTTACTAACGAGGCCTCTAGTTCAAATATCAGTCTATGTTGTATTTGATGTTGGATTTTCAATAGCCGAAGGCTAATGTATGAAAGCGAAATAGAATGTTATTATAAATATGTAAATAGAAAATATATAAAGGGGTTTTACTGGTATTAAACCTATTTCATTCCGATTTTTCTTTTTACTTAGAGATTATATTCATATTTATAATATAATTCTATTATATACAATATATAATTCTATTATATGCAAGCATTTATATATACAAGTATCTACCTTCACTGAGTCGTTGAATTTGATATTTTTATAGTTTTGCTATAGTTGGAATTCTTAATATTGTTATTCTTATACTGCTAAGGTAAGACAAGTTTTCTGTTTTTTGTAGCGATTTTTGGCATCAAAAAGGCTATATATAAAATAGAAGCTGAAAGTGGAATTTAATTTTGCGACTTGCTTATGAAAATTTCGCTTCCAGTAAAGCTTAAATTCTATGCAATTCAATGCAATATATGAGCGAAAGAAATTTTGGGTTTACCTAAAGTAACAAAGGCAGCAAGACGTGGAGGTCAGGTTAAACGATTCAAGAGTAAAATGGCAATAGGTATAGTCTCAAGTTCTTTATGTATATATTAAAATAACAGACTATAAGTTTTCTTACCAAAATTCTTGACTTAAAGATTTAAAAAAACTGAGTTAATGCATATATTTATATGCATATATAAATATATTAATTATATATATATAAGTATAACTAATATAAATACCTTTATATAGATAAGTATATAGTACTTATTATTATATATGTAATTTTCATATCATTATCATAATAAACATATGCACATTTTAACTCAAATTACTTTTGGCTCTTAAAGAAAAACAAATTTTAAAAATTTCTTTAGCAACTAAATTCTTCTTAAGACTTTGTTTGCCTTGCACTCCACTAAAATTCATTGCAGAGCAGCAAAATGCCTTTCGAATTTTTTTCTAGCTGAAATTCTTTTCGAGAACACGCCGCAGCTAGTAATATTTTTTGTCTATCTATTTGTTGCGCTTTACTTTTCTTGCTATTCCATTGAAATTTATTGCAAATTCAACAAAAGTGTTGCCTACCTCTTCATACTTCCGACTCTTTGCTGTTGTTGTTGTTGTTGGTGCGCAATCAGTTTGGCGTAGTGTTTGAGTCCCGGAAACAGCTAGTTTTTTCCCTTAGCTGCAACATGTCGCACATTGTTGTTGCATGCATTTTACTTGATAAGCAAATATGGGTAAAATATGCAAAGGCAAAAAAAAGAAGTAAAGAGGAAAGGGGCGTGGCTGCGAAATCAACACAAGCCAGTAAAAAAGGAATATGCATGCTTGTTCCTGTTACGCGGCAAAGATTTCCAATTTAGATGTCGGTGCGCACATTGTTAATGTCGTTTTTTATGATTAGGAGCGGGGGGCGTGGCTAGCCTCCTGCACAGCGCGAAAAGTGAAAGCTGTTCGCCTGGCAGCCAATCGAATGTCAGCTAATTGGCAGACCATGCCACACGTTTTAACCCACTTTTTGCTTTCTCTTTTGCGTAAAACTTTTGCACTAAATTTCGATCAAGCTGCGCAGGAGAAAAGCACAGAACAACAGCGAAAGCAACAGCAACGACAACAAATTGCAAAAATTGCACTGGCAAGGACATTGTGGTATTACTTTTATGAGGTGGTTATTCAAAACTAACAAGAAAACTGCACAAAAACTTTTTCGCCCCTCAAAAAAAGACGAAAAAATATATATATATATTTATAGAAACAAAAGAAAAGAAAACAACAAAAACACTTGACTCTGTGTGTGTATTTGTTTTTGACATGCCTGCACTTATTTTTCTAGCCGAAGCAATTTTCGCATAGTACCAAACAACTTGAGTAAGAACAAAACACGTTGTTGATCACATAAAACAGGGCCAGAGACCAGAGTCACAGCCAGAGCCACAACCAGAGCCAGAGCCAGAGCCAGAGACCAGAACCCAGAACGAGAACCAACAACCGACGAAATGCGCGTCAGTTTTTGTTCTTATTGCAAGTTCAAAAGGTAGTACAAGTGGGTACGACATGCAAGCAGTCGACCAGCCGAACTGCCTCCTACAACAACAGCAACAACAACAACAACAATAATAATAATAAAAGAACTAAAACAAAACATTGACATAAATAAGGGAGAGAGAGAGGGATGGAGAGTGGAGAGCTGCTGTGACTCTGACTGCTAAAACTTTTGCTGTAAAGTCCTTGGCGAAAAAGGTGATATCATTCGCTGGCATAGTTTGTTATAGACTGTTTATAGAAATTTATGGAAGTGTTCGGGAATAAAATTTAATTAGACAAGTACTTTTATTGTGCCGTATTTATATTTGGTAAACAATAAGTTTATTGACGACAAGGAATACTAATGGAATTGATTTTTGGTGAAGAGCATTATTGCGCTGCTTGCAAATATTTAATTTATAAAATTGATTAAGGAATTTATGAGAACTCAACTGAATAACAGCTAAGAATGAATATTATTTTATTATTGAGTAGTTAATAATTCATTTATTATTCTTATATTTTGATTAAAAATAATACTTTACTTTTGATAAGTTGATAATTAATTTTTTATTCTCATACTTTATTTTATTAAAAATATGTAAGTTGGGAACTAAATTAATATTTTGTAATTTTTTTTTTAATTCTCTAAATTTATAAAACTGGTAAGTGTAATTAAATAAATAAATTAATACAATAATATATATAAAAAGATAAATATTTGAATATATAACTATATTATAAAAAATACTTATAATAATACGAATTTTGTCAAAAAAAGAATGTAACGCAATATATAAGACTTCAAATGAAATATTTTATTAATCGTGCTAATAAATATTATATTGATATATATTTGTTTTTCTAAACTTGAAAACCAAAAAAAAAAAAAAAAAAAAAAAAAAAAATTCTGAAAAATTAACAATATTCAAATTATTCTGAAAATAATATTTTAATAATATATTAACTATGCTCCTATTTTGTTTATGAAATAAATAAAAAAATTGTTTATATATTGTTCGCAGAACGATAAAATAAAATGTGTCTATGAATACAAAATTGATTAATTTGTTCTACATTTGTTTTGCAAAAAAAGGTTTTAAATAGTGAAATCAGCCAAAAATTTATCTACCAGCCTTCAAAAATCTATCCCTATCTATATATATTTATAAGGCATTGTAATTTGTTTGCTTATAGCTCGAATTGATTTTTCCTATGCCTGAAGAATATCGTTTACATGGTGATAAGAAATTGCATATACAAAAGATTCTTCAGAACATTGCAACTATTAAACCCATCAGATAAAGCTGTTGAAAGGAGAGTGAGTATAAAGTAAATAAATTTGAATATATACATACATATATTTCAATACGTATTTAGCTTGAATATCAAATGCATTGATTGTATTTCCATCAACCCAAAACCATTTACGCCTAAGTACAATATTATCGCTAATATTTGAAGATTAAAAAGCTAAGCGGTAATCTATTATTAAGCGCAATTACTACTTAAATAATCAATCAATCAATTATTGACTTCTTTTCATAAGATAAGCTAAGTTCAATATTTTGACATTTGAATGAATCAATGGCATACTTTAGCTATAGCTCATTTTAAACTTATCTTATCTCAACTAAAGATTTAAATTATAGCGTATCTGACATTCGTTTATACCTCTTAACAGCCTTTACTGCATTTATTTGCCGTTTTACTAACTACGTCAGTTGCGCTCCACTTTTTTCAGTTTCTTTTTGTTTATACTTATTAGGAAGGATTTTTTTGTAATGCGCCGGCTGCACGCGTTTTTGTTGTGGTTTGCTGTTGTTGCGTTTGTACTTGGGTCATAAATTGTTTTTCTGAAATTTGAATGCAAATGCAAATGTGCAAAACTGCAAAGTTGCTGTAAAACATTATTTTTTGATATGTTAATCGCGTTTTGCGTGCAATTTTCCTATTATACGCTCGTTTACATAAATACCAAAAAAACACTCGGCTTGGGCGACAACATTTTATTTTTATTTCAAAGTTGGAAATTGCTGCGCCTAGAACTATGCCGCCGAGAGTACATATAAAGTAAATGAATTAAGAGCAGACTTTCACACACACACATACACTCACATAGACAGACACGCACTTAACACATAATCAGAAATATGCGCACATAAATGCCTGGCATTTTATTGTTTGCCCTGCTGAGGTGTGTGTGTTGGCGTCGTAAAAGGTGTAAGACTGCCATAAATGCCTGGCAGCAGCCGCAGCTATTGGATTGTGTGTGTGTGCTTTTGTGGGCGTCTGCGAGTGTCATAAAATGTGCGTAAAACTTGCTTATGGCATTTATTGATAAAACGTTTGGCCAATGAATTTTTATTTAAAGCATGTCTAAATAAAATGGTATTTATGGCAAATAACAGCTTGCATGCCAGCCCACAAAATGAAATAACTATTATTTATACTTGCCCCAGCGCTGCACAACAATTGTGGCTCACCAAATTGCAAGAAAGTTTCGTTTTCCGTAATGAAATATTCGTGAAGAAATTTTAATCAAAATTTGATTTATGAGAGTTTCGTTTTTTTATAAAAAAATAAATTTATACAGAAACTAATTTTCCCTTTAGCTAATTTTATAATAACAATAGTTTTTTATAACTTTTCTGTTTATAAATACACTTATTCTCTTTTATTTTTATTTTTTATTTTGATTAATTAGATTAATGTCTAGGAAACTTGCTTTTGGCTGGGTTAAGGCGTTTGTCATAAGACCTAAAATTCAAAGTTTGGTATTTAATAAAAAAATAATTAAACGAGACATACATACTTATATATTCATAGTTAGTTACCTAATATTTTATTCTTTAATATGTACTTGACATTCTTGATCTGAATTGACAGCTGAGATGAGACTGCACTATCAGAAGGTAATTGTGATATAACACTTTTCAGGCTGAACTGTCCGTAGCTTTGAAGAGCATTTTCTCTTATTAAGACTTCTTCAATAATAATTATATTTATTGCCATGGTTACTCACGGCGTTAAGAATGTTCGTATATTCTAAAGGGCTCTCCCGCAGTGCATTTGAAGGCGTCAACACTGTAAACAAACACTCCTCAATTATGTGCGTATGCTTGAACAGTCCGTCTGCTTGCATGCCTCAATGTGTTTACCAAGACACCTTTAAGGTCTAAAGGACTGAAAATCACATAGTTATTCCCACAGCAGTTTATTTTATTTCATATAATCGAAATTTGTTTGTTATCATAAAGTCTATAAAGATAATGAAGATTAATCTGCACAATCTGGGTACTTGAATTAGAATCTTCATAAGTTGACTTAAATAAATAGTTCGCGACTTCTTTAATTATCTACCTTTGCTTAGACCATGTGTCATAAAGGGATCCATCTTGCCAAAGGGATCCATCTTGCTGTCCGTCTGTTCAAGGTAAACAAAACATAGAAACAAAGTCTCTCGGTTGCGCTCGTTGCTTTTGGTTATAATTAGTAATAAGTATCATTCATATTTGGTATCTTAACAACGCACTCGATGAGGTATATATACCAAATGGAAAGAAAGAACATAAATGTGAATATAAATATTTGAGTTCATATACTCAAGCTTTCAGAATTATTCCAACTGTTTTTCCTGGCAGTCCCCATAAAAAGGTTTTCCTGTTGGAACTCAAGGTATAGCATTTTATATGAATTCTTTTAAAATTTTGTAGCCAATATTTGAAACTAAAATAAAAGTTCATTATATCTTACTCCACCAACAGCTTGCCTCTGATTCAGCAATTCACGAAAAAGAAACTCTTTAAATATTTCAATCTGAGACAGATATTTTCGTCCACAGACTCGCTGAGTCATGGAGTTTTTCAACCACATTTCGCAACTTGACAACTTGTTGACATCTATTGGCCCAGATGCTGAGCGGGCCAGCTATTATCGGGTGTGGAGACATCTGTTATCTGGCAATGGCAACGGCGAATGTCAATATCAGTTGGCGATAGTGTGATATCTGGTCTGCAACTCGATAACAAATCATATATAAAAGCCAAAAGAATGCCAAATTTTCAAATTAAATCAGTCGCTGAGAAATCAATAAAAAGTATGAAGTCTTCGTGCGGGTTGTTGTTTCTGCTCCTGTTCACCTCTTGGAACGGGGTTCGCTGTCAGCTGCAGTGCAATTCGGGTTCCAGCGTGCGGCAAAAGCGCATTGTCATCCGAAATCCGGGAGCTGGGGAGCTGAGCAAGCTGGATAGCTGCCACTATGAGGTAGCGCCGTGGAGCGCACAGGTCTGTCAAGTGCGCATCGATTTCGAGCGCTTGGAGCTGGCGCCGCCAAAGCTGAACGCCAGCACGCAGCTGCTGGAGTGCGTCGATTTTGTGCAGGTGCAGCGTTTTCAGCTCTGCGGCCGCAACAACGGGCAGCATTTGTACGTGCAGCTGCAACGCGGCCAGACACTCAAGCTCCACTTTAGCTTGCCCAGCCACTCGACGCAGTCCACGTGGCAGCTGACGCTAACACAAATCGAGTGTCTGCAGCACACGCAGCAGCCGGCGGCCCCAGCCGCAGCTGCAGCCGCAGCCCCCAGTGCTCCCGAATTGCCAACAGTGCGACCTCTTTTGCCCTTCCTCAGCAATTTGCTGCCACGCACCATTTTTGGGGGCAACACCGCAGTTGGGGGTCCGGCAGCTCAGCTGCTTCAGACACTGACAGCACCCTCGCCAGCGGATCTGGAACTGCAGGCTCCACTCGGTTGTGATCAGTATTGGCGCAGCGCGTCGGGCGGCATTGTCAGCTTCAATTTCGCGGGCGGCGTTTATATGGCGAACATGAAGTATGCCATATGTGTGGCAGGTGGAGCCGATCGAGAAATCAGGTGAGTGGGGGTGAGAGAATAAGGAAAGAGGGAGCGAGAAAGAGAGAGATAGAGAGAGAGAGATAAATATAGATAAAAGTAGTTATTCTTTAACTACTTTTATCTATATTTATCTCTCTTAAAGATTGGAGCTAAATTAGTAAGTTTGTCTGAAGATCTATTGATATTTATTGATACCTTATAACTTAGCTGATGTGCAATGATCTCGTTTATCACTTCATATAAAACTCATATCTTACACATAATATAATTTTATTTATTTCTCTTTTCCCTCACAGCTATAAGATTGAACACTTTGCCTTATCGAAATTCAATGATGCACCTGGACCGGGCTATGATACGGACTGTCACAGCACTGTGCGTACCTTGGGACGTGCCTCGGACTATCTGCTGATACCCAACTCATATGTGGCCAATAATCAGGAGCTGCAGCCCACTTACTACTGCGGCAATGGATTGGCTGGCAGCAAACTAATCGCACGTCCGCCCTTCGTCATTCACTTCTCCAGCGATGCGCAGACAAGCGCAAGCGAAACGGGCTTCCAATTGACATATGCCGTCACACAAACAGTCTAAATTACCGTCAAAATTATATATATGGATATATATATCAATGTTATATTTGCATATTGGCATTATTAAATGTGTCACAGTTACAGTGGGGCAAACAATGCGAGAGAATGCGTATTCATTTCATTAAATAAACAGCCTGGCATATAGAGACATCGCTGTTTGCATTATTCAAAAGCCAATCACACAAATGACATTTGAGTGCACGAATTTAGGGAATGGGCAGGTAGTAGTTGAAAGACAATATAACCACACTGGGCACAATTAAATGTGCGGGTACAGTGGTACAAAATTAGATATTAACTGATCAAAAATGTGTTTAATACATGATAGGGGACTAGTTGATTAGTTGCTTATGAGTAAAATTAAGAGAGAGAGTGTGAGATAGAGAAAGGGAGGGGGAGGGGAGAGAGGGAGCGACCAAGAGAGAGAGAGATAGATAGATAGATAGATAGATAGAGAGAGAGAGAGAGAGAGAGAGAGAGATAGAGAGAGACAGAGAGAAAGAAAGAAAGAGAGAGAGATAAAGATACAGAGAGAGAGAGAGAGAGAGAGAGAGAGAGTAAGAGAGAGAGAGAAAGATAAAGAGAGAGGAAGAAAGAAAGAGAGAGAGAGAGAGAGAGAGAGAGAGAGCGAGAGAGAGAGAAAGAGAAAGGGAAAATCCTTTTATGTTTGTTAGTGTTTTTTTTTACAGTTTAACGTACTGGACAACATAATCTAAACAGAAATGAACTAATTATTCATATCATTTATCAGCTATGATATATAATAGAATATTTTGTATATCTGAGAGAGCTTTGAAATGGAGTATCTAGTCGCCAGGCTAGGCTATTTGAGAATGTATTCTCTCTAGGTACTTTTTAGCAACGGCCTGGCCAATTGTAAGAATCTTAAGGTCACGCACTATACCGACAGGCCCCATTGAAGCACATGCAGTTTGTGTAAGTGAGCCTTGGCAATGAAATCATGCACTTGACTGCCGTAGAATAGACCAGGTCCTAGAATGGTTTTGTAGATCTTTACCTTCTTATGTAGTAAAAGCTTGTTATAAGAAAATCCTTAATATTTCTTTGGAATTACTAAATTTTAATTTTAATGCAATGTAAACTGTAATGAAATATAAATAGTATAATTAATAATTTCTATTTGATTTACAAAATTCTTGTTAATTTTGCTTTATTCTCTATTTTTATATACATTTTTCGCAATAATTTTGATAATGATAAAGAATATTTTGTTTTATTTTTTAAAATATAAATTTAATTTGATTATGAATTTTTTAAATATTTTTTTTTTTTAATTTTTTCTTTGGTATTAAGTATTATTATTATTATTAAGTATTATTATATATTAATACTTTTAATTGGTGTTATGCATATAGTTTACGTTAAGCATTGATAACTTAACACTCCAATTACTTATACATTCTATATATTTATCCAGCCAATCAGTTGTATATAGCTAAACGTATTTGTTCTAAGCCGTTAAGCCTCTAGCTTTAATGGCGACACAGAGATGGTTTTGTAGTCGCATTTATGTGCGCCCCAGTCGGTGGCATGCATATCGCACCTTATGCAAGAGCAAGTGGCATGTGCGCCATATATATTTACATATATAATTGCAATGTCGTGTTGCGTAACTGAATACGCGTTTATCACGTGAATATCAGCGCCCGCCCACGGTCGAAGCGCAACGCGACTGCATAAGCGGATACGTAAGCATTCATGGATTTTCGCAATGACATTTTGACAGGGTGGTGCTGAGTGGGTGGGTGGAGCTGCTCTGGGCGCCCAGGTTTGCTGCAGCTGCCATTCTGGCCGGCTGGCCATGTATATTTAATGCGAATTTAACAAAATGCTGCGGTATAAGTGTGAAAATGTTGTTAAATGCATTTCATGCATTTTGCCAGAAGGCGGCACAGCGGATGCGGAAGTGAAATTTGCGATTGAATTGATTGAAATGTTTGGCAGCGAAATGAACGATTGAGCGATTTAATGTGTGTTGGCAACAGCTGTGGAGCAGGCCAACTGTTGGCGTAAAATAATGTCTAAGGCACAGTTGAGTTGCTTTTTTGTGGAAATTGATGTGAAATGCAATTATGCGAATACACACATACATATACATATATATGTATGTATATTCCGGTGGCATGATGCACTGTAAAGTGCCTGTAAACATGAATGAAATTGCATTTGCATGCGCTGCCAGCGGAGCTGGTGCGTCAAGAAATTGCCTTTCAAATATGCATAGTCATATGCTGCAACAAGACGCAATCTGCTGCATACTTTCAGGCGCTAAGCCTCAGCTCGTTTGCCTAACGACAGCTTGCCGGCAATTTATGCAGTCAACTTGGTCAGCAGAGGGCAGCCCTTTGGAAGTGTCTCTCCCTCGACTCGATAACGGAAACACACTCACACAGAGATAGTGTCTTCCTCTCGTTGGCCTTTGGCCCGTCCTTTAATGTTTCTATCCTTTGGCAAATTGTTTTTCCAACAGCAACGGCACTGGCAGCACTGGCAGCAGCATTAACTGAAGCCGTTTTCAGTTAATGCTGCCATTTTCGGACTTTCCATTTCGATATGGCCTTTGGCTTCTAGCCAACATAAGCTCTGCCGGCAGCTGCGCTTTAAACTCGACCCAAGGCCTCAGCGCAACAAGAATTTCGCCCAATTTCAAAATTTACGACTTCTATGCAAAAATGTGCAGCTGCATTGCATTTGCTTGGCGCGGTCAGACAAAGGCCGAGCTTATGGCTGACATTTTATGTGCACTTCATAAAGGGCACGCGGCGGCAATTAAAACGCACTTTGTGTCGCACATGGCGTATGCGTTATATTTGGCCTGACCAAATGTGCAAACAACAAGAATACAACAACAATTTTGTCAGCTGCTGAAATATGTTTTGTTAGCCGAGCGCAGTTTTAATTACAACGCTTTCTCCACATCCAACTGCTGCGGAAACAATGACAAAGTCCAAAAACATTTAGCAACAGAACGAACATTAACCAAAATCATGTACACAAAGTTCCAAATTTTATATTATTTGTTATGTGGCAATGGCCATTGGAGGACATAATTAAAAGTCGCTGCGTTGTTGGCTTATGGTAATTTTTATTTTAGTTTTTATTAATATGCAGCGATGGCAAATGTTTTGCTGGTTTAGCATATGCTAATTGCAATTGTGGTCGGTGGAGTGTGTTATATTAGTATCGTATCGTATATACGTAATTAATAACATGATATTTTAGTATTTATTATTTAACTTAATTACAGCTTAACATATTTTTTACATATTTTATATTTAATTTAATTATAAAAAAATGTAAAAAGGATTTTTAAATTATTAAATTTTTTTTGTTATATAATTAATTAGTATGATTTTTCAATTATTTTTTGTAATGTTAATTTGTTAATTTAATAATTACTTTGATATTAGCTATTGTATTGCAGCTCTCTTTTTTTTTTTTTGGATAAAAATTATTTCAAACAATTTGCTGCAATAAAACAAATCATTTCAAATTGCTTATTGATTTGTAATTCATCTATGAATTTATCATGTTTATTTATGAAATTACGATTATTAATTATTACGAAAAAAAAAAAACTAAAAAAAAACCTGGTGATACCAGTAGCTTTGGAGTCCGAAGGTAATTTACGCCACAAAGGATCGTCGAGATAAGCATAGTGACTTATCGAGCATATATATATAGAACGAAGTGTGAAGTTGGTTGAAGAATCGGTCATACCCTCACCCACAGAGCAGCTGCGTGATCTATTCAAGCACGTGGTCATACCACATACATATTTGGTCAAAGTTTTCATTATAGATTGGTTTCCATTTTATTTTGAAACTTATAAACCTCGCTATGATTTTGAAAAGGTTTACATTTTTAGGACTGGCCTATATATCCAATTTATAATTTACTTTATTTTTTCAATCACAGATGAAACATTGTATTTCTTTGCAATTTTCTCATATATTTTTGCTCAGTCTGTGTATTATAACAATACATACATATTTTATTTTTCAACTCGCTTATATTTCTTTGTTTCATTTTATTTTTCTTTGTCTAGCTAGTTGATATTTTTATTCGACTCTTTTTGCAGTTGCATTTATTTTCGGCACTAAATTCGCCAAAAAACTGTTAGATAATAAAAACTATATCATTTGCTAGCGCATGTCCCATGTGGCAAATGCAGCGAAATAGGCAATTTTAACAGTAACACAAAATGCATACACAGAGTCATATATAAATATATATGTTTTTTTTTTTGCTTTATATATATATATTTTTATATGGAATCTACACGTGGAGTCCGCACTTTGACTTTTTCAAATTGAATTTTTAAATTCAGCCGCCATTGTCAAGCGAACATTTGCTGTTGCTTTGCTGGCTTAAATTCTTTTGTTTTCTTTTTGTTTTTTATTTTATTACACACCGTGTGTATGTGTGGGTGTCTGTGTGTTTGTGTGTAACTGTCAACTTTGTGGCGCCTGTCGGACGCCAAAGGCCAGTACAATTTGTGCGCATATGAAACGCGTAGGCCGCAGCAACATAACACATAGAAAATTGCAACATCAATTGTGCAAAACGAAAAAAAAAACCTGAAAAAACGCAAAGATTTATTGTAAAATATGGGAGGCCATATTGTGGTTAAAGTTGCATTTAAAAATGTCAACGAAAATTAACTGCAATTCGTTTTATTTTAATTGAATTTCGCGAGTTGCAAAATGTGTTGCATACTTTCGGGCGCAGGCTAAAAATCATTTTGCTTAAATAACAAATTTAGCTTAAAGTAGACATAAACTGAACTCGACATATTTGGGGCAGACCCGAACTCTCTTTGCCGACCCAATTTGAAGGCCATTCGCAGCAGCGGCTGAAACACAAACATTTTCATAAACTTAAATGCCAATTAAATAACATTAAATTGTGCGAAAAATGAACCCCAGCAACACTTCACACACAAACAAAGCAAACCAAAAAAAAAAAATCGAGAAACAAGGCAGAAGACCCTGTCGAAGGGCTGTCAACATGACAAAGGAAAAAATTAAGCAGCTAAACAGGGCTTTATAGAGTGCGGAGTGGGCAGCATAACCAAACAAACGAAACCAGCCAATGGAGTCCATGGACAAGAGAGAACAGAGCCGCAAGCCAAACTGAATGCATAAGCCCTACGAACATGACACTGAGAGAGCACACACACACACACATACACAGAAATACACGTACATACATATATACATATATATTTATATACACTGCGCGTCATCAGGTTAGCGCCCCCCTTTACACTCATTTTCTTTTCGTTTTTTCTCTTTGCCTATTGCACGCATCTTCTTAGTTTTTGTTTTGATTATTTTACCATCATATACGATCTCTCTCATAATGAAACAAAGCGCGGGAGAAGAACCGTTATGTTATAATTTCTATTAAAGCTATTTTCGCAAAGAATGTGTGCACTTATTTTGCGTCATCAGATTAGCGCCGCTAAATGCAGTTTTAGTTATCTCGCTTATTTTGGCAGTTACAGTCACCAAATTTTTTTTGAAGCTCAATCGATTCAATATCTTTAAATAAATGTGCCCTATGGGTAAAGGAACAGTTTTATCTTTGGTTGAAAAATCAAAGATTGAGGCATACTTTGCATCTGGACTGTTCTACCATAAAATTGCTGAAAATACGGGAAGACACATACAACCAATTGATAATTTTCTTAAAAATAAGGAAAGCTATGGAAAAAACTACAAAGGCAGCAATAATCAAGTGATTCCACAAGCAGATAGAAGAGCAATACTTCGAGAAACTTCAAATTCACACGAGTCGACCACCAAGATTAGGGAAAACACAGGTGTTAAGGCAAGCTTATCAACCGTCCAAAGAGTTTTCAAGAAAGATTATTTCTTAAAGAGACTGAAATTAAAAACAAAAACACCACTCACTATGCTGAGAAAATAAATGCGCTTAAATTTTGTCCAAGCGCACATTACGTGTTTTACCCGTTGGCGGTATGTTGTCTTTTCAGATGAAAAAAAATTTAATTTGGAAGAACTTGATGGTTATAACTATTATTTCCATGATCTACGCAAAGAAGAACATCACTTGGATCGGTTGCATAGCCGGGTGGGGTGGGTGATGGTGTGGGGAGCATTATCATTCTACGGCACTTGCGAGCTGCAATTTTTGACATCGCGCATGAACGCACATGACTACAAGAACGTGATGAAAACGGTTTTTCCGCATTTCCAAAACATTTTCCAAAACCTGCAATGGACTTTTCAGCATAATAATGCTTCAATTCACATTTCTCGATCCGTGAAGTCATGGATTCAGGGTCAAAAAGTTGATCTCATGGAGTGACCACCATATTCACCCGACCTTAACATCATTAAAAACGTCTGGGGAAGGTTGGTCAGGATAGTGTATGAGTTCGGAAAGCAGTATAGTACAAAGACAGAGTTAGTCGAAGGCATCAAACGCGCTTGGTCAACCATTTTATTGAATTATATTCAAAAACTTTGTAATTAAATTCCCAATCGAATTTTTGAAGTAATTTTTAACAAAGGCGGGACTATGCACTACTAATATTTCTTAAAAATTATAGAAATTGAAAATACAGGTGTTATAAATTATCATTATACGCCTACAACTTAATTAAATTGAATTTAACCCAGGGGGCGCTAACCTGATGACCAAATTTTTGTTACATTTTTTTTGTATCTTTCCGAAAAACATTTATTAAAAAATATTCCTTATAGCTACAGAAGCCACTATTGATTTATTTTAAAGAGAAATGAATGAAGCATAAAATAAAAAAAAAATTAAAATTGGAGCTCTGATGGTTTAGATTTTATTGAGGATTGACGGTAAAAGTAAAGGGGGGCGCTAACCTGATGACGCGCAGTGTATATATATATATAGCCATCCAGAACACGCTTTGGTCTGGAACAACACACAAAAGCCAAAACCAACAACATAATCTATGGGTTGTCAACAAAACGGAACAGGGAGAGAGAGAGAGGCAAAGAGAAAGAGAGAAAAAGTAAAACCATAAAGGCGGCAAAGAAAGCATCCAAAAAGAGTAAGACTCGCCGGCCCTATAAAGCGGAACAGACCAAGAGCAAACAAATTAGTATGCAAGACAGGCAGCAGATTAGGACACCAAAGTTTTCGCGACATAAACGGACAAGAGTCGAGCTGACGAGCTGCCCAACAGCAGCAACAATGGCATTTGGCTTATGCATAAAAATGCCCAACACACACACACACACACAAACATACTAAATATATATCTGGAGTATATTTTTTGCGGGCGGCTTAGTCAAAATAATGAAGTTGCTCTGTAGCTCGATCTGTTGCTTGCTTACATTACGACCTCAAAGCAACTGCAAAGAAGGTATTTCCAAAAGTAATCCAAAGCAGGCCAATGGATTTTTAATAACAATTGCGGGTATTTTAATAGTGAGAGCTTAAAGCGTACTAAGCCCATATGATTCTGATAGAAAATTTAATGAATTCAATAAGCTGTAAGTAAATATTTCTCTCAAGCTTTGTTGTATTCAGAAATACAAATGTTGTTCTTTTTTTTTTAATAAATATATTATAGAATTTATAAACTCACTATTTAAAAGTAGTAAAAAATTTTGGTAAATCTCTATACACTCAAAAACCAGGAAATAATTGTTAGGAAAATAATTGTTTATTAATTTATATTAAATAAATTGAATATAAAATATTAAAGTATCTTTTTATTTTGTGTAAAAAATAAATTGGGCTCTGTTTTTTTCCTATAAAATAAATTTTATAATGTTAAAAAATATGTCTTTATTTATTTTATGTAAAAAATATATTAAGCTCTGTTCAAAAAAATTAAGTTTTGATATCAAAAAAATATTTTTTTTTCTCATATATATGTTCACTTGTTCAAAAATTCAATTTTTTTTCTAATGCTGTTTAGCTCATCTTTATTTTTGTCCTCTTTGATATCTCCTAATGGTAAAAATTAGCTAAGCAATCTCTTAGCTTAAACTCTGCCTAAGATCCACTACATAACATCACATTGCAATTTCAATGTTCAAGCAAATTATCAAACAGTTCTAACATTTCTCCCGCAAGGCCATAGTTTTCTCTGCATTGTAATCTGGCATTAATCTAAGCATACATAGAAAATGAAGTGTAAATCAGAGAGCTGTCTTGAATTGTTCATCAAAATCAAATAAATTACAATCTAAATAAATGCAAATGCGCAAATCAGACCAATCCGATGCGAATCGAATCGAGTTGATAAATAACATTTGGCCTAAAATGCCAGCGCATATGTCTGAAATAAATAAATGTAAATCATATTTGCACAGTATGTTTGCTGCTCTCTGCTCTCAACTGAAATAGATTGCAATGCCACAGAAAATACAAATAAATTTTTGTCTAAATTGTTTGAGCATGAAACATATGAGTTTTGCTTGAAGTGAGATAAACAATTGTGAATACGTTTGTTAAAATTGAATGGGAAGAGTAAAAACTTGATGTTCTTATGCAAGTATATTAAGAAGATACTATTAAGATATAAAATGTTTATCTTTAATCTAGTATTTTAATTTAATATTTTTATCAGCGTAGAGCTTATAATCTTTAGTTTAATTTGCATATGAAGCTCTTAAAAGAAATCATAACTTATTTTGTCTTAAAGCCTTTCAGCAACAGCTTTTCTCCTAGCATTTTTCGTTATATTCCGTTGCGGCGCTTAATCATAACTTATGTGTATTTATTAAAGTTATGGCCAACACATATTTGCTGCCATATAATTTTCATATTTTCATACATTGTTTAAGCTGCTACGCCACCCACTTCCTGCGCTTTCTAAGCCCGCTCCGGCCTCTGTCTCTCTCTTGTACTCTCTCCTTCTCTGTATGAGTTCTTCGACAACAATGTGTGTGCAAAACGTAAGTTTGCGTGCCAGGCGCATATAAATTAGCCGCTTATAATATTCTGTTGGCATTTTTCAAATTTCCAGTTAGCAATTTGGTTGGCCGTGTGTGTGTGGGTGTGGGTGCATGTGTGTGTGTGTGGCTAGGTGAAAGAGTTCGTACGCCGTAAAGTATGCAGCTTACGTGCTCAAGGTTTTTTTTTCTTTGCCTGTGCACCACCAGGCACCACACAAAAACAAAAATAAAATACAATTATTAACATATTAATAAATTTTAGCATATCTGAAAGGCCATAATTTCGTGTAATTCTAGACGAGCGCAGCTGGGCAACACCTCAAGGCAATTGCCCAAAAACAAACAGCAGCACGCCAATTTGTGTTCAGCTGAAACTCTGTTTAATGGCACACATTTCTTTTCTTTTCTTTTTCTTTTTATTTTTATTAATAATGGCCTAATATAATCACTTCTGCACCCAATAATAATAACAAAAGCAGTCTTTATCACACGGCAAAGCAAATTATGAGTAGAACATCTTATCGATATCAGCTGTCATTGACTTTGTCGCTCTTAAGTGCCTGCACTGGTTCATTCGCTTCAATTCTGCGCTCATTGTGCCAGTTGTGTCTCTTAGTCACAACGATGCCCACGATTAGCATGACGATGGCAATGAGCAGCAGAGCCAGACCTGTGAACTGACCTATCGCGGGCACACTTAAGCCCAGCTGGAATGTGGAAAGTGGAATTGAGTTTAAATTTTTAATGTTTGAGCTGCGTGGAACTGACCTTGAGCAGGCTGATCAGATCATCATTCAAGTCGGCGTATATTTGAATAACAAACAGCGGCGCATAGTGGTCGTAAGCAATATCCTTGAGTAAGCTGATGGAGAAAACAATAAATGGATAGGTTTTCCAATTTAATTGTAATATAATTACTATATAGTATGAAATAAAGAAAATGAAGTAATTAAAAAAATAATTTATAATGAATATAAATAGTAACAGTTGGTCTACAACTGTTTAAAAGAAGGAAGAGAAGAAGTGAGAAGGTCAACAAAAGGGAGAGTAAAGCAACGCATATAGAAATTTGAATTATGTTGTACGACATATAAAAACCCTTGGCAATATGCCATACATACAGTATATACGAAATAGTATGCAAATATACCATAATTTAAAAAAAAAACTAGATAGATGTCATAGATACTATATAGCAATATGCAAATGTACTCACTCGATAGCCTCGTCACGCTGCACTAACGCACTGATCATAACTTGTCCCTTCAGGCTTAGTGGTATGCCCAGTGTCGGCTCCATTACCACATACATGCCATGTTCAGCGAGATTTGGGTGTAGGCCTGTCGTATTTCTCCTGTAGTACTCATCGGTCATGTAGAAGTGCGGATGCGATACGTAAATGGGTCCGCGTTTGGCGACTGGTGAGAAATCTAGCACACCATTCAGCGGACATTCGCGTTTGGCAACACAAAAACATTTCGTATCCGGCGCCAGTTGGCCGTTGTCGAAGCTCAGCCGGCTGGTCTCGTAGCGCCAGGCTGGGATGCCCTGCACTGTGACATTCGCCATGCTGTACAGATTTATGTAGCGCGATGCATCTGGCAAAAATATGGAAATTGTCTCGTGCCACTGGCGACCCGGCGCCCACAGCTCACCCGAACTGCCATTGACCTTGCCGCACTCGCCCTCGTAGTAGCCCGTATGGTTGCTGCCCTTCCACCGCTGCAGCTCGCCCATCGCACTGAGATCGCCTCGGCCCGTGTGCATGGTGAAATTTCCCTCGGCCGTCTTCGAATTGTTGCGCTGATAGAACCAGCCGAAATGGTCGCTAAATATGGGCAGCATCGGCGAATGCAGACGCTCGACAAAGTCAATGAGCGTGTCGTAAAAGCCATCGAATAGCCATTGTCCGGCCGTATGTCTCATGTACGTCCCGCCGCCCTCACGATTCAGCGCAAAGTTCATAATCTTTCGCAGCGTGCGACGAGTTCTGCGCACATAGAGGGCGGCCGTCTGTAGTTTTTTTTTTTTTTTTTTTTTTGGGATAAATATTTCGTGTAAAAATAGCACACAAGAAAAACTATAGTAAAAATTTACATATAAAAAGGAGCATTGGGCTATAGTAGAGTTGACTTTTTTGCGAGGGTTCACTTACAAAAATACAAAATATAAATGAAATGTTAATTTGTTTGTGAATTCCATTTAAAAGTCAAGTTAAATGAAATCAAGGGCATTATAAAAATCGTTTAAAGTTAATGGCAAATTTCTGAAAAATCGATTTTTTTGTTGATTAAGGGTATAGTTGTTAAAATTATTTATATATATTACCAGAACAGCTATACCTATTAAATAATTATAGTATATAAAACCTTTGAAATAACCTCAAAATAAATTCACAATAAATCTAAAAAAAAATGTCCAGTTCTCTCAAATATTTTCTCTATCAATTCTACTACTCACCAGTGTTGGAAAGTGCGGCGTCACAATGATATCGTCTAGACTGCCATTTGATTTTTCTGGCAAAAAGTGCCAAACTCTACGTCCGTAATAGGTCACCTCCGGCTGTTGCCACACTAGATCCTCTTTTTCCTTGTAGTCACTGAACGTGTAGGGGCCCAGCTGTTCGAAATTCGGTTTCACTGCAGCATTATTCAAATCCTCTGGATTGGTCCAATTGAAGAGATAGAACGTTGTATACACTGGTGTTGGCGTCGTCACCCAAGACTTGTACATGAAGGAATTTGGAGCTACAGGCAGCAGGCTGCGCACCAACTGACGACACAAACTAGGCCAGGCCGAAAGCAAAACAGTGCCCAACACCAGGAAAAACCCGCCTAGGCCAAAGACCCAGAACTTCTGTTGCCGCACACTGCAGCAGTCGCAACACATTTTGCAACTGATTGAGTAGTTGCCAATGTTTGTACAAATAATTGAAAAGTCGATACAAATCTTCTGCTCGGATTAGATTAAAGCATATACTATACCGATACTATATATATACCGATTATGCTGATAAGAGCAGTGTTGTTGTTCTATTTAAATTCTAAATTTGTTTATAGTATTTATTACTTTAGAGCTGATAGGAATTGTTTTGATCCGTAGGTTAATCAGCAAGTTTATTCTATATTTAGGCAGACCACCTGTATAAGTATTTATACTAAAATGTTGCAGAGTTTTCGGCTTATACAGTTAAAACTTTTGGTATGCTTACCTTTACCTATAAAGTGCATTATTTCATATATAGAATTATCTATTGCCTGGGCATATGTAACAATATTTCAGATAGGTCGGAAATAGTTATATATATGTGCAAATGTTTTTGGGAGCGCATTGATCCGGAATTTAGATTTGTTTTCATACATTTCATACAAAATAAATACTTTATTTCGAAGAAAGGCATTTTTAACTTTGCAAGTCTGTTGGTCGTGTATTCTTTGTTCAATTTGTTATTTGTAAACTGCAAATCTTTGACCTACATTGAAAAGCCTCTTTCGGAAAATGTTCCCTTTTTTTCTATCAATGCAAGTGCTTATCTGTTTTTATACCCTGAGCCCATTGAAAATGGGAAATCAGGGTATAATGGTTTTGTTAAATGTATGTAACAGGCAGAAGGAGGCGTGTCAGACCCCACAAAGTATATATATTCTTGATCAGGGCGACGAGCTGAGTCGATTTAGCCCTGTCCGTCTGTCTGTCCGTCCGTCTGTCCGTCCGTCCGTCTGTCCGTCTGTCCGTCTGTCCGTCTGTCCGTCTGTCCGTATGTTTGAACGCGTCGATCTCAGAACGTAGTTGACCTAGAGACTTGAATTTTTTTTTGTTGGGTCCGTGGATAGCACGCGCAGGTCAAGTTTGTTACCAAAAAACGATATCTATTTATGTTGTTTTGTTATCGATTTTAAACCTTATCGAAAATAGGTTATAAAATTCTATCTGCCACACCTTTAGAGCTAGACTCCTCAAATTTTGCATATAGATTCACGTGAATTTTATGCAATTTCTATTTTTTTATTTTTTGCGTACCGGCTCTTTTTACTAATTACCCCCCCCCCCCTCAGCTATCAACACCCATTGAGAGTCTGTTGCAAATATAACCATGTGAATAAATTAGCATTTTTATAAAATGTAAAAAATTCAATAGAATCATATGCTGAAAGTTTCATCAAAATCCGTTAAGTCAGTCCCGATTTATTAAACAAAACGTTTGGCCAATAATCACACGCACGTGGCAAGCAGCGACGCGCAGCAAAAAACATTTACACATACACATACATTGAAACGTGCAAGCGCGTCTACTATGCATGTGCAGAAATACATTCAAGGCCATTTGTTCTAGCATATTCTTCAACCAAATTCTGTTTGCATTTTCAGCCGCTTCTGTAGTTTTATATTTGTTATATATCAGCCCTTTACACGCATACATTGAAACAGACCACCGTTTTTGTATGTACACATACTCATACGTTCATATGGGCGCATTTCAGCATATTCTAAGAATTACAACTGTGATTGATCTGCTTCTTTAGTTTTGTATTTGTAACATATCGCATTGTAGTACTACTTTGCGTTTTGCCAACAAGCAATGCAATACTGGTGTGGCGTAGTGGATAGACAGAAAGCGCGTAAACGAAAGGTCGCGGGTTCGAAACTCAGTGACAACAGCGTAACTTTCTTTATTTTTTTTTTAAATCTATAAACATAAGGTGGTCGTGCTAGTTGAGATGACGCGCTTTAACGTTACACATGTAGTAAATAGATGCAGGTTCGAGCCCAGGTGCGGTGATGTTTGCTTTCTTTTCATTTTTTGTTTGTTTATTTAATTATTAATTTATTTTTGATTTACATACATTCTAGTTGAATAAAATTTCAAAATTATAATTTAATTTTGCAAAATGTAATGTTATATGCAAGCTACATAGCGTATTAAACAATGCAAATGGGACGGGGCTCAGGGTATCTCCTGGTCGGGCACCTCCGACTAGAGTTTTCTTACTTGTTTTTTTTACATTTTTGTATTTACATAAATTATTTATAGATTATTGTGCTGCTGATTTATTGGTAATTTCGACCTCTTAATCTTTTGAAAATTTATTGAAAATGTATTATAAGAAAAATCTGCTTGGGTCTATAGCTATTTTGTACTATACAAAGTCAAAGTGATAGCTGAATCTGCAAATTGCTCCAGATCATTTTATTCTGTGTACTTTTTATTGAAATATTAATTTATAATAGTTAATTATATTTGAAATTAATTTTGACTATTGCTAAAGTTGTGGCTGCTGGGGATTTAATAGTATATGTTCCTTATGTATACATATTCTCATTGGCCTGATTTGCAGTTAAAAAATCCATTTACTCAAATTTTAATTCATTTAATTTTTTATTTGTTTAATATGTAATTTAATAATGATATAATATATTCATTATTATTTATCTTCATTCATGCTCAGCCTTTAAGTCGAACTTACCAGCAGATTTGTTAAGGCGTTTGAATATAAAACTAGTTTTTAGAACTATTTCATATTCAAATGCCTTAACAATTCTAATGCTTAATGCAACATAAAGGCTGAGCATGAATGAAAACAAAAACAAATAATAAATATAATATACCATTATGTAATTATATATTGAAATAAAATTATAAATTAACGTGTAAGAGTAACATTTAAAGTTATCATTTCAAAGAGAGGAAATGCTGATATGCTCTATCTGAACTTGCTCTCTGTTGCTCGCTTATTTTACGCTCACTGCAGCTGAGCAGTTGAGTAATAAAATCACTGAGCAATCGAAAGTGAAAGCAAGCGGTTGCGCTTTTTGGAGTGGATAATTTCGTAACAGTAGCAATCAGTAGTTAGTACTTAATACTTGACCTTGACAAAGAACAAATGCATAAAGCGTTTTAAGTACCAACACCACAAAAAAGGCTAGTGAATTGATGAACTGATATACTGAATCAGGAATGAAATCCCATTTATCAACTCAATCAACTTAATTAGATATTGCCAATCGCCTTTATCATATTGCAATAGGCAATTTATACATGAGTAAACTATTTAGTCCCTTAAAAAAAAAAGAAATTAAAAAATAAAATAAAAAAAAAAAAATAAAATACAAAAAAATCTTGAACCTTTTCAAATTTAACTCTTTATAAAATTGTATAAAATTTATTTTAAATAAAAAAAAAACTGTTATAAAAATTTAGAAAATTAAATATAAGAATCACAAAAATCACAACCAATATTACTTTTTTTTTTTGTAAATATTCCTTGAAGAGAAACCATGATTATATAGCTTACTTTAATTGTGTCATTTTATTGCTCAGCCCGACTCGAGTCATTTGTGGTCTGCGTATCTGAATTGATAAGCGCCAACTTATCAGCGGCTGTCTGTCCGTACCACTTGCGCTTGAGAGTCAGGAAAGTTGCCACGGCCAAAAGGATGCAGCCTAGGCACAGAAACCCAATGCCCGTATAGCGTCCAATTGAGGGTAGATTTAGTGCCAGCTATAAAGAAATGTCATCAATGAGCCGAGTAATAGAAGAGGAAAAATACCTCACTTACCTTCAGCTCTGAAGCGAGTTCTTTGTTAATAATGGCCGAGCTGGCGGATGTGAAGAGTGGCCCATAGAAGCTCGGAATGCCCTTTAAAATGCTGTGTGTATTAGAGAACATGGTTTAGGTACACCCCTTAAAAATCTCTATATATAGATTGCAGACTCACTCAATGTCCTCATCTTCTTCTATTAGGAGCGAGACCATGACAGCCGCATTCACCTGCAGAGGAACTCCAAATTTGCGCTCCATTATGATGAAGAAATTGTGACGCTCGTAGTCTGGCTCAAAGCCAGTTATTTTGCTCGAATAGCTTTCGTCCGCATACATGAAATGATCCGCTGACAAATACATTGGCGCCCCATCGGCACTGGGACCCAGATCGGTGGCGCCCGAGTCCGGACAATTGTCAGGCTGCCGCTTAACGGGACAGTAGCATTTCATGTTTCCATTGCGCTGTCCGTTGTCAAAGGTGTTCGGCGTCACCTCGTACTTCCAGCCCTGAATGCCCTCAATTTCGTAGCTCTTGCCCGAATACTCCAAATTGATAATGCGACGGGTATCCGTTATGTATATGGTGAGTGCCTTCTCCTTCGGCTCATCGGGCACAAAGAGATCCGAGGTGCTGCCATTCAGACGTCCACACTCGCCCTCATACCAGCCCGTATGATTGACACCATTCCAGAATTTGATTTCGCCCATTTCTTTGATAGCGCCAACGCCCGTGTGAACTGTGAAGGTGCCCTCGAAATTCTCAGAGTTGTTTCGATTCAGGAACCAGGCGAACTGATCCGTCTCAATGGGTGGCACCAGGGGATTGTTCAAGGACATGGCATAATGCAAAAACTCATCATAGAAACCATCAAAAAGCCACTCTCTGGCCGTGTGAGTGACGTACAGTGCACCTCCGTTGGCATTGAGCGCAGCATTAAAAAATCCTTTAATTACTTTGGGACTATCGCGCATGGAAACCGCCGCAGCCTGAAGGGAATTAAAAAAAAGTGTGTTTCATATTATATTCTTTGTCTTTCGCTAACAGAACTCACAATCGAAGGCAGATGAGGTACTGTGACCAAATCTGATTGTTTGCCCCCGGACATTTCCTCCTCCCAGAACCAGGTGCGACGCGTCTTGAACGAAACTGTTTTGTTCTCATGCCACTGCAAATCCATTTTCAGGCGTTCCTCGCGGTAGACGTAGGGTCCGACCTGCTTGAAATTGGGCTTAACGCCATGCAGCTTGACTTCCTCCGCGTTCGTCCAGTTCCATAGATACATGTTCATGTATACGGGTATAGGGAGCTCTTCCCACATACTAAAGGTTCTCGATGTGGGCGTCAAAGGCAGGGACTATGGGTAATCCAAAACATTATATTATATATTTTTTTTTAATTTCAATTTATTTTACTCTTTTTTGTGAATGGTATCTTACAATAATTTAAATAATTTATGTATAAAATAATTCTTAATCAACCTACCTTCATTACTATTTTATCGATAACACCGGGCCACCATATAATAAAAAACAGACCCGATATGGCGAATAGTGTTCCAAAGCCAAACACCCAGACCTTCTGTTGGGTCACACCACAGCAGCGACAGCACATCGCGACGTCTGTTTTCGAAATGCCCTCAGCGAAAACCAATGTTCATCCGTTAACTTTTCCATTATTGTTTAATCGGAGCTATTCGCATTCCCTTCGTATGCTATAATCGCAGTTTAACCATAATCTCATTTTACATATGGTATACATATATGTGAAAATATCTCTATGTATATACATATATATTTTTTATTATTCTCTTTTAATGGCTCCCTGCAAGTTTATGAGTCTATGATTAGTCGTCGGTCGGCCCAGATATATATGTGCCATGCACTCAATGAAACTCAACAAGTCTGATATGATCTCAGGGCTACCGTGCTTATCAGTTTAATGATTAGAGTCTGGCGGGAGCCTTAAAGCTTACTCATAAGTAACTGGCAACAGATGGCAATGCTTAACTCTGTTTGGCAGACGATGACAAAGCTGATTTGATGGTAGTTAACTGAGTTTTATTGTCTAATTTGAGTGGGAAAATTATAATATAGAACTAAAAATGGAATGCTCATTATCTGTGCAGCTGTTTGGGGAATTTATATGCAGTCAATTTGCAGCTGTTATACTGATTATGCCTTACTACTGTTATACATATCAACTGAATGCATGTAAGTAAATCAGTTCTTAATATAACAAGAAGTATATCAGTTCTTAATATAAGAAGAACTGATATACTAAAGAACTACTTAGCATCTATTATACTGATTATGCTAAGTATGATTCAACTGAATGAATGTTAGTATAAATATTGTTATCAATATATATCATATATATATATCAAATACTTCACATAACTGTTGTACCTCACAAGTGTTATATGATAATCTAAGAAAATCATTAACTTAACAGCTTATTTGTTAATTTTACCAAATAACTGTTATAATATAAACTAATATATGTATCACAGCTGTTATACATAACAAGTACATACCATAAGTCATTCATTTAATCTGTTACACTAGGCTAGTTATGTTTATTAATTTTCTACATCTTAATTCTTATATGTATTTAATATATATACTTTGCAACTGATAAACATTGCAGTTGTTCTACTTTGTGTGCGTAAAAATTTGTATATGATAATATGTCAACTGTTATTATTATACATTTTATTTTTAAAAACTGTTATACTTAGTATTTGATATGCCCAAATTTTGTTTTACTAAAACAATGTATATTGTATACCAGTCTTACTTGATCACATCAACAGTGAACACTTAATAGTCGTGAAACATAGCAATTAAACTGTTATATATACATAAGTGTTATTTATAAAGACTATTATACTTGACAAGTGCCTAATAACTCTTATACTTACAAATAGTTAACTCTATAACTAGTTATTTGTTGTAAGCATAAGAGCCATTAGGATATTATATAAGTATAATAGTCTTTAAGTATAACATCTATTTATAACAGTTTTCATCAATGTATGTGTATGCCACTTTCACTTAGCACTTCATATTTGTGCATAATACCCAGCCACTGAACTGTTATAGACATGAATGTAAGCTCTTATTGCAATTCTTAACTATGCATCGTTACACTTTCCTTACAGCAATTATCATTTGGTTGCCAAGCCAAGCTACAGCATCCATTATTGCAGTAAACACTTAACCGCACGAATACAAACATGCGCCGAGGCAAATACAGGCAAATACTCCGCCAGGATGGATTATGCATTATTCCACCACAGATGCCACATGGGTCGGTAGCTCAGCATACGAGTTGCTGGAGATTATGCATTTATTCAAGTGCATTTTGGCAAGCAGCTGCTGCATATGGAATTAATATGCCCTTTGTTTATAATGCAACATATTGGCCATGCTGCCAAAATCAATATGCTATATGCTAATCACCACGTTTACTTTTGCGGCTACGTGTGTTTCAATTAATCTCTGGCTCGCAACATCGGGCAAATTAAAGTAAACCAATGCATCGATGCGGCTGCCATTTAACGCAAATTCAATATGAATTTGAATTTCCATAAGCCAATGGGAAATTTCAATTACAAAAGCAGGTAAACGGTGTAGAGAGCTTGGAGGAATTCAACACTCGCCTCAGCGATATATGATGTGTGCAATTAGATTAGCTTATCTTCACGTGACTAAGCGATAAGTCGTCGAGGTGTAACATAAAAATAGTTAGACCCGAGAAACTTAATTGCTTTAACAACTGCTGTTATCAACCGGTGGCAGACGTACTGAACTGGAGGTGCGAAGAAAAATATTATAAATGGATTAAAGTTTAGTAAACATAGTTGAGAGGGGTGTGCTCATAGCTTAGTCACTCGTTGAATAAATAGTTACTACTTAAAGCTAATTAGTATGTTTACTGCGACCAACTTTTGGTATTATCAAAGAATTTTATATGAAGAAGAAGCATTTGTTTATAGCAGCACTTGATTGAACTTTTCAATTTTATTTTATAACGGCAATTTAATGAACTCTGAAATAAATTTTTGCTATAAATAAAATTCCTTTGCATTATGGAAAACATGTTAAGTACAATAATTGCCAAACTCAAATTTAATGGGATAATTATATAAATTTTCAAGAAATTAAATTTGTTGGCATTTAATTGGCTTTTAAAGTTTAATTTTGAAAGTGTAACGAATTTAATTATCAAATTTGAAGTATTTTCTGTGATTAAATAAATTGAACAGGTAAAAAGAGCTTTGACTGAACCCAGATATGAGCCTTAATCTTCCAGTTAGGCCTTCCAATCTATTGGTTGGCCTGGTTTGGAAATCGTAAAAGCTAGAGGTTTCAAATGTAATCAATAGACCAGAAAGAAGAAGAGCTGAAAAAGAGTTTAGGTTCTGAAGAGGAGATCTTAGTTTGCATATGTATGCAGCAGAGGCAGCAGAAAATACTCTGATTGGTCGCTAACTGATAGAGAGTTTAGCTTACGCTAGCTCAGAGAGAAGCCTACCAGTTGAGCTCTACTATGATTGGTACTGTCGCTGTCCTATATAGAGGCAGTTGAAGATCAGAAGAGCTGCTTCTTGCAGCAGCAGCAGCAGCAGCAGAAAGTGCTCTGATTGGTCGCCTAATGATCGAGTGTGAAGAGTGACTCAGAAAGAGGCTCAAGAGTTGACCTTGACTTGAGTGGAGCTGTTGCTGCCCTAAAGGCAAGCCTGCTGCAGCGCAGCTTCAGTCGCATTGTTCATCTCTTGGTGTACAGTCGTCCAGTGCAGCGCGGTGCTTCTCCTATTCTTCTGTCTGTTGGTAAGTATTAAAATAGTTAAGTATGTTAAGCGAAAATGTAAAAGTTATACTTATATTGTTTGTTTAATGTAAAAATAATATATTTTAAATTTAAATATTTTAAATTATTTAAGGCTATTTTTTAGGCAGGCAAGCCCGACTAGCACCTCGACTTCCCCTCTAACTCTGAGTTGTGTAAATATAGCTGTGTGTTTAGTAATTTTTAGTTAGGTATATAATTTGTATACATTAACTAGAAAACATAATAAAAGGCTATTTTTATAGCGAATTTTCGTGTAATGCATACGGAGACTACGTAATCTTTAGATTTTAGATGCCATGCCCCATTCGCTTCACATGACTCAGGGTATCTCCTAGTCGAGCAGAGTCGACTAGAACACTCTTACTTGCTTCACACTCAATTTTTTCAATTACTCGAAAATTCTTTTTATCAGGCAATTTTTTTTATTCATTTTAAATAATTGTTAATTGTTTCATAACATAAAATATAAGTTGTATTTATAGCGTTTATAATACACATACACACATATATTGCGAATAGATTTGTTAGTTTAAGAAAAGTAACGACGACTGCAGACTTCAGAACATTTCAGCAACATCAGCTTTGTTTGGTTTTGTTTGTTAGTAATACCATATAACAGTTTGATTAAAGTTTTCTAAATAAATATATGCACTTTGTATTCGTTTCGGGTTGAGGTAGCTGAATTTTTCTCTGTTTAGGCCTCAACGGAGCCCTCAGCTTCCAACTGTGCCTTGCGGCTGGGCTGTGTGTGGGAGAGAGCAGGTTATTGATTGGTTTGCTTAAGGTTTTTTTTTTTTTTTTTTTTTTTTTGTGAATACCTTGGGATGCATGAGTATGAAGGGCAGCTCGGCGCATAGCTCGCCGCCCAGAGCGCCCAGGAAGAGCTTCACCTTGACCGCATAGGAAACAATGATGCCGAAGGCATCGCGAGCATCCTGACTGGCAATGCTGTGAATGTAAACGTTAGAAATTGAAAATTATGGAATCATTATCCTAGCTTACAGCGTGGTGGAGGCCAGTGCTGTCTCCTTGCGTTTGATGTCGCCCTCGACGGCAATGCCAGCGCGATCGCAGTTGGCCACCAGCGTGGGCACCAGATACATGACCTTCTGCAGGCTGGAGCCCGGATTCAGGGGACAGCCCTCGCTGGTCTCCTGGAACGCAATCGTGTTGCGGAACTGTCCATTCTGGAAGAGCACCACATCGACGCCCTGCTGCACCATGGCCTTGACCTTCTTCACAACCTTGTTCGAGTTATTGCGCACGCAAATGTTGACCGATATCTTTTCGCCATGATGGTAGAGCTGCTTGTCCAGTGTCACCTCCAGCTCTAGTTCTCCGGGCGACAGCAGGAAGTCCTTGCGCACCACTGTGCAGGGCTGCAAGCCCTGCTTGGTGGGTGCATACTGTACCTTGCGTATGCCCAGATTGATGGTGCTGCGACGATGCGAGCGATCGCAATCGTTGTCGCCTGTAAAGATTTTCACGAAGTACTGCACACCGCAGGGCTGGCTCTCGTCGCTGGCCTTCTGCTGCAGCACCACCGAGGCGGGTGAGCTGGTGGGCATTTGCATGACAAAGGGGAAGGCATTGGAGCCGAGCTTCTTGAGCAGACGCTCCTGCATCTTGGTCAGCTGAATGTCCTGCTTCTGTGGCGGGCACACCTGCTGCGAGACGAGCGTCAGCTCCTTCTGGAAACGCAAGCCAATCATTTCGTCATCCTCGCGCCCATAGCGAAAATTGCAGACAAGCTGCACGAAGATCTTCCGATTCTGACGCACGTACTCATCATCCAGCACAATGATGCCATCTGCAAATGGACATGCGAAATTAATTGGACTAGACCACACTAAATACGCCCATAATCACGGCCACGCCTCGACACGTGTTTCGCCCAAATATTCCACGGCCGAACAATTAACACGTAACTAATAAGCAGCTTTGTGGCCGCCACAACTGCCACTGCCCCTGCCCTGTTGCATAAATTAGAATGTAATTTAATTAAAGCCCAAGCAGATCAACTGACTAAGTCTAGCATGTATGCTTGGGCTAAATAGTTAATTTTATTTGATATATATAAAATTTATATATATATTTTTTTAATTTTATTAGATTATTTTTTAATATATATGTAATCCATGATTTTAATGTGAAACATATAGAGCTGTATTTTTATACTATCTCTATAGGTTTCTTCAATTTAAAGCTTGAATAAAACATTCAAAATTATATTTGTTTTGAAATTGAAAAATAAAAAAATCTATTTTATTTACTGTCATTATTTTAGTTGTTCAAGGCTTAAATGAAATCCTGATAAATTAAGTCTTAGTTAAATTGATATCAAATTAAAAGTAAAATATAAACATAATATTAACGAAATAATTAATAATATTAAAAAAAAAAATGTAAGTAAAATCAAATATTTAATCGTTTTCCAAAAAATTGTTGCGTTTTATCTCAAATTATTCGAGTAGTTCAAAACATTATGGAGAACCGGAAATGCTTTTATACTCAAAACTTATTATATACTATTGTATATACTTTTAATTGAGAGATTTCATTTTTTTCATTTATTTTCTTTTATATTTTAAATAATTCCGGTATAGTCATAATATTAATAATATAATATATAAATATAATAATAATAAATAAATGCTATATAAAATAAAAAACATTTTTCTAGATGCATTTATTTTATTGTTTAACAGTGAATAAAAATTTTATGATCAAATTATTAATTTATTTTATAAATATATTTATTTTATTAGTATATTCATTTTATTTATTTTTTATTTATTTGTAATTATTTATAAGTTTTTTATTTATCTGTGTATTAATTTATTTTTATACCTATTTATTTGTTTAATTATTATCTATCTCTTCTTATTTATTTACGTATTTATTAATGTATTTATTTATTAATTGTTTTCTTATTTATTTATTTATATATTTGTTCATATATTTATTCGTTTTTGTTTATTAATGTATAATTATTTGTTTATTGTTCACAAATTATATTCTTATTTTTATTTACTTTTATACTCATTTTTTTATTTTAATTTTATTTTTTCAAAAATGATGCTTGAATTTTTAAATTCTGTCTCTGATCTTATTGTTGTTATTTTTAATCCACAATTCATATATCTTGTATTATCCAGCTGTTCACCTACCGATTGGCTCCACCTGTGTCACCGAATCCACAAACTCACGCCTATTCATATAGAGCGTGATCATGTTGTTCGGCGCACATTTTTTAAACACCTTGAAGTTAACAACCATTTTGCCGAAATTTGTTGTTTTCTTTTTTCTCGATTCTGTCGTTAGCCAATCCACAAAAAAAATGTGTGCTCTCGCGCTCGCCTCGTCTATGTGTGTTGTTTGTCAGATTTTGAACTACGCCGCGTTGCGTCGTTCGCGTCGTTTTCAATTAGCGGCCAGCGACAATCCGTCATTTATACCTGGCATTCGCTGAGCCGCGCTGCAAATTCAATTAGCTCGCATTGCTGCATATTTCTGGCAATCTAAACAATGCGCTAGCTTGGCTGCTTTCATAAGGCTTCGCCAGCGCCCGCTTTTGCCTTTGATATTGACATTGGCCGCGCCGAGGCAAAGAAATCGATGCGTGGCCATTAAATAATACGCGTACTACATGGCGTATTAGCAATGCAAAAATAGCTAACTTAACAAAATCAATAGAGAGTGCGTGCAACAGCGTTTTGCCTTCAGCTTCGATTGCGTTTCAGTTCTTTCGCTTCTTCTTTCTCTACCGTTCTGTGGCATGGTGCATGACGCATGCGAAATTTATTACGTATACGTACAGACTTGTGTCGTAATTCGAACTAATTAAATTGTTAGCGAGTGGCAAGGAAATTTGTACAAATTTAAAAGAACTATATAATGTGGTAACAGTAGCTGACAAATTTTTAGGGAAGTATTTTCCAATGGCAAAGTGTAACAAAAAAGTATGTATAGAAATACAAAAAATAATTCTTCAAAAAATTTCATCATAGAAACATTGTATGCCTTAAGTTTGTTCCATTAAGTTTCATTAAACTTTTAAGTTTGCCCACTCGAGTCTATAAAGTTTTAAGACTTTGCGACAATATTGCATAAGCAACGAATATGTTTTAAAGTATTTTAATTAGACAGCCCACAGCCGGCCACATAAAGGGAATTGAAAGTGTCCGCTCTTACATGTTCTAAATAATTCAAGAGTGTTTCATAAATGTGCAGACACACTTGAGCCGATGTCTTCAGTGCATTCAATAATGTATGTAAAAATATGCCAGACTCTGGGCAACGAGACTCTGTCTCTTTCTCTTCCTCTCATAACTAAATCACATTAACATAAAGTTGGCTACTTAGCAAAGTCAATGAACGTAATTATTATGCTCTCCACTGACATTTCAAAAAAAAATATGAACAAAGTTCTCTCTAATATAAATATATATGTAAATATATATGTTTATACATATATATTCTGCTTTGTTGTGTGGTTGTAGTGTGGCACGTAATATTAGCATGTGTGCTGGGGCAGGGGCACTGAGCAGTGTTTGGTCGCTTGGGTCCAACAAAACCGACAATGAGGCTCTTAATAATAGCAAAACTTTTGCACTTACATTTTGCACGCTGTGTGGGCTGGGCTGGGGCGTGTCCGAACGCCCATTTAAATGCCTTAGTTGGCGCATAATTGAACTAAAGTGAGGCGTAGATATTATCGCACCACACCAATGGCTGATGCAATGCATGAACAATGTGGCGAATGCCTGATTTACAACTGTTATAAGTATCATATAAGTGGTGTGTGCCATAGCTTACATGCTAAGGGGCTTTAAGACGCACTCAAGATCCATCAAGTTTAGAGATCAATCAAGCGCCCGCAGACCGCACCCCAAGAGCTTTTGGCCGTCACACAAGCGTTCTAAGGCAATTGTTGCCATGCATATAGATATAGACATAGATGTATATACATATATGAGTAGATTTATATATGTGCACATATTCCCACTCACAGAACACGACTTCGCGCCGCAACGACAACCGCAAAGCTTCAGCAACAACAAAGCAAACTTCAATTATTTGCACGCATTGGCGCCTCTCAGTGTCTGCCAAGCGCTCATATGCTATGCCTTTGAGACTCAATAGTTATTGAAATGTGGAGAGATTAAAGTCTAGCTAGAATGTAGTCAAGTACTTTAGCTGTATTTTATTAATAAATGTATCTGGATATGGCTTTAGAGGAATCATATCAGCTATAATCAATCATATTAATTTTCAAGAAACTAAAACTGACACATTGTTCAGTTTTGTCTCAGATTTTTATTTGACTATAGATATGTTAATATCTTAATACTCTAACTACTATTTACTTATATAAACAAGTAGATTGCATTCGGACGTAACCGAATGTGTGATTAACCACGCCCCTAGTAATTGTAACAGTAAAGTCGTGACAATCTATAATTTGATGGTATACACGATTATGCGTCCCAATTTCAAGTTTCTGGCTTTAATAGCGTATAAAAATATTGTATTCGGACGGACAGCCAGACGGATATTGCCCAAAACCAATATACCCGTTCTCACTTTGTGAATAGAGTATAATAATTAAAACTGCGGTAGCTTTCCATGGATAAGCCAAGTTAATCCCAAAAAGACGGTCACAGTGTCCATAGTGCATTGATTATTATCAGCATTCAGATCCTTCTGAATTTCCTGCTCCACATTCCGAAAACCCATTATGAAGCAAGCACAAATCTTTGTTATCTATACTACTTATAGATGCCAGCGAAGCCAGCTCAAGCCGTAGCCACTACATTGAATAGGAATTCGAAAATTGAAAGCTGTTGCACAATTAGGTTGGAACGCATACACACACACACAGCCATTCGCTCTTTTGGGCCAGTTGCAGCTAATTTGGCGCAATTCAATTGCCTGTTGCAAGACAAAAGCGAAAGCCAAATTGTGCTGAGCAATCAATGAGATTGCCACATCCTCAAACTCCCGCCAAGTGCAATTGTCATTGGCCAAATTGGCGCTGCACCCACTGCAGGCGCCAACGCCAGCCAACTAGCCAGCCAGCCAATCCATTCAAGTACAATAAGCATAGGCGGCTTCTGGCCCGAAATGAAGCCAGCTTAAAGAGCAGGCCTTTTAGCCGAAGCGCTTATGTTGATGAATAGCACGTATGCGCTAGTAGCTATAAATTTATGGGCCAGTTGGACAAATCGAACATCAGCTTTGTCTATAGCATTACGATTATCCAGGGCCAACAGCACGTGAAATTGCAGCGAAACCAAAAACAACATCAAATTCTTCTCTCATTGAAGGCGAAAGGCAAACAACGCCAAAAAAAGAAAGAAAAACAAAAATTGGCAACATTGGCGCCAACGCAAATGTCAACAGCGACAACAGCAACAACAACAAGTAGGACAATAATGAAAGGTGTGCTTAACTGGGAGATACCCTGTAGGTAGAGGTTGAATGTGGTTGTATGATGAATGTGAATGTGGGTATAATGAAGTGAGGGTATGCAAGAAGTCTATAAATTAAAAACTTTATATAAGAAAATCAATGTACATTGAAGGCAATAGTTTAATAAATCATAGAGGTATAGATGTACATATGTAGAACAAAATCTGAAATATATTTTATTTTAAAACTGAATATTTAACTGAAATTGAAATATAAAATCTGAAATACCAAAGAATTGAATATTTTAATTGAAATAAATCTGTCTTCAAAATATTATTTAAATGAAATATAAATATACCTTCTATATTCTTTCACTTCTTCAAGGCTACCTCTGTTACCTACATTGCAATAACTACCATTCACTCCATGTTTCTACAAATTTTTAATGGGTATCGTTTGTTACGGCGACATTTGTGGAGGGTTCGAGCAACACCAACAAACGGCAATCAACGTTGTCGCAGTCGCTTCCATTTCCAGTTGCCATTAGTTGAAGGAAACAGCCAGACCTCCTGGCAAGGCGAAAAAAAAAACCGGCAAAGAATCCTCAAGTGCTGCATGAGCGAACTTTGGCAGGCAGACAAGCAGCAAGCGGGCAGCAGGACGAGGCAAGGAACAGGACGAAGCAGACGACGTCAGCGTCGTGGCTGACGATGTGCAAACTGGCGAAGTGACAGCAAATGGCGCGGAAACTGTGTGCGCCAACGTCAACTAATCGTGGGTGAACAAATCTCACTATATATCTAACACACACACACACTTACATATAAACAAATACTTACATGGAAATATGGACAAATGTATTAGTGTGTGTGCGAGAATTTGCCTCCGCCCGTCAGGTGTTTACTGTTATGGCCTCGGCAACTGGGCCTGCTGCCACTCGATTGCAAATGGTGTGTTTGAGCCTGAGCCAGGCCACGCCCCATACGCCCACACCGCAGGCGCCATGGTCATGCAATGATTGCTTTGACATTTGCATTGATGCGTGCAGCGCCAATTGGTGGCGCTGCTGCTGCTGCGGCGGCGGTGTCTGCAGCGTCGGCAGCGGCAGCGGCAGCGTCTGTGGCCACTGTTGATGAGTTGACTTTGAGCTGCAAATACTGAAATCGAATTCAATTGCAATACCACAACCAAATGGACAGTGGGTGGGCACTCCAACCAGAAATCAGCTCATCGAACCCTCAATTTAAGTCAATTATTAAATGGTTTTAAGTGTAAACGTTATCAATTAGTTTGTCTATTTATGTGATACAAGAGTTTGAACACCTGGATGGATGGAAGTTTTTTTAACGAGTTTAAGTTGTTGAGTGTTTCCTTTATTGTGGAGAGTTTTTAATGCATGACATAGCAAAAATATATATGCTAAGATATTTGAATATAAACTAATTTTTATAAATTAATTGAATTGTGTTGGCCTCAGCAGCTAAAGTCTTGATTAAATTATCTAATCTCGCCTTGTATGTCTTCTTGTAATAGTTACATTTGAATATCGTTACAAAGGCGTTAGAACTGCTTTCATGTGATTCAAACTTAAGAGTTGAATTGAGAGTCTAAGCTAGTTCTAAACGAGATATTTGGCTTACTCTTTACTATTCTTTACTATTCAAGTTACTTTTACTCCCTTTGCTGTGGAGTAACTTTATATAATACTTTGCTTACATACTCAGCGTATTGTCTTTGCGTTGTTGAGCCGGCTTTCATTCGAGCAGCTTAAGCACGATGAGAATTGGAATAATCGTTGATATATATATTAGTCCAGTTGAGTTTGTCAACAGCAATACACCTTGTGCTTGCAGACAGTGTGACAATCATATGAATATATCTTGCTCGTGTGTGACATAGACCTTATAAGGCTATAAACAGATATAAGTTGCAGATGAGAAAGTTCTTTAGGTTTCTAGTTAAGTTGAAATTTTATAATAGAGCAATAACCAAAATATTTCAAATATAATATAATCATCAAAATATATAAGTAAAGTTACCCCCAAAAAAAAAACAGATCTTTATTTTTTGTTTAAAATATAAACTATTTATTAAGGAAATATTTTTAAATATATATATATGTATATTATTTATTTATTTATTTATTTTTTATATTTATGTTTTATTATAAATTGTTACAAAATCTTTTGTCTTTCTTTTACTCCCATAAAATATTTGAATTTTTTTCTGCTCCTCGTCACCAGCTTCCTTTTGTTGACTATTGTGTCAGGCATTTGTCTCGCCGTCTCCGTTGACTCTTTATCAAAATTATAGCTGACCCGGATGGCACATATTGTCAGCAGCTCGTATTTCATGCACTTGATACATTTTTTGGCTTGCACTCTGCATAAATTTGGCCAAAAGAAGCTGCATATTTGGTGCTCACAAAGGCAAAGGACCGCTTCGTGATACTATGTGCAACAATTTTGTGGAGAGCAGACCACAAAGCTGTTGTTATTGCAGTGCCTCTCACTCGCACTCCGTCCCTCTCTCTTTTTCTCTCTCTCTCTGTGTGTGTCTCTGTGTGTGTGTGGCATATGTTGTAAGCACAGTTTTGTCGCTGCATCCCAAAAATACCGTTATTGCTAGCTAATTTCCCATGTGCATGCTTGCTTGTTAAATTGATGTACAGCCATAGGATGCAACGGACAGTGGCTTAGGCGAGGGGGGCAGCAAGGACTGCCAAAAGTGGCAGCCATGCCGCTGCCTCTGCCTCTGCCGCTGCCGTTGCCGTTGCCATAGCACAAAATATTGTCAGAATGGCTGATGCACATTACAATAGCTGCAAGGTGTGTGTCGCCTAACTCCGTTGACCAATAACCAATAAGGGTACGAATGCCACCCGCTCCTTCCTCTCTCTCCCCACCATCCCCTCTGCCCGTGTATTTGCGGTAGAGTTTTGACACAATTTTGCCAATGACATGTTCAATACACAAAGCTGCGTGCTTAAACTCTTCCGTACCCATTGTAATGTACGTATGCATAAAATTCGTATATATATGTATGTATATATACTTGTGTATGGAACATGAAGTCCTTACTTTGTTTGGCTGTCAGCACGTGTTTCAGGTTACGTACCTCTGGCTGTGGCTGTGCCTCTCTCTCTCTCTCTCTCTCTCTGTGTGTGTGATTCGGTTCATTCTCGTCTGAATGCTTAGCTGTGCGCACAACTGAATAAGTTTTTATATGTACGTATTTCAGTAACGGTGCCTGCCCTCATTTATCATACCCAGCGAAAAAGTCAGTTGAACTTGAAACTGAATACACTGCAATGGGAGATGATTTTCTCTTTGAAAAAAAAAATAAAAATAAATAAATAAATAAAAATACATAAATAAATAAATAAAGAGTTGGATATAGGTAATTTATATATACCATTTTGCATTTTTTTGGCAGATTAAAATATTTTTTTTATTTTTTATTCTTTGTATTTTGTTTATAGGTAAATAAAAAGTAACTCAAATTACGCAATGCAATAAAATTTGAGTTTTTTTATGAGATTTAATGGGCTGGTATTTGGCGGGTTTCACATTCTCTTTTGTTAGGTTAGTTTCAAATATGGACTATTTTGTTATGATGCTTAACAATCATACTATATGATACAGTAACACATAGAACATACATCCAATATGTTTTCTATTATAGCAGCAGTGTCAGCTCAGTAAATGTAAAGTAAATTTTGTCAATATTATTATCGAAATAAATAAAAAATCAAATATAAATAAATATTATTTAAAAGATATATACATATATATATTAAACAACAAAAATATTTTAGTTTAAATAAAAATTATGAAATTTAAAATCAGCCCTGATTTTGTTTTCAGTGTACTTCAATCTTTGAGTAGCTGCGCTTTAAGTCAGTTAGTTGGTTTCTTGCCTTTTGCTGGCTTTTTAAAATTCACATTTTAACCGCGGGGAGCACCAGCCCGAAATATATATATATATATAAACATTTTTGTACATATAAAATAAGCGCAAGGCATATTTTTTATATGGCTGTTTTTTTTTTTTACATTTTCTCCTCGACGACATTATCCTATTAACACATTTAATGGAGTCACACACGCGCGCGACTTTGTCTCATCATAAATCTGAAGTTGGCCGCAGCGGGAAATGCGGGAAATGATGCTCCTGGCTGATGCTGTTTGTGCCGGGGCGTTAAGCAGCCGCAGGAAAAGTGGGCATGTCTATGGCGTATGACTCGCCTGATATATATGGCCTCATATTGTATATTTATGCCTGTGACCGTGTGCCCGGTGGCCCGAGTGCCCGGAGCAGTGCCAGCGAGTGCCACCTAATTCGCATAGATTTATGCTTTGTCTTTAGCGCCGTGATTATGGCGGCCCAATCGTTGAAAGTTGGCCGAAAACTTTTCATAGCCGCCATCAAAATTAGTCCGGCGCTTAGGTAATAATTATGTTGTACGTGTCGGCCAAATATGATTGAAACTTTGCCGTTGTTTTGCCAAAAAACGCCCAAAACCCCAATAACCAAAAACCGAGAACCAAAAACCGAAAACCGCTGCTAAAACTTGCCCCACTCACTGAAAAAATAACAACAACAAGAATTTATGCATTTTGAAAAGTTTTCGACTACACCCAGGGGTCCATTTTAGGTGCGAAAGATTTTTGGGCTTATATATATATTGCTGCCAATTTACCAGCCAAATAGCCAGCTCATTTAGCTAAATACAGCATTTGTCTATGGTTGTGTCTGTGTGTGTTTGTGTCCCTTTATAACTATTAGCAAACAGCTAGGCTTTAAAGCTACCAATTTGAGTTATCTCTCAGGGCAATTGGGAATCCTTTTTAAAGTCAAGCGTGTTAACTGTTAGCCTGACAATTGGCTCTGGCATGCAGGCCTACATTTTTAGACAGAAAACGTGTGATGCAATTGAGTTTTGCATAGGGTTGCTCTGTAAATGAAAATTGGGTGGGATATGATAGACTAGATTGCAAAGTATTGAATATTATAAAAGATTACAAAAAATATATATTATTATTCAGTTTAATTGATTATTTAAATCTTTTTGACTCAGTAAATAAATATTTCCTTAAAATATATCTTATGGTTCCAAGCGTCCTGTTCAATTATTTTAATCTACTGTATAGTAATAAGTAAATATTAATAAAGAGTGACACGTAAATCTTAAATAAGAAAGAACGACATTTGAATTTCCATTTGTAAGAGCGGTGATGTTGATATACCTGTAATTGTACTACCTGGGTTCGCACTACCAGACCCAGTGCTTACTCTCACTGTATTCGCTTACAGCAGCTTAAAAAAAAATGCAAAATAAAAGCATTGTTGAATTGAAATCAAAGCCGAGCAGTTGTACTTTGTATTGTTGATTCCGCAAACGAAGGAAAGTTGCAAGTTGCATAGTGGATATGTAGGACTTTATTGCAGGACATTGCTGGCAAAGGCAGGCAGCGCTGTATATGAAGCACTGATGCAGAGTCTGGCCTTCAGCGATCATATCAGTTGCTGCAGTTATAAGTCAATAAGTAAGAATGAAATGGCATTTAAAGGAAGGTTCTGAGTCAAGCCTAAAATTTCACAACTTTCGTTTTCCTGGTAGTGAAGCAATGCCCTTGCTTATCTGTTCATTCGGCTTTCGTTTTCGATTGCTTAAACATATATGTTTTTCTCTGGATCAATCGGAGCTTCTCATAAGAGAAAATAAAGCCTATTAAAGAAATATCCTAGATCAAACAAAAAATTCACTTCTTTCTTTCCATATGTATATATTCCTCTCTAGTTTCATCTGATAGTCAATATTATAAGGAATGCATGCCTACTAAAATAAGTTTGTGAATCAAATCACACATATCTTTAGATCTTATCATAGATCGCCTTTAGTTTCGAGTTTCCACTTATATCTTTCTATATAACCTCTCTATGTACAGGTCATCCTCATGTCAAGCAATCATCTGAGTTGTCTTTCTACTCTTTTTCGATTATATAATATTTCTATACGTAGGAATCACACTTCATTTCTTTGGAATATTATAAAAAAAGAGTCTTATAATAATTTCATTTATTGAAACATATTTCCTAAATCAAACCACAAATATCCTCCAATATCTATACCAGTTCTCACCATAGATCCCTTTCAATTTCCACTTTTATCTTCCCATACAGCCTCTCCATCTACAGGTAATCTGTTAGTCAAGCAATCACCTAGGCTGTCTATCCACTTCGCCCACTTTTTTTTCACACCTAACGCTGGCAGACGCCTGCTGCCGTGCGCCTTGGGGCAACTGTCAACGTGCAGTGCCGCAATATTTGTGGCACAGTTTTGCATTACACTTTGCTGAATCCGAGCGATGCGGCAGACACAGGCCACAAAAAGGATTTCTGATTTCATATTTTTGTGTTAGCAGGAAACTGAAGCCGCCAGCTCTCGGCCTGCTGCAGCTACTGACTGGCCCACTAAAAATCATGCTACGACACAGCTCAGCATTCGAAGCGCAAATACTAGAAATCTTTGCCTAACTGTTTGCTACATTTTTTCTTTCATTTCATTTTCTTTTTTGTTTGTTTTTTTCAGATTTTTGCTTTATGTTTTCTCATGCATTTCCCTGAGCTGTGCTGTTAACAAGCTTTGTTCGCTTTTTGTTTTTGCCCCTTGGCAAGTTTTACGAATGGTTTGGAAAACAATTAGTGCTGATAAATGCGTGTCCTGGCATTAAGGAGCGTTAACTGTAACAGTAACTGTGGCTGCAGTGTCTGTCATGTCAGAAGCGATTTGTCATGCGGCAATATGTAAGGGTTAATAGCTCACTGACAGCCTGATTGATGGCACCAGCTGAGTGTTATGCTTGAAGCTCTCAGTGTGTATTTTAGTTAAGCAGCAGCGGCAACTGTCAATTAAGACTATATACTTTGCCCATACTTTGATTAATCAGTCATATCGATTGGTCAGCTAATGTAACTGTATATTATCTTCAGAAGGGAAAGTGAGAGATTGAAAATAGGTCGAGTTGATGTTAGAAATAAAGAGAAATATAAGATGGTTTTGTTTTTTTTTTTTTTTAAATTCAAATACATTTTTTAAATATTTAAAATTCAAATAAATATCTAAAATTCTATTTCAGCTCAAGCTATGTTTATGTGCTATGTTTATATAAATTAATGTAAATTTTAAATCCAATTAATACTTTTTTTATATTTTAAATTCAAATAAATATTAAAAAGCCTTTTTAAGCTTAAACTAATGTTTATATAAAATATTTCAAATTTAATCCGAGTAGAATCCTCAATTTGGCCCCATTTAAGACCTTCATCGAGCACAAAGTTTACCCCTGCGTATACTTAATATTTCCCAAAAACTTCACCATTCAATGCAGCTGCTGTGCAATCAATCAAATATTATTTCACTCTAGATAAACTCACCTCACATATATTTAATTAAATTTAATAGATTCAAGCCGAGCAGCCAAAGCATACTTGAGTATGTTGCCTGATTAAATTTACACATCCAGCCACAATTGTTGCACCGAAAACTAATAAAAAAAAAAAAAGGAGAGGAAGATAAAAATAGCAGGAAAACACAAGCAGAGCAGCTACCAGGCAGCTGCCAGCTCGAGTAGATTTTATATCCTTGACAGGCATGCACAAAGCCAAGGTGCAGCAACTGGCAGCTGCTCACAGCTGGCTGCGCTTTTTGCCAGCCAATTGGATGGCAGCAGCTGTGAAACAAGCTGGCAGCGTCTTCATCAATTGCTTGTAAGTGCATGTTGTAAGCTATTTTTACATTTTTATATATTTTTAGCTGGAAAATCGGTTTGCGCAATATTTGCTGTAGGTTGTATATCTGTGTGAGTGTGTCTGTGTATGTGTTCTTTGGGTTTTAATTCAGTTGGCCAGCAATTTGATCAAGTAGTGCATGTTAATCAATGCCGGCAACTCGGCAGTCTCGGACCTCGTCAAGTGTCAAGTGCACCAATATTGATGCGCACTCTCAAGCGATCTGCAGCCACATGCTCCATTTGCATGTCCACTTGAGTAGCTGCTGCTGCAACTCTCGATGCTCCACACCAATTTCGAATGCATTTGCAATGCAGCAACAAAACACGAAACGAAGCACCATTGACTTCCAGCTCCTGCAATATTCATGCATAAATTCAAATGTTTGTCAGCCACTCAAGTGCAATAGAAAAGAGCTCGGACCTACAACTTCTCCCACTCTGGCCTGGCGTTGTCTGTTCGATTCATGGCTGCTCGACAAACAAATGGCTGCAACCGATTTAAAGTTGGCGCCCGTTTAAGTATTATAAAACGCTGAGAGAATCAATGCATCTTTGTGCGGAGTGATTCAAAGCCCAAGCCGTTCGCAATCAGCAACAATAGCAAAATCCAATGGCGACGGAAGTGTGTCGCAAAACGGAAACGGAAGCAATTTTCATTTGCGTTGAGCTGAAATGGCGGCTCTTGTGGTCTCACACACTTGGGGGCACGCCAGGACAGCACGGTACGGTACGACATGGTACGGTCTATGCGGCATCTGCACATGTTACAAGCATAATTCTAGCTGCCACAATGGGCGGCAGGCAACTGGGGCCAAGCAACCGCAAAACGTTGCAAGTGCCGCATTTTTATTTAATAAATTGTAGCGCTGATTCGCATTGCTGTTGGTTGGTTTTCGGTTTTCGTATTATTTTCATTTGATTTTTTACTAAATAGCGATTTGCACTGGGGTTTCGCTTGTGGTAAGTGCGACACGTAGCTGCAACAAATTGTTTTCCAATAAATGAAAGATTTAGTAGTTGTAATATTACTTTTTTTTATGTTTTAGTATTTTTCATAAACTGTCACACTTTATTACGGTTTTAGTGCTTGAACTTGTTTAACATAAATGTAATTTTAGCTGTCGTTAAACTTAAATTAAATGCACTTAAATTTACAATTGTTTTGCTGCGCCTTCTTCAAATCAAATACTATCGTTTGGGTTTACTGGTTGGGTTTCGGTTGTGAACATTTAAATGATTGTTATTATTTTAATATTATTTTATTTTATTTTTCTCTTAACAATAAATATTATGTATTTTTCAGTTTCTTATATCTTAGCTCTAAGTGATTTAAATGTATATGTGTTTAAAATCTATGCAACTAGCTACGTGCTAACTTTATATGCTTAGGACTTAAGTTAATAATTAATTTTCTCTTTTTTCTTTTATTTTTTGCTTTTAGCCTAAAATGGCAGCTGCTCAATTTATGTTTTATTTATTTTTTTAGCCAAATATACAATTTTTATTCTATTTTAAGAAATTCCATGTAGCTTTAATTTTAAATTTATTTATTTTATATACAAAATGTAATTTTATCACATGTTAAATGTGTTTCTGTTGCCTTTGCCTTCATTTCTGTATGCATTAATTTTATTTTATTTTTTTTATATATTTCTTTATATACACACAGATGCTGAGTTACACATATATATATATAATTTATAGAAAAAAAAGAAGTTAAAACCAAACTATAAATATCTTAATGAAACGCTGCGTATGCGCAATATTTGCATATTACAGAAAATGGCAGTAAATATTTATAGAATAAAGTTTTGTTTTTTTTTTTTTTTATTGAAAAGTCCAATTGAAATGCATTTTACATAGCTGCAATTTTCCTTATCCTAAATTACTTACGCCTATTTCCTTAATAAATCGTCGCAAGGCTCTGTCAAAACGCTTCTCATATATATATTTCTTTTTGCTTTAGCTTTCGTCAGGCCGTCCACATGATTAATGAACTTAATTGCAAACTCAAATCCTAATTACTTCAATTTGACCCCAAAAACAATGCACAGTGCGCAGCGTCATTAATTATACTGCGACGCTGACGACGACTGCGACTGCGCTGCGACTGCGACGGCTACTGTGAGTGGAGCCAACTCTCCTGCGGCTTACGTTGCTGTCGTGCTCAGTGCTGGCTTGCTGGCAAACTTACCCGCTGATGCTGCGGTTGGGGCCGTTGCGGCCGTTGCTGGCGAGCCCCTGGGTCAGTTAACGCTGACCAGCGGCTCGAGCGTGCTGCTCAAATGCACCAGCTGCTGCTGCACCTCGCGCAGGCTGGCCAGGCTGCCCGTCTGCTGCTGCGGCAGCGGCGGCGGTGGTGGCAGCACCACAACCACAGAGTCAGCGGGTCCAGCCAACGGCACCTGCATCGGCATCGGCATTGGCATCGGCATCGGCGATGGTGCGCCTGGTGGAATGACCGTTGCAGCAGCAGCCGCTGCCGCACGCGCCGTAGCCGTGCCGCAGCCGCTGCCGCTGCTCGGCGACTGCGACACGCTGTACATTAGGCTGCCCATGTTCGGCTGCTGGTGCACCTGGGCGACGGCTGGCGGCGGCGGCGCCGGTGGCAGCACCAGCTCGTCAATGGTGCAAACGCGATCGTCAATGGGAAACGTAAAGTTGATTTCCTTGCCGGCAGCGTCCACGGCCGCATGGGAGGGCGTGCCGCCATTCGCCGGACTCTGGATTTGGCCATTTGTGCTGCCATTTGTTGTGCCATTCGTTGCTGGGCCCGCTGCCGGCGATGTGGCCAACGTCAGTGTGGTCGTCGTTGTCGGCGAGCTGCCGTTGCCGAGCGTTGTGATGGTAGCCGACTCCAAGTTCTTTTCCAAACATTTGCTGTCGCCTGTGGGAAGAGCGGAACAGATAGAGATGAGCGAGGGAGCGCATGGAATGTGAGATGAATTGTGTTTTTGGGTGGAATATTTAAGTTGTATTAGATTAAAGTTTTTATATTCTAAGTCAAGGTTGCGTAAGTTGATTTAGGAAATTATTAATTCTTGTTTTAAGGAATAACTATTAGCATGTTTTTTATGCCAGGACGAGCTTGAAGCTCGAGACTTAATGCCTTGTCATGTTTTATTATTACATTTTTGGTGTATGATTTTTTCTAGGGTAAAAATATAAAAAAATTCATTAGAACCTTGTTGTAGACCCTGTATGAAATTAAAAACTCTAGGGTCTTAAAATTGTACGTAAACTTAAATCCAAATTTCATTAAGATTTTGATATCATATATATGCATAGACGAAACGACACACGTCCAAGGATAGTTCGATTGATTGAATGTTTATACTTTATAGATTAAAAAATAAATAAATGTAATAGTAAAGTAAAAAAAATAAAAAAATAAATGTAATAAATAAAATAACTTAATAAATAATAATATAATTAATAACATAAATAAAATAAATAAATAAATAAAAAAAAAATAAAATAAAAAAAAATTAAATAATATAAATAACATAATTAAAATAAATAAATAAAAAACTAAAATAAAAAATAAAAAAATTATAGTCTGTGTTTCGTTACTTTAGCTCAACAAAAAACAAAACACCTCAGGTAAGCTGCTTTGAAGTTTGTAGGCAAAGTTTACTGCCAACCGCATGTTTTATTATATTTTATTTTATTTTATTTTTTTTAAGTTTTATTCCATACACCTTCAATTTGTCTTTCATTGCTACCTTGATTATATCTCAACTTTGTTTTAACTTCTATTAGAAGAGCCTCAAGCATTTGCATACATGTGTTCGCTCTCTAAACTTATTGAGCCAACGGCAACAAATTCACAAACATTTTTAAATTAATTAAAAAACTTTCGGCCTACGGCTGAGACATTGGTGGTCAACTGTTTGTGTGGTTTAAGTTAGTTTTATATAAAAAATGGGAAATGGTCAGAATATATGACTATGATAATCAAACTTATGATATATGAGCTAGTATCAACTAGTAAGCACTGCTGCAGTTTCTTACCATAAAACAGACCTATTCTTATTGTTTCTAACATTAGTAATCATGATAAAAATTCTCTCGAATTATTGGTAAATATTTTTTTCAATGTCTGATTATGATCGGTATTTCTGCAGTTTCTTCCCATAACTACAACTACCTTATTCATTTCATAACCTGCTTTTCATATACCAAAGTTAAACTGATCTCTCACTACAAACGCAGCTCTTTAGCTATTTCCCACTCAAATGAACATCACTATAGAGTCTGCTCGTGTTACTTGCCTACAAAAGATAAAAATTCGCTCAATTTCTGGGCATATCTCTATAGCTGTTTCTGATTCGCGCGAGCATCGCTGCAGCTGCTGCAATTGTCAATAGGCGCATTCAGTGACACGTTTTTTTGGCTGCATTCAGTGTGTTTGCAGTGTGCTCGACTCCGACGGCATTCGGCGCTTGAATTTCTGAGTTTTTGTCGTGCTTAAACAAAAATTGAGTGTTTTTTTTTTGTTCAGCTGTTTTCGAGCTTATCGAGGGAATCGAATGCGGTGTTGCAAAAAGTTTTTGTTGGCACAGCCTTGGCGACCATTTTTTATTGTTTGCAAAAAAAAACCCAAAAAAAAAAACCCAAAAAGGGAGGCAAAAAAAACACAGCGAAAACCCAGCTACAATTGCGCCAAATTCCGAAGTTTACTTTGTTTTCTATGGAAGCTGCGTTTCCCTCGAGTGCGTTCTGCTGAATGGCCACGACCGCGCTTGGCCCCAGGGCCAATTTGTGCTAAGGTAACCAAGTTAGGCAGGTGTGTGTATGTTTGTGTGTGTGTGAGCGCAAACATTAACGCCGGCCTCCAAGGTACGTAGGTCAGCTCGAAATTTATTTATTCCTCAATTAGGCAAAGGGGGGGCCACTGCGGCAAGGGCTACTCGAACATAATGAAGCACGTACTTGTAATTAATTAAGTGCGGCTGCTTCTTTCTTTTTAATTTCGACAAAAATTTTACGTGCTAGCTGCAAGAGAAATTATTTTCAAGAAGAAAGCAACTGCCCGCTTTAAAGCCGCGCAGCGCATAAATAGTAAGCTGTCGTTAATGCAAACAGACAGTTTTTCATTTCGACGCCTTGTGCTTGGGTCTGCTTGCGCTAAGACTTGGCGCCTTGCCCAACTAGACTTAAGTATTACATCAGCTGCAAAGCAGCCCCAGAGCAGCCCCAGCACCAGTCCCATTACCAGCCTTAGTATTAGCTCCTCGGCCTCTACGGCTTCACTTGGTGTCAGTTCGCGTCTAATTTGTGTTTAGTTTAGTTTAGTGCTCTCTGTACTTACTGCCATTGAGATGATCCTCTCTCGTGTAGTAGCGTGCACGATTTTTCGAAAAGCAGGCCACAAGCGATAATATTATAACGGCAATCAGTACAAAAATTATGCCACCCAATATAGCCAAGGTATTAAGACCACCTGAAAGGGGAAAAATAGATAAGGTATATAAATATAGATTTTTATAATAATTTATGTATAAGAATATTTATGAGTTGAGTCAGTATTGGAAGACAGGTTTTTGAAATTGCATTATAGAATGGAATCCGGGAATATATTAAGAAGTTCATAAATTATATTATTAAATAATAAATTAAACTTTAAAAAGTCTTAATATTTTTTTTTTTTTTTTTTTTTTTTTTTTTTTTTACTAAAAATGTGTGTAAAATTATTGAAGTTTTGAGCTATTACAAAGTTCTATTGCAGATATGCATATACTAATATGTCCCGAATGATAAAAAATATATATATAAATATTGACTTCAAATGAGAAATGGAACAAGAAATTAAAAAAATATATAAATAAAGTAAATATTTAAATATGATTAATGTTAAAGACATGCATATTGAAGACTTTCACAGGTTTAAAATTACATTTTCTGCCCCAATCTGCCACAAGCTACCCCAACAAAGTCCACTCACATGTCGTTTAAAACTGCCTGCATACACTTAATTACTGATTGAGCTTCGAGTAAAAAAAAAAGATCCGATTGCCTTCCGAAATCATTGAAGTATATTTAAATGAAAACCCAATTGATTGCCCATCGAATTACATTTATTGAATATATATAAATTAATTTGAAATTCAAAGAGTTTTACGAACTCACCATGTTCAAGAAAGTTATATGAAGTGCTCGCGGCGTTCTGTTCCTCGTCGCTGATGTAATCGAGGCACGTGTGAAGCCCGCCAATGTCCAAATTAATTATTTCAGCGCCGCGCAAACTCTTTGGCAAAAAGCAAATGGGATATGTGTCCCATTTCCATTGCAGCTGTGGGCGAAATGCATAAAAATATAAGCTCAAGCTCCGGCGTTAATCAATATACTATAAGATATCATCAATCAGCTGGCACTTTGAAAACTAATTGAAAGCGCACGCGGCGTATACGTATCGTTACTTACTTGTCGCACGACATTTATTAATTTTCCCATGTGGCACTCGTCGCAGATGAGCGGATTGTTATCCAGTCGCACATTACGAATGCCCTGAATTCGCAGCGCCGTGTCCGCATTGATGCCGTATAATTGATTTCGTGATAAGTCCAAAAACTGTGCCAAACAAAAAATAAAGAATACAAAAATATTTTCAAATGTGGAAAGCACAAAAAATGGGAATTTCCTCTATGGGATTTGCTTATCAAATTGCAATTAGCTACAACTGCTGCCCCCGAAAAAAAGGGAAAAAAACAAACTTTTTGTTTGGCATTGTGTAACAGCAACAATGCCAAAGGCTTGACTCAACTGTCCGACTATTCACAATTAAATTCAATTAAACTGAAAAGCTTAATGGCTATCAACTGATTGTTGTTGTGCCATAAATTCAGCATAGTCAACATGGTCAGCAGGCTTGAGGGTTGAACAGGCCAAAAGCACGACTAATAGATACTTGACAGAGTCTGAATCAAAGCGAAAAATATGTATAAATTGTTTAAAATTAAAAAAAAAAATTAATTAAAAAATTAATAGAAAATATTTCAAAATTTATGTAATTATTTTTGTAAATAATTTTTAAGAGTCACAAACAAACCGAAAGATATAAAAAAAATGTTTACAAATTTTTAATAAATGAATTCGGAAATAAATTGAAAATACATCAAAATTTATCAAATTATTTCTGTGAATTGCTCTTAAAAAAAATATAAATAGATTTTTAAAATTTTTTTGAATAAATAAAATCGAAATTTAATTAAAAATACTTCAAATTAATAAGTTAAATTCCGTTAATTGTGCTTCATTGATATGCCCCACTTGGCACATTTGCAGGGTATGAGCATGACATTGCTACTATAAAAACAATACGCAAGCAGTTGAGAGAGACAAAAAGAGACAGAGAGAGATAGATACAGATAGCAAGTCACACGAAGGAAGCACGTACAAGGACATCGGACGGACGGACTGCGACCGCGTAGGCAAGCAAGAACGTTTTTGCTTAACTTGTTGTCAGAGTTGTGCAACAAGAAGAGAAATTGTTAAATGGTAAATGGCAAATGCTAACGAAAACTGCCAACCGGCAGCAATATCATTTTGTCATGCAGCTTGTTGAAATATTTTGCAATTGGCCAAAAAGTTATCAACAGCCAAATAAATACACAAATGCCAACAGCAGGAGCAGCAGCAGGAGAAGCAACAGCCACACAAGGATAGTCATGCTACGGTTGCATAGGGAAGGCTGAAATAACAATTGCAATGCCTTGGCAATAACTCGCTTTTTGGTACATTCAATCACTGGGCAACTTACCTCGAGCTCACGGCAGGAATCGATAACCTGCAGTGCCATGTTGTCCAATGAATTACCCGAGATATTCAAATAGCGCAGTTGCCGGAATGGCGCTAGCAGACCCACTGGCAGCTGACCCATATCCGCAATGGCCAAGTGCGTTAGCTCCGGTATCAGCTAGAAGATAAAATACAATTTCAACATTAATTGATGGATTGCCACTCACTCAATCAAGAGAGCTTTACTAGTAGGCAGGGCGAGAGAGGCGGGAAAGGGAAAGGGAAAGAGATGGAGAGATAAATTTAAACTGATAACGCATAATTAGTTTTTGCTTAGATTGAGGTAAAGTTTTGCTGATGGAATGAAGGAGCTAAGGTAATCGGTTTTGTATGCACACAATCAGGGAAATTGCTTGTTAATATTTAACTAGTTATAAAATATTTGATAGACAGCTGAGACTTGAGAGATCTTAAAGGCGGCAGAGTATTGATGTTAAATTATAGGGATGTGAATATAATTTGCTGAGTAGCTAGATAAATTTGATTATCTTTAAAATATTTATTAAATAAATATATTAACTAATATATATAAATTATAAATTTGACTTGTATTAAAGCCAAACAAGTATTGAATCGAATTGAAGACTTAAGTTTATGTAAATGATTGAGAAACAATTTTGTTTATATAAATACTGAACTATTAGACAAATATTTGACTACTAATAAAAATAATATTTAGGGCACAATTGTTTAGGATCTGCAGTGACAAATTATATGAATATAATATAAATAAATAAATTATACCTCTACCTCTATTAAAGCCCAAAAAATCAAAGTGAATTTAACCAAATCTGAATTGTATGGTTGAAATCCTAAACTGTTGATTAAAGATTTGACTCGTAAATGGAACTTTATCAATACTTTAGACCAAGCATAACGAAATGTTATCTCAACATCAAATTTCGAACTAAAGTAAACTAAATTCAACATTAAGCGATAACATTAAAGGATAAACTACCTGTTAAAATTTAAAGTTAAAAGAAATAAAAATTAAGCTTAGCTTTAATAATTAATTTATTAATATACTAATTAATAATTATTTAATTTAATAAATAATATTTAGTTAATTGTATTATTAATTAATTAATTAAGATTCAACTTCATTAAAAACTCACCTCGAAAGTTTCGTGCATATCTCTCAAATCCATTAGCACATTTCCGCTTATATTCAGAACTTTCAAGCTGGACAAACTGCGCACAGACTGCGGCTCCAGACGCACCAGCTTATTATAGGAGAGGTCCAGAAATGTTAGATTGGTCAGCTGCAAGAAGGAATCATTTGGCACTTTGGCCAGGCGATTGTACGATAAATCTGAAATGGAGAAAAAAAAAACAGCGAGAGGGAGGCATTGAGTGAGTTTTGTTGAGAAGCTAAATGACTATAATTTCGATGGCGCACCCAAGTGATTAAGACTTTTCTGCATGCGGAAGAGTTGGTCCACGACCACAGACAATTGATTGCCGTCGAGTAAAACTTTGGTGAGACGCTTCACGTCGCGAAATTCATCCTTGTCAAGGAATTTGAACTGTAAAACGAGAGAGAAGGCAAAAAGAAACCGGGAAAATAATTGGAAAATGGTTGAGAAGTTTCGAAAAGACGCGCTGACTACAAACCTCGTTGCGACCCAAATCCAATTCGTTTAAAAGTGGCAATAAATTGTACAATTGCGGATTGATTTTTTTCAGCTGACAATTGCGGCATTTGAGTACTTTTAGTTCCTGCAAAGAGAAAGGGATAGAGAGAGTGTGTAAGAGGGAGACAGTATTGGAAAGTGCGTGAAAGCAACGGTTGTTGTGTTTACTTACGGGCACATCGCGAAATACATCCGGCTGTAAATCCTGCAGCGGATTTCCGCTCAAGTCCAGGTACTTCAGTCTTGTCAGCATGAAGAAATTGCGCTGCACGAGCTCCACAATTGAGTTGTCGGCCAAATTAAGACGTCGCAGATCCTGCCCCGCAAAGAGTTATGCAATTGCCAAAGTTTATTACGTCACGCACCAAATTAATAATGTTTCACAAGAGCTCCGCCAAACGCCCCCAACCCGAGTCGAAGACTCTCCTCCACCAAAGCAAAATTCATGGCTAATAATTCATAAATCAGAACGGGCAAGCGTTTCGCTGCGGACCGGAAACTGCCGAAAAAGATAACTTTCAAATGGCTGCTGCTGTTGCTGCTGCTGGGCAGGAGGAACCCTGAGCTACTCTCTCGGCTAGCTAAAAGGAAGTCAACAGCAGCGGGGAAAACAAAAATCGAAAGCAAATTGAAGACAACGCAGCAACTTTTCGTGCACTGGCACTTCCGCCCCTGGTTCAGGCACAGGCACAGGCAGCTGCAGCTCCCAGCTGCTGCTCCACAGCTGCTGCTGCTGCTACCAACTGCTGCTGCTGCTGCTGCAGCCAACTTAAATTCAAGCACGTAAAACTTTTCGCCTGCCCCAAAATGTAGGCAACACTATTTGTAGCTAGCTATTAAAAATTCCATGATATTTATTACAAACTAGCGCACAAGCAAAGACAAAAACTATGCAGTCTCTGCAGAAATAGCACTAATATTTGATTTAGTATTTGCACTCGTTCAGCACGTGGCATATTAAACGAACGGGAAATCTCTAAGAAGATCTTAATGGTACTAAGAATAAGTTGAATGAGAAGATGGAAAGGCGAAAAATGAGAGATGTGCTTGGAGAATTTTTATCTGAGAAGATTTTGAATACTATTTCATCGGTTTATCATTACTGAAGTCTATATTTATATGCTATTATATTTATATCTATATTTATATATATTTTTCTCTTGTTGCAATATATAGCGCTGAAAACATAAACCTATCAAATGAAAAGAAAGAAAAAACAATTGCCGCAGGAGCTATATTTTTTTTTATCTCTCTTTCTGTGTATACATTTCCCAACTTTCATATTAATAATTCATTGAAATATGTATGTACATATATATACCTATAGCTTCACTGATATACATAAAAACATGTGTTTTTCAGCAAATAAAATATCACCTGCAAATAAATTTGTATATATGTATATATATAGATATACGTTACTCACCATCAGATGGCGAAACGTTGAGCTGGCCATGCGCAATATTTTATTTTTTGATAAATCCAATTCATGCAGATTATCCTGGCCACGAAAGTTATTTTCCGTGATGTTTGTTATATTGTTCTTCGATAGATCTGCACATGTCAACAGCAGAGGCAGCGGCACATACGTATATATACGTTTGTATGTTCGTATGTGTATTGATTGCATTTCATCAAACGCATAAAAGTATGCAACAGTTTGCGAGCAAAAAAGTGGATGGGAAAAATATTATTATTATTACATTGCAATTGTTTTGGGCAGTTGTCAACAACTTGTTTTTATTGTTATTAACCACAAAGGGCTCGAGTTGCTTATCATTGGGTAAATATTAGCATTGTACGAAATTGGAAAGCGTCCACAAAGAACCAAAGTTCAATGGGCAACACAACTAAATGCAGAGCAAAAACAAAAGAGAAAAGAGAAACGAAACAAAAATGACAAATCGAAAACAAAGGGAAAACTTTAAAACAAACAGCAGGATGTGGGCCGCAGCACACATACGAAAGTATTTCCACTTGGCCCATTTAAGGCAAACAGCAGAAAGTTCCAAGCAGATAAAGCACAGAGCACGCTGAACACATTACACATACGCCCCTTTGTCTGGAGCAACTTGAGTAGCATTTGCAGCTAAAAGCCAGGGAGAAGCTCTCGTGTGCTGTCATTGTTAAGGGCGACGAAGTAACTGGAGCTGGCGCTGCAGCATGCCACGCCTACTTAAACATTTTAAACATTTGCCCAAATTAATTTAAATAGAAACGAGTAACAAAAAAGAAAAAAAGAAAAAGAAAATGAAAACGAAAATAATACAATTTGTTTACCGACTAGAGGCAACATTTTCAACTGCAGCACAGAGATTTTTTCTTTGTTTTTGCATTGCATGTTCAAGTCCTCTCTGTTTGTGTGTGTGTGTGTGTCTGTATTTTATGTCGACTTTTGACTCTTGGCAAGGGGCTCATGGTAAAAAACAAAGACTCGTGCATGTAAATAATTGGAGAGCCTGGGCAACGCGCCCCGTTCCACAAACAGACATAAAACTCAAATAAACAAGTTGGAAAAGCGCTGAGCGATATCGACGCATTGCCTGGTTGACTTTTACTTTTGATTTCTGGCCGAGTCTTATTTTATTTGTCGGTTTTTCGGTTCGCTTTTCGCTGTTTGGCGCATCAATTTCAATTTTATTGACAAACACAAGCAGTTGGTATTTTTGTTTGTGGCCAGACCGAAGGGCTGAGTACTCTTCTGCTAAGAAATTGAAAATTGTTTTTGCTTTTTCTATTTTAATTGATTGACAGTGTTAGCGAAGTCTAGCTATTTGGCTGCTATATACACTGTTTTGTACTAAAAATCTGTAAATCTTAGATATTTGGTTTTTGACAATGCCTTGAATTGTTTAGATATGAAACGAAAGCATGAACTTGTAATGTGTAAAAAAGCAGTGTTGAATATCTGGCTTAAGATTATTGCAAGCTTAAATAAATTTATATAAAAATTAAGATTAGGCTCCAAAGTGCAATCGGATGCAAAGTTTAGGTGTGGTACTAGGCAAAATTCTATAATGTCTTCAAGTCAAGGCTTAACTTCTATATTCGAAGAGCAATTTCCAATTCCTATTAATTGTACAAATATTCATTAAGAAACTCGTTGTTTCTTTAAAGAAAGTTAAAAGATTTTTATGTCTTTAGTATGAAATATAGTTTTGAAAGTTTTTAACAGCAATTCTTACACTACTTCCCAGTACTTTCTGAGTCTAGCTACACCCTCCCGGACTTGATTAAATCGGACATTTGTGCGTCGCAAGATATGCGAGAAAGTATGAATACCCTCTGGAAAGGGGTTGACTCGGTCTACGCCGTCGACCGCATCGACTGCGCTCATTTAACATTTTGCGACGCGCACTTTTATTTGCGCTGGCTTTTACGAGGCTGCAGGACAACCGCAACGGTTGCCTGATTTCAGATTTCTGCGTACTGCGTTCTGTGCTCTGCGTGCTGTAAGCTTCCAGTTTGATTGTATTATTTGCATATCGCGGCGCTCGCTCTTTTAACTATGCACAGCTGCTTAAATTGAAATCGCTGGCTGTTTGTTTGGCTGGCTTTACGCACGCACGTAAAACAAATGGCGATTTTTAGTAGGTGGCCGTAAAGAATTGATTACTCACCTAATATGCGCAGATATTTAAGACCCCAAAAGGACTCCGCCCCAATCGCTGGCAGATTGGAGTCGGTGATGCGCAGCACTTGCAGCTGCATAAATTGCCGCAGTGCCGGTCCGATTGTTATCGAGTTGCGTGGTCCGCGTATTATGATGACCTTCACATCAATGTCCAGTAGATTTGCCGACAGCGAACTCAGGCCACCTGCAGCACGAAGGAAATGTAATTAAATAAAGGTCAGCTAAGCGTTACATCAACTACAACAACTTTATGCCCGCAATAAAAGTAAAGTTTATGCAGCCAGCGAACAATAACTGAGGTTAACAATGCCAACTAGATCATTAACTACGGGTGCGCTCTCCTCTTTTGCATGCCAACAATGTGCGCCTTTTAGTGTTTGCCTCAACCCAAAAAAAAATATATCTGGCAATTTCTATGCGAAATTTTGAGGCAACTACAACAACGCAGCATCCAGTTAGCAGTTTTTCCTTATCCAGAACAGGGTTTCGCGCGCTCTATACTCTTTTTTCTCTCTATATAATATGGCATACAATTGTGCTACCGCAGTTGCTGTCGACTTTTATTATATTCTCACACTGCATTATGCAGCTGTATGTGTGTGTGTGTGTGTGTGTGTGTGTGTGTGTGTGTGTGTGTGTATTTGTTGTGTTCCCATTGTATTGTTTGGCGGGGAGTCCAGCATTTGTTATAAGGCTGCAGCTGGCCCTCACTCCCGCTCTATGTCTTTCCCTCTCTCTCTCTGTCTAACTCTCCCTCTCCCTCTTTTTTTTTTATGAAAAATGCAAAGCATTAACACTGATTGTAACATATTTTAACGCGCTTGCAATTTCGTTGGCATTTACGAGTATTATTGCATTACACCACACACAGTTGCCAGCGAGAGGGCGCAGTGGGTGACGACCTGGAAGTTCAGCTAAAAGTTGCTGCTCATTAGCCGTTGCAGCTTACATTTTTGCCTTTGTTCTTTTTTTACTTTTTATTTTTTAATGTACAATATGCTAGACTTAACTTTATAAAAGCAGTAAAAATGCATAAAGTCCAATATATGTATTCAAATTTTGTATTCTAAGCGCTGAATGTGGTCTAAATAAAACTCATGAGAGTCGAGTAACTAAGCGCTCATTCGGGTAGTTGAAAAGGAGTTTTAAAGGTGTATAGGAAGGTAAAAGATTTCACTAATTTATATTATTGAGATAAACGCTATTTTATATAATAGCTTCAGCATCAATCAACTTAAATATTTGCCGAATATTTTGTGGATTTAAAGAGCTCTATTACCTTTCCCTAAATTTAAAGTTTGATTTTTTTTATTATTTTTACTTTTTTCGTATTTATTTTTTATTTATGCTTGGATAAATTAGTTTTTATGATATTCGAAGGAAATTAAAAATATTTATTAAAAAAAATATATTTAAATGTATATATTACAAAAATAAATATATATATATATATATATATATAAAAAAAATACAAAATAAAAATAAATAAATAAATAAAAAGATATTACTAAATCCTTTAAAGATGTTTATAATTTACTTCACAAATGTGCTTTAATTTTAATTTAAGAATGTATTTTGATTTTCCAGCAACAACAGCATATAAAATAAAAATAAACAACTACCATAAATAAACGAAAGTACTTCAACTGACATATAAATATTCAGAACTAGAATTGAGCTGAGTTCAGGCTGAAATAATCTGTGGCAAATTGAAAGCCATTTGGTTGTCTTACTGCCAATGGCAGTCGCTGCTAGGCTGCTGGGCTGCTTAGCCGTGCCGCACTTATTGTGCCGAAGATTTGGAAAATGAAATTAAAACGACAATGGCATCACATTCAAAGCATCACATTCAAGGACTCGAGCGACGTACAATGTGTGCGCTGGCCAAACAAGCGTTAAATTGAAATTATAGATTTCTCAGTTGCTCAAGTCGGCAGATGACAGTTGAGCAAATTGAAATTGAAATAGAAATTGTCTGAGAATGCTGAAAAGAGAAAAGCATACAGGAAAGAAGACTATGGCCATGCCTGAACAGAGGAAACACTCGTTAATGCTCACATGTGCAACGTGGCTTGCAGCTCAGCTCTGTAATTATGATGTTATCCTAATGATGGGGTTATTGCGTGGTTTACCTCAATTCCTGTTCGCGTGCATTGCATAATTTGCGTACATTTTGCTTTGCCTCTGTTACTGTATTTTTTATACTCTGTTCCCAAGGGGAAAACAGAGTATATTGGCTCTGTGTACTGTCCACCGTGCTGTCCGTCTGTCTGTATGAATGCAAAGCATTTCTAAGGTATGGAAGCTAGAGTATATACCACTCGAATTATAAAATATCAAGATTTTCTCAACACGCCCACTAGAGGCGTTGTAAATCGGAAAATGCATTTTTCTATATGCCAGAAATCATATTAGTTGAAGAACTAGAGAGTTGCAATTTTGGAATGTCTACTCACGTTGACCAGCTAAGATCAAAAAGATATATCTACGCTTATGCCGTGGCAAATCGGGTAAAACTGTATATTTAATAGGTTTGATGCTAGAACGCTGCAATTTGGTGTGTAAGTTAATTTAATGATTATATAAAGATCTATGAAAATTATATGTTCACAATCATTGGGGGCTTTTGCAAATTGGCAACAAAGTTTGTACCGCCCAACTAGAATTTAATATACTAGATGCTCAGAGTATCACGCAGTGAGTTACACCCGAACGCCACATTCTGACTTGTTCTTTTTTTATTTCCTATACCTTTAGCACTTATTGCGGTACTTACCTTTTGTGCAGATGGCCTGATAGCGGTCCATATCATCAATGCTGCAGTTACATTCGACGGGGCACTTTCTGCTCGTATTGCTGAACATGGCCGGCATTATGCACAGGCTGAACAGCAGCCACTTCATAAGCATCTGCAATAGATACAACAAAAAATGTTTATATAGGCGAGTTGTTTACAGATAGGGTTTAGTTGCTGCCCAAGTGGCAATTAGTGGGTCATTTTAATTACAGTCAAACACTTGGCAGCAGTGAAAACTCATTCAACATTTAGAGCGTCAACCATTGTTTGCTCACTCTTATACACTATGATTGACCATGGAAAATACTTAATACTGTTCATAGGAAGTATTTATACGATGTATTTATTTCGATATGATATTGAATTAAATTGAAGACTTTACAAAAAATATAAATCTTTTTAAAATGAAATAAAATATATAGTAATAAGAATTAATTATTTAGGCAAATTGTTTTTTATTCTTTATTAAGATTTTTTTTGCTGTCTTTGACATATTTTTTAAAAATAATTTAACCTTCTTATATTTATTTTTCTTAAAACTTACCAAACACATGTTAGTGCATCAAATGTTTCATTAGGCGTAGCAGAAATATATATGTATATACTATATGTATTTCTTGTTTATATTTCTACTGTAGCTAATCTATTTATAAAACCGCAAGCTCGTGCACTTGCACACTCACACGAGAGCCACACCCACTAGCACACAGATTTTCAATTTGAAATCAACGTGGTGTCATATGTTGACATAGTTGCAGTTGTTATCGTAGTTGTTGCTGCTGTTGCTGTTGTTTGCTGTTTGTTGTTTTACTTTACACATGTTAGTGTTTGGCTGGCTGTGCGCTGCGTATGCGCCATGTTTGACCTCAGTGATTTGTGGTCGCCATCTCTGGACACTTGTGCGCTTGGCGATAAACTGCGGTGGTCCCGTGGCACTCGCCGCAGCGCAGCGCATAAATTAGCCACAGCACACAATGCGGTTAAAGAAGCGAACTCAAAAATAAGCCCGAAATTATAATGCGCCCGACCTCACCCTCTCTCTCTCTCTCGTACTATATTGAATCACACTCCATTTGCCCGAGAGATCAAAATATGCGTAAGCATTTGCAACTGCAACATGAAACTTGCATATGTAATATCCAAAGGAATTTTCCTTTTTGATTTTTCATAACCATTTTCCTTCCTTTGGATATTTTTCTCTTTTTTTTCGGGCCCTTTGGCTTTGTGCAGGCTGGCATTGCCGGAAAATGGGAAAGCCGCAGGATTTATGTGCAGCATATTTTTCATTTTACTGAGGCAGGAGCAGGCAGCAACTGTCAAGTTTCCGGCTCATCGTCGGCACCTTGTGTGCATTGTGCGCATTGGATTTGTTGTCAGAATATGGCTGCTGGGCACCAGGAGCCGGGCGCCGGGCGTCGGGCTGAGTAATATTTTTGCAAAGTTGTTGCGGTAAAAGTGAAAAATTGCGACAGTCGTCGCCGTCGACTGCGACTTTAGCCTTACCGAAATGATAGAGGGGCGCGCTTTCTTAAGTTACGTCTGTTGCGCCTCCTGCTCCCACCGAAAACTTATTTTTTCCATATTCTCTCAACTTGAGCTGTCTCTTTCTGCGGCACGCTCAATTTACTTCTGTGGCATGAGTTGTCATGAAATTCGAAAAGTGCATTTAAAAGTAAGGCATGTTCCCCGAAAATGCAGTTGAAAATCCTGCTTATTGCAATTACTTTTTTTTTTTTGCCAGTGCTGTGAAAAATTAAAACTTAAGCAAATTATGTTGAGCACGATGAAGTTGTAAGACGTTCTTTGATTTAAAGTGCGCGCAGGGCTAAACTAAAATAGTACAAATAGTTATAATAACAATTTTTTATAATGATAAGTTTTGAGCTTAATAGAAAATATATAAAAGTGCCTGATATCATTTAATAAAAAATAATTTTTGTAAATAGAGTAATAAAAAAAAATAATGGAATACTTATTTCTTTAAAAAGGGAATGTTTATAAATTATTTAATTATTAACATTTAAATATTTTGAAAATAATATTTATTTTTATATATTTTTAAAATACATACAATTATTAGAAGAAATTTCTAAAAAAAAAATATTTATCAAAAGTAAATAAAATAAACCATAAGAAAATTACTTTTATATTTTGTAACTGCATTAAAAAAGTGAGAAATTTTCAATACAAAAAAAAAAATAAAAAAATAAATAAAAAAAAATAAATAATTAAATAAAAAAAAAACAAGTAAGAGTGCTCTAGTCGAGACTGCTCGACTAGGGGATACCCTGAGCCCTGTGAGGAGCCAAATATCAAATCATTCTTCGATTTTGTATGCATACATACAAACAACACTTACACACATACATATGCACGCACGCATAAGCGCGAGCTCTGCCAACTGCGCAGTTGACGCAGCGATTGGGCTGCAGCGCTTGGGCTGCAATGTGGGCATTACTATGGGAATTTAATTGTTTAATAACTTTTCTTAGCGATGGACTAAGTGCATAAAACTTTCACAACTTATTAATGGCATTCATATGTGTGTATGTGCGAAAGCACAAGTCTCTAGTATTTGATTTGCGCTTTTTACAAATAGGGGGCTATTGTAGGCGAATGGGGCGTGGCATCCAAAATCTAAAGATAACGTCATTTCCGTATTCATTACACGCAACTACATAGCAAATTTGAAGTCTCTAGCTCAAACGATGTACAAACCACGCCTTAAAAACACATTAAAATTATCGATAAATGCTCATAAAATCGAAATGGAATGAGTTATCGGAAAAATTTTATAAACTTGTGCAGCGTATGGTATTATCGAGTATTCATGTAAAATTTCAAGTCTCTACGTTGCGTACTTACAAATATCTCAGCGTTCACACGGACGGACAGACGGACAGACGGACAGACGGACGGACGGACGGACGGACGGACGGACAGACGGACAGGGCTATATCGACTCGTCTTGTCGCGCTGATCAAGAATATATATACTTTATGGGGTGTGGCACGCCTCCTTCTGCCTGTTACATACATTTTCACAAAACCATTATACCCTGATTTCCCATTTTCAATGGGCTCAGGGTATAAATACAAACAAAAATAAATAATAATTTTTGTTAAATGAAAATTAGTTGTGTATAATAATAAAATACAATTAATCATATGAATGAAATAATAAAATAAATATAAAATTATAATGCACCAGACTAGGTAAAATAAAATATCTCCATATATTTACTAACAAAAATTTATACATAGTTTTATTATTTCAGACTGTTAACTCCAACCATCATTAATCTCAATTGCATTCATATTTTGACAGTTATTGAAAAAAGCAAAAGTTCTTCTTTAATAATGAATTGCAAACAAAATAAGTTCGTTTGGGCACAAAAATTAATCAGCTTAAAATGAAAACTTTATAAAGTGAGAGGGAGAGATAGTGAGAGAGAGAGAGGGAGAGAGGCAGGCAGATTGTGGCTAACCAGAAGTCAGCATCTGTCAAACTCGTTAAAGAAGCTGCAGATTTGTAGCCGGGCCACACGCAAGCCACGCCTTCAAAAATACACACACACACTCCCACACACACACAAATAGACAGAGAGACGGATACATTTAGTTAGCTGGAAGTTAGCCGCGCTGCCAGCTGACGTTCTACACGCTCCATTTGGACTTTGGCAAACTTTGTTTGCGTTCTGGGCCGCCGCTTGAGCACATGCTGCACGCGAATTAGACGGGGGAGCGGAACGCAGACAGAGAGAGGAGGAGGGAGAGAGAGAGGCAGACAGCGAAGAGCACTTGGCCCTAAAGTAGTTGTTGATATCGGCTTTCAGCGTGCATATTTCTTTGGTTACTTTTGCCTGGTCGCTTTTCGTGCTATTTAAACACTGAGAAATCGTTGCGGCCATTTGCGTATGCGATTGCAAACAGAATGCCGGAAGCAGTCAGCCAACCAAGTCACATAAGAAGTGGCTTAAGCTGCGCAGAACCAAATTACTCATACGCCGCATGGGACGCAGTGGGCAGAGGCCTGGCGGATGCGGCCATTTAATACGTGCGCTACTTTTGTAATTGAATATGATAAATCAAACCGAAAAGTTACTCCATGTCGAGTGCGGTCGGAAGTGGTCGAGCGGCGCTATCTGCCCCGTTTCTGCTGGCCTTGTTTTTGAACTTCCCCAGAGGGGAGGGGGGGTTCTCTCTGCACTTTGTTGGCCTATTGAGTTACACGCTGTGCAAATGTATTCATTTACTTTCTGATTCCAGCAACTCAATTGTATTAGATTTGATGGCTGGCCATGTTTTTGTTTTTGTTTTTGTTTTCTGTGTTCGCCACGCAATTCAAAATGAAATAAATCTCAATATTTGTGCGTTGGCCAAAATCAAATTACATTAAATTCCAGCTAAAGGCTAAGCTCGACAAAACGGAAAACAAGAACCGAAGGCAAAATAAAGAAAAATCAAAAAAAGCAGCTGGCATAATATTATGAGTTATGCTGGGCCGTAGGCGTGTCTCGATTTGTAACCTCGTTTAGGGGGCGGAGGCGGGGGCGTGGCAGTGGCAGTGGCGCTGACCATGGAGCCAACATTAAAATTCATGAACACATTTATTGCCAATTACCACGAGGCCTGCGGCACGTTTTATATAGAGAGCAGAAGCTAACGGCAGTTCTGTCTCTCCCACACACACACACACACACACACACTCGCCCTCTGCAACTTGCAACACGATTCTCTGTCCGATTCTCTGATTTGGCAGCAAATGTTGCGGCCGATTCATGTTTTTTTTTTTTTTTTTTTCGTTTCCTTTGGCCATTTTGTTGCCTTTTATTCGATTTTGCGCTTTGCTCGTCGGATTTTTTTTTCTGCACACACAAATTGATAAATTAGATTTACGCTCGAGAAATTATATTACAATATAATATATTTTCAGCCTGTAGATTTGTGTTTTGTTATTGTGGCCCTTTAATGGCCAAGCGATTTTAAAGCGAACATTTCTGAATTGAAGTTTTCTTGTTTTTTGATTTTGTAATTTTGTTTTTATTTATGCTTTCAATGCGTGCTCTGGCTGTGTGAGTAGTTGGCTCAGCTACAGGCGAAAAAAATATTGTTCAATTATGCGCAGACATTAAATGGTCTGCAATTTATTATAAAAAAATATATCCCAAAATAAACTTTATGCTGATTGGGTGAAATGTCTGAAAGTTGTATGAAAAACAATTTCATTTTAAACTGTTTCGAGTTAAAGTTGTCGAAATGTTGATGGCATTTGGGAGGGGATAATGATTGTGCGATAAGGGAATACATAAATTTTATTTAAAATTTTAAAAATAATATCACATGAATAAAGCTCTGGAGATGAAAAGCAGAAATCAATGAATGTCATATCAACTTAAAAGTTTTATTTCTTAACGTTAAGCAGCCAACAGAAACAAGAATTTAAAACTGTATCCCCAGAGCTTTAATGCTGACATATTATTAAAAACTGACTATTTAAATCATTTCAAGATTTTCATAAGCTCATAGATTTTACTTTAAGCTGACTCTGTAGGAAGATTTATATAATAATTATTTTATATTAATTGATTATGAAACTTTTTTTTTGTCTCTTTTGCAGTATAATATACCAAAGCATCGATATAAAATACCTAAAATAATGTAATCGAATCTACACTCTGTAGTTTTTCATTGTCAAAAAAGTAACTCATTTAGCATATATGACAAACTGTGTTCTTCTTACAAATCGATAAATCAAATACTAGCAACAGAAGAACAATTCCAATTGGCAAACGTCATAAAAGATGCAGGCATTGTCATCTAACAGAGGCAAAAATCAATGGGATCTAAATTTATCTGCCTCTGCTTCCATTAAGTACAACAAGTTGCTTGGACATAAATCGGAAGGAGGTTAATTAAAATTGTTAAAAAAAAAAAAAACAAAATCTCTAATAACTCTAGAAATTCTAAGAGCTACTCATAAGCACTCCCACTGCTCTCCAGTTTCGACTCAAAATTACATTGTTTAACTAGAAAACCAACAAGTTTTAATCAACTCATCCACAAGCTGCTTGGCTGCTGTTCGTGTTTCGTTCGCTTTGTGTTCTTGCGATTGGATTGCAGCTTGCAGTTGATGCTTGGCCTGCATAGTTGCAGCTTGTTGCAAGTATCTGAGCAGCTTTGTGGCATTTGCAATTCAATTAAACTAAAGCAAAAGGAAGACCAAAGCCAGTCTCAGAGACTCAGAGATGTGCAGAAGTGAATGTTGATGTTGATGTTGTCTGGGTATGGGCCTGGGCCTGGGTCTGAGCGTGGCTATTGTGAATGGACGCACTGGCGTGAAGCGTTAAAAATGCAATCAAAAGACAACAAAGGATGACGGCGACCGTGACCAGCGGCGCTGCAGGTGGGATATCAGCGGCGAGGCAAGTGCAACTGACACTGAAGCGGGCTGGGACAGTTAAGAAAACCGCGCACAACAACAATATCAATAGCAACAACAACAAGAGACAGCAACAATAACAATAACAACGTCAATAGCGCTGAGCAGGCTTATGACTGAAATTTAATATCTCGCTGCGGGTCTGGGACTGGACTTGGCTGCAAGTGAAATCTGAAACAATTGCCACAAATTTTCGGTGAAGGGTCCTGGCCAAACTTAAAGCCGGACCAGCACTCACATACACACTCACACACACACACACAGTCCTCACCTCAGTTAGTCAGATTCAGTGAGGCTTAATGCCTGAAATGAACTTTGTGCGTGCGACTGAGCTTTGGCACTGGTCAAGGTGTGGCTGGAAGCTGGTCTTAGGAGCCTTTTAGGCATCATTGAGTCAAAAGATTGCTGCTCATTTGCCGTGCTTAATTGGCCAGTGTCAGCTTAATGTCGTCTGCGCACTTTCACTTCCGGCCCACACAAGCTGTGTGGGCGTGTGGGCGTGGCCAGCTGGTCGTCACATTAGATTAAGCCAAAGCCAAAGCTGAAGCCAAAGCTGAAGCCAAAGCTGAAGCCAAAGCTGAAGCCAAAGGCAGAAGCAGAGGCAAAGCCAAAGCCACACAAGCTAATCGCAACGACCAAATGACCCAAAAAATGAGCGACAAAAGCTGCAGCCCACTGCACGCACACACAATGAGAACAAGTAGGAACGTTGCATTCGGGCGTAACTGACTACGTGATACTCTGTATCCATAGGGGCATCTGGTATACTAAATTTAAGCTGAGCGCTAGAAACTCTGTTGCCGATTTGTCATTTTCCAATTTACCACGCCCCTACTGAGCGTATCGGGAAAATTTTTTTACTATATAAATCGAGGTTACCGTCGAGTATATATTCCAAATACCATGTCTCTAGCTTCAATAGTGTAGAAAAATTTTGCAGACAGACATACAGACATTACACAAAACCAATATACTCTTTTTCCTTTTGGGAATAGAGCATAAAAAGAGCAGCAGATAGAGTGAGAGTAAGTGAGAGAATGAGGCAGATAGAGGGAGATAGCGTGAGCAACTGCTTTATATAATAAATTTTGCTTATGTCTACACGAGGCAATTACACGACAATTGCCACGTTTTGGCCTGGCCGGGCAAATAAATCAAGTAAAAAACATTTGTACTTAGCCCACGGAGTGGGCGTGTCCGCATTTGAGTGTGAACACATGTTATTTGGCAATTACAAAAAACAATTGAAGAGGCAGCAAAACGACAATTTCGAGTCTTCTTGCAAAGCCAAGCAGCTTGGCTTAAAGCCCACAGAGTGCCGCCGGCTTGTTGAGCCTGGCTTTGTGGGTGCGTGTGTGTGTGTGGGTGTGTATGTGTGTGTGAGTGGGCAAACTAGGAGCACGTGGCATGCCACTGGCTTCGCATGCATCGCACGTTCTGCAACTAATCGCTCAAGTCTTTTATGCCTGGCCAATAGCCGGCCAAGTGGAGGCCGCGCCAGCTGCGTGACCATGCAGCGCGTGCTCTGTCTATCATGCTGCGGTTGCTGCTGCTGCCACATTTTGTGGCATGGCATAATCACGCGTCTCTGCCACTTTGCTCAATCCGGCCAGCTTACTGTTAACCACCAGCTCGCCTGGCAGACTCATCGCTGTTTTTTTTTTTTTTTTTTGCTGAAATTGATAAAAATGTTTGGACCGCTCTTGCAGCTCCTCCAGCTCGCGCACACGTGTCGTTTCTAAATTGCAATATTTAAGACTTGCGAGATTTGTGCGCTGGCATCGATAGCCATTGCAAATGGGTTATGACTGCCTCAATGGCCAAGCTGTTCAATATTTAAGTGGCATCAAGATTAAGCCGAAGCTAACACTTTCTACGACTTCTCAGGGATATATGTTGAAATGACTTTATCGATTTGTGCGGAGTGTTTGAAAGGACGTGGCGTGGATGCATAATAAATGCATATGAAATTAAATAAAAAATAAATTAGTATCTTAGAGTTTCTTAGCTTAACTTTTACAAATGAATATAAAAATAGTCATGAAAATATAATAAAACAGAAATAAAATAAAACAAAGATGAATTACAAATTAATAAACAATAAAATAAAAATACAATCAAACTGAAGTAAATATAAATAGGAGTAAAATAAAAAAAAATAATAATAAAAAAAAAATAAAAAATTAATATAAAAAAATAATAATAAAATTAAAAAAAAAAAATTAAATAACAATAAATAAAAATAAATATAAAAAATCATGTAAATAATAAAAATTAAAATAAAATAAAATAAAAATATAAATGAAATAAAAATAAAATAAAAATAAAAATAACATAAAAATAAAAATAAAATAAAAAGAAATTAAAAATAAAATAAAAATAAAATAAAATAAAAATAATATAAAAATTATACAAAAATAAAATTAAAAGAAAATAAGATTAAAATAAAAATAAAATAACAATAAAATATAAATACAAATAAAATTAAAATATTTCAAAATAAAAATTAAATAAAAATAAAATAAATATTAAAATTAATGAAATATATCGATATTTTATCACGAATTCCAAATAAAACTATTTTCTACTTATACTTATATAACATATAAATGTATAATATGTATAAAAAATAAATATCTGTCAGTTAGTCCATATCTTTATGAACGAGTGACGACAGCTATTTATGCTTAACTTTTTTCTTCTTCTCTTCAAACAACGAAGTTTTTTATTTGGAATTATAAAATACACATAAAGGAGCCAAGTATCTGGCTTGTGAATACCCAGTTCGTGCTTGTGCACTTTAACTGCTTTTGTTTTAATATCCTTTTTGCTATCGATTGAATATTATCAAGCATACAGTCAATCAATATGTATTTCAATAAAACTATTTAATGGCCACATAAAAACACAGTTTAGCTCAACCACAATTTAACTTTGTTTTTGCCTTCGCTTTAATGCCGTTTAAAACAATTTCATGGATTAAAAGGTAAAAGCTGTTTTATTTTTTAATTTCCTTCTTTTTTTGCAACTTTTACTGATTTATTTAAATGCACGCACTTTGTGCATGCGAGAGATTTAATATTTAATGCATTTTAATGTCACTTGAGCTGACAAAGCACATTACATGGGATTTATTTTAATTCAATTGCAGTTCGAGTCGAACTTTTGCCATGCAAAATGTTTTCCGAAATAATGCAAATTAAGCATGGAATGCAACAAAAAGTTTTCATTTTATTAAAACTATAGATTTATTTGCAATTAATTTCTATGTAGTTGGCTTCAACTTGAGTTTAGAGGTATTTTGGGGGGTTGTTTAGAAATGTTTATAAATAAAATTCAATCAAAGCGAAAGAATGAAAAAAATAAAATAATAAAAAAGACAGAAGACAGAAACTCAAAAAGTTTTGTAGCTTCAAATTGTTTTCCGTTTTTTATTTTTATTTTATTATATTTTAACAATTTAAAGTTTGAAAGTCAAGAAAGACAAACCGTTGAATTTAGCCAGGCGGAAAAGTTGGCGATTTGACAGTGAAGCGAAAGGGAGAGGGGAGAGGTGGGCCCACAAAGGGTTTAAGGCGCCAATTTGTAGATTACAAAAAAAGAGAGGGAAAACTCTTTCGTGTATAGTTTTTGCTCTAAAACTTTTACAGCCTGAATAAAATCTTGCCTTTTCTCGCCTCAGCGTGAGTTGCTTGTAAACTTTTTATACCCTGCAGCCCTTAACAGGCAGATGGGGAGTTTAGATAATATTTAAGGTATATCTAGTCTTCATAAGAAGCAAAAATAGATTTGAGTTGGCAATATTTCCTTCTGTTTGGAAAAACTTCGTCAGAGAGTGCTAGAACTTTAATTGTTATATGAAATTCTATATTTTATGCTAGCTTCAAAACACTATATAGATTTTTGTTTTCTGATTATTTATTTATTTTTTTTTTTAGTAACACCATTTTTTTTAAAAAAAAGGGTTTAGTTTCTTTCTGAACAGAAAAAATCCAGATTTTCTTAAATGAAGATTTTCCTATTTAAGCTGATGCTTCATGACTTTTATTCTAGAGCCGCGAACCTTGATTAAGCACATAGAAATTATGATTAGCACAGCATTTGAATAAACTGCGAAATATATATTTAACACTTTCTACAGCTCGGGTATCCCCTAGTCGTGCACTTCCGACTAAAGCACTCGTATTTGTTTTCCTTTTTTATTGTTTTTTTCTTCTTCTTGAGGGTTGCTCTTAAATTTCCGTTGTAATAATATAGCTGCTGTTTGGCTTTAAGGCGCACTTGAGACGGTCTGCAGTCATTGTAAAAGTTATTTCCATTTAAATTTATCATTTTTTAATGAGACACTTAATTACTGGCTGGCAAACAGCATGTTACAAATAATGCTACAACGCTAATTGTTTCCGCTTGCTCATTTCGCCGCTGCCAAGAGCGGCTACACATGAATGTATATATATACAAGTAGATACATACATATTACATTTGTATATATACATTTATGTAGCTCTGCTGCATAGAGCGAAGCAGATCTGTAGCTAACAAGCCGAGAAAAGGACGCACACACATTGTGACAGACGCAAGTAGAGGCTGTGAATGCCGTCACCACATTGTTGCCCAGCTCGTTGTTGCTGCTGCTGCTGCTGCTGCTGGTGGCATGCGGCAGCTTTATATCATTTTGAAAGAAGGTAGCCAGAAATTACAACATCGTTTTGTGTGCTGCTCGTGCCGGCCACAAACGGAGGCACGTGCGGCGTCTGGGCTCTGGCAGCTATGTCGTCTATCTTGGCAAGGACTCAAGGACTCATGCATCACACCCACACTCCTACACACACACACACACGCACACACTTCATTAGATTTGTTTAATTTAACTTATTTTGGTACACTTGCGGCCTCATTCCCTGGGCATTTCATTAAATCCCAGCCATCCACTATTCATTCTGACGCAAGGCTTAAAGCTCTGTTTGTGACTGGCATTGAAATCATATTAAGCTTAAGAGCAAATCACATCAGCAACAACTGTTAACAAATTTAATTGGCATTAATTTATGCTCAAGTTGAAGTAAGACAGCTCGAATCATTTTGTTGCCATTAATAAATATGCTTATTGAATTTATGTTTCCAGGACTGAGACTCTTGTAAATCAAATTGATTTTAAGCACACTTGCCTATAAATGTATTTGTAGTTTGACACGCCTGACAGCTGCATTTAACACCAGCTGTCACGCACTCAAGTGTCATTGGGCAGACAATCTCTGTTCTCAGTTTGGCACCAAAAATAGCCAGAGGCTCAACAAAATGCGAATTGTGTAGCTTCAAGGACGGAACATATACGATTGCAATTGTTGTTTGGTGTAGAATTAAGATTACTTGATGAGTTCTTGGCGTTAAGTTTGTAAATGTTGAGTAATTCGAGTATTTTTGTAGATTTCGAGATAGGGAAATAATGTGTAGAGTTTTTGTATAAAGCATGGATTGACCCAACAAAAATTATACTATTTGGTTAGCCATATTTCAGCAGATATTTGATTTCTTCATATAAATCAAATTTGAAGGTATTCAATTTTTAAATTATTACAGCAAAAAAAAAAAATTAATTTATTATTATTTTTTGTATTATTTACAGAAAGCGATTCAATGCATTAAATATCAGCTATATATATAACTCTCGCTTAAATTGGATGTCAGCTGGCATGGTTGACAGTGTTCAGGGCTCTGGCAAAATGGCATTTATTATGGCCTATTGACATTAAGCAGCTCGTGTTTGCGCCCAGCCTCCAATGCAATGCAAACATATCATCATTGAAAGAGCGCAAATAGCACACATATTATTGACATTTTATGGCTGGAAATTTTACGAAGATGATGAAAAAACAATCCGAAAAGGGTAACCCACACGTGATTGTGTGTGTGTGTGTGTGTCTGAGAATGCTGCAGCAGAGGCACGCACGAGTGGTGCTCGAGTGGTGGCATGGTGGGCCGCACCACAAGTCGATTAACAGTTTGATTGAGTTTTCCTACATTGGAGCAGCGGTATTTGTGGTTGATATAATGCGGTTGTTCGCCTCAAAAGTCAATATAAAAAGGGTGACAGCAGCAGCAGCAGCAGCAAAAAAAAAGTGAAAAAATAAAGGAGAACGAAATATTATTTAATGGAAAAATGCCGCTCGCTAAGAGTGAGTCATAAAAAATGCTATGAACTCGGCAATATTTTTTGAGTTCTAATATGTCCAGGCAAATGCCAGCGACAACAGCCTCCCAAAGCTGAAAAACGTAATTAAAAAAGAGAGATACAGAGAGGAAGAGAGAAAGAGTGAGAGAGAGACGGTTGGTTGGGCAAAGTTGTCAGTAAAGGTTAACTGTACACTCGGCCGACCCCCAAAGGCCAACTGGCATTTTGTCATAAATATTAAAGTGTGACACAATGCGCTTTCAATCACATAAACCAACCGAAGCGCGCAGAGTCCTTGGCATGCTTTCAACTCTGACCGGGACATCGGGTCGAACCGGACCGTAGCGGGGCGGGAAGCTCAGGAGAAATTATTTTACATTACAAAACAAAATATTTGCAGTGTCGCGAGCAGTGCGCTGTGATAAATTAGCTGCTTCCAAGGGTCAAGTGCTGTCGAGCTGCAAAACTGCTTTCAGTTCGTTTCAATTCTTCGGTTTTCAATAGAAATGAAAGCAGAAAAGTAGTAAGAGCAGCAACAGCAGCAGCAGCAGATGCTTTCAGATTTAGGTGAGCAGCGCTCAAAGTTGATTGATTAAAATGATCAGCGAAATGACAAAAATGAATCTGAATCTGCTTTGAGATACCCTGTGGATGAAGAGGTGAGAGGTTGTATGGAATGAGCCGAAGGGAAGTATAGCTAATATCAGCCAGATGTATGGCACAATATTGGAGGTACATATCTGGGCTTGAAACGGAGTTAAATAATAGAAACTGTAAGGCAAGAAGAAGTAGTAATAGTAGCAATAATTGTAGTAGTAGAAATAATAGTCATAGTAAAAATGGTAGCCGTAGTTGTAAAAGCAAAACTACTAGTAGAAATAAGGAGAATAGTTATAAAAGAAGTAAAAATTAAAAAAAATATTATACATAATAGTTACATTAAGAATAGAAGTAGCAGTAAAAATAGTAGTAGAAATAGTAGTAGTTGTTGTAGGAATAGTAGCAGCAGTAGTAGTTGTAAGAATAGTAGCAGTAGTAGTAGTTGTAGGAATAGTAGCAGTAGTAGTAGTTTTAGGAATAGTAGCAGTAGTAGTAGTAGTAATAGTAGTTGTAGTAGTAAGAATAATAAAATGTGGTAGTAGTAGTATTAGGAAATATAGTAGAATTAGTAGTAGTAGTGGTAGTAGTTATAGTAGTAGACATAACACTCGTAGTAACAGTAATAGTAGGAAAAATAGATATAATAGTAATATTCGTAGTAGGAATAGATATAGATTTCATAATTGTGGTATAAACGGAAGTAGTGCAGTATATTGTAGAGGTTCTAGTGAGAGATATATATGTACTATACCATATATGCAAATGAAAGTAAGACCTCCATCTCGCCCCTTGGCCTGGTCAGCACCGCTTTGAGGGTCGTCAACGAATTGATAAATTAATGAGCATTTTGACATTTCAATTGAGTTGAATTGAAAAATTCGTTTTAATGACAGTCAAAATGACAGAGCAAGAGAGAGCGAAAAAAAGCTAGAGAGAGTGTGAGAGGGAGTGAGTGCGAGAGAGAGAGAGAGTGGTGGTGGCAGTAGAGGGAGCTAAAGAGTAGGGCAATCGAAAGCATCATGACATTTTATTGGCATTTATGGATGGCAGTGTAAAGTTGCTGTTGATGGCCCAGCACCAAACTTTGAAGCTGTGCATAAATTACAAATAAAAGAGAGACAGATAGACAGAAAAAGAGAGGGAGGGCGGAAGGAAAAGGAAAGAAAAATGATTAATTGCCCGCTTTTGACATTTGAGTGTCTGTCCGCGCGGAGTTCGCACTTGGGTTGTTCATTTCGAGGGTTGTGGTAAAAATGAATTTAATTGAAATTAAATTTGAGTGCGAGAGAGAGAGAGAGAACTTCTGTCTCAAGGGCAACCAAAATACTGCATGAATATAAATGAGCTGTTGATATAATTAATTTTCAAGTATTTATTGGCTAAAAATAAATATGAACTTTAAGATTCTCTGCCGCTGCTCAATTAATCAGTGTTAAGCCAAGCAGGCGACTAACTCTAGTGCGTAAGATTAAAATCTAACAATAGGATATATCATATTAATTATGATGAGTTTATGATTAAGCGCAGCTTTCGGCTCGGCCAGGCCTTTGATAACTAATTTACACACATTTATTAGCTGTTGTGCAGCTGCGGAGATAAGAGAGAGCGCGCACACACAGCGAGTTAGGGGAACGCATTGCTCATACGCCATGTGGTGCCAAATAAAGTTCGGATCTATGATTCCACATATGCGTGGGTGTGTGAGTGTGAGTGCGAGTGCGTGGCTCAGCGCTCAGTTAAAGCCAGGGGCTTAAATGGAAATCCCCAACATTGTTCATTTTGTGCAGTGCAATGCGGAGGCTAGAGCATGGGCAAGAGGCAAGGGGAAGCAGGCAGCACACACACTAACACTCACACACACTCACACGGTCCTTAAAGCGCTTACTGTCGTCCCCAACGAAATGAGTTTGTTAGCTGCGTAAACTGAAACTGTTAACACTTTTGAACAGCCATTCTGCTTGGCCATTAGCTCGGCTCCCCTCGCAGTCTTAATTAAAAAGTAGTACTATTCATAGTTTCTTCTGCTCTCTTCCAACACACTCTCTCCCTTACATTTCTTGAGCTGCAATGCGTATAATTTCGTTTTATGTCTGAAACACGCACGCACACAAAAGTGTGTAAGCAGCCGTGATTAAAAATTCAATTTTCTTGGCATTAAGAATTAAATAATTTAAGTGAATTTATGCTTTAATGCAACTGTGCTTTAATGTGACCCAAAAGTGAATTTGCATTAATACAGAATACGGATTATCAAATGTGGCTTTAAATTCACCTTCTCTTCTGCCAAATTACCTAACGGACTTGAAACAATTGTTGAAAACATAATTAAAATTTGTTTGTTAGATATTTCCGAGAAATTCCATTTGCAGTTGTATCCCAAGTTTTGCTCTCTACACCGACTTATAGAAGCTAAGCGCACACAAGTTTCTCTCGGCAACAACAAAATTGTGCCCCGGGCCGAACATCAGTCAAAATACAATTCAATTTTTGTTGAACACAAATTTTATGTTTTATTTTGTAGCTTTTTCTGCTTGCCAAAAGTTCACTGATCTGAAAAAAAGGCCAAGTTATTTTATAAAATTTCATCTGGCTAAAAAGACGGACCGACAATCAGCCAGGCGAGTGGCAGCATAATTTTCATTCAATTTCGCTCATTCGTTTAGCATTTGGCCAGGTTTTTTGCCGAGGGCCTAGGTCTGGTCGTGGTCATAGTTTTATTTCATTTTTCTTCTTCTTTTTTTTGTGCCTAGGCCAGCTGCATTCATAGCTATTTATGTGTTTATCCACTTAGAAATGAAGCGATTTGATTTGCTGCTAAATGAGGCATTTTGTGCAATCATTTGCATTGACTTGTTTAGAAAAAGAAAATATTCTATGGCAGCAGGGAAGCTTTGCACTAAATTAATAGCCCGACTCGTAGCTATGCGAAACGAGTGCATGTCTGCTTCATTTAACAGGTTGAACAAACGGAATCAGCTATTCAATTGAATATTAAATTTTAATTTGCAGACTTTAAATTTTATTTATACTGAATACGGAATACTGAATACTGCATAAAATGTACATCTGATTATAATTTTCTGTTTACATCATGCTGTCAAATTATGAATGTTGATTGAGTTTGAGTTTGATGAGTTTATAGCTAAGCATAAGAGTTAAGGTAGAGTTTTTGTTAAGCTTAATTTAAGTTTTTGACATGAAGCTTAAGCAAATAATGAGAAAAAATAGTGAATAAGAAGAATCTACAGTAAAATATCAACATTCATGGAATTTGCTTTTGACAAAGATAATTATAATAACTGAACTATTTTAAGGAACACGAATCTATTGACATATGCATATATGTATGCTTTAAGTAAATATTTTGTTAAAATTCCAGAAGGAAAGTGCATTGAGAAATGAAGTAAGATATGAGAATGTTAAATTGCTCGAATTTATTTTTGTAATATATAAGGAATTATAACTTTAAGAAAATTATCAACAAAAATCAGAATATGTTTTAGTTTTGACTACAAAATTTTATTGAAATTCTTGTACGTGTAAGACACAAGAAAAAAAATATAGAAAATAATGTATTATTGTTTCTTCTTTTTTTTAATTAATATAATTTTCACATTTCATCAAAAAAATGTATGTAAGTTAAAATTATTATAATATGTTTTAGGTTTGAAAAAAAGCTTTCATTGAATATGTAAAAGCTGAAGAGCAAAAATAAATGTAAAATTGTATCTTATATTTTTTGTTTAATTTCAGTTAAGTTAAACTAAGTTTGTAATAAATGCCAAGAATTGTCATAACTTGTTTTAGTTTTGACATAGACTTGAACAAAAGTAGCTAAAGCGTTGAAAACAAAAGTTTTAGTCACGTTCAGACAGCTTGCGATATGTTTCTTGAACGTCTCAAGAGCATAATCAAGCCAAAAGGTGGACATATATCATTGCTGAACTTTTCAGTATTTATAAATTTTTATTAAATCAAAAATTTAATAAATATTTTCAATAACTTATTAATTTTTTTTTTTTAATTTTTGCAAATCGAAAGTTTTCAATGAAACTATTGAAACTAACTAAACTAGAGCAATAACAGACCTCATATAATTCCTAGTTTATTGTTAAGTAAAATAACAAGGTATAATTAAGATAAATATAATGTTGAAAAAATGAAAATTTTTTTTGCAAAATTTAGCTATATCTCTTTTTAATATAAAATATTAGCAAAATTTAGCTATATCTTTGTAAATTAAAATATTTGCAAAATTTAGCTATATATTTTTAAGCCTCAAATTTTTACAGGAAAACTTATATTTATGCTTCTAAACATCTTCCGCAGCCCTCATATCGTTGCTCATTTATATGTTAACTTAAATTATAGGGTATATTTTAATTGAGTACTCTCAAGTTTTGGCAAAAGTTGATTGTTTTTGTTTTCATTTTCATCTCACTTTGCGTGGAAGTGCACTTATAGCGCAGAAATTTCCTTTTCTTGTTGCAGACGCTTCCTTTGTTCAACGCCTCCGAGAAGGCAAATGCCGCAAGGACGCTGACGATGACGATGAACATGATGATGATGATGGCGATGATGGTGATGACGTTGACTGAGGGGCGTACCAGTGGGCGGGGGTGGGTCTGTGGCAGCTCGTCGGTCGGTTGTCGTTCCACTTAGCCGGCACTAGAGTGTTAAATCGCATAATTATGTCTTTCATGGCGCGCACTTCACTAAACTGCAAAGTATTTTTTCCTTGCCCGCTGCCTTTGGCATCGTTTGTTTACGCGAGTTTTCTTCTTCTTCTTTCCCTCCTTTTTTTGGTTTTTGTTGCGGATTTCTCCCGCACTTTAATCACATATGCAACTGCTTGGCTTTGTAATATTATGCGAATTTTCTTTGCTTTTCCGCTTTATTTCTGTTGTTGTTGTTGTGGTAGAGTACGCTTTGGCCATATGTTTGCTTTGTCATCCAGAGCTGGGTGTAATTAAGTTAGGCAAGGCTCTCAGTCTTTGATGTGCCAGACACACACACACAGAAGGAAGTCCATGGCCCAAAGTTTTTGCTTAATGACTGAATCAAGCGCAAGTTTGCGCAACTTTTTAACACACATTAATGTGAAATAATTTGCATACTTTGAAGCCACACTTCAGTCGGAGTGAAAAGTATGCCGCAACTATTTGACGGGCACGGAAAAGCGCTTTAATTGCTAGGCCCAAGCAAGAGACTGCAAAAGGCAAAGAAAAAAGAGAAAAAAGTGAAACGAAAAATGGGCTGTAATAAATCTAAGCACAGCAGCAGGGCATAAAAATGCGAGTATTCCTCAAGATAAGCCAACTACAGGCGCTTATCTGAGCGCAAATGCCAGCCCAAATCCCTTGTCGACAATTTGAAACATTTAAAGACTGAGTCCGAGATTTCGGCCATGGCCGTGGCCGAGCCAGTAGTTGGCTTATTCCCTTTATTGTGCGCCCTGTTATGCTCATGATGGACGCTGTTAATCTATAAATAAAAGCGAGCAAAAAAAAAAAAAAAAAGCAAGGAGAGTGCACAAATCCTGGTAACCAACTTCCAGATCCCTTTTTCTTTTCCCTCTCTTTTTTTGTTGTGTGTGAAAACTGTTGCGTTGCCTTGGCGTATAAATTCGACTCTTCGCTCGTTTCCGGGGGCGAAAGTATATTAAAGGTATTAGGCTGACAGATGCCAGGACAGAGCCCGAAAAAAGATATATTTTTAGCTGCATATCGCAGGCGTGCGTGTGTGTGTGTGTGTGTGTCTAGGCATTACGCATACGCCGTGTTGTGCCATTTAAGCTGTTTGATAATTTTGCGCTCTGTCGGACTACAAATATTAACTTTCAATTACTTAACTGACTGACGACTGCCGATGTCAAGCAGATACAAATATTGTTCTATATATACATATATATATATTTGTATATCTGGCTAGCAGCTATATAAATGTCATGCATGCTATTTGCTCTCGGCAGGCTTTCAGCGCTGTATAAACAATTTTGATGCTTGCTGCGCCCGCTGCCTTTTAATGTCTAATCAAATAATGTGCCAGCCTTGCGCTTAAACAAGCAAAATTAAAGATGCCCACGCTGTATATATATGTGATATATATATGTATAAATATACATATATACATACATACATATATATATATATATATATATATATATATATATATATATATATGTATATATATATTCCTTGCATAAACGTCAAAGTGAATTTTCGCGAAAATTCCGCTTGAATTGCGCGCTGATGATCACAAAACGTGGCAATGGCTAAGAGTGTGAAGAGAAAAAGACAGAGAGACAGAGACAGAGAGAGAGAGTGTGTGTTGACTGTGTGTGTCATGTACAGTTAGAGCTTAAATCGGTAAATTGCAAAAACATGTTGAATGTACAAGTGTGAGCTTATTTTTGTGCTTGTTGTTGCTGCTGCATGACTGATGAGTGAGCGGAGCACGATTGAGTGAATGAGTGTGAGTGAGTGAATCACTTGTGCAGCGGAGTCAAGTATAAGTAGATGACTGTATATGTGCGAGTCTGTCTCTGTGTATGCGTGTGCAGTTAGCCACAACTTTGAGCCCTGCCCGCTGATGTGGAAACAAGAAGTAGAGCATCCCAAACAAAGCATTGCCAAAAATCAAGCAGACAGCTGCGAAGCCGCTGCTGACTCTGCCAGCTGCCAGCTGCCATCAAGTGCCCCACGCTCCTCTTGGGGCACAATGACAAACATTGACTGACCCGAATAGCAGCTGCCGCTGGCTTCAGCACAATTTCCTTTTACCTCAAACAACGGCTCATGCAATTGCCCAGAGGCAACGCCTTCGAACACTTTTGGTTGTTTTTTTTCCTTTGTTCAACATGCGACTAATTGCTAAATAATGTTTGAATTAAGTGAGCATTCGAAATGGGCAGGCGAAAAAGAGTTATGAAAGGTTTTATCGGATGTGTGCGACAAGGGGAAATATGTATTGATATAATTTATGCATGTGGAAAAAAGTATGTTATGCATATAAGGAAGTATATAGATGATTCTATGATATATGTTCTTGGTATTTTATATTATTTAATTCCGCTTTGTTAGCAGCGCTTCAAGCGTAAACTTCAATATTTGAATCCTAATTTGCATCTAAATCGCAAACAAAAATCTTGAAATGTTAATGCTGAATCAACTTTTCTGCGTATTCATCAATATTGTTTGTTGCGGCGTTTATATTTCCTACAGTTGATAAGAATATTCGTTGAATGTTATCTTCAATTTAAGATTAAGATGACTAAACCAATGCATAATCTGCTCAGGTGTGCTACGAGCTTAGCTGCGCATTGAATACTTGATAACGATAGACTTAGCAAATGGATTTACGTTGAGTGTTGACAAGTGAGGTGGAACTTTGATAAATATTGAAAAATGCTGTTCAATAAGTTTGGTAAATATTAGATAAAAATTAAACGGCCTAATTTATTAAATACTTTGGCATTTATATATAAAACACAGCTTTAAAATATGAAAAAATATAGTTATCATTAATAGTATCACTCTTATTGTGTCACCAGTTTACTCTTCTATCTTTATAACATTGTCCAAACACACACTTTTAAAAAAAGGTTTATTTTTATCAATTGATCACATATATATGCTGGATTCTTTATTAATCCAAAGAATGAATAAAAAAAATAATAATAATAATAAAATGAATAACAAATGCTTTCATAAATTTGGATTATTTATACAAGTTATCTCTATTACCATAGTTGCCCACGGAATGTGATGGAAGCATAGAGCACACGTGTGTCAGTTATGTCTCTGTACACGTTAGTCGTAAATTCCTCAATCCTCTCCCACAGTTCATTTGAGGAAGTCAGCAGATATCAGTCAATAACAAGTTAAAGCTTTGTTTATGTACAAGTACAAGTACAAGCAAGAGTAACTCATAACAGAAAAGCTTATTAGAAAGGAGTTTGCATAAATATTAAATATGTGCAGAGAAATAAATCTAAGCATTATACGTAAAGTCTGTTAGCTTCAAAGCAAAGTTCAGCTGAAGCAAATAAATAACAAATAAATCTGATTTTGTTAAAGTCAAAAGAAAATTTAATAAAATTAAAAATTATCAAATTGATTTAATTAAAAAAATAAAATCTTACTTCAGCTCCGTAATTTCCCTAGCTTAATATATATATCACACATACATGTACATGCATCACACACAGAATTTTTCTCTGCAAAAATCAAATCAACTTTCAACCATTTTCAGACCAAAATTCAACTATTAGTTTAAAATTAGGTTCTTTTTGTTATTTCTTGAATTGAATTTAAGATATATGTTTTGGCAATTTGCAAGCATTTCGGCCATACAATAAAATTGTAATTTGATATAAACAAGTTTACGCAAACAAAAAAAAAAGAAGAGAAATAAACCGAAAATAACATAAAACCAAGTTAGCAAAAGAATAGAAAACGGAAAGAGCCGTTGGAACTCTCAGCCAAGAAGGAAACAGCTTAAAATGCTTACAAATTTTCATGAGAGGGTCTCCGGCCGGCCGCAGGCGTCATAAAAAAAAAAACAGAAAAAAATGAACATTTCAAATGCCGAAGTTGATGTCGAAATGAATGCAAACATAAAACAGCCGCCAATTGATTGAGATGTAATCAAAGGAGCTGCCCCAAACAGCAAAAGAAATGAAAACGAAAATGAAAACGAAAATGAAAATGAAGCGAACTAGCAAAAGCCAGTGAAAGTGACAGAAAAACTCATATTGCGTATACGCAGTGCGGACCCTGCAAAACATATGCGTCCGAATGCAAATGCTAACTGAGGTTAAATGTGCGCTCCATTTGGCATCGCACGGCTACATGAAGGCGGCACATAAATTACAAGCAATATTTATATGCGCATGACTAATTTGTGAATCGGATGTACATATATATACATATATATATATATGTGTGTGTGTGTGTGTGCGTGCGTCTCGCCTTTTGATGCTGTGACTGAAAAGTTGCGGCATTCATATTTTATTAGCCACAAGTCAGTAAGTTTCGGTCATTGCTCAGCGCGCGCTCTAAACAATTTATTAATCAAATAGGTTCAGCACAACACAAACAGAATCACACACACACACACACACACACACGCACACAGACAAACACATATATAATTTATGTGGCATGTATGTGTGACAAATTGTGCCTGGGGCCAAGTTTTGATGTGCCTGTTTCTTTTGCTTTATTGTTGCTGTTTCGTGTCATACTTTTTTTTTGCTTTTTGTTGAAGAAGAAAACAACTCGAGACCGTAATGTCTGTGTCTTGGTCTCTCTGTGTGTGTGTTTGTGTGTGTGAGTGTGTCGCCATCTTCGGCTAGTCCCAGAAAAAAGTGTTACAAATTTTACGGCATTTTCTCTCTTTTTGCATTTTGGCAAGCGGTTTAAAGAGCTGAGCTAAAGCAAAAGCCAACAGCATCTTCAGCTTCTTCTTCTTCTTCTTTAAGCAAAAAAAAGGTCAACAAAACGCTCGAGGTTAGCTGAGAGCCAATGCAAAATGCCGGCGGCTGGCGACAACGGGAGGCAACGGGAGGCGTTCATTCAGTTTCAAAGGATGTTGTAAAAAAGTGTTTTCTTTCTTTCTTTATTTCTGTTTGCTACTTTTACGATTTTTGGGTTGGACATAAGAAAAATAAAAAGAAGAAGAAGACGCAGCAGACACTAATGTCGCTCATCTTTTATTAATATTTCTTTGAGATTTTCTCTATATTTTTTTTTTTTACTTACGAGACTTTTATGCGACTCTGCCGAGGGACTCATATTACACGCGTGACATGTTCTCGCTGCCAGGGGGCAGTTGATTGACCTGCACACAAATCGCTTTAAGTTTTTTCTTTTATATATTTATCAATTGATTAGAGTATTCCATTTACTAATTCATTCTTGTGTTTGATCAGCATTTATAGTCAAGTTTGCCTGAACAGTCAAAATAATTCATAGATCAACTGGTCACAGCCATTTCTTTAGCTGCCAAAATCCCTCTTAACTCACCGAAGTTAAACCTCTTTACATAAATTTAGCATGTACCATTTTTTTTTTTATACCCTGAACCCATTGAAAATGGGAAATCTGGGTATAATAGTTTTGTGAAGATGTATGGAATATTCCAATAAATAATAAGAGTATAAGCTCCTCACAGAATTCAGGGTATCCCTTAGTTGAGCAGTCTCCAATAGAGCACTCTCACTTCTTTTTTCTTTTTTCCTTCTTCATTCAACTCATTTCCGCAACGTCACTTTGTCGCTAATTTACCGTTCGCCGTGCAAGAGCTTCAACGGAAATTGTTTTTTAATGTGGCTGACAGTCTTAAACTATTTAACCTGATGTGCATGGCTCACTCGACTGCTCGGCAAGGGTAAGCTGACAGCTATTTATCAATGGAAAATCAATGAAGCTCAAACCTTTTTTTTCACTCTCTCTTTCTACCTCTCTGGGCTTACCCGGTATAAGTACTTTATGGTTTAGTGTGTCGTTAAAGCAAGCTACCCGAGGGATAGCAAAAAAAAAGAAAAAAGAAGAAAATATAGTAAAATCATTTTCAGCACAACTGCGTGTCATGCGATAAAGCTGTACAGGTAGGTCACAGAGACACACTCACACACACATACCACAGATAGCACGTGATTGTATGTGTGCCTAGGTTCAATTGCCCGCTCACATGCCACAACGTTTTGTTGCTCAGCCCCAAACACTTTGGCTAAACATCCGATGCAATGTTTTGACATTGTGGATTACAATAAAAGCGGTTTTATTTGTTTGACTCGCTGTCTGTCTGTCCGACAGACAGTTGATGGCAGAAGAAGTGACAGAGCGCCGACTGCGTATGTCCGTGGCATTCATTAGTTGCCCACACATCGCAAGTGCCGTTTATCACATGTCAACCTGCAATTTAACCTCATTATTGATTATGTCGTTCCGCTGCCAGCTGCAGTCAGTTTAACTATCTCTCTCTCTCCCTCTCGCTATCTTTTTGTGTGTGTGACAGACATGAAGTGATTTGAAATTAAGGATTAAGTTGTCAGGCCAAATTTATTGAATCAACACATCAAGGCTAAGAAAAATTGTAATTGAGCCAGAGACGAAGCACTAAAAACCTTTTAAGCACAATCAGAGTTACATTCATAGCTGTTCAGCTGTCCAAGTGTTAGGATATATATAGAATATTATGTAGTTATTAAATATATATAAAATGTAAGTGGAAGAAGAAGTCAGTTCAAGTGGAACATTACATTAAATGTCAGATGAAGATAATTTTTGATTTTTATTTTCCTTAACAATGAATGTGACACTGACAATAGTTTGATTTTATAAGGTTTTATTATTATTAATATGTAAAATATTTATATATTTATTAGATTTTTTTTTTTGTCGTAAGCTAAGCACAAGAATATTTAGTGTTTTTGCCATTTAAATGTAGTATCTTAACAACGCAATGAAATATAAGGAATAGAGAGTGATATGAAAAGAAAAAGGTGGTATAGAATGTAATATGTAAACCAGCCGGCCGATGTGAATGTTTCTTGTTTATAATAAAAACATTTATTTGTTTTTCTTTTGCTTAAATGTTTTCACTGAAAGCAACAAAATCTCAAAATTTTAGCAAAATATCTAAACCAAATTTTTATACATGCAATACATGTGCGAGAGTGTGGAAGAGAAAAGAGGGGAAGGGGGGCAGAGCATGTATAAGGAGTTGGTTGAATAAAGGTGAACAGGATACGCTAAACAGATTCAAAGTTGGCCTAAATATTAAAAGTTTTCTTTGAAAATATTAAATATTTACATTATAAGAAAAACATTAACGTTAATACTAAATAACGAGAAATGCAAAAGTATCTCAGTACAGTAAAATCATTTTTGTTTATTATTATTTTAATAAGTGCAGAATATGTACTATGTAAAACACATGGACTGATAATTAATTTTAATGCCATAAAAGAGTAATGCAGTAAGCGGAAGCCATAACAATATTTTAAAGTTTTTACTAAATGTAATATGAATATTTAATTTTGGCATAAAAGAACTGCACATTATCATATACATTCCTTTAGACACACTTTTTGCATTACATTCCAATAAATTTTGCTTTTTGGCCCACATAAATTAGGCTTTAATTTAATAAATTATTTTGAATAATTCATAAATCTTTTGCATTTTACTAAAATTTAATCAATTTAATCACACAACCAGACACACACTTGCACAGGGAAATTTTAATTTGCTTGAGTGAAAATTAGAAATTCTTACACATGGCTCGGCAGCATATAAAATTATTTTCGCCACAATTTGCGGAGTCATAAAGTTGGGCAAATAACGAAAGCAAATTGCACTGTGTAATCGTCTACGGCTGCTTTTCAGCTTTGCTCAACTCAATTCTGCCATTTGCCAAACAGAATGATTGTCGAGCTCTTTAGAGGCAACAGCATTTGGCCGGGCATTATAATTATATATAAAGAACTGTATGCGCTTTTTACACAAAAAATAATAAAAGTAAAACCAAGTTTACCTTTCTGTTGTGCCTGTTTATGACAGCTCACACATCCACACATATACACAAAGGAAGTCTCTCTGTATGTGTGTGTGTGTGTGTATACGCCTGCTCGACAAGCAACACTTGCAACTTTTACGATTTTCAAATGATGTACGTACAAATTCATAGAATTTTATATTTTACAGCGCCCAAAAGTATGCAGCGGCACATACCTGCACGTGTGTGTGTGTGTGTACGTGTGCAAAAGTTTTTAGTTGTTTAGTGTGGTATGGTGTATGCTCACGTGTGTGTGTGTGGGTGTAATTTTTCATTATTTGCCACACACGCTCGCCGCGCTCGCTTTTTCCGTGTCGCATTCATCATATTTCCAGATGGAACTTTATGCTGCCCGATGGGCACACAATTGTACGTTCGTATATGATATGAAATGAGCTCTGATGTCGTGCATCATATAAGCAATTAAAGCTGTGTACAGCATTTAATGCAAATTTGTTTTAGTCCGCTGATAAATTACCAGTGTTATTTTGGGCAGCTGGATTGAAACAGAAAACAAAAAAGAAATACGAAATACGAAACAAAGTCCATCAGGCCTGATGACATGACAGCTTCATTATAGGCGAAATGCACATGGGTCGATCGAGCCGGAGAAAACTTTTTAATTTAGTTTGACAAAGAAAATTATAGACCGGAATCATCATCAGGTGTTTGGCTATGACTATGGCAAATATATGCATGTGATTTGCCACGAAAACTTTTCGTTGCCTACTTTTCTGCGCACTCACTCACACTAAATGCAAATTTTCTAATTTGATTTTGTGCTTGCGTAGCTACCTTTGGCCTTTTTTTTACTTTCATTTTCTTCCTGTTGGATTGTTTTTTTTTTGTTATTTCTCTTTACTTTTACGCCGTGCCCATAAAATGGGCATCAATAGGCTACATTTAGATATTGCATACTCTACAATAATATATTTGTGAGAGCTTTGGTATGCCTGTAAAAGTATTTGCTGTCTTATAGAGATTTTAGTTGAAGACTTAAGAAATATAAATTATGCAAATAAAGCAATAAATAAGTTGCTTTATCTAATGCATATAATGAATATATTCGAAATATAGCTTACTGAATTTGAATTTTAGTTTATAAAACTTTGTTCTCATACTTTTTTCTAACTGAAATCTGTATTTCCAACTACAAAAACAGTTTTTAATAATTTGCTTTGCATAATTAAATATTGCTTTGGCTTTCATAGTTCCGTTGTGTAAAATGATTAAAACGGAATTTTAGTTCATGTAACTTTTTTTTCATGTTGAAACTGAAATCCAACTCTAATTTTATGCCAAACTTTTTTGTGCTCCTAACTAAGTTATATCTGCATAAAAAGAGTTTTATTTTATTTCATATATATTTTTTAAATATTTTTTATTATTAATAAATTTTCAAATTGATGAAATTCATTAAAAAATATAAAAATAAACAATTGAAAATAATTTTTCGAATCTACACACAATACACAACAGGAAACATGAAAACTTGATAGCACATGCATTTGAAACATATTTACCTTTGTTTTTCTTAAGTTTTTCGTAAAGAAATATCTATATTTTTAATAAAATGTTGCAACACAATTTTTTCAGCGCACACAACATGGGCTTTTCACAAAATTGGCGGGAAAGTGAATATATGTTTTTCAAAACATCTAGAAGTGCGCCCAAAGTAAATTATATATAAAATGCGTATGTTTCAGATGTACAGCAAATAGCCACATTCGATTTTTTCGATTTGCATTGCGAAAAAATACCTTTTAAACGGTATGTTGCAGATATGCAACACGGCCATATAAAGGGTTAAATATTTTAAAATTAAATTAATTTATATAGAGTATTAGTTAGTCGTTTATTTCTACGCAGCAGCTGTTTAGCATCCCTTTTTTTGCCGCCTTCACTTTCCTTTTTTTTTCCTTTTGCAACCGCAGAAAATTAATCAAGCAAAAAACATATTTTGTTACGCAACAGCGCCAAGAGCGGGCAACGCTTGAAAATACCTCGTGCCACAATTTGGAAATTGAATTTATGCTTTTCTTACAGTTCACAATAGCCAAGGAGCGTGAGGCTGAGCATGAGCAGCGCAGCAACAGCAGGCGGCACTTATCGAATTTGATGTAGTCATAAACGAAGTCTGTTCAATTTCATAAATTGAATAATAATTGCACTTAAAGTGCGAGTGGGCGTGGACTGGGGGCAAAAAAGAAATCTGTCCAGCTTATTAGCCTTAATTATCGAACGGAAAACTGAGAAAGCTGCGCGCTAATTTGCCAGACTTCATTAGTTTTCATTGGATTGCCGAGGCAAATGAGCCAGAGCCGAGCTGAGTAGGCTGGGCGATTGCCATCGAAAATCAAAACTCAATTAAATTTTCTCAGGAATGGAGGGTTATTTCAGTCATAGCAGGTTTAGATAATGTTATCTGTAGTTCAGAGCTCCATTTAAATATTTTGGTTGCCATACAAAAAACAATAGTCATAAAATTCCGATATACAGGCTAACAAAATATATATTTGAAAAAATAATATATCCCAAAAAAATTTTTTCGTTCCGAACAGTCAGAAAAGAAAAAGAAAGTTGTTTATTATTTTCGTGCTCATCCTTTGATTTCGTTTATTCACTGTCAGCTATCGATTTGTGCACAGCTCTTCGCATGTCCATTCAGAATCTCAATTCGCGCGATCCTTTCGCCGATGCCATTAAAGGACCCGATGACGACATTCAGGACGGCCTTGTCCACATACGCATCCAGCAGCGCAACGGCCGCAAAACTCTAACCACTGTCCAGGGTCTGTCGGCCGAGTACGATCTGAAGAAAATCGTGCGCTCATGCAAGAAGGAATTCGCATGCAACGGCACCGTCATTGAGCATCCCGAATACGGCGAAGTCCTGCAGCTCCAGGGCGATCAGCGCGAGAACATTTGCCAGTGGCTGACCAAAGTGGGACTGGCCAAGGCCGATCGCCTCAAGGTGCATGGCTTCTGAAAGCGCTCTGTCAGCCGGGCCAATCGAGTTCGACAACTGATGGGATTGGCAAGACAAAAAACCAAGCAATAGCAAAAGCAAAAGCAAAAGCAAAGCAAACAAAAACAAAAGACAAACAGCAAAACACGGAGTTTAAAATGCCTCATTTTTAGTTCAATATTTGATTAAAAGTTTCACCGTTCTGCAATCGATTGCGTTTTTAGTTCAATTTGAGAAGAAATTAAATTATTTATGATTTTTGTATATTTTAAATGTTATTAGAGGTAGATTTTATAGACGTATTGAAAGGTCTATGAAATTTAAATATAATCTTAATTATATATAATATTTCACTGTTTATTCGGCATTCTTAAAATAAGTAAATTTATAATATGAAGTAAGTATATGTATAATGTATGTATGTATATGCTTTATATATATAATAGAATAAGCACAATTGTGTTGTTAAGATACTATACTCCTCCATACATAAGTATAAGTAACCCAAAAGTCAATAACAATTAAATATCTTATTTCTTTACTCACAATGATATTTTCTTTTTCTTTATATACATTCAAGTATTACTGAAATAAAAATTAATATACATTCATTATATTCCACTTAGTCTCCAAATATTTTCATAGTCACTCTAGGCATAATAATAATTAATCTTACATCTAATACAATCTCATTAGACTTGCCTCAGCCATTAAAACTTTTGCTCCTACTTACCTTTGCTATGGTGAGCCAAGCCTGCAAAAGAGTCAAGAAAATTATTCATTAGTGACATAATTGATTTCATATGAGAAAAGTTGAGCTTAACTTAAAAGTTAACCTCATCCAGGCACAGGCGTCTAAGTCCGCATAAGCTGACGCCAAACAGATTCAGGGCCAGTTTGTGTTTATGTCAAAGCCAAAGCCAAGAGCAAGACACTTGGCTAAACATTTTTTTTTTCTTTATTTTTTCTATTTATTTTGGCGTCAAGTGTTTTATGTGTTGCAAAGTGAACGCCCACTGTGCCACGCCCAGTTACCTTGGCTGTGCATCGAAGATGTCGTTGCGCATGCAACTTGGCTCGGGCCAAGTAAGCTGGCTTAAAGGACAGCAAACAGTTGAAAGTGCCAAAGGGTCAGCTGCACAATTTATGAAAAATCATAACTTTCAATGACAGAAGGGAGATTGCAGAGAACGGGTATAACTGACTGCATTAATACACTGGAAAAATAAGTAAACGTAATCGAAGTTGAAAATGAGATCTCTTAAGATTGTGATTCCTATTTGAAGGCGATTGCTGAGTAGATAATCATTTTTATTATATATATCTTAAACATTACACAAAACTAATATACCCTTTTTAAAATTTTCAAACAGTGTATAAAAATATGTTCGCAAAATTGTGTGGATTCTTCAGTGAATGGCGTTTTTGCGCGCTTTTATAAATGTTTGTTGTGGCTGCCATTTATCATAGCAAATGCCAGAATTAGCACACAGCGAACTACAACTACAACTACTGCCTCTTAGCTGTGGGCGTGTCGTACAGCAAGTGTGGGCGTGGCTTAGGGAAATGGCCTGCATCAAGTCCAAGTCGAAAATGGAGTGACACCAACTGGAATCTTAAAAGCTGATGAACCTTTTAGCCCCATTTGCAAAAGGGGGCGTGGCTGCAGCTAGTCAAAGATTTATGTGCGTAGCTAAGCTATGCGAGAATGGGTCAGATAAAAATCGTAATTGCATTTGAATGCAAGTGCAAATGCATCAAGTATTTCATTAAAATTATATCAAGCAGACTATCATTAGGAGCCGGGCCAGGCAGGGCGCCACGAATCGTTGGACTCGGGCGTGCAAGATTCAATTATGCTGCATCTCTCGAGACCTGCATCCAGGCTCGTCTTGCCGTTGCCGTTGCTGCCGAGAGTTAATCAGTTTTGCTAACTTCATTTGCGCGCCAGCAGAGGAAACAGGCAAAACTTATGCCTGTGCCGGGGAAGGGAGCAGCAGCAGCTGCTTCTGATTCTCAGACGGCTGCTCTTAAGCTGAATGCCAGCCAATTTCATGCATTGCAATCATTTACAAAAGTTTCGTCTGCTGCCTCTGTTTACTACTTAGACGTGTTTCACACGCCAAATATCCAGGTACCTGGCTAGGCAGCCCAGCTCGCCCAGCTCGCCCAGCGCCTAAGAGCAGGCAACACAAAAAGCACACGCTAATGCGGCTAAAGAGCTTGCGGAAGGCTGTGTGCAGAAAGTTTTCGGTAAAAACTTTAAGCGAACATTATTTCAAGCCAAGAACAGTTACCTTTATCCAATTATTTGAAGATTTAACGAGAAATAAGAGATGTCATTAGGTTTGATGAAGATTTTAATGTCATTAAATACTGAGGACAAAAAAAAAAATAAATAATTAAATAAATACTTTGCGAAAGTAAAATAATACAAAAATGAATAAATCAAATAAAATATGATTAAAATAAAAATCAATATGCAAAAAATAAAAATATTTAAAAAATAATAAAAGTAATAGCTAATTCTACGAAAATAGGATATTCCAAAATATACCACGAAACAATTTGTTTATAATAAAAACTTCAAATGTATAATATTTTCTCCCACCAAAACTTCTGAACTTTTTGTTCTACCACGAAGCAAAAATATATACAAAAATATATATAAGCTAAAATCTGCCTTGACACAGTTTTATAAATAAAAGCGAATTCAGCAGGAATAATAAATATTGCAAAGGAAAACTTTTTAATTAGCAATTTCGAAAATGTTCCATAAAGTTCTCAGCTCAAGATCAAACTGTAAATTATCAGAGAAATAAATGTCAAACTTGAAACTGTTGCGACAATCAAGCAAACTTCCTTCAGTGACACTTAACCAACAATCATTTTTATTTATTTATTTTCTTTTTTTTTTTTGCAATATTTTTAAACACTAAGCAATTGCATTTGGGTCAAAGGTAACACTAGACAGCTTAAAAGCAAACAATTATCTAGCAGTTATTCAATTTGGCTATAAATCAAAGTCCACTTCAAAGGGCCAACAATTACCAAACAATTAAATTGTCACATTTAACGCCGAAGGCAAACTTGAACGATGGACGGCTCAGTGCCAAAGCACACAAAAATAAAATAAAATGAAATAAAAAAAAAAAACAGCTAAGACAACCACAAAAGACCAACAAAATCAAATGGAGTTCCCTGGTCTCTGGCCCTTTTGTCTCTTATACACCTCTAGAGCCGTCGCTCTCTCTCTCTCTCCCAGCACTTCCACTTCCACTTCCGCTCAACTGTGCTTTCGCAGAGGAAATGGAAAAAGTGCAGAACTTGAAGCATAATACGAGCTCCGTTGGCCAAGCAAATTGAATAGAATTGGTAGCGATGCGCTGCCGTCAAGGCCAAATGGCCAGTAAATCGGGCACAGGACTCAACGTCTGTTTCCATTATTTATTTGCTGCAAATTAAAGGCAATGGGACAGACAGACAGACAGAGAGACAAGGGTGCTGCTGCATAGCAAAAGGGCGAGTTCGACCAAGTCAAGTGTCAGCATAAATGAAATTTCCCACCACAAACTTCCGGCTGGCATCGCAATGTGTTGCGGGACGCTGGTGTGCGATGGTGCTCTGTCCTGGTGGTTGTTAACAATGCATGTGCTTTAACAGAAAGCGAACAAAAAACTAAAAAAAAAAAAAAAATACAGAAAGTGAAGCAAATAGGGGCCAACTCTGAACTTTTTAGCGGTTTCACTTTCGCTACCATCGACACACTTCGCTGGCCATAAAGTGCAACAAAACGTGAACATGGCCAACAGGGGGAGAGACGCTCAGTTGGCCGACGAGGGGCAACTGTTTGAGCATGTTCCAGCTCATAGAATGCGCGCACAATTCAATTGCAACGTCACATCCGTTTCCGACAGAGATACCCTGCAAATTTCAAATGCTCATATTAAATAAGTTCAATTCTGAAGATGAATATGCTTTCATAGAAACTTCATTTAAGCAAAGGCAATTTTTCTTGTTTTTAATATTATTCTGTATTAGTATTTTGATTTTTTGAGTAATAAAAATATTAATACTTTATATGAAACACATTTACGATTGATTCAGAGAAATTTTATGTCGTTTCTTTTTAAATATATTGCAGTTTGGAGCTAGAAAATGCTATAAAATATGTACATAAAATATTTACTTTGACTCTCTATATTTTGTCATTCAAATAACAATTTAGAATTCCATTTATGTAAGTTTCTATATGTTTTATAAATTTCTCTCAACTGGCAAATATTCATCAATCTATAAATTCTTATGTTCAGGATATGTAATATTCAATTCTCAAATAAACTCTTATCTCTCTGCAAACATATATCAAACTATTAACCCCCATTTGCAGGGTATACAATATTCGAGCAATTCATGCTCAACACTTCTGCCTTCTTGGCCATTTCGAATGCATGGGCCGCTCTTTTGTGGCCACACACAAATGAGCCGCATCATTTCCGAATTGTTTTTTTTTTTTTTTTGCGTGGCTCTTTGTTGGTTTTTGCCAATTGCGGAGGTGTGCAAGTAGTTAAATCATGCGAAGAGTGACAGAGGGGCAAGGTAGACCAACTTAGTTGACTTACAGATAAAAAAGGCAGTCTGTTCATGAATAGCAGCGGCAACAACAACAACAATTTACACAAAGTTCAAGTGAAGCGTTCATTGAAGCTGAATGGAAGCGAGCGAGTGCTTTTTGCTTTGGCAACTTTTTTTGTTTTTTGTTTTAATGAACTTGTTGATGTTGCGTGTTTGTGTGCGTTGCGCTTTTTTCTCCCCTCGCTCTGTTGTTGCTGCCACATATTGTTGCAAATGGCATTTGTCTGTTTGCCTGTCAACTTATGTGCAGCAACTGCAGCGCAGTTGCGTACTCGAACATTTTGCCACTTAATTACTTAGCGAGCGCCGAGTGGCATTAATTGTTAAAGTTCATTCAGTTCGAGTGAATGTGAGCTGCAGCAGCAGCATTTAGGATTATTTAAGCGAAATTACTTTAATGAGTATATTATAGTACATATAGTTAATTTTTAGTTCAAGTTCGTTTTAAGCTTTAATTAAATTGTATTGCAATATGAATTAAATGGTAATAAAATGTAATCTCAAATATATAATCAAAATTTATAGAGAACATTTATAGTATTTTGTCGTAGCTGGATTGATGTGAATATATATTTTTATATAATATAAGATAAGATCATATAGATTAATTTATTTTATTTTTTTATTAAATTTAAATTAATTCTATTATCATTCAGTCTTAATAAACCAAGCAAAAATATACTAAATTTTTAGAATAAATATCAAATAATGCTTTACTTTATAATTATTATTATAATTCTTTACTTTATCATTATTATTATTGTAATTTTTCACATATTTAAAAATTCTTTTTGATATTATTTTAACTTTTTAGAACTATTCTTTAAAGGTTTTTTTATTTACTTGAGTATGGTAATATAGTAAATATTAAATGAAATTTTTAATTTCAATTTTTTTTTTTTTATATTATACAAATTTCGTTAAAATTATTTTGCATTATAATTATTTTAAATCTATATACTCATGTGTTTCCAACTATGATATAATATAAATAATGTTAATACATCTGACATTTTGATAACAAAACTCATATTAAATGCTTCCTTAAAGTTCATGTTCAGCCCCTACTCAGATAAATTTTCTTGCCACACTGCGTGGCATGCGCTGAGCCCTTTTCCTGCCGCGCTTTGACGGAGCTGTCCGTAAAATATGCAGCACACTTTCGTCATAAATTTTTGGCAGGCCATGAAGCCTCGCAGTCGGCAAGCGCTAAAAATCCGGCTGCTGAATTATTAAATCAAATTTAATTAAAACTGTCTAGCTAAGCAAAAGCTGTTAGTGGCTAAAGTGCTGTTGCTGCTGCTGCTACTGCTGCTCCTGCTGCTGCTGCTGCTTCTGCTGCTCCTGCTGTTGCTGCTGGTTTTTAGCCCCGTCTCACTAATAAATCAAGAGCGCGTGTTAACGTAACTGATATGTCAGGCAGCAGCAGCAACGAGGGCGTACCAAGGGCCCCAAGATAGTGCTGCAGCTGCAATTCAATCTGGTAAAAGGTGAATTTCTAGCTAAGTGGTAACAAAAAAGCATGCTTAACGTTGCGTTAAGCGCGCAGACAACAAGCCAAAAGCAAAATGCAACAATTAATGACATCAGTAACTGCAAACAGCAGTAACAGCAGCAGCAGCAGCAGTAACTGCACCACTGGCCGTTTAAACAATGGCCAGCAGCGGTTAACAATGCCAAATACTGTTGCAAATTGCAACAGATGTATGTGTGTGTGTGTGTCTGTGTTTGCTGTCGGTATTTACATGTTGTTTGTCACGCTCCCTGGCGCTTGACGTGGCAGTAAACAAACAGCAGCAGCAACAACAACAACAACAGCCATGGACACGGCAAAGGCAACTGCATAACTTTTTGGCTTGTTTTGACTAATTGACAAAGAGCTCAGCACTAGACTAGGTAATGCACACATATACAGACATATAAAAGCAGGGCAAATAGAGAGATATAGAACGTACAAATTGGGAAGTTTTATAGCTGGCAGTTGCTAAATAAGAGGTGGGAGATAGATGTAGATAGTGATGGAGGGATATTGACGAAGGGAGAGAGAAAGTTAGAAAGAAATATTTAGAGAGAGGGAGAGAGGTAGAAAAAAATTGTGCAGAACGATGGGGAGAGGAACAGAAATAGCTACAGACTTAAAAAGAGAGATACTAAGAAAGAGAAAGATGAGGAGAGAGCATGACAGAGCGAGCGCGAAAAAGAAAAAGAGAAAGAGAGAGAGAGAGAGAACTGATGAACTATGCTCCGATCCTTAGTATACATTTGAATATTTAAGACAGAGAACGTGAGAGTGAAAGAAAGAAACAGTGCTAGTGAGTTATAAAGAGTGAGATTAAGTAAAAAGAAAGAGAGAATGAAAGAGCTGATGAATTTCGATCCTTAGTATGCATTTGTAAATTTGAGAAAGAGAAAAAGTGAGAGGGAGAGAGGGTGTCTTTCTCATAATAATCAATAAGACATCGAAAGAGAGAGAAAGAGAGAGAGAGAAATAATGATGGCTGAATTTATGAGAGACACAAAACAATCCTTGCCTACGTATTCCACACTCGACTTCTCCATCTGTAACTCTATATGAATAATTTGAATAATCTGTTTGACATTTTTTCTTTAATTTATCTTCAATTTAATCTCTATATATTATACCATTTTTACTACCTAATTTAGTTACTCATCTAAGATAACTTAGATGAGTAACTAAATTAGGTTACGAATCAATAATCGAAACAAAGTTTTTTTTTCAATCTACCACATTATTTAGTATTCATATTTCTATACCTTCGATTCCATTTTATTCACATAATTAATTGCAAGTCATTGATTTGCTGTTTGCTGCATCTCACCTGATGCTGAATCATAGCCATTATACCTTAAGCTACTTATTCAATTACACCCACTCTAAAGTCTATTTCAGTCGGTCTGATTTACCGAGAAGAAGCTGTTATAAATCAAGCATTGTGTTGACTCAGAGAAGTAAATTACTTCGCAGGAATCGTATTATTTTCATCAACTTATTCGCTCACTCATCATTACGCTGATTGCCCGGGGGCGGCCGCAGATACTAATCACACTTTTATTTACAACTTCTTTATCAATTTCTTATTCCTTATATAATTGTCATAATCTATGATTCATTTTGCATTAGATAATCAAGAGAATTAATGAACCAACCCAGACACGAGTCCTTGAAAGTGCAGCATAAAGAGAGTCCATTCAAGTGAATTCACATAAAATGCTCGTAGTCCGACTCATTTAATTTAATAAGCGAAAACTAAATGAAAATCTCTTGACAAATAGCTGCTGTATAGTTTCTCTCTTTCGCTTTATGATGAGGACCGAATTTATGTCACATTTAGTCTATGCACTAATTAAGTTAAAACCTTAGCATTTACCTTGTAAGGACATGCGCTGCTTGGATGCATGGTAATAGCAAACTCTTGTCGCCCAAGGCTGTGGAGGCACATAAAAAATATCATATGTCAACTACAGCACTCTCACTCATTAAGCTCTTAACCTCGTTCGAGGCGCACACACACCAACACACACTCATGCAGGGAGCAGGATGTGGCACAGGCAGGATATGCGAGCTGCTAGTGAGCGCTTTATTACCAATGTCGACACGGTTTGGGCCAACAACGGCAAAGCTGTAGCTGCTTTTGTTTTTGCTGCAAGTTCAATGAGTCTCTCCACTCACACACACACACACACACACTCACACAGCATTTCCTTTTGGAAAATTATGTATGTGTTGCAATCGCAATCGCGGAATTTTTCTTCTCCGCTTTTTGTTTTTGGCTCTGCCTTTCAATTAATTTAACTGCCTTTTGCTCAAGTTCTTTTACATTTCCTTGACTTGAATGTATGAAATCAAATTAATTACGCACCCACACAGAGAGAGACATCCTTACTACATATATATTTATATATATGTGTGTGTAGCTTGAGCAAGGATTCACGCCCGTTTTCTTATGCACATGCGTGAAACATTCTTTTCATAATTTATTTTGCTGCTGCCTGCGCCACGGCTCGTTGCGTCTTTGGCATTCGTTTTATCTGCTGCTTTTCATCATTATCAACTTCATCAGTTAGGCAGGCAGTCAGCCAGTCAGTCTCGGCCAGGCCAACTCCTTCGGCCGCTGCTGCACTGTAGTTTATTTCTTCTGGCATACTTATGTGCATATGTCTCCTGGTGTTATGTATAGGCGCACTCATAATTTGATTTCTCCTACACAACTCTCTGATTAAGGATATAAACACACACACACATACACCCACACATGTTTCGTATATCTCGCCTGCAGCTGTTTTGTGTATTGGATTCCATATTCATTTTTATGTCTACTGCCCTTTGCCTTTGAGCTATGGTCAGCAAATGTTGTTTGCCAATGACTTACAGCAGGAAACCTTTTCTATTTTTATTTTTGCTGCTGAGTAAGTAACTTATATATATAGCATAGCATAAGCTGAGCTCGAAATAGAAGAATTTAAATTTTTGAAAAACCATCAAAGACGAAAAATTCATAAAACAATAAAAACTGAAAACACACGCCTCGAGTTCAATAACCAAAGCTGCACACAAAGCGACTGCATATTTCATGCTCATCAAATGAAAAGCAGTATGAGCAAAACAACAACAACAATAGCAACATAAATAAATCAATCAAAGAATTTTTCAAAAAATACAAAATAAAATAAATAGAAAATAGAAAATATAAAAGAGTGCATCGAGTGTTTTGAAAAATGCTTTGATTGATGTTTGAGTGCTGCTGTCAAAGCAATGAAATCTGTCAGCAGAGTGGAGTCGCATAAAATATATAAACAGTTAATGAAAAGAGAGAGAGAGAGAGAGAGAGAGAGAGAGAGAGGGAGAGGGAGAGAAAGGGAAAGATGATTTGCCAACTGAGGGCTGTGTATATGAATATTGATACTTGTACTTATAGAAATATATATCCTATGCTATATAGATGTCATGAGTAGCTTAGCATTGCATAAGTGCTTCTTGGCATCCCACAGAGCTCTTATTAGCTTTCCGCAAACTGGAAATATTAGGTATTTAAGACTAGGCTTTAAAGGAATAAATCTGATAACATCTTCAGTTCAATAAATGCTGTTGTACTTCCCATCTCATGCTGTCCTAAATATCTCTTGCAATTAATAATCAATAATATATATAATTTCGGACTTCAGACAAGACGATTCAACCATTTTCAACAGCTTCAGGTTACAGTAAAAATATTAAAGTTATTTCCTTCACTCAAATCCCTTAAGTGTCAACATCAATTTGAAATCACACCAGAGTTCCGTTCATTCACTGACAATTATCAGCACTTTAAATCAGCTTCACAAACAACTCAAGATTACTTTCTCGAATTGCCTTCATCCGGCTGGACTTACCTATTTATAGAATGTATTTTGGCCACAAGCTACTTGTTACGTTTGTAGCTGCAATGATAGAAAATGGTGTTCAAAACACATTAATTAAGCTTAATTAAGATCTTAACTGTTAACGAAAACTTAATCATAAAAACTTGCACAGCTAATTAAACAAGCAGCAATTCAATTAATTAGGAAGTTTAGGTGCACGCCGCAGACAAAGCCAAAGCCAAAGCCAAAGCCAAAGCCACGGCCCATCCACTCGAGACCTGTGTCACCACTGTGCACAGGTGTGCTAATAAACTCTCATATACACCTACACACACACACACACACAAATAGAAAGACAGCGACAGCCAGCTAAGCCACAAAATCAGAAATGTTAATTAAAATCACTGTGCGTTGAGCCCAAGCGTTGGGCCATATTAAACAGGAAGGAAATCAGCTGGGAATGAAAACCGTTAGCCACAATCCAGGTGGGAGCAAAAGGAAGATGAATGTATTCTCATATATCGCATGTTGTACTACAAAAGCTGAGTAAATTAATTTGAGTCTAAATTATGACAATGTCAGCATAGCTAAGCGTTAAGAGACTGAAAGAGTTAGAAGGAGGGGGATAGGGTAAACGAGAAAGACAGAGCGAATGATAGAGAGGGAGAGAGAGAAAGAGAGAGAGAGAGCGAGAGAGAGAGCGAGAGAGAGAGAGAGAGAGAGAGAGAGAGAGAGAGAGAGAGAGAGAGAGAGAGAGAGAGAGCGAGAGAGAGAGAGCGAGAGAAAGAGTGGGAGAGTGCGAAAAAGTATAATACTTAAAAGACAAACCTTGATTTGTAGTAATCGTTATAGTTAACTTAAACAGCTGCTGAAATATAGCTATCGGAAATGGTATCAATCTGGCTTGGTCACTCTAGAATTTCAACAAAAACAGTTCTAAAATTTGGAGCTCAAGCTGGCTGCCAGAAATAGCCCAGTTTACAATAAACTCAGTAACACATTATGCCGCACATAACAGAAAATACAAAAAATTGTTATTTAAAATAGCCAGAACTACTACCTAGAGCGCTGCATTCAGCTCGCCTCAGTAGCACTCGAAAAGAGAGGCACTCATATTTAATGAGCTACTAAATAAATAACCCTTAAATAATAACTGGCTTAATCAAAGCAGCAGTAATTTCCGTTACCTGCGCGTTTTTTCAAATATTTTTCAGAATTTTATTTCACTTTATTATTATAATTTTTTGCTGGCTTAAAATAATTTGAAATTTCCCGCAGGAAAATTCAATTTCTAGAGTTTCCAGCGGCAGCCAATGCCAGCTGCTTAGCAAGCCAGCAGCAGCAACAATAATAAATGTGGGAAGTTAACGAAAAAAAATATAAAGAGAGGACTAAAATGGAGGCAACAACAAAGGCGAGTTCGCATTTAAGAGCGTAATGGACGTAACGGAAATACAGAATTCCGATCAGGAAGCCAGGGGTCAGGAAATCAACTGAAAAAATGGCAACAAAAAAGCGCGCAATGCAAAGCGAGAGACAAAGAGACACAGCAACAGTGACAGACAGAGAGAGTGGGAGAGAGAGAGAGAGAGAGAGAGAGGCAAATGGAAATGAAAGAAAAATATATATTTATATATTTACAACTGTCGACTGGGCTCCATAATACCCATGAAAGCGAACGAATATTAAAGCGAACAAAGCGAATGCCCAAAAATTATGCATGGCCTTCTGCATTGTTCATTGTCAGCGCTTTTAGTTTATAGCAGATTGCATAAAAGAATTTACAACAAAACAGCAACAAAAAGCAACAAAAAGAGTGAGGCCATCATTAAAGGCTTAAAGTGATTATGCTGAACGATTAATGATGCGTCGCCTGCAAGTACTTTTAATCGGTTTCATATACCAGCAGTGCGGACGAAGTTCTCCAAAAGCGGCTTTAAAGGGATTGTGTTGGCTGGCTCCCGTGTGGGATGGATGAGCTGGTCGACTGTGCCACGTAACACAATTAGCAACAACAAGTTTCATTAAAGCGGCTTCTAACTTTCATTAAAAACCACTTAACCCATGCCAGCAGGACAACAACAATGGAACGACCGAAAGACCAAGCGAGACCGTGAGCCGACCCTTGCGTAGCCTCACAATGCTAATACTTGACCCACCCACTTGACCCACATGACCCACTGCAGCCAGCGCCACATAGAGGAGCTGGCTTAGTGGGCTAAATGTGAGCATGTCTGGCAACGCTGTTGCCTCTGCGTGCGCCCTTCTATTAGACGCCGGGTTAGCAGAGCTAGAAGAGCTCGCACTCTTCTGCACATCGTTAGTCATATTTTTTAGATAGCAAACTTTTTGGAAAACAACAAGAAAAAGAACGAAAAAAAAAAATGTCTGTATGTATATAAATATATATGTCTATATATTTTTAATTAAATTAAAGAGCATTGTGTGGCGGAAGTTGTGGCGCAAGAGTTCCAAAAAAAACTGTTGCATACTTATGTGGGCAAAAGTTTTTGTCCGCAGAAACTCTAATTTTGCGAGAGGCTACGCAGCCATATAAACGGTTGCTGTTGCCTAAATTGTTAGCTTATATCAACAATGTTATTTCTTATTCTTGTCGTGATCAATTGCACACGCGTGCCGTATAAATATTGAATTGTGATCGGGTAATGTCAATGTGGGTTCATTTCAATTTCATTACGGCTGGTATTTTCCTTTAATTTTTCTTGTGCAAACAAACACCAGCCGAGGCAGCAGCAGCAACCACACAGTTGAAAAATGGCCACGCCAGAAGAAAGAAAAAGAATAAAAATAACACGGACTTTGAAGCGTGGCAGCTGCGGGGTACAAAACCGAAGAAAAAAACTTTGCTGCTACTTTGCCATTTTTTTTTTTTTTTTTTTTTGTTATTTTCTGTTCATTTTATTTTTTGCTTCGACTGTTTTCTTTTAATGGCAAAGCGTGAAAACAAAACTTTTTTACTGCTTCTGGTAGCCGCATTTAAACGGCGACACTAATGGCCCCAAAATTGAAATAGAATTTTTGTATTTGTGCAAATATTTTGCAAACTGTGAAGCGGCAAAAGTTTTGCTGAATGGCTGGAAGTGAACTGGTATGCGAATGCCAAGGCGTCATGTGCAGCGTGATGAGTGGATAAAAATATTTTGAAAAGAAATAATACAACGAATTATAAGGATATAGGAAAATTCTTATTAAATAACACACAACTAAGGGAAACTAAATATAAATATAAATATAATATTGTATAAACTTTCCTCTATATTATTTTTCAAATTTATTAAATATTTTAGAGTAAATCAAAAAAATTTAAATAACTAATTACATTTTAAAAATAATTATAAGTAAATTTAAACAAAATTAAGAATCAAAAACAATTTGAAAATTAATTAATTAGTTTAACGTAAATTAAAATAATATAAATAATTCATTACATATTCTTAAAATAATAAATTAATATTATAAAATACTTATGCATATAAAAAGAACATAAAACAAATCTATAAAATATTTTGTAGTAAATTAAAATATAATAAATAATTAATTACATTTTTTTAACAATGTAAATAAATTTTAGAAAATACTTATGAATGAAAAAACAACATAAAAATAGTTACTCTATCTTCATTAAATTTTTAAAAAATTATAAATTATTATTATAAAATACTTATGAATTAAAAATAAAATGAAAATAGTTAATTATTCTTAACTTTCTACCAAATGCATTGCATAAAAATATGTTATTTTTCTATTATAAAAACATTTTTAAATAAAGTTTTTTAAATACTTACAAAATTATTATTATCAAACAAAATATAAGTTTTTCTAGAATTTCCATAAAAAGTCATCAAATGCCATCCAAATATATCACAAAATTTCTAAGCAGCCTCAGGCAGAGTCACTAAATATTCGCATTCTAATTTGCATAGCTTATAAACTTAATATATGTATTTGTATATTGAAAAATTTACCAAAATGTTTTTCATTTTATAACATATTTATAGATTCTGGCTCAAATCGCCGTAGGATGCAAGGCATATTCGATTAGCTGCTAATTATTAATATAATTTATACATCGACATTTTTGCCGCCAGTTGATTTGTCGGTTTTCAAGCTCAATGATTAAAAAAGAAAACAAGCCGGAAAATTGCATTTGTCTGTGACCCAAATAGAATTTATTTCAATTGCAATGCAGCGCAATATTTCCGCAAATAAGCAAATAAAACAGCAGCTGAAACAAACAAACAACGAGAATTTGTTGCATTTTCGGGAAATTTGCGGAAAATTTTATAGAGCATGAAAGCGAGAAGGAGAGAGAGAGAGCTGGTTATATTATGATTTAAATTACTAATTGAAAAGTTCTGTTGGCCAGGCCAAACGTATCGTAAGTGTGCGGCATTAGAAGTGGGCAAAACCCCGCTGTAGCCATCCATCAAAACTGGCTTATGGAAATGAAAAAAAAAAACCAAATCGGAAAAACAGCTGCTTTTTTTTTCCTTGCAGCAGTAAATTTTGATTAAAGCCAACTGAAATTTTAAACTTAAATCATAGTTAAATTATTTTTACACTATGCAGATTCCGGGCAAAGAGCGTTGCCAACAAAAAGGAGCCAAAAAATTTCGAAAATATTGAGGTCACAAATGCATTAGAAAGTGCTAACTGTTATAGATATACATATACATATACATATATATGAGAGAGGGCGAACGAGTGCTTCTCAAGTGTGTAAAGGACATAAATATTGCTGCAAAGTTTTGCCCTCAACTGATTGCGAAATGTCCGAGCAACGGTAAACAAAGTTTTGTGGCCATTGGCAATGCCAATCGATGGCCTGGCACCCGCCGCACAGACACTGAGACTCTGACCGGAGATAGCCAAAATGGTCAGCCAACCAGACTGGCAGCCAAGTTCGCACGATATGCAGGACATATGCAATATACACATACTCACACGCTCACATATATACCCCCACACACACACTGAGAGTATGCAAAAGAATATGCGAATATTTTTGGCTCGTATTACGTATAGGTTCCTCTGCATTAATTGAATTTGTTTGCTGGCAAGCGAGTTGGCCTTTACTTGACAATTTAGCACTTGCGGCTGCTGCGGTTAAGACTAAGCTAGAACTTCCAACTGCAAGCCAAAATAGTTTAACTCTAATGAAAAAATATTTACGAGCTGTTAACTGGCTGCAAATTAAAGAAATTGATTTTTGCATTTTTTATATGTGGTGAAAAAACATTTTTACAAATTAGAAAAGTTTTTGGCGAAAAATGTGAATTTTATATAAAATAAAATAAATATCTAGCATTAGCTATGATTGCTAATTAAATTTCTTAAGTAAACAAATTCTATAAATATATATTCTTGACATTTTGTCATATTAGAACTTTATATAAAATAAAGTAAATATCTTAGATTAGTTCTTGTTGCTAATTATGATAAAAAATGTTATAAATAAATATATTTGAATTGTTTTCAATTGAAATTTAATATTAAATAAAAAATAATTATAAGATTAGTTTTGATTGCCAATTAGGATCAAATTTCTCATCTGAAGAAATTCAATAAAAATTGTTTTACATTTTATTTAAGTAGAACTTTATATGCAATATTAGAAATTTTTAGATTATATTTGATTTTCAATCAATTTGATTTTTTATCAAGAGAAATTATATAAATATTTTTTTGAAATGTCTTAAATAAAATACTAATTTCTAAAATGAGTTTTGCTTGCCAATTGAGCTCACCTTTTTCATGTGAATAAATTCGAGCCAAATATTTTGAGAGTTTTTCTTAATAGAGCTTAATATTAAATAAAATAGATATCTAAGATTCGACTCTTTTTTTTTTTAAATTCCAGATTGCAATTTCTTTAAAATTGTTTTGAGATTTTTTGATCAGAAAAGATAAAGAAAGCATTTGTATACCATTTTTCGCTTGAGAAAGAAGAGTAAGACATCAGAGAACAACAGAACTACGAATGAGGAGCTAAAGACGACATCGAAGGAGCAGCTGAACTAGATCACAAATAATGATAATAGCTGATAGAGATAACTTGAAAAGAATTAAGGAAAATATTTACGAATAAATAAGTAATTTTAAAAATATACTAAATCTCCCTATAAGTTTATAAGCAGATCTTGTAAATGTGATTTATAAAAAAAAAAAAAAAAAAAAAAAAGGTTTGTTTTCTTTAATAGCAAGATAATTTTATCAAAAAATCTATAATAAAATTTCTCAAAGATTACATTTTCAAGAAAAACTACTTACACTTAACATAAGATACTCAACCTATAAATTTTTGGTATTAAAAAAGTTTATAAAATACATTAACATACGATTTTTATATATAAACTGCAGCTCTTATACATGAAATTCTTTAAAGCTAAACACTTTAAGTCTCTGTTCATACGGCACAGCTATAAAATGTTCTTCAAGACATAAAAAATTAACTCGGCAAGCGAAACGCAACAATTTTGCTGCGACAAAAATCCCTAAGCCATAGGCCACTGCCAATATCCCCATGCAATGCCCAAAAAGTATCTATGGGTTCATGTATCCACAATGTTTGCAGTTTGTGATGCGGTCAGAGCGAGTCCTTTAACAGCAGTTGCAGTGCTTGGACTGGGTTGGACTGGACGGGGTTGGGTTGGACTGGGCTCTGTAAGTGCAGGCGGTTCGTTTTGTGGTCACTTGAATCGACTCTGTGTAATGCGGGTGGCTCTGCACGGCCACGCCCCGTTCCGGCTCACTCTGCATGTTAAATTTTATATGGCTTTGCGCCGTGCACAGCTTGAGCCAGCCTCAGTCCAATGGCATTCGAGGACTCGAGCAACTCGTAAGTGCATTGGGGACTTGGGCTGACTTGGCTGCTGCTGCTGCTGCTGCTGATCCTTGATGTCCTTAATTGTAAAGATGTGTTAATGTATTCCCTTTTGCAAGTTAACATTTTATTTCGCTACGTTCGTTGCGTTTAAATATGCAAAATGTTATACAGCCGAACGCAATGCCACGTGAAATGCTTCGGCAAATTGACAGCAAGCGTTGACCGTGGCCGGAGCCAACGATTGACAAGAAGCAGAGCTTCGGGGCGGCGCACAGGTTGGCCGTGTTTGCCCGGGGCACGTCTCGGCGTGACACTGAACACGCTTTAACGAGGAGCGTCCGACCGGAGAAGGAGGCTGTGGCTGCGGCACGGCTACGGCTACAGCTACGGCTCTGCCTCATAACTTATGCACATAGATAAGCGACAACGATGCCTGAGTTGGCCGTTATGCTCGCTCCTTCGTCGTTCCCTAGTTCCGCTTGTTGTGGTTACTGTTATTTTTGTTGTAAGCACTGCTTAAGTGTGTGTGTGTCTGTGTGTGTGTGTGTGGGGAGGGGTGCTTTGTACTTAGCGCCCAGCCAGCAGCCATTTAAGGCAATTATGAAATTTTAATAACCTTCGAATGAAATTATTTAAAACCATCTTTAACTCGGTCGCTCTCACTTATTATTATTATTATAAATAGCGCATTTGGCGCGTAATTGAAACTTTAAATAGCCAGCTAATTAAGCCACGATGATTCGCAATTAATGTCAGTTAAACTTATTCAGATAATTGCTATTCTAATAATTTAAATTTCATATTTTGCGGCTTAAGCAGTTCAGTTTAATGGAAAAGCTCTTTAAGCTTTTCAGAGCTTTGCCGAAATTGATTATTATTATTAATTGCGATACTTTGGGTGTATCTTTCCATCAGCTCTATCATCTTTATCAGTTATCATTATACTCTTTATCTTTTACATTTGAAATTAAAGTATTTCGGTATATAAATTTTATCCCTTCATATTTATGGCATATTTCTTGGAAATTCATTTTAAATTTGTATATGTTTATATTTAAGATGAAAAGGTCTAAGGTCCAGTACTCTCAATTTAGCAATATAAAAAAACTTCAACACTTTTTTAATACCTGTTGACTTATGTATGAAAGAACTGAAATCCAGCAACCGACATTGACAGTATATTAGTTGACTTAGGAACCATAAACTGGATAATCTCTTATCTCAAATTGTAGCATATGTAAAAATATATTTGTTTTTAACGCATATGTGACAATTTTATTCAGACTTAAGTAAAAAAAAAAAAAAAAACACTGACTACTACCAGATATTCTATAGTGAAAACTTTAATTTCTAGCTATATTTAGTTAAATTTTTCTTATTAATTAATTAATTTTATATTTATATATTCGTTAAATATTTTATTTTTTTTTTTTTTGCAAATTTTATTTATATATATATATATTTTTTTTTTTTTGATTTCACATTTATTTAGTTTTTCTATTTTTTTTTTTTTGCTATTAAAAATTAAAATTATTATTTTAATAAATAAGTAATTAATTATATTTTACTTATTATAATTTTTTTAAACTTATTTTGTTTTCAATTTCTTTATTTATTTACTATCACTAATTTATTCATTTAAAATATTGAAGAACGTTCTTTTAAATTAATAGATAAATTAGTGATGTTATATGTTATGTTATAACTAAAGTCGGATATTATATGTTCTTAATCAATATTAATTCAATATTAAATATGTATTAATTTTTACATAATTTTTATAATTATATATAATTCAACATTAAATTCTCTTTTTCTTTTATCATTCCATCATTATATATTACAAATTCCTTTAAGATTACAGCTTAAACTGCTTTTATTTATTGATTTTTATTTATTTTTTTTTACATTTCTTCCAGTATATATTATCAATTATATATATTCTTCGGCATTCCCTTACTTTGCAGACATGATATTGAAGTCTTCAATAGCTTCAGCCCACCATCACATTTAAATAAAATTAATATTCATGTTGAATTTTTTTTTTCAGACTAAGGACGCAGCTTGAACTGCCCTCATTTGCCTGCGATTTAATCGCCTTATAAATAACTACAGTTAAGCCTTTGTTTTCCAAAGACAGAGGCGCGCGCGCACACAATTAAAGAGGCATTGGCAGTGGCGAGTGCTCCTCGTACGATTGCTCACTTTCAGGCCGACCGCAATGGCATCGCACCTCAGTTTGCAATTATTTTGTTGCTGTCGCACATGCTAGCGCCAGGGCAGAGCAGGACAGGCTAGGCCAGGCGATGGCATGCCATTTCCTGCCACTCAATGGCACATGCCATTAATTATGAAAATATTGGCCAAACACTTTCCGGGCCAGCGGCCAAAAGCAGCCGATGCCCGGCCGTAGGCGGCAAAGGACATGCCGGAGTATCCTTGTGCGCACTTGGCTGCCACTTGTATTAAATTTAAAGTATTTACCGCAATGTTTCCGCTACACTTTGCCCAATATTGTGTATGAACCCAGCAACAGCAATTCGCCGAATTCGCAGGCGACAAGCGGCAAGCACCAACACTCTGACAGTCGCCGGCATTGTATGAAATGTATTGTGCTTTTCAGCTGGGATTCCTTACGTTTGGTTTGGCTGCCTTGTGGCGGCAGCTCCAAATGCTGCACCTGCTCCACTCGGTTCAGCTGACAGGGCTTTTGTGTTGCCCTCTCTCTCTATCTCTCTCACACACACACACACTCTTTCTCTGCTGCTGTCTGGACATTTCATTTTCTCTCCCTATCTCTCCCTCTTCCATTTCGTTTGTTAGTTTTTCAATTCAATTGCTAAGAGTATATTAGTTTATTTGTGCACTACTTTATATATTTATCTTGATCATGTGCTGCAAATAAAACGGAAGTTTGGGAATTTCTTGTGCAAAACAAAAATTCAGTTGACTTTTTAAAGCTTAGCTTTAAAATATATTTGTCGGTTTTTATAAAAATATTTATGAATTAAAAAGTACTCGAATGGCGCTTTCAGTCAAGTAAGCTTCATGCTTGGGTGCCAAATGGCACAATACTTTGGCCCAACGTGAAGGACACGCCCAGACGGGCAAGCTACAAAGGTGCGTTTGCCACGCACAAATGCAAAAATGTGCCAAAAAGAAAGGAGAAACCGAGAGAGAGAGAGAGAGAGAGATAGAGAGAGAGTGAGAGCCAAGTAGACTCAGCGAATGAGATGGCAAATAAGAGAATTGAATTGCCTGGCGGGCGGCAAATTAAATTCGTTCGGTGAAAATTAGCGACGGTTTTGCGGAAAATGCGGCGCAGACATTCGCGTGGGTCGACAAAAGATTTTTGGCTTTCAAGGCAACCGAACACGTAACGCGCCCGAGGCAACGGGATGCCAGACGCGGCCCGCCCTCTCTTTCTCTGTCTCTCTCTCTCTCTCTCTCTCTCTGTCTCTCTCTCTTTCTCTCTCTCTCTCTCTCTCTCTCTGCTCCCATTCTCATAGAGAACTCCCATAGATGGGAGCGAGTTAAATATAACAGTTAGACCAAAATAGGCGCAAAATTCGCCAGAAACGTGCGTGCAATTATTCAAAGTGCAGAAGACGTGCAACTTTTCCGGCTAGGAAATTGTTCATAATTTGAGCCAAAGACAACTCTGTTAACTTTTTGCCCCAAAAATGTTGGTGCTCTGTCGCTTCCCATCCACGTTGGCGCTTAATTTATTGACGTAATTTGCCTTTCGGCTGCCGCTGCATATTAATTTAACATAAACGCCGCACAACCATCAACAAATTACACCAAAGATTATATGTTCCATGTTGAGACACATTTCCATTGTTGAGTCTGTGTGTGCGTGTGTGTGATGTCTATGCGTGTATGTGTCTGTGTGACATTGGCAGTGCGTCGCGTAGGATCAACAGCAAATTACCCTAATCAAATTGCCATTGCGCATATTTTAAGTTAATGAGTTCGTGAATTTAGATCAAATTAGCGCACAGCAACTGAAATTTCTATGATTTTTATTATTATTTGCTTTTATGCATGAGCTTTGTAATTTATAGCCAATTAGACAGTTTTTTCTTCTTTTTTTAGACTTGACTGAAGAAATACATTCGAATTTTGACATTTTTGCTTGGCTGATGTAAATGATATGCCATTAGATTTTCAGTGACAAAGCTTGCTTGGCTAATGACGGGGATACTGTTTTAAGAGACGTATAAGAGATGGAGTAAGCGTAAGAGACAGTTGGGGATATATGTGACAGGTAGAGTAAGAGACAGTCGGTGATATATGTAAGAGATAGAGTAGGAGTAAAACACAGTTGGGAAATATTTTTTACAGGGAAAAGGTTGTTTGAGTTGCTAAAAATGTATTTCGAAATTTGCAGTCCAAAACTTTACTTAAAATATATTTTTATTTTTTTTTTTTTATATTTTATTTTATTTATTTATTTATTTTTTTTTTTTTTGTAACTTACGTCACATAATTCTTATAAGGTCAGCAAAATTATTCATTTATATTTGTAAAATATATAGAAATAAGTTATATTGACCAAATAAGAAGTATAGAATGACAAAAAAAGCAAAAACAAATTTTCAGCTAGTTTTGTTTCATCCACATTAGAGGTTTAACCTAACTCCAGGCTGTACAAATGTCATTCCTTAGCCACAGCTGACAAATAGCTGCATGAGAGATGCATGTAAAACGAGCCTTGAAAAGGGCTTAAAGTGTAAACAAGTGTAAGTAAAAGAAAACGTGCATAACATGGATAAACCCAACAAAGACTGCATGTAGTTTCAAGATGCTCATATTAGATATAGAAAACTAAAATCTTAAATGAACAAAATAGTTTAGATTTTGAATTCACTAAACGTTTTCCTTAACTCTCTGTCTTACACAAAGCAAATATGTTCGCTTTCAGCAACATTACATCTAGTATATAAATCTTCACTCTAATCAATGGAACAGCACAGCATTTCTTTTTCTCATATGACTCTGCTTCTTACTCCCCCTCACACTCAAAATTGAGTACAAAGTATGCTAAAAGTTTACATTGAAACTTTCGGATGGGGGGCGAATTAATCAAACAAGGGAGTTGATGGACCGTCAGTTGCAGGCAGTTGTTGCTGCAACGTTTAAAGTATTAGTTGCAGCTAGCAGCGGATTAGGGATTAGTTTAGTTAGCAGAGCAGTTTAGGAAACTTGCACGAAATAAAACTAAATATGGACTTAAGCATATAAAAGTCTTAACAAGACATAAATGGACAATGCAAGAAGAAGGAAAAATAAAACATATATATATATATGAGATATATATCAACAGAAAATAAGTTAAGAGGGAAGAGAGAGAGAGAGAGAGAGGAGAGCGCGCAAAGTTCTGGGCAAACACCTCAAGTGTATATGGCAAAGGGTGAACTTTTGGCTTGCATAAGCTGCAGCTGAACTTTTATTTGTATGACTCGGCGTGAGCAGCAAACTTTTGGCCAGCTCTGGTTGCTGTTGTTGCAGGTTGCTGCTGTTGCTGCTGCAGCTACTTGCTTGATTTTATTGCTGCAGTAACTTCAGCTGGCTGCAGCAGCATCCGCCAGCCGAGCCGAGAGCCGCTCTCTGGCCAGGGCGAGTGCACTTTAAATTACTCGAATGATACTTGATGGTTGCAATCAGCATCAGCTGCAGCAGCAGCAACGGCAGCCCCTTGGCAGCCTCATCAGCAGACACAAGTAGACTTCATTATTTTGATAGCAATTAGCAAATTGAGTTTTATAAATTTTAAGTTGTCTGTCATGCAATTAGTGCCGCACGTCTGACCAGACCAGACGCAGTCAAAGCTTTGAGCCCGACGACACACGCTGCGTATACTCGATGTGCGATGCGCGTTGCTCTAATTCGCATTGGAGTGCGCGTTTGTAATTTTGAATGCTTTGTTTTGTTTGATTAGCAAGCAGCGCTGATAAAGCACACGCGATGTCAAAGGAAACTTGAGCACAGGCAAAAGGGGACTCGAAATCACGACAAAGCCAAAACAAAGGAGTTTAGTTTGGTTTTCTATTTTTATTTTCCTTTTGCAAGAACAGCAGATGTTTTATACTATTTTGTATTGTTTGTTGTTCACACAAGTGTTTGGGCTTTGGAATGAGTCTGATTAGTTTTGGGTTTTTTTTTACTATTTTGAATTAGTTTCCATGGGGAGCGTAAGGAAATGCTTTATATATATGCTTTATACATTTCTAAAAGTCTTTGTACACTTAGGTATGTGAGAGTTTGGAACCAAATCAGACCCTGACAAAGTTCCAGATTAAAAAAAAAAAAAAATTTCAGGAGTTAGCCCCAAAATAACTCAAGATAATCACTCTAACAGTATGGCTCAAAATAAGTTGCCTTAGATTAACTAGCTTATTATATACTAATTTAAGTATCGTAAAAAGTTAATTAATCGAGAGAGTAGACAGTAGAGACTAAGCTTAAATACAACCATGATCAGACAGACCAAAGGCAGAGCACAGAAGCTATGAGTAGAGAGCGCAGCTGAATATGTCTTATCTTGGCTTATGTGTTTTAGTTCGCCAAGAGTAAATGAGTGCAATAGCTCAATACATAAGATACAGCTATGAGAGATAATAAGCTCATTTATAAGAGCATTCTGTTTGCTCTTATAAGAGAGTTTGTCTATTTTCATATTATTTTGCATGCACTTTGAGTCATATTTGATATTCCCATTTCGAAGAGAGCTGAGTTAATGAAATGCATATAGCGAGAGCTGCACTTCATAACTTCAGACTCGCATACAAATTAGAGTACTTTGAGTTGGAGAAGACCTTATAAAAATATGGATGCAAGTTTTTTGATGAGCTGTTGCCTCAGCTCATATCAATCAAAATCTTGCGCATGGCAATAATATATAAATTAAATCATATTTAAATAAAAAATCTAGTTTTTATTTCCATATCTACCTATTAAACAGACACACACTCATAAATTATTTCATATATAAATATCTATATATTTCTATATGTTGCATATATTAAACCATATTTAAGCATATTTATATAAATTACATATTTAAATAACATTTCTAATTTTGATTTCCATATCTAAACATTAAACAGTCAAATTCATGTTAAGGCAAACAAATTTGCAGAGCAGTTGAACGCGTCAAATGAACTGGAAACGCACAACAATTTTTGTTGATTGCTTGATTTTCGATTTTTGTAGCTCACGCAAAACGCAAACAACAACAACAACAACAACAGCAACAACAACAAAGACAACTCGTATTATGATTATGTGCAGAAATCTAATACTTTAAGCTAGAAAACGCGGGTAAATTATGCGCGTATCGCTGGGTTTTTATCACAGATCTGATGAGGACGACGATGACGATGACGATGTTACCCGTCTGGCAGCTAAAACTTGTTCACGCTCGCGTCGTCAATATTGATCCGTGTTGACAATTTTCTTTCCCTTTTTTTTTTTTTTTTTTTTTGCGGCGTGCAGAAATAAATAAATATATGCCCCGATTTTTCACTCTCCGCGCGACGCGACGCGACTTGCAACGTGTGTGGCATAAAAGCTGCTTCTGCTTCGGCTTTTGTTTTGGTTTTGTTGTTGTTTTTGTTTTCTTGGTGCCCCCGCACAGTTTATTTGCCGCTGCTTTTATTTTTACTGCCATCGTATCTATGGCGCTGTCTGACAAAAGGCAAATGCGCCCATTTGTCATTTGGACAACGAGCTGACAGTTGGCAACAAACTGGCGCTTGCCGCCAGTTGTCAGCGGAATGCTTTTGTCACCCTTCAGGCGATTTCTGTCGAGTATCGAACTTTTTCAGCCTTTATGCAATTGCCACAAACACAAACACAGAGCAGGTAATGGCAGAGTTAATGCTTTATTGATATCGCTGTTGATCCTAATGAAAAGCCATTTAAAAGTTACTTAGGCGAAAGATATTTACATAGATGTTGTTCCATTGAGAGAGAGAAAGCTCACAGCCCTTAAGCATTAATTTAAGATATTTGATATCTCTGCTTTATATGTACTCATTAAAAGATACAAATTTGACTTTCATACAATACAATTTTCCTTTAAATAGATCAAATTTAAGTATACAAAGTACTCGACTTTATGCACTTTATGCTCATGAATATTCAAATATATAAAAAAATGTGAATATATTAACAAACATATTTCAATGAAATTATGAAAAAATCTTAATACCTTAATATGTTATAAAAACATGGTACGAATATATTCATTTATTTTTTTTTATAAAAACATGGTACGAATATATTCATTTCGTTTTTATTATAAAATGTTTTAAATCGTTAAAAAAGGGTTTTACATTTGATAAAACCTTAAACCGCGCTGCTTTCAGCTTGGGATTTTTAATTAAGAATCAATTTATTAATGCGAAATGCTGCTACATATTTAATTGCAAGAAAATTGCAGTGCTCCAATGTTGTTATAGCCCATATACGTACGTACGTATATATACATCTATATACATACACATATGTATGTATATAATTTTAATTCAGCTGGCCACATAAAAGGCAAAAGGCGAGCAACAAAAAATGTGATGAGAGCACTCAGGCTAAAGCAAATAAAATGCGACCCAAACGCATTATGCTTATACCCTACAAATTGATTTGGGAGAGGCTTGCTCTGAATTAAAGGCATTTAAATTTGGAAAACAAAATATTACTAATTTATTTTAATTATAAAAATGTTAAAAATACGATTTACAAATAAAAAAAATGAACAAATATAAAAAATTCATATAATAAAATTATTGTAACACTCAAAAATATTTAAAATATTTTTTAAATATATAATATATTATTTTAATATTTTATTATTATTTTAAATTTGTTTCAGATATTTGAAAACGAAACTGAAAAACAAATTTGTGTAAAATTTAATACAATTTTTTTTTGTTTAAAAAAATATTTTTAAAATATTTTTTATTATTTTTTTATTTTTTTACACAAAATTGTTTTCATTGTTCATTTTAAAATATATGAAACAAATTTAAAATAATAATAAAATATTAAAAAATATATTATATATTAAAAATATATATTATATATTTAAAAAATATTTGAAATATAAAAAAAAATATATTATAAAAATATATTTAGAAAGTTAAAGACATTTAAACACTTAAAAAATAAGAATACTTTTTAGAAAAATAAAAAAATAATATTTTTTAAACTTTAATATTGTATAAACATTTTAAAAGTATTTAAAACATATTTAAAATATTAAAAATTATATTTATAAAATATTTATATTACATTTAATAATAACAAAATAAATTTTCTTATGTTTATAAGGTAATACACATTTAATAGTCATCAAATAACAAATCATCCAGGATATCATATAGTCGTTCAATTTCTCCCAGCAAAATGAAGCACAAAAATTGACGTTTCGCTCAGCCATCCACGTTGGCAGCATTGATATGAAAATAAACACACGACGCTAATCAAATCTAAGCGCATTTAATGTTTAAATAAGCAAAAATAAAAGAAGAAGAAGAAAAATGAATACCCTAGAGAAGCGGCTGATGGTTGACTAAGAGCTGAAGCCATCCACAAAGCTATTGGTTGCGCTGATTAAACGACGCATAAATATTTAATACGAATTACTTTGAGGACAAACCAAATGGCATTTAATTAGCTAGCCAAATATGCTTCAATAAAAGCCAGCAAAATAAAAACTTTGGAAACAGAGGCAAGCACTTGAAAAAAAATATATATATATAATATAAACAGCATCAATTTTATTATTGGGCGCCGACGAGTGGCTTAATTCGAGACTCTGCGGGAGAACTGAGAAATGAAATGAAACTCAGAGTTCTCTGACTCCGGGATTTGTTTGTTATTTTTGCGTGTTTGTATATTTTTTGAAGTTAGTTCGAGTTAGCTGCCGTTTTATGCCCTTTGAAGTGGTGTCAGTCGGAGCGACGCATTTGCCAGCCATCCCGCTTGCTTAAGCAAAACACAAACTGAAAGCCAAGTTTATGACGCGCCTCTGCGGCATCATTTCTGTAAATACTTTAACGCATTTTTAATAATTTTTTATTGTCAACAATTTTGAAAAAGTTTTGGGGACTTAAACTTTCTTTGGTTTATTGTGCCCCTGGCTTCACTTTAATTTCTTAATTTAGTCTCTGTCTGTGGCTGTGTCTGCGTCTGGATTTGTCTCAACTTTGGCAAGCAAGTTCAACGGCTGCTTATGCGCAATATAAAATTGCAAATTGAAATGTGAGGTGGCTATAAAGCAAACGCTTATGGGATATCTTATAAAAAAAAGCAACACAATTTAATATCATGTGGAGCTCTTATGCTAAAATGAATTGTTTGTTTTAGATTTTATGTGAATTATAAGTATATCAAAATGTAACTTATATTTATATATGGGAAAATTGAATTTTTTCTATGAAACAAAGATATTATTTATAAAAATAATAAATAATAAATATAAAATAAATATCAATAAGAAGTATTTGATGTGATTTTTGTTAATGATATTGTCAAACATTGAACATTAATATTCTGTTTAATGAAAAAAGCAACAAAAGCGTAGGCATATTATATAAATATATTATAACCAAATTAATATGTAGATACATTTTAATATAGGAAAATTTTGTTTTTCAAATGAAAAAAAAATGTTAAATAATTACAAAGTAAATAAATAAGTATATAAAAAGTATCTGTTGATGGAATATTGAATTCATTTTTATAAAAATAAAAAGCATAAGCAAATAAAATTTAGTTAAATTGTTAAAAAAAAAAATAAAACAATAAAAAAAAAATAAAAAAATAAAAAATAAAATAAAAAAAAAAAGATTAATAAACAAAATAAAACGAAACAAAAAGTGTATTTTATATAATTATCAAACATAGAATTTTGATTTTTATTGAATACAATAAACAAGATCTGAACATAATTATATAAATTATCAGCCAATTAGTTAAATTTTATACAAAGCAAAGTTAAATTTTGTAACTGTAGAAAAAAAAGTCTATATTGTGATTGTTACTTATGAAGTTGTCATACATTGAATATTTAATTTATATTTATTAAAATAAAAAACCTAAATATATTCCATGAAAAAATGGCAGATTCAAAACTTTGTTATTTAGTTGCCATAAAATATTTATTTGTTCTTGTTTTCCTTTTTTATTTCTGCATAAAAAGATTGGCAAAGTTTTTTGTCTGGCGACATTTTAACTGCATATTTTGCAGTCAAAAACACACGCACAAATCAAGCAAAAAATTGCAATGCAATTTTTCATATCCATAGAAGAGGACAAAAAAAAAGGTGAAATGAAAGGAAATGGAATTGAATTGTCACAGCTGCAATTTTTCAACTGTCAAATCAAAACATAAAACCAATTACTTTTAATGATTAATTACTTTGGGGCGGCGGCGCCTGTTGAAAACCACAAAATGATTTTGATTACGAGGGCGGCAGGGCTGCCGGGGTGTCGGGCTGCAGTCAACTTTGATTTGATTTATGATGCGCCTCAGCATCATCATAACCCTTCTGGCACAGCCGGCACACGCGGCGTATGCTTAACAAAATATTCTACATTTGATATGGACTTAAGCCTAACCCGACGACACGCGCATCACCTTAAAATTCATAAGTATGTCGTATGTCGAGGCGTCGCGACGCCTCGCAGCCACCGCAAGTGAAACAGCAGCTGCATGCCATTAACTATATGTGTGGAGGCCCAGACATAATCCGAGGCGCGGCAGCCCAAAGCGCGCAACGTGGCGTATGCGTAATATTCGGGCGACAAAACTTTTCAGCGGTTCATTTTTAAAACATTTAACAGATGAAAAGGAGTGAGTGTGAGTGGGAGTGTGAGTATGTGTGTGAATGAGTGTGAGTGTATGTGAGTTTGAATATGTGTAAGTGTGTGTGTGTGGATATGCTAACAACTTTTCTCACTTTGGGTCTATGTTTGGTGTTTGGTTTTTTCATCTATTTTTACCCATTTTAGTTGTCACCAAGGCTGCGGATTATGCGAGAGTTTATGCCTCAAAATTATGCACAAACGAGGCAATGAAAATGCTGATGAGACGGGCTGTTGCTGATAATGTTTATGCTGATGGTAATGATGTCGCAGAACACCAAAAACCAAATGGGGTTGAGCGGGAACAACAACAACAACAACAACAACAACAACAATATAAAAGGGATGAGCAGAACTACATAAGCCAACTATATGTGAAACCAAATATTTTAATCACATGCAGACCTAGTGGAGCGTGGACTTATGGAGCGGGAACTGAACTGACCAGCGTTGCTTCCTTATCAACTGCAGCCCCTGCCCTGGCTCAGTGCCGCGTGACGAATGAGTTGCTCAAGTTTAGCAATTTTAATAAGTGTTTTAAACATCGGCAGGTGTAAGCACAGGTGCGAGCAGCTAGAAAGTTGAGCCATATAATAATTTAAAGTCATTTTATGTGCATTATACAGCCAACCTGTTGGCCAATATATACATATATGTATGTATATATATATATATATATATCATAGGCAATTTATAATGTCCTTCTATTTGGAAACTGTCAACAATTTATGGCACGCATTTTCGCGCCCAAGTCCAGAGCACATAAAATTTTGTTTTATGCACAGGAATTGGGAATTCGAGGCACGCTAATTTATGGACCACGACGATATGGCAAATTATGAGCTGTGCTTGGAGCATGAATTTAAAATCGATTGGCTAAATTTACGCACTTTGTTCACACACTTTCGACTGCAATTTGGCTCTGGCACTGAATTACTTTGCGGTTTAACTGTAATTGACGATTGTTTAGCCCACAGAGCGAAGCCCCATTGAAAGCGGAAGCGCCGACATGTGATATATATACATACATATATATCTATATCACTTTATATATCTCTATAGATTTATTGACTCTGTGGTTTGTTCCACTTGAGACATTGGCGCAGGTGTCAGTTGATTAAAGCTTAAAGGTTTTATATTGAGCGGCTTTCAATGCGAGCTGCTCAAGTTGTTTTCTTCTTCTTTCTTCTTCTTTTTTGCTTAATAGCTAAGAAAATATGAGCTGGCATCAAGCGAATTGATTGAGTCTTTCATTAATAGTTGATGTTGATTTGATGAGACGCTCAGCACGTCACAGGCTTTTAACAAGGATTACGGAGAGAGAAGAATAAATGCTAATAGACAGCTAATATTTAAGTCTTTTAATATTGAAGCAAAATTATAATATTTTAAAACAATTTTATATCTTCTTTTATTACTATCAAATATATGTGAATTTGACAATAATAAAAGAATATATACAATTTTTTAAAAATATCATAATTTTTATAATTATAATATTTTAATATGAAAATAAATAAAATAAAATAATATTAATATTATATGTCTAAATATAAAATGTTCAGGATATACTGATTGATATATATTAATTGTCAGGGACATAATTCAATAATATATATTTAAACAAATTAATTATGCTCACTACAATTAATATTTAACTATTTAAAATTAAAATTTTATTTATCCTTTTATATTATTTTTTATTTATTTTTTAAATTCAAGTTTTTATCTCTTTTAATTTATTTAAATGCCTTCTGCATCAGCCCAAACTAATTTCCATTTAAATTTGACATACTTATAAAATTTCAAAAAAATTATAATTTTCACTGGATATTTACAATATATTTATGCATTGAGGTTACTCGAAACTTACCCAATGTGCAACGGCATGTAAATCGAAAAATTACAAAAAATGTCAGTTCACATCACGCCTCCTGCGGCAGGCGCTTGTTAATCATGGCACACACGCGCACACACACACAACGCACACACACTCACGCACACTAATCTAGTTGTTGCAAAAATATTCAAATGAGTTGCGGGGCTGCCAATAAATGCGAAATATGTTTGCAAAGGGCTCACAGGTTCACGACAACAACAACAACAACGAATAACAACAACAGTAATTGAAACACAAACTATGCACAACTAAAGCCAAACTGCTTGAATCACTTGAAGTTCTTGAAGACGAACTGTTTTGGGGCTTAGGTATTTGACAGGCTTCGAAATATCGCGAAGACGTGAAGACGTGACAACTGAGCCGCAGCGAACGATCAAACGAACGACATCCGCACTGCGCGAATGTTAAACGAATACTGACAACTCCGAGATCGAATGCAATGAAAGTTAAGAACTGTCGCACAAGCTCGAGCCAGCTCGAACAAGTTGCAAGCACACATGTTCGCGCGCCGGCGAGTCGAGCCTTGCCGAGCCGAGCCGCAACGAACCAAGCCGAGCTCAGCCGAGCCGCACTCGTGCATTCTATGTTTATTTTCTGCTTCGGCTAGCGCTCTTTATGATCATTGGCTTCATTTGCCAGTGCGAATGGATATGGATATAGTTTTTCGGAAGCATTTAATTACAGTTAAACAGAGCGCGAGTGTTCCCCATCACTAGATGCTGCATGGCCCAACTGCTGCGCTCCATATTTTTGGTTACAACTGCTGCATTGATACGTGTTGTAGCAGACGAAAAATAACTAAGATGAAGTGTGCAATGGGCTGAAGGTGTTTAAATGAGAAACATACAATAAATAAGGTAAATAATATAAAAAATAAATATATTAATGAAATATTAATTTATACGCTGATTATAAGTAATGAATTGATATTTTGCTTAAATAATTATTCAATGTATATTATTAACAATTAATATTAAAGCTTCTTATGAAATGAAACCTAAAAAATAATGTAATTTATGTCAAAAAAAAAAAAAAAAAAAAAAAAAAAAAAAAATTTAAATTTAATAATAATATTAGTTAAAATATATAAGTATGCAAAAATATTTATTTATATTATTTTTTATCGAAAAAAAAATGTTTAAACTGAAACAAATTTATTTAACGATATTATTAACATTGTTAACAATTTATTTATAATTTAATAAAAATAATTGCTAAAATAAATATGTATACAAAAATATATACTTATATATTTTCGTATCGAAAAAAAATAAAAAAAAATATATTTAACGAATAAAGATTTACAAAAAAAAAAATATATATTATTTCTAAAAAATTTAAAAAAATGTTACAACAAAAAAAATTTAAATAATTATAAATAACAAATATTATAAATATAAATAATTGTATCTGCATTTTGATTTTTTTCTCTCGCAAAAGTAATAAACATATTTTAAAATGTTAATTTTTTTTAAATAAATCTAATGTTTTTTAATAAATATGTTAATTTATTAATATTTATTAGATTTATAGTCTTAAATAAATATGTTAATACTTTTACTCATCATATTAATAACGCTAAAGAAAGTATTATTTTCATTTTGGCGAATTTGACTATAGTATTTTACACTTTAAATTATTTTATAAACTACATTATATTATATTCGATATGTACCCCCAATTCAGCTGTTAATTTAATGTTTGTAATTCGAACCTTGATCTATACGAAATACAACTAAATCTATTCAGCTGCTTACCTCCAAAGTCTAGCTATATTTTATGGTATTTAATGTTAGCCTGCTTTAAATAATACAAATATATAACAGTGGCTGCTAAAAGTAAGACATTTGAAGGCAACTCTGGGGCTGCCGACAAACAAAGCACGCAAAGCAATGAAAATTCCGACCTGCCGCAATAAATTCCGCGCGCGTATGCCAAAATGAGAGTGAAATATCCTGCACACACACAGCCACACACACAAACACACATCCAGAGGACTAACTTAAAGAGCAGCAGCAGGAATACCCTCAGTGTATAAGTGTGTGCGCGCCATAAATCGCGCTAAGCCAAAACAAAACATAGCTGGCCAAGTCCCAGAGAACAGCATCATGCATCAGGCATCAGGCAGGTGGATGCCACAGCCTTTGACCTGACACAATGCTCTACATTCGATGTTTTTTTCCTCCTTTGCTAAACTCCCCCCTTCAGCAACCCAACTCGGTTCGAGAGGCGGCTGCGCAGTGGCGCATCGAACCGAACAGCTGTTGAGTACCGCAAGCCCTTACCTAGGACAACACATCTGAGGACAGCATCCAAGTAAGCTTCTGCTAATGCAATGCTCAATTCAGTTTTACATTATTCTTTTATTGTCATTAATGATGCAAAATTTCCGAGGTCTAATATCCAAACATATCTTCAGCCATAAATTCCATGTGCCGGCATGTGGACTCTACAGAAAGACATCTTCAGAATACATGTTAAGAGTTCTTGAGGCCAATACTTACCACATCATATCTCCATAATCTACCAGCCGCATGGGCAGGATGTGCAGCATGGACTGCCGCATGGTCCACATGGGCCACAGCATGGACCACAGGACGGACCACAACAGGGTCCACAGGAAGGGCCGCAGCATGGACCACAAGGGCCGCAGCATCTACCCGCTGGAACAAGACAGCCGGGCGGGCAGGGCCCGACATAGAAAGGATCAAACTTACAGACGATAAGCATTTCCCTTGTATACCCTAGTGAAACTGAAGCGAATCCTTATTTTCACCAATTAAATGGTCACTGCAGCTGCAAAAGGCTTGATCAACATCTAGAAAAAAACTAACATTTTACATATGGACTTACTCAATTCCTGTGAGCCGAAGATATGTGTCTATTATGTCCTCAGCTTTCGCCCGATTTTATTTTTTCATTGTCCGTTCAACTTCTCCACTGAAAATTTAAAAATTAATGAAATAATTTCAGTCAGACGGAGCTAGGTTAGAAGCCGAGCCAGACAAAGCCTACTAATCTTAAAGCTGTTATGTAAATTTGATATACTTTTTCCGTATAAGTATAAGTATAAGTATAAGTATAAGTATAAGTATAAGTATAAGTATAAGTATAAGTATAAGTATAAGTATAAGTATAAGTATAAGTATAAGTATAAGTATAAGTATAAGTATAAGTATAAGTATAAGTATAAGTATAAGTATAAGTATAAGTATAAGTATAAGTATAAGTATAAGTATAAGTATAAGTATAAGTATAAGTATAAGTATAAGTATAAGTATAAGTATAAGTATAAGTATAAGTATAAGTATAAGTATAAGTATAAGTATAAGTATAAGTATAAGTATAAGTATAAGTATAAGTATAAGTATAAGTATAAGTATAAGTATAAGTATAAGTATAAGTATAAGTATAAGTATAAGTATAAGTATAAGTATAAGTATAAGTATAAGTATAAGTATAAGTATAAGTATAAGTATAAGTATAAGTATAAGTATAAGTATAAGTATAAGTATAAGTATAAGTATAAGTATAAGTATAAGTATAAGTATAAGTATAAGTATAAGTATAAGTATAAGTATAAGTATAAGTATAAGTATAAGTATAAGTATAAGTATAAGTATAAGTATAAGTATAAGTATAAGTATAAGTATAAGTATAAGTATAAGTATAAGTATAAGTATAAGTATAAGTATAAGTATAAGTATAAGTATAAGTATAAGTATAAGTATAAGTATAAGTATAAGTATAAGTATAAGTATAAGTATAAGTATAAGTATAAGTATAAGTATAAGTATAAGTATAAGTATAAGTATAAGTATAAGTATAAGTATAAGTATAAGTATAAGTATAAGTATAAGTATAAGTATAAGTATAAGTATAAGTATAAGTATAAGTATAAGTATAAGTATAAGTATAAGTATAAGTATAAGTATAAGTATAAGTATAAGTATAAGTATAAGTATAAGTATAAGTATAAGTATAAGTATAAGTATAAGTATAAGTATAAGTATAAGTATAAGTATAAGTATAAGTATAAGTATAAGTATAAGTATAAGTATAAGTATAAGTATAAGTATAAGTATAAGTATAAGTATAAGTATAAGTATAAGTATAAGTATAAGTATAAGTATAAGTATAAGTATAAGTATAAGTATAAGTATAAGTATAAGTATAAGTATAAGTATAAGTATAAGTATAAGTATAAGTATAAGTATAAGTATAAGTATAAGTATAAGTATAAGTATAAGTATAAGTATAAGTATAAGTATAAGTATAAGTATAAGTATAAGTATAAGTATAAGTATAAGTATAAGTATAAGTATAAGTATAAGTATAAGTATAAGTATAAGTATAAGTATAAGTATAAGTATAAGTATAAGTATAAGTATAAGTATAAGTATAAGTATAAGTATAAGTATAAGTATAAGTATAAGTATAAGTATAAGTATAAGTATAAGTATAAGTATAAGTATAAGTATAAGTATAAGTATAAGTATAAGTATAAGTATAAGTATAAGTATAAGTATAAGTATAAGTATAAGTATAAGTATAAGTATAAGTATAAGTATAAGTATAAGTATAAGTATAAGTATAAGTATAAGTATAAGTATAAGTATAAGTATAAGTATAAGTATAAGTATAAGTATAAGTATAAGTATAAGTATAAGTATAAGTATAAGTATAAGTATAAGTATAAGTATAAGTATAAGTATAAGTATAAGTATAAGTATAAGTATAAGTATAAGTATAAGTATAAGTATAAGTATAAGTATAAGTATAAGTATAAGTATAAGTATAAGTATAAGTATAAGTATAAGTATAAGTATAAGTATAAGTATAAGTATAAGTATAAGTATAAGTATAAGTATAAGTATAAGTATGAAAATAAAACAATTATTAAATAAATTTAAAACATTTTTTTTTAATACTGGGAATTTTAATTGAACATTTAGGTAGATGTTAAAGATAGACACACATATATTCAGCCTTGTCCAGAGTTACGTTTACTTGTCACATGCGCCTCCTCCAAAGATAGCATAAAAGGGCAACTGAGCAAGAGAAAATAAATCGATTAGGACTATCATGAAAATTGGGCTTAGTAGTGGGTATTACTTTGGTCAAATATTCTCACTACGCTGATCGCTTAGCAACAACCACCGCAACAGCCTCCGCAACAGCGACCACAGCAGCCACGACAGCTGGCACAGCCTCCGGCAGGCACAAGGCAGCCGGGTGGGCAGGGTCCAACATAGAAGGGATCAAATTTGCAAACGATATACATCTTAAAATTCTATCTACGCGAACGTCAAGACTCTACTCGAGCTGAAAACAATTACCAAAAAATAATAAAATAAGAAATTACAAAAGAAATAAATAAAATGAATATATTTTATACTCACATAATCTTTATACTTTCTTTGCAGCTAAAAATATGTGTGAATATTACCCAGTAACAAATGAAATTTCTAAAAAAATTTCAATTTCATTTGTTATGTTCACAAGCCGAAAGATTGAAAGGGAATGAGCTCAACTACGAAACTGAAGACACAGCTGAGAGAGCAAAGCTGGCAAAAAATTCAAAGCCAACTTTGCTATACAAACTGTGCGTGCTATGATCGAGTATATATATGGATATATATACATATATACTAATATATATATTTATATATGTATATATTGGATTCGATTTGCACGCTACGCTTGTTATTGTTCTCTCAGCTGCTGTTGCAGTCAGTTGGTTCATTGGACACAGTTGTTAGAGACGAGTCTTATCCAATCCTTATATATGGAGTCTGTCCACCCAACGCTGCCATGGCGGACATATCATCAAACATTGGTCGAGGCAAACATTTCAAGTACATCATAGAGATAACGTCCAGTTTTCTTAACTGCAGTACACGCATCACGAAACTGTTCAGATTCCATTAGGTGGATGCTACGTGGGTGCGAAATACGATCCACTAACGTGGCGCCGTTATTGATCAACTGGGGCGTGGCATTCACGACCACCTGCGTCGTCATTTGCGCCAGTACGACAAACAATGCAATTACACCCATCGCCCCAATACATCTGTGCGCAATTTCCATGGCAGGACGTGTCTTTCCTTTATTGTCTGCGGCCTAACAGAGCCAAACACCCAAACATTGCCTAGAATTAGAAATTTAGTCAACAAGTCCAAAAGAAAAAAAATATCAAACATTTTTGATTGCCAAGTCAAGGCATTTCAGTCTCGCGTGGCGTTTCGTTATCGATATCTCTTTCGATATCGATTTCGATATCAGAAGAATGACGATCTTCACCACCAAAGTACAGCATCACCTCGATAAATTTGCCAAACAAAAAGCAAAACTTCAGCCATATCCTTATCAGTGCTTCGTCCATGGATTCAGCATCCATTGTGGGCCCAGCTTCCAGCTGAGCCAACGATAATGACTCATGCACCTCCCCCATGGCGCTGCGCACGGTCCGCATCATGACTTTCAATTTCGCTCTACTCTGATACAAAATTTTGATTGCGAGGTCGACGCGCGAACCCTGATCAGACACTACGATTTTATCAAAATTTAAGTTCAACACATTTTAGAATAAAGTTTATACAATTATGAGAATTAAGAATGTGAAAATAAGTAACATAACAAAGCCTACTTGATTTTGATTAAATAAATTATAGAAAATTCCATCATAAAAATTATTTACTAGGCTTGACTAGAATGAAACCTTTGACTCATACGAAAAATCAAACCAAACCCATACAATTTTTCTCTGAACATCTTCTGCTTTATTGTATTTTGGGCAATTTCGAACAAATTTGCCCCTTTGAAAACCTATTTCATATTCTTGTTATATTCGGATGTTTTCGAGTCGCAGCATTGCTGTCTTTCAGCCATACCCTTGCAGCGATCGGGCCACCCGCATGGCACAAAGCCCGAGAAAATGCCAAACGGACACGATCCACATGATGCATCAGGACATGGACCAACGTAGAAAGGATTCATATACGCACTTCTCTGGTTACGCTGCTCACGAGACATTTTGCCGAATATGAGTTAAGAGCTGGAATAGGTTCTAGAAATGTTCGATTAATTGTTGAATATTCAATATCTATTTTTATTTATATTTTTATTATATTTTTACTCACTTCATTTCTGGCAAATTTCAAATGCCTAGAACTAAAAGCTGTTCAGTTTGAGGCACATAGGTATTCTGAAGAGAATTTATTTTCTCAGCTTCTCCCAGCCCTTCGTCTCAGCTCCAAAGCCAACTAGATGTTCGAATTTTGACAACTGCTTCTAAAAGGTTTCTAACAGTTCCGTGGATTTGACATTGGCATTGGGGGCTCAGTTTGGTTGTTGTTGCTAACTTCGTAACCTCTGTTCGGCGGCATTTGGGTCTTTTCAGCGGCCGGGGAACAACCGCCACAAGGTGCATTCGGTCCGGGGCATGGCCCGCACTCGGTGTTCGGACAATTGCTCTGGCAAGTGCACTCCGTGTCGCAGCAGGGCGGATTGGGCCCAATGTAACCGGGATTGAACATAATAACCATTGTGGCGGTGTTCCCTTAAAGCTTAACGGACGATAGATCAAAATCTTTCGCAAGGTAAATGCATTTCAGACTCACCTTCAGATATTATTGAAGCAGCTTGATGCTATTGTTGCTTCTGGGATGTTGTGTGTTGTGTTTCGTGTCTGTTGTGAATGTGGAGTGAATAGCTTTTCCATTCACCTTACATGGCTGAAAGTGTACTTAAATGACAACACACTCATGGCATGCTAAAGTCAGCAGCTTTTAATAGCTGCACTGCAGACACATTGACCCAATCACAATAGGTTCATAAGCTTCTGGGACCCCACTCACTCTCTATCTCTCACTCTCTCTCTCTCTCTCTCTCCCTCTCTCTCTCTCTCTCGCTGCGGATGCGAACACAATGCGTATAATTATTTCATAATCGGGCAACACTTCATTTATGGTGACAAAAGCCTGCAGATGTGCAAAGCCACTCCCCGGCGGCAGATACTGACCAGCCAATAAATGGCATAGACCATCAATAGCTTTGAGCAACGACTTAAAATACTCTGTTCACAAATGGAAATAAATGCAAATGAGATTTGACTTGATTTATTAAAAAAAAAAATAGAATTATTACAATTAAATTCTTAAGTATCATTTGATACTAGACGGCTGCATTGCATTTTATAAACATACGCTCTTCTAGATACAAATCATTCCCTTATGAATATTTTATGAATATTTTTATCAATTTTTATACAAAATATGCCCAATGCCCATTCCCATTCCATCTATAGGGTATCGCAATGTACTGTAAATTTTAAGTTGAAATTAATGAATAATTAAGCTGCATTGGGGAGCCATTCGAACCGTTGCTCGAAAGCGGAAATGCAACATTTGCATAACTAACACAATGAACTACATACGCAGCTCGGCTGCATTGGCCCATATGAATGCCATCAAATGCTTCTCTGCATGCATATAGTAGATAGATAGATATGTATATTGTGGCAGTAGATATGCAAATGTCAATACTTTCATACACATAATTGGTGTATAACGGCACTTGCCTTTGTTAATTAATCAATCAATCAAGCCAGCCCAACGCCAATGAGCAGCGCTCCAGAATGCGCTGCGGAAGCAACTTGTCGTCGAGTGTTTGTCTGCTTACAAAAGTGCACCTTGTTGCATGTTAATCATGTCATCATCATTTCTGATCACTCACAGAGTTCAAAAACAAAAACAGCGCACATCAAACGTTGAGCAGTGTTTGTTTCGCTGCTGTTGCTGCTGCTGCCTCTGCTTCTGCTTCTGCTTCTGCCTCGCGTCAAAGTCGTGTGCGTTCTCTGTGTAATTCATATTCAAAGCGCGTTGCGACACAGCGCGCTGCGGTTGCCACAGCGGGGCTGCGGGGCAGGCGGGGCACTTTGGCGTAGGCGTCTGGCTACTGCCCTCTGCCTGCCCCGCCCGCCACTTTGTGCAACCGGGCGCACTGCTTTTAAGTGGCGGCCAATGGGCAGCGTGTGCCCTCACAGCTCGGCTTACTGTGTGTGTGTGTGTGTGTGTGTGTGTGTGTGTGTGTGTGTGTGTGTGTGTGTGAGTGTGTGGCTGCGTGTGTCTGCTTTGCCGATAGTTCGCTGCGGCTGGCGTGGCAGCTCTGATCCGCTGCATCGCTTTGCCTTTTCGCGCGCTTAGCAAATCGAAACACAGTAATATGCACTGAGAGAAATCGGTAAAAAATATAAACTGAATGCAAAGTTTAATAAGAAAAAAATAGTTGACTTAATTAAATATAAAATATGATGGCTATAGGCGAACAATAACCAAGCATAGACTTTATCAAAACTTAATATCGATATATTTTCAAAAAGTTTATTGTTTTTTGTATTTATAAGAAATAATTCATTCATCTAGCTCACAACAGTTTACTCTAATATCTTTATAACATTGCTCACACACACACTTTTTAAGAAAAAATTATTTATGTCCATTTATCATACAGCGTTTTTAAAACTTCAGTTCGATACGAAACTCTTACTAAAATTTCAAATAGTCTAAAAAAAATAAAAATAAAGGAATATCAAGTAAAGGGCCGTGCATTATCAAAAAATATCAAAATATATTCCCATTTAACAATATTAATATTTAATTTCCATTCAACAATATCAATATTCCATTCCCAGGAATGTCAAACAAATTCTATTGCAAAAATAAAACTTATACCTAATAAAGAAAAGATCAAGTCAAACCCATCCCAGTTGTTACTGAATATCTTCTGCTTTATTGTATTTTTAGTAATTTCAAATAAATTTGCCCCATTGAAAATCTATTTTACATTCTTGGTAGCCTCGGGAGTTTTCGACTCGCAGCATTGCTGTCTTTCAGCCATACCCTTGCAGCGATCGGGCCACCCGCATGGCACAAAGCCAGAGAAAATGCCATACGGACACGATCCACATGATTTGTCAGGATATGGGCCAATGTAGAAAGGATTCAGTTCTTCATTCTTGGAAGGACACAGCTTAATAGTCATTTTGCCGAGTAGGTATCAAGAACTGTAAAAGTTTCTAGAAGTTTTTGTTTGGTTGAGAAAGTATTCAATGTCAATTTATATTTTTATTATTATTTTTTTTTTACTTACTTCAAATGAGGCAAATTTAGGAGACCTAAAACTAAAAGCTGTTCAGTTGGGGCCGGTATTGTAGAGAGAATATTGTTTTCAAAGCTACTTCCAAGATTCAGCTGAGCTCCAAAGCCAACTTAATGTTCTATTTAAATTTGAATTTTGACAACTGAAGTGCTTGGATCTTTAAGGTATTATTCATTTAAGTATTATTTATTACAAATAATGCAATTTCTCTTTAAGTACACCCCCAGTTGGTTTTCTAATACTAAATTGTAATAATTAAAACAACTACAATTTCCGATTTTAGTAATTTTAGGGCATATAGTACAATATATAGTACAATGTAATGTATCTTAACAGCTCCTCATTGTTTATAAAGCAAAACAATTCTTGCACTATTCCAAGATACTCTCTGCACTTTGAATTTATTTATTTGTCTTTGTTCAATAAATTCATCGATTAGTAAATTATATAAATAATTATTCTATTTATCTTTCCCAATCATGCTTACACGAACTCGTATGAATCTTCACTATTGAAGTGTTAGAACACCATTTTTAGCATAATGTGATTCGATTGCCGACGCACGCAATACCAATTAACTAATACTATAATAGTTATAAATAAATAGCTAAGAACTCTTTTTTAGCTACACTTGGCGACAGCATAAACAAGCACGAAAAAGAAACTGATAAAAGTAGCAAGAAACCAATCGACTTTGTCTATAGCACATCCGTTTGTAGGTCTCATGTCTGAGCGAGCCGAGGGTGTTGCTATCTCTTTCTTTTGCTTATTTTTCAATAATTCCAGCTCTTGTTATAGTGTTGTTCGTATGGTTCCTGGGTGCAACGGTCTGGCCACGCGCAGCGGCCACTTGTCTGGTCGTAACTGTTTGAAATATGTTGTGGAGAAATGACAAAGTGACCGGAAGATGATACTGTAATAAAACAAACACACACACACACACACACACATACACGCATAGATAACTCGTGGGGCGGCCCATGTTCATGTTTGTCTAGGAAATAGTCGAGGCGCAGCTATGGACAAACTGGAACCGAACATGGGGACAACTGGACAATGTTTTATATGCTGCGCGCTGTGCGTTTTCTATTTGCGTTTCTTTTCATTATTTTTTTTCCCATTTTTTTGTAACCATTTATTTACAAATGAACAATATTTATGGCCTCTTTCGGAGCTCTAACTACGTTTCGAAGAGCTCTAAGCTGGCTGCTTCCGTTCTGGTATATGGCAACTATTTCTTTTTTTTTTCTTTCTCGATTCATAATTTTGTGGTTTTATTTTAGGAATATGAAAATCGAGTTCTGTTTGGCATCGGACAATCAAAACAATAAATTTGATTCTCTTTCGATTGTTCAATCTTCATGAAATTTATGATAATTTGCCAGCGATTATGTGTTGCCAATAAATAAGAGATATATGAAATTTTATTATTCATAGTGCGTCGGCATATCAACTGAGGTGCGATTATTAAAATAACAATTTTAGGGACAAGTTGAGTTTATAAATCTTCTGTAAAGCGATAAAGATCTTTTTTTATGTGTTGGAAGACTCAAGGTTTGAATTATGATTTCTAGAAGCAGAGTTGACAATTAATTTAGAATTCATAATTACTTATGAATTGGTATATGTATGTGTATCTGTATCTGTATCTGTATCTGTATCTGTATCTGTATCTGTATCTGTATCTGTATCTCTATCTGTATCTGTATCTGTATCTGTATCTGTATCTGTATCTGTATCTGTATCTGTATCTGTATCTGTATCTGTATCTGTATCTGTATCTGTACCTGTATCTGTATCTGCATCTGCATCTGTATCTATATCTGTATCTCCCTCTGTATATTATATTATATTTATATATTTTTAGAATTTTTAATCTTCAATCTAAAGAAATTCTTGAACTTTCATTCAACTCAAGACTTTTTGATGCCTTCAACTAAATTCAATTCGTATCCAGGCAGCAGTTCAGCTATTTGAAAACTCGACCATAATTAGAGTTGTCATGGGAACAATTTATTACGACCATCAAACTGGGAGCACTAAATGCCGGCACTTAACCGATCATAACTTTGTCCGTGATAAATCGAACTGGAATCGCCCGCAAAGGCGGCTCAAATCGTATGCAAAAAAACAAAAATAAAAAGAGAAAAAAAAACAACGATGCGGCAAGTGGTTCGGCAAGGAGGAGCAATTCAGGTTCTGGAGGCAGCGCGGCAGCTGGCATTGAATGAATTGGTCGGCCGTTGTCTTAGCAATCAGCGCTACCGGGCATGGAAAGTTAACGCACAAGCACCCAAAAACCGGATTCGGTTTCCAATTGGCGCTGCGGCACTTGGCGCGCTCTTTGCCAGGATGAACTGCGGCGGATGTTAGCTGGGGCGGGAAAGGCGCCAAAGGAGGGGGACAGCCTCTAAGCGCCTTGCTGCAACGCCTGTCTGTCGTCTCTTTATGTGTGTGTGTGCGTGGAGCGCATTCAAGTTGAAATTGCGGCAATTGCGTGTCGACCACAATCTTAACCAGCAGAGGCAGCACCCAGCCAAAAGTTCTAACTGACTGGCAGTGTCTTGGATTGTTCCAGCCTGCCCCTCGCACTTCGTTCCGTCGTCCGTCTTGCTGTCTGTTTCCTTTTGTTTTAATGAATAAGTTGGAACACCTGCTCGTTGGTTGGCCGTTGAGTTGAGTTGAGTTCCTCTCCCTTCGTGCTCTCTGTCGCCTGGACATGTTGCTCAAGTTTGACGGGACGAGAGCGGAGTATGTGTTCTATCTTACTGTCAGCCGGGCTCCTCTCATTGTTAATACGCTACACATGTTGTGCGGCATGTGAGTTTTGAGCAAGTTGAGCTCGACAACAAAACTGTCTGCTGTCAGTGCATCAGTAATTGTCATTGTACTCCCAGCTACCCAGAAAGTTTTCAGTCTGTATTTATTGCGAATGTCGCGAAATTTCTCAAAGAAATTTATGTTGCTTAAATAATACTTGATGCAATTTTCAGAATATCTTTCGTTTCACACTAAGTTTTAAATGAACGTAACTGGGGCGGGAAATAGAAAAAAGGAGGAGGTCATATATAACAAATTTTTTATTTTATATTTATAAGTAATCGATATGGTGGATAAATAGAAAAAAATGATCGATATCTAAGATAGCACTAGATTTCAATATATAATACATATCTTTATACTACTAATATATTATTGATGATAATATAATAATATAATAATAATATATATATAAGATATTTAGTTAAACTCAATAAACAAAAAAGTGAAGTATTAACATATTTAAGTTCACTTTCCTATTCAATCTTTCGATAATCGATAGCAGTTATATATAAAGTGCTACAATTAATTTTAATTCGATCTAAAGGCTTCTCACAATCAATTCTGAATAATGTTTGCGATATTTTTTCCATTCAATAAAAAATTCATTTAAATTTGTTTGCTCATATTCTTAATAAAACCATTTAAATCCTCTACTTCTTATTTCTTTGATTGTGCTCTTTTCTATATAAATATCATATTTTTATTGCCATGCGATATGTCTAATAAGTTTGTCAGCTTTGTCTGCACTTGATGCTTTAATTATAAAGTGGTTTTGCGTTGGCCGCACTGAGCGAGTAGGAGAGCTCGTAGTTGCTGGCAAAGTCAATAAATAACCTGTTCAAATCTCGTTACGCGTAAATCTGTGATACTACAGAGACAGCAAGTCGCAGCTAGCTTGAGCTACTTGAGACATATAATTTTCATTCATTAAGCGATGCCACACCTGAATGCCCCCACCCCGCACCCCTTTTCACTTGTGCTGGCCCTGGCTCTGGCTCTGGCACTGACACTGAAACCGGCTGTTAGCCAATGCAAGTAGCCGCATTAAAAAGCTCTTTTGGCCACTTGGCTGCCTGCCCTATCGCCGGCCCATCGGCAGACGCCGAAGAGAGCCCTCGACATGGACAATTGCCTGTAACAATGCATAACGAGGCAGGAGCGGCAGACGAGCAGTACGTTAAGACACGTTTCTCAGCTACAGTTCACGCGATAGCGCAAAAAGCACGCACATATGCGCGAACCAAACAACACGCAGAAGTGAAGGAAAGAATAACAGGAAGGAAGAATAACAGAGATGAGTTAATTATTGGTATGGTAAAGTTTTAATACTCTTTTTGTTATTTTAGAGCTAGACTTTTGATGAAGTGAAGGAATAGGAGAGATATGAGCAATAGATATGAAGACAAACCTGGAACACTTCTAATATATTTAATAAACTTACAATCATAGATCGGTTGGACGCCAAGATTATTTCTTTCAGTGAAGGAATTAAAGGAATTTATGAGCAATATATAAATATATGGAGATAAATCACTTTTGATGTAATTTATAAACATATGATAAGCGTAGATCGATAGGATACCAAGATCTCTTTTTGACATTTTAGAACTGAAATGTTGGATGAAGTAAAGAAAAAGAAGTTGGAGGAAGAGTAATAGATATGGACACAACCCTGGAACACTTCTCATATGCTTTATAAACTTTTGAAGTCTACTTCGATAACTATCGTAGATCGATTGGACGCCAAGATCTCTTTTTGACATTTTAGAGCTGAATATTCGATGAAGTGACAAAATAGAAGTTGGATGAAGTTATGTACATCAGATAGATTTTAAGCAATAAATATTGAGAAAAGCCTGGAAACATTCCTCATTTTAAAATCAACTTACGACGACCGTACAACGAGGATATGCAGATGATATCTTTGAGACTCTTCTTAAAAACTGAGGCAACTCCTATTTAAAGTTTACTCTCGTAAGTCCATCAACATAGAAGATTTCGGTTTTAGCATTCAACTCGAATTGCCAGCACACATATTGAGCTGAGTAAGCCAAACTAAGACTTTAGAGTTGAAGCACTTCCAGCCGAGCTGTGCCTGTGCTTAGAATGTTTCATTATTCCAAGCCTATTGGCATTAATATGCCTCCCAAATGAAACCAGAAACAATAAAATATCTCTCAAATATCTTCCTTCTATTACAGTTCCAATTACTACTGCTCTTATTTGGCCATCAACAGTTCTAACTCTCTCTCTCTCTCTTTTTTCTCTTTCTCCCTGCTTCTCCACATAGCCGAAACACCCACTACATAGGGTATACAAACATCAACTGCCTGCAAATTGAATTGTGAGTCGAATGTGCGGTTTTCATCAGTCTGCAAATAAATGAGAGGACTTAAGGACTTGGCGTAACATCGATTTACGCATTCGATTACGAAACGAACGTCTCTGAGTGCACTTTAAGCCAGCTCAGAGGAAAAGGCCAAAAGCCATTGCAAATAATTACAGAGCAGCAACAGCAGCAGGTGGAATGGTGATAATGACGATGATGATGATGATGTTGCAAGACAATTAAATTGGTGTGTGGCAAAATTTAATGTCGGAAAATCAAAGCAATTTCATTTAGGACTTTCTCTCACTCCCGCCCCGAACAATTATAAAGCACGACATTGCACTCTTCCTGCTGGCAAAAGTATAAACTGCTCGTTGTCATCCCATTGTCAACTCAGCTCGTTGCAAATTTTGCGGCAAATAATTTTCTTTTCGTTTTTTTTTTTTTGCTTTTGCTGTTGCTCTTGCTCAATTTCTTTTTGCTCCGGTTGCTGCTTGCTGCTGCAGACATTTTTAATAAGTTGCATGGCAGCCGTTGCACGTCGCAGCAGCAACAAAAGCAAACATTGCAGCTGCCAAGTTGAAAATGAAATTCGTGGCACGAATAGATTTCCAAACATATGAGCAGAGAAGAGGAAACAGACAGAGCGGACAGAGAGACGGACAGACGGACGAACGGACGGAGGCACAAAGCACGTCGACTATGACAGAAATTCGAAAATGAAGCAATTTACTTGTATATTTGATACTGTCAGCCATGGACAGTTGTCATACACTCGAGTTGCATGGGAACAGCCACTGCAACTGGTCAGCAGCCAGCCGACAGCTTATTAAGTGCCTGTCCCCCCTACCTACCCCCTACCCCCATCCCCCATTCCACTCTGCACTCCTCTTCATGAGCTCATAATTAGCAGTGCATATCTGAGCGCATTTTATGAATTACTTTCGTAATTGGTTTTTTCTTCGACTCCAGCTAAAAAGAGTTGTTGAATTTCTCTGTTCTTTGATGTTGCAAAGTTCAAGCAACTAGATTAAGCATTTGGAGAGTAAAAAATATCTTTGCGAGATAGTTTTTTATAATTAAAAAAAACTTTTGTGTTGCATGGATTCTCTTAACTATTGTTTTGTATCACACTTGCTAAAACTTTGTTATGTTTTGTGTACATAAATTATATAATTTAAAAAAATATTTTTTAAAAAATATATTTTATTTTATTTTATTTTATTCATATCCTCTCCCATGTCATTTTTTAATATTTTACCTTTAGTTTCCTAGATTTTTCAAAATATATTAAAATAATTTATGAAATTTAATTTATTATTATTTATTTTATTATTATTATTATTTATTATTTTTTTTATCTTATCTATATATATTCTATTTGACATTTTCAATGCTTTTATAATGTTTGCCTAAGCTCGACAGCGTTGCTATTTATATTTTATAATATATTTATAATGCATAATTTGTAAAAATATTTAAAAATGATTAATGAAATTTAATTTTTTAATTTTTTTCCAAAATAATTTTTAAATTTTTTTCAAATTTTATGAATAATAATGCGTAAGTTATCAAAATATTTTTAAAGTTATCAAAATATTTTTAAATAATTTACGAAATTTAACTTTAAAAAAAATTTATAATTTTTTTTTAATTTTATATTATTTTTTTATTTTTTTGCATTTATTTTTTTCTTTGAATATTTTTTATTTTAAATGTTTTAATATTTTCCTAGGCTGTTAATCTTTGCTATTTATATTTGCTATATTTTATTTTAAAAAAATTTTTATTTTTTTTTATTAATTAATTTTTATTTTTATTAATTATTTTTTTTTTTATTTGCTTCATTTCTTTTGTAAATCTGTAAAAAATGTTAAAGCTTTTTTAGTGTGTTATGAAAATGAATAATTCATTTAAGATTATATTTTATGCTAGCAAAGATTCATTTAAATGAAAAAAAATTTCTTCAAAAAAATTTTCAAAATGTTTAAGCCTCTTAGTATTTTTTATTCTTTTATATAAACTCTCAAATTATTAAAACAAAAGAAATTTCTAAGGGTTCCTCTTTTCTCAAAGTTGAAAGTGCTTTATTAAATATTTTTGTTTGTCTTTTTTATTGGGTTTTAGATTGGGTTTAGATTAGATTAAATTCTTCTTATTTTATTTTTGTTTTTTGTCATAAAAAGAAATTTTCGTTAAATAATTTCCATTGCAAAAACGTTTATTGTAGATTAGAAAATTTTGCAGATAATTTTCATTTTACCTCACCTTGTTTACCTCTTTCGTAGCCAATTAATCTCGCTTTAAGGTCTGGGGCATGTTTGCTTGACAATATTTAAAGTGCTTAGCGCCTATGAACTCTCGCATGTGCTAACGGCAATTACTTTGGCCAAGACAAAAACCCTTCTAATTAACGGCCCGAGGCTCGCATATATGCATAATGGTGTATGGAAACCGTCTTGAGCATTTTAACGCTTGCAATGACGCTAAAGCACAAGGAACCTATAAAGAAAATACCGAAAACTACAGGCAAAGTGCCAAAGCCGCCCCCAACCAGCTCGGTAAACCCACCGAAATGGGGCTCCCCATGGAACGGGAGCTGAGCCTAGGCGGCAATATGGCTGCCAGCTGGCGTAATGGCGTTGCCTAAAAGATGGCACAAATAATGAAAGCAGCGCGCTAATACTACGTGCAAAATGGTTTTCGGTATTCGCTTCGCTTTCTACCGCTGCACATTCACGTTGCGTATACGTAACGTTGTCAACCGAGGCAGCTCGACGGGAGCTCAGCTTATGCAATGCAATTTCCATTTACATAAATTCGCGCGCGTGTGTGTGTGAGTGTGTGTTTGTCTGTCTGTGAGTGTGTGTGTGTGTGTCGCACGAAAAAGCAAACCTACTAGAAAACTTTTACCTTGTTGTCTTCTATGTCAATTTGCAGGTAAAATTACCTTTTTGTTAATAGTTGCGGACGCGTGGGAGGCAAACATTAAAAGTAATACAAATGTTGCCTAAACGAGGCGCGACAACAACAACAAAAGCAACAACAGCAGCAGCAACGACAACAACTGCGACAACTACAGCCGCAGCAGCAGCACACAAGCACTTACATTAAAACAACGGTAAATGCTTATTTAACTAATTTCGCAACATGTATGCAAATATTTAGAATGCAACAGCTGCATAAGTGCGAGGTGTGTTTATAGAGTTTGTATAGAAAAAATGAGAGCAGTTCGATAATTGAAAAGTTGTGAATCTCAATTTATTTGTAGTATTTTATCTAATTGAAACATTTTAGAAAATAATTTTTTTTTAATTAGATTTCGTATTTTTTTTAAGATAATTAAATTTAGTTAAATATATTTTTTAATCTTAGCAATAAGATTTCCTTAAAAAATAAAAAAAAAATTATCAAAATTAATTTTTACTTATAACGTAATTAAAAAATTAAACTTGTTTTTTAAATAACTAATATTAATAATAATAATAATAATATTTTGCGAATTAACTTATATGTAAAAATAAAATTTTACTGAAAAAACAATTTTATTTACTTCAATGAAATCTCGTTACTTACACAAGAAAAATATATTTTATTAATTTTGTTTTGTTTAATTTTTTAATTATAACTTTAATATTTAATAATGTATATATTCTTTATTATACAATATTTTATTTTTATTTATTATTAATGGTTATTCTTTAATTATTTTATATTTTCTTGTTTTATTTATTTATTTTTATTTTTATTTATTTTCATTTTTAGCTTTTAATGATTTTATTTTATTTTGTAACATGGTCGCAGTTTCTTTAGTGTTCTCTTTTAGCTTTTGCTGTAAACTATATTTAATTCATTAATTAAAAATAAATAAATAAATAAATAAATAAAATAAATAAAATAAAATCATAAATATATATATTTTTCCATTTCACATTTTTATTTTATTCTTTATTAGCTTTTGTTTAAGTTATTTTTTTTTATTATACCATATAGTTTTATTTATATTTATTTTTTAACACATTTAATTTTTCATTTTTCTTTTGCCTAAGTAATATTTGAAATTTATTTTTCCTAATGGTTCACTTACTTTTATATTTTATTTCATTTTAAACTTGTCAATAGTTCTACTCGGATGTCGAAACAACCTCTCACACAATTTTCAAACTCCACTCGCAAAGAAATAGATAAATAGGCAAAACTAGAGTAAAGACTGTTAAGAAGTACTTTAGGTTTTCAGCGACATATATGTGTGCGCAGACACACACACATACATGCGCGCGTGTGTGTTTGTAGTTGCTTATGAGTGTCTCAGCCCCTGCAGCGACTGCTCTCATCATTTTCTGTCAGCCCCAAGACCGCGAGTCGGAGGCAAATTAATGCTGCTTGCTTAGCTGTCAAATGAACCCACAGATTCAAAACTATTCCACTCCACTCAACCAGGTAGATGTCAAGGCAGGGGCGGCGGGGCTTAGCACTCGGCCACTAAACGCCTTGATTTCTCTCACCCAATTTGGAGCTGATTAACACGCATTATCCGCTTTGCTCTGCCGTCTAATTAGCTTTGTTTGCCTCTCGTGTTTGAAGGGCACTTTAAGGCGCAGGCAGCACAGAGCACGCAAACATTGCAGTTTTAAATGGCGTGAAATATCGCACTTGGATAAATAACAAAAGGACTGAAAACTGTGTATACATTGTCCGCCTGAGCATGTGATCCATTTAATTAATACTTGAAGCGACAAAGTGAAATATTTTCTGAAGGCAGTTATGTGAGCAGCCGACAAAAGCCGGAGTAACGCGGCCAGGACGAACTGTGAGTGAGCTAAGTGAGGAAAGAAAGGATGTGAGAGAGTGAGAAGCTTAAGAATCTATATATAACAGACAAATAAATAATATGAATGAATAAGTAAATAAAACATGAGATATGTATATAAGAAATATATTTTTAATCCGACTAATAAAAAATATATATATTTTGAATTTATGATATGATCAAATATTATACAAAATAAGATTAAGCGTAAAATTAATTTTACAAATATTTTATAAATATATATATTTGTAGGTGATCAAATCAAATAGACATTCACCTACATATTTTTCTAAGTTTTGTGAAAAAATTTTGAATTATTTTATTTTATTAAAAAATGTTATTTTAAGATAAAGAAAATAATAAAAAGCAAATTATAGAGTTAGTATATGAAAATATTTTTGAATAATATATTTATATTAATGATAAGAGAATTCAATAGGCGTTAGTTTCCAAAATTTTTGTTTTTGAAGAATATTTAACTTTGAATATTTTATTACATTAAGAAGATAAGAAACAAATTAGCTAATATATAAAAAATATATAATTATTATTTTTTAAAATATATAAATTTATTCAATAAAAAAATATATATACGAATCATTAATCTAAAACTATCTCCCATCGTTCTATTCTTCTTACTATGATGATCATTATATCTATATGCTCGAATTTTCCGATCTTTCAATATTTATGGAATCGTAGGGCACTAAAAATAATGTGACTTTTAAGCAGAATTCATGAGAGCTGCGTAAATACATTTAAGGATATGCCCGATGCACAGTTGGCACCACGCTGCGTATGCGCCATGTCGTTTCTTTGTAAATAAGTGAAGCTTATTAAATGCCTTCACTTGACACATTTAATTAACAGACACGAACAACTTATAATTGCCACCGAGAGAGAGAGAGAGACACACACACGCACACACGCACAGCTGTGACTGCTGCAGCAAGGTAATTGTTTTCACTGGATATCTCTGAACTCGAACTCGAACTGAGCTGAACTGACTGACCGACTGTGTGACTGACCAGCCCAGCGTCGGCCCGGTCAATGCGTGCAAAAATAAATATTCAACAGCCACTTGTATTAATTGCAAGAACACGCACAGCGTTCACAGCGAGCAACTGATTTAATTTTCAGCATTTTCCCCGGTAACAGCTAGGTGATTGTTAAAGGAAGTAAGACGTGGAAATTTCTTAATTTGCATTAAGCTTATTTTAAAAGGTGTAAGAAGTTATGGCTAGGGAACGGTATAAATATTTAAAAGGCGATTGGAACTTGCAGGCTGAGCTCAGCTGCTGAAGCTGTAGAAGGAAGAAAATCTAGATCCAGATCTACGGAGTCAAAGAAGTCTAGGAATTTATACGAAACTTTAGCTTAAAGAAATTTATGCTTAGATCAATTTAGATATGCCAACCTCTCTCTCTCTCTCTCTCTCTCTCTCTCTCTCTCTCTCATTATTATTATATATTTTTAAGCAATTTATTTTTATCACTCTCCGCAGTTAAGCTAAGTCTAAGCCTCTCCATTACTCTTCATTTATATTTTAAAGTCAATTAAATTGCGCCTGCACTCAGTAATCAACGCCTGCTATTTATGGCCACTCCTCATGTTGGGCTGGCTGTGGCCGCAAGGCTAAGTCTGCAGCCACAATTCTGGGTCAAGGCTGCAGCGAGAGAGATGAGAATTGTCTGAAACTACAAAAGGGAGCTGAAAAGAGATAGAAATTGGGGCTAAGCCGTCCAAGCGGCGATGCTTGCCAAAAAAACAAAAAAAAAAAACATGATTCGGGCAAGCCAAATGAAACTACGTACAATGCTCTAAAACATGAGCTGGGCCTTTCGCTTCACATACGAGCATTAGGGACTGCCCCTCAAACTGGAGGCAAATAATATATTTATTAAAAATAGTTTGCATCGTGCTTCACTGCACTTTATGGCTGAGCACTCGGCCATTATTATTTATTGTTGAACAACATAAATATAGTAAGACTCACATAGCTAAAGAAACTAATATATATAGACTCATGCAGGCACAGACACACAAAGTCATACACACATATGTATATAGTCATATATAGAGTGACAAATAGAGTTACATATATAGAGTCACATATAGAGAGTCAACTAATACAGTTACAGTCACAGTCACAGTCACAGTCACAGTCACAGTCACAGTCACAGTCACAGTCACAGTCACAGTCACAGTCACAGTCACAGTCACAGTCACAGTCACAGTCACAGTCACAGTCACAGTCACAGTCACAGTCACAGTCACAGTCACAGTCACAGTCACAGTCACAGTCACAGTCACAGTCACAGTCACAGTCACAGTCACAGTCACAGTCACAGTCACAGTCACAGTCACAGTCACAGTCACAGTCACAGTCACAGTCACAGTCACAGTCACAGTCACAGTCACAGTCACAGTCACAGTCACAGTCACAGTCACAGTCACAGTTACAGTCACAGTCACAGTCACAGTCACAGTCACAGTCACAGTCACAGTCACAGTCACAGTCACAGTCACAGTCACAGTCACAGTCACAGTCACAGTCACAGTCACAGTCACAGTCACAGTCACAGTCACAGTCACAGTCACAGTCACAGTCACTGTCACAGTCACAGTCACAGTCACAGTCACAGTCAAAGTTGCAATCACAATCACAGTCACAGTCACAGTCACAGTCAGAGTTGCAATTACAGTCACAGTCACAGTCAAAGTTGCAATCACAGTCACAGTCAGAGTTACAGTCACAGTCATAGTTAGAAAAGAAAAAGATTAAAAAATATTCGTTGCATACTTTAGAGCGTCTTTTGGGCCGCGAAGTCAAACACATGGTTTCTCTACGCCACAAATTTAATTAAATAAAGAGAAACTTTGCATATTTGTTTTAATAATATTATGAATGAATGCCTGGGCCAACGTGCAATTAGACAGTCGGCCGGGCTGAGCTAATGAGTGTCAAAAGGACCGCAATCGAATTGCCCAGCAGTGGTCACGCTTCAATCGCCGGCTCATTGCAAATGCAAACGGCGTTTGAGTCTTTTCACTGTTTGCTCGCGGCGCAACCTAAAACTAATTAAAACCTAGGCACTACGGCCTCTGGCCAAAAATTTGCTGAAAATTCATGGGAAGGCGTCAAATTGCATGCGTGTTTTGGGGATGTCATGCAATTATGTATGAATACACACACACACATGCACTCACACATTCACACACACTCACACGCACGCAATCAAAACGCACTAAAGTAGGCAACACGTCGCATCAATGCAACTGTTTATTTAACATGGCCGCCAATTAGCCTGCGGTCGCTTTTGCGCGTTAATCTGAGCGCGTTCCCCGAAACGCATTCGTGGTGAAAACAACTGCACTTGGGTTGTTTTATGAAGTCGAAATTAAGTATATATATTTATAGAATTGGCAAGTTTATTAATAAGCTTCGCTTTAATATACAAAAACAATTTTTCTTTCATCTTGCATATGATGTCTAACATGTGATTTGATGTTTAGTTGACTATGTTATCAAATCGAGTTCTTCTAGTGATAATTGATGCCAATCGCAAGAAATTTAGATATCATTGAGATAGACTTTCTTTGTATTTATGTGGGTTATAATAATATCTACTATACTTTAGTTTGACTTACTGTTGAGCTTTCCGACTAGCTCTTACTTATGTGTAAAGGCTGCCATATTATTCTTAATTTATTAGTTGGTTTATTCTTAATGTACTTCAATCTGTCTTATAATTTCATGTGCTGGACCTACCTCACAGATGGACAATGAAGACAATATATATGGTTTGAGTTTAATGGAGCTCAAACCATCCTTTATATATTATTAATGTCAATAACATTTGCTTATTGTTGTATTAACAGATTGCAACTAGAAATGTAAATTAAAAAAAAATAAATAAATAAAAATCTGTCTTATAATCATATTCAAAATTAATTGAAAAATAGGCTGCCGTTTAAATTATGTCAATAAGTTGCCCTAGCAATAGTCTTCAAGATAAGGCAGAGCACAGTTTCTTACTGCCATTTCCTCCTTATGGTATTCACTGATTGAACAGTTTTGACTACGATTAACCAATACTAATATCACCAAGTTAAACAGTACCTAAATAGTTTATTAATATCCAATTTCACACCTCAAGCTCAAATCTACTAACTAATTAAACATTCTATCTGAAAGTTCTAAGTAAATTTCCTTTGAAAGCCTAAGTTTTCGTCCACACTTCTTTTCCATTTCCACACACGCTCACACACTCTTTTTGGCAATTTAATGCTCTGGCTCATTGCGATCGTGTCCGCTAACAATTCAATAAACTTATTGTAACCCCAGGGCCTGCACATGTGCACACACACACACAGACCCACACACACACGAAAAACGAAAATGAAAATGTGTGTCAGGCCTGGCCCCATGTCAATGCCAATTTCCCTTTTATGCACAACTTAACAGAGCTTATTGCTTTTTACTCTTCATTGCGCATAAATTTAGCATATACAATACGCATGATATGCTGCCATAGGCCACCCACAGTTTTATGCGCTTTTGTCAGCGCCGCACGCCAACTCAATATGTGCACTCAATCGTGTGCCATGTAACAAGCCGGCACACACACACACAGGCACACTCATACATATACATATATATAGACACACAAATACTTTGGAGACTCGCAGCGAGCATCTTCGCGCGTCTCATTAGAGCCAGCTGACTTTGTATAGTAATCTGCATACAAATATACATACACACATACACACACATACACACAATAGTTATCTAGATAGTTTGCGTCACGTTCCGCAGCTAAAAGAAGATATGGCCATAATGGTGGGTTAAAAAAGAGAACTAACTGCATTTAAGTCAAACAAAATGAACGCCACGTCGCACTAAGCATAAAATTATGCATGTGTGCCATGGCCTGTGTCTGTGTGTGTGTGCGCTCTACCTGTGCCTGTTCTACCTGGCGCACCTGCGCGCCGTCTGTCTCGTCCAGGCAGTGAAAGCAACGCAAACGGAAATAATTCAAGTGCAATGCAAATCATGACACGGCCACGCTCAGGTAATTGTGTGTTTACCAACGAGGTACAGGAAGTCAGGGCAGCTGAGAGACAGAGAGAGAGGGAGAGAAAGGGAGAGACTCTGACGGTAAGTCGCAAAAAAAATACAAAATGGCCAAACGGAAATGAGCAAACACATTGCATTGAGCATAAGTGCGCCCAGAGCCAAAACTATTTTCGGGTTGACCAAATGCGCTTACTGAACGTGGGTCGAAAGGAATGCAGGAAAATTTAAGCTCAATGAAATGTAATAGGTATTGATCGAATACGACTTATGTTTAAAGATTCAAGTGCTTTAAGAGATAAGAGATGAAAGTTTGTTGAATTAATTGATTGAAAATTTTATTCGGTTGAATTAGGAAAGGAAATTTCAAACCATACTTTTCTGAAGGTATTTGATGAGCGTAATTCCTAACTGAGCCTGGAATATGATAAAACTCATACCAGACTTTGGATAAAGCCACAAATATGATATTTAAGAAGTGTCTAGTTGGGATTGCCCATTTGGGAAAAAATCTGTATCCAAGCCACTCTGTGCTTTCAAACAGACTGCATACATTGTATCTATGCCTCTCCACTTGATGATCATGTAACTTTACAAATTGACCTTACGTTTTATTTTATTTTAGTTTATTTAATACCATCTAAGCTCTTAAGCGGATTTATAATTTTCAGCATATTAGCTACATATTTGTATATTATATTATACATATATACATATATACATATATACATATATACATATATACATATATACATATATACATATATACATATATACATATATACATATATACATATATACATATATACATATATACATATATACATATATACATATATACAATGAAATATTTGTCAATTTTGTATGCGGAATGAACTTCTATTGAAATATATTTTGCAAAATTGCTGGTACTAAAAATATAAAAACTGAAAAACTTGTAGAAAATATACAAAATAATAAATTTTACATCAAAAGATATAAAAGATATATTTGACAGATATCAATAACGTTTTTTAACGGTTTCAGTGCCAAAAATTTTCCAATTGATTTGCAATTGATGGAGCTATGTATTAAACTGTATAGCTATAGCTATTTTAGGCCACACAATGGGTTCAGGATATAAATAAAAAATGATTAGGACACATGAATTATTATTAATTAAATGTACAAAAATATTAAGTTTAAATTGAATTTAATTTAACATTTTAATTGAAAAGATCTTAAATTTGTAAGCATAAAATAAATATATATGTCTATATTTTGTTTTACTGTATATTGATATACATTCTGCATTTATATATAATTCTTACGCTATGATTAAAAACGTACAATATTGTATAACAAGTAGGTTGAAACAATGTCCTGACATACCCTAAAAAAAATATATATATCTATATATACCTATATTTATATATTACCATATAATAACCACAAAAAAGGCATAAAATGTTTACACACAAATTGGAAAGATCGAAAATGCTTGCAGTGCAGGTTTTCATGAAATTTTCTCTGCTGAAGCTGAAATGAAAGGAATCCGACAATAAACCTGTACAATAAACTGCATGGCAAATAGCCCATAAGTCAGATTGTTGATATGACAGATAATGAAAGGCCGTAATCTGATTAATCGCGCGCGTTTACAGTCACTTAAACCACAATGGAATAAACAGTCAGTCATTTATTAATATTTGATTGGCCCCTGACCGTGTGCTGCACTTAATGATTGGCATTCAGAGAGAGTGAGAGAGAGAGAGAGAGAGAGAGAGAGAGAGAGGGAAAAAGTGCGAAAGAAACAACCAGCAACCAAAACCAAATTGTGAAGCAAATATTTGCACTTTGCATATGGAATTTACTCTCGCACTTTTATCAGCGACCAACTGCGTTCGATTTCATTCAATTCAATTTGAAGAGTTCAACAGCAGAAGGTAGAAAAGCGAGTTGGAGCAGCATTTATATAAAATAAATAGACTGACAGAGAGAGAGAGAGAGAGGAGAGTACAGATAGCGAATAAGTATAAATAAACAAACCAACTTTTTGAAACCTGCCCCAAAACATAAAAAAGCTGCAAAAAAATCTAAATAAAAATGAAAGAAAATGTAAATGCGTCACATTTTTACAGTGGGAACATCTATCAAATAATGTGTTGATTTTCAAATACCAATGTGTGTGTCTATGTGTGTGTGTGTGTTGTGCTAGTATAAGATAAGACTGCGAATGCGACTGCTGCCCAACTGCATGAGAAATGATATGTGGGCAACCAATACTCGACGGCAACAAAAATGCTGTAAAAATCTTATTACACCAGATGATATGTGTGTGTGTGTGAGCTGTATGTGTGCTACTTTGGGTCACTTGTAAATCACTTCGTTAAGTAGATTTGTATAAAGGCTTTTGGCTTTTCTGACCCAGAGCAGATTTGCAAAAATTGAATTTCAGCAGCAGCTGAAAATAAAAGTGTTTAAGAAGCTTGAAGAAGGAATGAAGATATATTCTACTTGAGACTGCAGTAGACTCTATATATATATATATGCTTTATATATACAAGCATATATACATATATATTTATTCTCTTTGCTGTCGCAGAAGTCTTCACATTTCTTTTGTCAACTTTCACTTTTTATGGCATTTAATTTCCTCTTTGTGCTCATCATTTACAATAATGTCAAACGAAAAAAATTAACATAAATTTGCTATTTTCCAGCAGTTTAGCGAGGGAATATAAAAGCAGAAAAAACTTGAAGAAAAACAAATAAAAATGCTGGGAAGCCAACAAACTCAAAACAATAGAAATAAGTTAAGACCAAAGAAAAAAAATCAAAGTAATAGGAACAAAAGTATATTTAACATAAAGATATCCTCTAAACTGGAACTACAATAAGATTGTTTTCTATATTTTAAAAAATGCTGATGAAATGATTTCGATTTAAGTTTTCCAAATTCCAAATATTCAAATAAATTCCAAATTATAGAATATTTAAGTTTGTGATCTTTTCACTTATCACGACTTATAATTTCATATCCGTACATATTCTAAAAATCAAATAAATTGATTTTTTGTCAATTACTCTCCTCTCACATCTCACCTCTTCTCATCAGGCGTCTAGCCTTCGCTACTCCACTCTTCTCAACCTTCTTCTGCCATAAATTATAAGCATATCTCGTCTAACCCTACTACGTATGTAATTCATTAAACTTACCTACACCTCGAAATAATATACCCCTCTACAACATATTCTAGGATATTTTCAAGCAAAAAACAAGAAGAAACTGTCGCGCCTGGAAATATGCTTCAGTTTTTTTGCTCGTCTGCTGTTTACTTGGCCCCTTGGCTTGACAAAGTCGACACTTTAAGACCTCTCAGAGACTGCGACAACAACAACAAAAAAAAAAAAAAAAACAACAATGAAAATGAAAAGCAAACAATATTAAGATTTATGTGCTATGATTAACTGACTCTAATACCGTTTAGCTATATTGAATTTGATTTACGCATTTCTAATTGAATGCCAAGCATCGAAAGCGCCTTAAGTAAAGACGTTAAGCAAATGCACAACACCTGCAGCTGCGATTGTCTAACTCAATATATATATTTTCGATGCCATTAAAATCAAAAGCGAAAATCAAATAAAAACAAAAAGAGAAATAAAAAAGATTTTTAAGCTGCTTTCAACAGAGCTAAACACAATTTATGTCGCCTTGCTAATGCAAGTGGCAAAAGCAATAGATCAAGCTCGGTGTAGGTAGATTTATTACAATATAAATGGCTTTCAAATACAAATTACAATTGTCACAGCCGAAACATGGGCCCAGAACACATGCCAAACCAATTCGGCTCAATGAAGCTGACAGTAAACTCTGCTCCCACAAAGAAATTGCCTAGTCGAACACACAGAATTTAACTAAAGACCAAATGTTTTTAGCTATACAATAAAATTACAATGTTTCAAAACAAAAACTGGAATATATATATGTATATAAGTTTATACATATATATTTATTTATAGTTTAGCAACAAAAATGTGTAGTGTGTGCATACAATTTAGGCAACTGTAAAAACTATCATAAAAAAAACAGTTGTGAACTGTTTTGTTGTGTGGGTGAGTGAGTAAGAACGACTTCGAGATGCCACGTAATCGTAATAATGTAACATATGTAAGTATATCAATACAATTCTCAACAAAATTTGATGATCCTTTAAAATCAATAAATGGATAATACTCTTTGAAATGCGTACTCCCCGCATCTGCAGCCTTGATTGAGTTATTACATCAGCATTTCTAGGTTTTTCAACTGCGCTTTTCCACTTCATTTGAAATGCAAATCAAGGCTTAGCTCTCGTTACGTTATCTCAATTGAAAGTTCTTTAACAGAAAGTGCGACAGAAATATGAGGGAAAGACTTAAAGCATTTGCTCAGTCAATTCAACAGGCGATAACTCGTCACAATCCAAAATTTTTTTTAAAGATTACGAATCTGGTAAGAGGTTGTTTGAATGATTATAAATGTTTACAGAATCTCTGATCTAATAGAGCAGTCATTTGATAGCATATTTTGCGGTAAGGTTTAGATTTCTGAATATAGAATAGAATTGAGCACCCACTGTCTCCTTCTTTCTTTCTAGTCTCTCTCTCTTCTGTCTCTATTCTCGCTCTAGCCTCTCTCTCTCTCTCTCTCTCTCGTTTCTCTCTCTAGTTTCTCTCTGTAATCTCTCTAAGCCTCTCTCTCTCTAAACCTCTCCCTCTCTAGTCTCTCTCTAGTCTCTCTCTAGTCTTTCTGTAGTCTAGTCTTTCTTTACTCTCTCTCTCTAGTCTCTCTCTAATCTGTCTCTAGTCTCTCTCCCTAGTCTCCCTCTAGTCTTTCTCTAGTCTCTCTAGTCTCTATCTAGTCTCTATCTAGTCTCTTTCTAGCCTCTCTTTATTCTCTCTCTGGTAGTCTAGTCGCTCACTAGTCTTTCTCTTTCTCCCTCTCTGTCTCTCTCTCTCTCTCTTCCTTTTTCTCTAATAATCTCTTCCCTATCTCATTCTCCTTCTTCTCACTCTCAGTCTCCATTTTTATCTCTGTCACTCTCTATTACTATGTCTCTGCATCACTCTACTCTTCTAAGCTTAAAGACATACCCTATATATTGATATCAATCCATTGTAGGGTATACAAATAAAACCCCAACGTATAATCTTTGTGTGTCTGCGACTGTTTGTGCTGACAGCTGCTTTGGGTTGGGGTTGGGGCTGGTGTTTGGGTGTTTTTTTTTCTCTCTCTTGACTTGTTGTGGGTGTTGGCTGGTTGGGTTCTATAAGGTTGAACATTCAGCTCTGGACATGTTTTGTTGGCCACCGCCTCGATTCCCCTCCGCAATCCGCTGCAGTGTGAAAATTGCAGAGGATTGCATGTGTTAGTTTTGAAAATATTTATATCCATAATATTTTTTGGCCTGTCATTCGAGAGAGTTTGGGTGCATGAGTGTGTGAGTGTCTGTGTCTGTGTGTGTGCACTCGTTTTGTGGGTTTACACAAATGATGTTTGCGGAGTGTTTTGTGAGTGGCAGCACCCAGCAGCGTCTGTGGCTGGCAGCAGTTAGTTAGATTATAATAGATTGCAGCTGACAACAGCTTGAAATACTTGCAAATATCTCACTATATATATATTTGAATGTTAAATTGTGTAACTCTGACTCATTTTATATTTAATAATTGCTCAATTCAATTAGGAATTAAATTCTAAAACTACTTTTATGCTGACTGACGGCTCGTTGATTACGCCTTCACTCTTCATGAAATATGACCTCTCCGTGAGGTTTTATCAGTTTCGCATAGTTCGTGCACTTTTCCATTTCTATTTTCAATATATTGAACATAGCTTTCAATTTAGCAATAAGCGTTCAATCATAGCTGCTAATCAAGTGCTAGAGTCTTGGAACTTGCGCTCAGCTCCAGGCAACGGCTCCACCATAAACCCCACAAAAGCCCCATAAATCACTTGCAAATGACGCTGCCAAGCAGCAGCGCATCACAACAGCAGCAGCAGAGGCAGCAGCAGCGGCATAGGATTCTTTATTATAGACCCGTAACTGTGACTGTCATGCCCACTGTGAATGTGAATGTGAATGTGATTGTGATTGTGAATGCGAATGCACAATTATAGCCGCTTCGCTAGCTCGTAAAATAGCAACAACAACTCACATTTGCCCCGTCTCGGCCTTGTCGCAATGATGACTTTGTTGTGGCAGCATCCACACAGCTGCACAAACCAGCGACATCAATAAAATAAACACTGTCAATGCTGGTTTCGATGGATGCCTGGATGTCTATAGCTGACTAAATGGATGTTTAGGATGCTGGCAACGGCAACGGCGGCTGCTCAATTGAACTCGCGACATTTGCTCGTGCGCTGTTTGTCGCCATTGTCATTGTCGTTTTCACTTTGACTTTTATCCATTGACATAATATTTTTATGCCCTAACTATGTTGGGGGTGGCAGTTTTGTCACTGAGGATGACATCTCTTATCAAATGTGTACGAACTAAAATATGATTGATAGATTGAATATCTTATAGTTTTACTTTCATATATGACGAATTTCTTTATAACTATAATAGTTTCTGCAACTCTCATGAAATATTTCCACAATTATATATTATTGATAATTAAATATATTGAAAATAATAATTTAATTTTTGTATTTTATAATTTCAGTATAACCACTTAAAGAAATTTCTTTAGCAACTCTTTATCACTTCAATTAGGGTATTTCAGCTTTCGCATTATGGTAGAGATTTGCGTACTTTTTATGTTCGCTGCTTCAGGCGGGTGTTGAGCTATGGCTTTATGCAGGCTCAGGGCACTGAATACTCAGCCAGTTCGCTTAGTCAGTTAGTCAGTCAGCTAGTCCGTCAGCCAGTCAGCCTGTGTGGGTGATTGAGCTAGCCTAATGGCTTAGTGTTGACGGCCTGCATAGATTTAAGAGGCGCATTTGCAACATTGTAGGCGAACAGGAGAGAAAAATGCCATTACAAGCAAATAAATGGTTGGGTAGAGAAAAAGAAGTGGAAGGCATGAAACTGCGGGTTATTCAGATCAAACTGTCTATGCTCTATCTAGGTATTCAAATTGAAAAGGAGGGTGCATACTAGGGGAGAGATTTCCAAGAGTTGAGAATTTATAAAAAAGTGCAAAAACTAATGTTTATATATATTTATTTAGTTTTGCAAATAATGTTTCCTTAAATATCCTCATTAAACATTCTATCTTGTATCCATGTATGTACGTATTCAAATTGACAAGGAATTTGTGAAGGAAGATCTAAAAGTATTTTTTTTATATTTATTTTCATTTTTTTTTCTTTGTTTTTTTTTTTAAATCTAAAATTACTATAGTTTTTTTTTTGTAATATTTTTAAGAGAAATTTAATCCTTTCAGATTATTTTCAAATAAATAATTCTTATAAAACATAATTCTAAATATTTTTTAATGCCAGAGTAAATTCTAGTACATAGCATGAGCATGGCCAAAGGCACAGTTTAATGTTATGCCACTCCCATATATTTCACATGCACAAATACAAACACTCTCACACTCACAAACACATACATTTATCGTTATATATATATACACTGACCCCCTCAATTTGTGCTGATGCAAGTGTTAAATAAAGTATCACTCAGACTCGTAGTTTATGGTTGGGGGCTGCCGTGGCGTTGGCATTTATTGCTTGTTTTTAAAACAACACCAAAAAGAAAGAGCTTAGCACAGAATTTTATTCCTTATACTAAACTAGAGCCAAAGAGCTTTAAGAGCGTATGCATATAATATTAAATAATTTCTTTATGCTTGTGGCGGAGCGTACAGAGTTTTATGGGTAGGAGAAGCAAAGAGCTCAGATATGTTTTAAAATACTATAAGAATTTAATATGCACATCTAAGCATCTGATACGCATTGACCTTTAAAGCTGATTAAGAACTTACTTTCTTTTCGTAGCGTACGTACAGGATGGGGCAAAAGTATTCATCCAATGTTTTTACGATGTAATTTTTATTTTAAATGAAAAGATTTTGCTTTGTCTGTGAAATATATCTATGTTATCCAATGAAATCTATTCCATCAACTCAAGAGCACTTAAGACCCAACTAGCTGCCGTTAGACTTGATGGAGAGATGAACCCATTTATAGCTTCCATCAGTTTTCCAGAACTTGAAGGGATAGATTCTTGTATTCCTGGCGAATATATCATTCTTAAGGGCTTCATAAGTATAAGGTTTATAGACGGAAGGGCTTAACAATTATGAGGCCCTGCACTTCAGAAAACCTCACAAAACAAAGTTTGATCCGGCGATCAGAGATCAAAGCTAAAACGAACAGGAAACTCTTTCTTTATGCATTATGTCGCCTATATACAAATATGTTGATATAAGTATAAAGTTTTCACCTAGAATAACTTATACTTATATATGTTTAATCCAACCTACCTGCCTGCCCAATTTATCTATGATCATCTCAAAGACAAAAACAAAAACTGAAGTTACCTGATTATTCAACTTCTAATTACCTGCTCAATGCCATCATATACACCTTCATTATAATAGTTGAGCTAAATATAATCCAATTATATATCTTTATGCATATACATATTTATTCTAAATTATAAACGAGTTGTTTCACGTCCAGTTCGCTTCCTTTGTGCCTTTTTATGCATAAAACTTTTGCAAATAAAGCAGTTTATTGTGCCAGTGGGATTTATAATCCACACAAGCGTTATAAATGCTGCGCCTGTTCGGCCACCTCCAACTCGCTCCGGCGAGGAATCAGTTTAAAAAATACAGAAAAAAATATATATATATTCAGGGAAAAAAAGAAGCCAGAGTTAACATGGCTGGAACCTGGTTTGCTTCAGCTGCTGTCCGAGGCGCAGCATTTCAAATTAAAAGCATTTGCCATTTTTATTGCTGTGTCTGCAGTTCCTTTTCCCTCTGAGTCTCCTCCCCCTCTCCGCCTTTCTCTCTCTCCTGCTCTGTCTCTTGCTCTGCTCTGGTCATACAAATTTTTTATGTCCATTTCGCTTTATTTCACACTTTCTTGTTTATTATTGCAGTGCTCGACCCCAAAGAAAATTAAGCATTTGACCTTTTTTTTTTGCACGGCCTTCTTTACATTTACAATAATGTTGTTGCCATTGATTTATATGCGCAGACTTTTGAGAGGGGGGCGGCAGGGCGTGGCCAACTCTTTTGCCAGTCTGTACCGTGTCCCTTGTGCCTTGTCCCTTATTCGGCTTAAACGCTAACTTAATTGTTGTGCCAGCGCCTAAAAGCGGGCAATTTGCTTGTTTTACGCTCGCCGAGCTTCGTCCTGGACGTCAGCTTTTAAATGAAAACAATAAAAAACCAAAAAAAAAAAAGAACATGCTCTTCATTAAAAACAGTTAATTAAGCACCAAATCATTACCAACTTGCATTGAGTGCGAGCCATTTGCCTTGGCCCCTAAACATTTCTTAATACGGCCAATGACCACGGCCCACACTTACGTTGGGTTGAGTTCAATTAAGACAGACAATGTTTGCTTAGTACATGATTCAGCGGAACATAAACATTCTAAATTGTACTCTTTTTATATCGAGTTGTAAACAAATAAATTTGTTGTTCGTTAGATTCGGAATCACTGAGAAGTGCAAGGCTTAATATTGCATTACTTTAGAGTCTTATTTTATATATTGGCAAATTTATAAAAAAAAAAAAATTATTATTTTTTGGTGTAAGCTGAATTTATAAATTTATTTTAGAAGCGTTAAGCATATTTTATTAAACTTTTTGTTAGCCTGAAAGCTATTCAAAATTACAAAAATTAGTTTGGAAACATATTTTTATTTATTACAACAATAAAAAGCATGTAACTTTTCAACAATTCTCAGGGCTTTCATTTAATCATATTATATGTATATAAATCGCTGCCTAATAGCAACTGCTCAAAAAGTGTCATTTAGGGACACACTGGTGCAGTCGCGTTTCTCTAGTGCTCCCGGAAAAGTAATTATTTATCTGAACGCCGCCACCAGAATTATCTGGAAACGGCACAGTCAATAGGTGCGTGGACGCCGCGCATCATACTTTCATAGGGTACTGCAGAATTTCAAAGAAAATACGCTATAGAGAAAAACAAATTTTTCTCAGCGCACGTGCGCGCGTATTGTTTTGGTTTTTTCCAAACAAAACAAAAAAAAAGAAGAAAAATCTGCTGTGCAAATCATTTGGGCATTTGTAAGAAAGCTCAACTGGTTTGTGTCTACGGAAACGTCATCATCCAAGAAATAAAGCATACTTCTAGGGCGAAGTAATATAAAAGAGCAATGTCCACTGACAGTCTAACAGCAGAATCCGAAAGGATTAAGGCAGCAATGCAGAGCAGACTCGATGCACGAATGGCTGAATTACTTGCTAAAAACAACGACTCGTCTCTGAAGAACATTGATGTGGCATCCATCCAAGGTCCGAAGACATCAAGCATAAAACGCAAGCAGCTAAGCTCCCCTGAAATAGCTAGAAAAAAATCTTCCGTGCTCAATCAACCGAGCACCGCTGCGGCAGAAAGACAAAACAAATTTGCACTTCTTGATCAAGAGGACGAAGAAGACTGCGAAATGGTAGTAGCCGCAAAAGCGGATGAGCAGCAGCCAGCCGAAAAACCTAAAGCTCGACCGCCCCCTATTTGGTGCCCGGACATTAGATCAGTTGTAAAACTACAACAAGTCATTGACGAAGTCATCGATCCCAAATCGTATGTCATCAAGCCAAAAAAGAATAATATTGGAGTCCTTACAAGCTGCAGCGATGACTACCGTGCGGTGATAAAGCACCTTTCAAAGCTTGGATTGCAGTTCCATTGTTACCAGCTGAAGGAGGATAAGCCCTACCGAGTCTGCATAAAAGGTCTGCACTCAAGCACGGACGTGGACCAGATAAAGTCAGATATTGGTTTAAAGGGGCATACAGTTGTCAACATATTCAACCCGCTCAGCCGGATCGATAAAACGCCCTTAAACATATTTTTTGTTGATCTGGCGCAGGCCACAAACAACAAGCAAGTCCACGACCTTCGCATTATTGCTCGTCAAAGATGCACGGTGGAGCTACCGAGGAAATTCAACGATCTCACGCAATGTCACCGTTGCCAGGAATTTGGGCACACACAGCGCTACTGCCACAAGGCTCCCAGATGTGTGCGATGCGCCGGAAAGCATTCTTCTAAGGATTGCCTCCGAGCAAGGGACCAACCTCCAATCTGTGCTCACTGTGAAGAACAGCACCCGGCGAATTACAGGGGTTGCCATGTTTACAAGCGACTCCTAAAGGCACAGGCTCCAGCGAAAAAACGGAACCCGACACAAGCCTTCAATGCTGTCCCGCGCTGGGCTGACAAAGGCCATCTAACATTGCCCACTGAATTGCCCACTAGTGGACTATCATATGCCCAAGCTACTAGAGGAGAAAAAGCCCAGCCAGCATCTTACAAGCCTGATACAAGCATTATTGAGCTTCTTCAACAACAGCAGCGACAATTTGATATTATTAATGCTGAAATCAAAGCAATGCGAGAGCAGCAAGCCCAGCAAGCAAACGTTATGACCAGCCTTATGGCTCTCATCGCAAAACTCAGCTCCAAATAATGGCTCTTCGCGTGGGCATATGGAACGCTAATGGCTTGAGCAGTAAAGCTCAAGAATTAGCCGTCTTCTTATCACGGAAAAATATCGATGTTATGCTAATTGCAGAAACACGTGAATGCCCCACGCTAAAAATCTTCGGATTCGAACACTATCATGCTCATGGTGGTGGAGCAAACAGTTTTGGAGGTTCCTCGCTGCTTATCCGCTCAACTCTGGCACACACACCATCGATTCAATTCTCCAACGCCACACTTCAACTCTCTGCCATAAGCCTTCCTACATCAATTGGCGAAATTGAACTCGCATCGATATATTGCCCGCCAAACGCAGATCTTCGCGTGCAAGACATCGCACAGCTCATCAGCCAAAGAAAACAAAAAACCCTAATTGGAGGCGACTGGAATGGTTGGCATCCATTTTGGGGTAGCAGCAGAGCGAACCAACGTGGTGAGGTAATATTCGACGCAATTCAAAGTGCACAATACTCCATCTTGGCCACGGGAGCCCCCACACGCTACCCAATAAACGGACACTATCCCTCTGCAATCGATTTTGCTATCTACAAAGGAATCGGTGCCAGACTCTTGAGCATAGAAGAATGTCTCGATCTATCCTCGGATCATCTTCCGCTGATAGTTACCGTCCACGCTCACCCACAACCTTTTCCGATCAGACAACGCCTTCTCTCCGCAGGGTCGGATCTAGCAATCTTCAAGCTCACTCTACACTCCTCACTGCACCCTGACATAGAACTCCACACTGCAGATGACATAGAGTATGCAGCAAATAGAATGCAAGATGCCATAACAGAGGCAGCGCTGCTAGCTGCACCGGCTGCTCATAACCAGAACTACTCGCACTACAGCATTCCTCTCACCCCGCATGTTCAAAATCTGCTCGAATACAAACGATGGACAAGGAGCCGTTGGATCAGAACACGCGCAGCCAGCGACAAAAGCAGATACAACGAAGCCACCAGACAGCTCAAAGTTGCCCTGGCCCAGATGCAATGTACGCGCATTAGAGAGGCTCTTGAACGAGCAGATACTCCAGCTGGGGCAGAATTTCAGCTATGGCGGTACACGCGAAACATCAAAAGGCAGTCCTTACGGCGTCACCCCATCCTGAGCGCAACGGGTGAGTGGCTCACCGGAGATGAAGCGCAGGCCGAAGCCTTTGCTGATCACCTCTATGAGCAATTCTCGCCGCTGCTAACAACCGAGATATCTGACCTTGAGAGCATCAGAAGAACTGCGAACTCTCCTATCCCAGAAGGTATCCCCATCGAAGCATGCACAAAGGCAGAGGTTGTCAAGCTGATGAAAGCTGTAAAAGCTAAAAAGGCGCCGGGACATGACCGAATCGATGGCAAAGTTCTCAGGGCACTCCCTGAATCAACTATAGACTACTTCGTAGTACTATGCAACGCCATCCTTCGCATTCAGCACTTTCCGTCCTGCTGGAAACGAGCTGAGATAATCATGATCCCGAAACCTGGAAAACCCGAAAAGGAAATTGCTTCTTACAGACCCATCAGCTTACTACCGGTACTCTCCAAAATATTCGAAAGAATACTGCTGCGAAGAGTGCTTAACGAGCTGAGTCAAAGAAAGACCATACCAGAGCATCAATTTGGCTTCAGGAGACAGCACGGTACGCCAGAGCAAGTGCATCGAGTTGTTAACCACATTCTCAGCGCGGTTGAAAACAAGGAATACTGTTCTGCAGTGTTTCTCGATGTTAAGCAGGCCTTCGATCGGGTGTGGCATCTGGGTCTCCTTAACAAGATTAGGAAAGCCCTACCTGTCTCCCACTTCAAGCTGCTGGCCTCCTATCTATCAGAAAGAAGCTTCAAGGTTCTAAGAGGACAGACAAAATCGTCGAGTCGACTAGTCAGAGCAGGCGTGCCCCAAGGTAGTGTGCTTGGCCCAACATTATACACACTCTACACCGCTGATATGCCGTTGCCCCCAAGTAACAGCGATATGCTTATAGCGACGTACGCAGACGATACCGCCATACTGAGTCGCAATAAATCGCCCGAAGTAGCCTCTAGTCAAATGCAAGTTTACTTGCAGGATCTCAATCGGTGGCTAACTCGCTGGAGCATCGGAATTAACGCCCAGAAGTCCACGCACATCACATTTGCAACTAGAAGGGGAGTCTGCCCCGAAGTGACTCTAGGAGCTCCAATACCACAAGCAAACAAGGTGAAGTACCTGGGAGTCACTCTCGATAAGAGACTGACCTATGGGCCGCACATAAGTGAGACAGTCAAAAAGTGCAAGTTTAAATTAAAAAAACTTGACTGGATGCTAAGAAGCGATAGCCCTCTGTCACTACGCAGTAAGAGGCATATATACAACGCAATAGTGGCACCTGTCTTCACCTATGCAATGCCTTTATGGGGGTCTGCTGCAAGAACTCACATCAACAAAGTTCAAACCACACAAAACAAAGCACTAAGGACATGGACCGGAGCCGAATGGTACGTCAGAAACGAAACACTGCACACCGACCTCAAGATGCCGACAATTGCTGAACTCATTGGCCGACACAGCACTAGGTACGCGGATAGAATATCCGCCCACCCAAACGAGCTTGCAGCCAACTTAGCTACCAACACCATCAACAGAAGACTGAAAAGATCACACCCCTTGGACCTGAGAAGTGATCTAAATTAAAGTAATTTTTTAGCAATAAAGGCATTAAGCCACTTTAATAGCTAAGGTACCCTTATATATGCGCTATAGAGTCCACGACAAAAGCTGCAATAAAACTATATTTAAAAAAAAAAAAAAAAAAAAAAAAAAAAAAAAATAGCAACTGCTATAACGAACCTTGTAGACTTGTTAATATATGCATATATCACAGGTTATCTATCAAAAAATCTAATTATAAGAACTTTTTCTAAAGCTCCAAATAATATTATTAGTATCAACTTCAAACAGTTTTTACGACATATATAATTAGAAATTTAAATTTATTTAACAAAATAAAATTTGGTGTAAGGGTAAGTAAGAGGCGTCTAAAATTTGAAGCACTATGCAGTAGATTCTAGTCTTAATATGCAAAAATCGAAAAGAAAACATTTAGAAATTGTTTAAAATGTGTAATATATATATATTAAATAAACATTAAAAGAAGGTATACTTTACATTTTCGCTTAACATACTTAACAATTTTAATACTCACCAACAGACAGAAGAAGAGGAGAAGCACCGCGCTGCACTGGACGACTGACCACCAAGAGATGAAGAATGCGACAGAAGCTGCGCTGCAGCAGGCTTGCCTTTATATAGGGCCGCGACAGCTCCACTCAAGTCAAGCTCATCTCTTGAGCCTTGGGCGACCAATCAGAGCACTTTCTGCTGCTGCTGCTGCTGCTGTAAGAAGCAACTCTTCTGATCTTTAGCTGCCCTTATATAGGGCAGCGAGACTACCACTCGAAGTCGAACTCAACTGTTAAACCTCTCTCTGAGTTAGCGTAAGCTAGACTCTCTATCAGTTAGCGACCAATCAGAGTATTTTCTGCAGCCTCTGCTGCATACATATGCACACTAACATCTGCTCTTGAGAACCTTAACTCTTTTTCAGCTCTTCTTCTTTCTGGTCTATTGATTAAACGATGTACAAGCCAGGGCTCAAAAACGAATTAAAATGATCGAGAAAACAACAACAAAATAACATTTATACCCAGCACAGGTATCTAAACTCATATTCTCCATACTCAGCTGCCTAAATATAGTATGATGACCTTCAGCTAATCTACGCAGTCATATTTTACTCCTGAATAGTATTATCATTTAACTAATTCTTAACTTATAATAAACTCCTTTGCATTTAATGGCATTTTCATAAATTTGTTAGTCTCTTTATGGGATTACGCACTAAATGCAATCTTAACTTGGCACGAACTGCTGCCAACCTCGAGCAATAAACGCATGCCAAATAAAATCATTTAACGAGCATTTCATGCTCAAGTCATAAACTCATATTCTCACCTGAGTTCGCCGTTTGTCAATTTGCCAACATATTGAAAAATGTTTCAAATTTTATGAGTTTTTTTCGGGCATTTTATATATGCTGAAATATGCTATCAGGACAATCTTAAATTGAATTTTGCATAAGGCACTAAACGAGTATTAATGTGTTGGTGTGTGTGTGCTGGTGTGTGTGTTTGTGTTGGTGTGTGTGTGTATAAATGTGTAAATTGTTGCTGATTTTAATATCCGCTTGCCATTTAAAAGGATTAGAATGCATTAGATTAGAAACTCGAGCGTAATTGATAAGCGCTTAAGCACAACAGGAAATTATTTTATTCGACAAATAAATAATATATATATCACACTTTTGGCCATTTGTGTTAATTGGCCGTCATTACAGCTGGCATGTCCGATGCTCAAGGGAAATTCTTGAGGAATCGAAAAATTAGCCAACTGGGTCAAAAATGCTCGTCGAAATGTTGAGGACAAAGTGTGAAAATCAAAACATCAGCAATGCTGATGACCTCGACAGCTGCGAAGAAACGTCCGAAGACATTTAAGCCCGGAGCCACAATTTATTATACGGCTTAAGCAGGGTCCAAAATGCCTGCAGGCAATCAATTTTAATGTTTCCCTAACCCGAAGCAGTCATTGATACACGCTTACACACATTAAGCATGTAAGATTGTTGGAGGCAGGGCTTTTCGACTTGTAGATACTCCGCAAATGGGTAATGAATGAAAATGAGTTTAATTTGAAAGCTGATTTAAAACTGATCAATTTATAATACTTCAGATATCGATAAAAGTATAGCTAAGACATCGCATGTGGAATTAAAAATCGATAAATATCGGTTGAGCGTTTTCTATGTCAATGTTATATAGTCATATCATTATGGATACCTACGTAAGTGAAGAAAACTCAGATTCTATATATATTGACTGTATAAAAAAAAAAAACATTTAAACAAACATTCTTTAGCTACTAAAGTTTCAAACTTCAAAGCGATCATTCAGGGCAGCCGAAAGAAGCTTATAAAGTCTAAACATCATAAGAGGTATATATATACATACAAATATACACTTTAGACTCGCCTTCGGTGACTATAATTAGTAAAGGGTATTTAAAGTCTACCTGATATATATACATATATATGCTAAACTGCTGTTGGCCATGCAACAAATTTTGTACAACAATTGAAATGTGTGCGGCCTGCCAAAGGTTAAAGCGTTTGTTGTATTGCCAAATTTGCGCCAGTCAAGTGTCGGTTGAGGTCGGAGTAGGGGGAGGGGGAGGGCGGGAGGCAGGTGTAGGGGTCAGGACATCGCCATCGTCCCGAGCCAACCACATTGTCAATCAAGAAATGCCATCGTCCAAACTCTTGCCGGCTATTTGCCAAAGTCACAAGCGCAAACACTTGACCAGCACGTGCTGATTCATCCCCCCACCACACACACACTCACACACACATACACCTCGCATACACACACCTCGCACACCCACAAAACAAACGCCACGCACAATGCCCCTAAATTTATGCATTGCAGTTGACTTATTAGGGTCCAAGTGGCTATTGTGTATATGTATGTGTGTGTGTGTGTGTGTGAGTGGGTGTCAGCATGAGTGTGTCTATGTATGTGTGACTATGTGTGTGTGTTGGGGGACTGTCCGCTGTCCACGCTTGTTGATTTGCTTTGATTTGGCCGTCCCTTTTGTTAGACCCAATCCAATGCGTACCCAGGCGAGTGTGTGTCCGTCTGCCGTAGTAACAATTCGGAGTTGGCCTAAACGCTGCGGGGCTGGCTTGTTAATAGTTGCTAATTATGTTTAATTAGTCATTTGTATGTGGCATCTGAGTGAACGAAATGCGCCACCCAAGCACGGCACAAACACTCAAATGTATGTGGCAAAGGCAAATGTATGTGTGTGGGTGTGTGTGTGTGCATGCAGATGAGATTGGCCTGAGAGAGTATTCTAATACAGTTATTTAAAGTTCGGCTTATAGTTAAACTTATAGTTATACTGATGTTACTTATATATACTTATGTTAGTATACTTAAATATAAATATAACTATATACAAATTTGAAAATATTTTTACATGGTCTGTTACACTAAAAAAAAAAAAAAAAAAAAGATTTAAGCCTAACAAACGTAAAGCAATATGGTAATAAATAATAATACGTATAGCTTACCTTGGCTTCAATTTTTTTTTTTGATTCAGACGTCGTGGTGCCCAATATACTAAATATTGAAACATTTCCGTCTGGCTTGACAATTTGCTATGAACATTATATTAAAAAAAAATCAAGTATTAATATATAAAAAGAAAATGTTTAGTAATAATCCTATACCATTAATTTCATATATATGTTTAATTACAACAAAAATTAGTTTTTATTAAAATAATTTCAATATTAAAGATAAGCAAAAAAAAATTTGAAAAAATGTATAAAAATAGGCAAAAGCTTTACAAAGTGATTATCTTATATGTGATATAAAACAAATTCAAGTTTATTATCTCTTCCAGCTCTCTCCCATCAGCAGCATTCTCGCATTAGGTAAGCTTTGTTTCTGAACTCTGAATCAGGACAAAATTGAAACCCTGCGTCGTTTGTGCGATTACGAATTGGCAAACCACAATTCAAATTAGGCCCTTAGGGCTAATTGGGCAGTTACTGCTAAGCAACTGCTAAGCATTTTTACCATTTGACTCTGGAGCTCAAAACATTTCAAATGTAAATCTTTTCACCGCAAGCAAGTGAGTCTGGAAATGTTGAGGCTTGGTGAAGGGATGCCCTATAGCAAACTGTAGAAAGAACTGAAATCCTGCTGTTCTATCAGTATAAATATCTATCTGTATTATAGGCCATGGAGTTCAAGGCTTCTTCTATATATAAATTTGATAGTTCAGGAAAATGTTTGAACTTTTCTTTAAGCTTTTGTCTCTCGATCTCTGATCTGACAGAGTAAGACTGTGTATATCCTGGCTGAAAAATCTATAAATATTTACATTTAATCACAAATATCAGTTATATCATGGCCTTCCAAAAGTTACAGGGTATAAAATGCAAAAATTGCTAGGCATTATTTCGTATGGAGTTAGGGTAAGTGAACAAGCCATTCCGTCTGCTGGTTAATTGAAACCAATAACGGTAAATGGCAGCATGTGTGCACGTGTGTGTGTGTGTGACAACTGGGCACAGAGAACAATGCTAAATATACCAGAATGGGAACTGCATATATAAGTAGGATGTCCTTGCACGAATTTCAAATAAGGCAAGCGAGTGAGGGAGGCAGAGATATAGCCTGGCTAAGTGGGAGACGCTTTCTGTGCTATTTGAAAAGAAATCAGGTGAAATTCTTCTTGTTGTCTATATTGTTGTTGTTGTCGGTATTTGTAGAGCTCGTTGTGCCCGTTGTGTGCCGTTAGTTTGTGCAAGTAAACAATGAATATGCATGACTTTTCCATGAAGCATCCCAGGCGCTGCAACCAACACTCCAACAACAACAATGCAGACAAAAAAAAAATGAAAAATGAAAAAAGAAAAGAGAAAAGCGAAGCAAACTCCAATTTACGAAAGTGATACGACGCTTGCTAGCAAAACAAAAATACATTTGAATGCAGATGCTGAAGAGGAATGACCATTAGAGCACTATAGACTCGAATATCGGACAATCTATATGAGACGCAGTCACAATGGGCTCTTGAACAGTGCAGTAATTAGAGAGAAGCTGAACCCAGTTTAAAGCAAAAATCTATTATAGTAATTCAAAGAGCACTTAGTAACCCTGTTGCCATATTCTTACAGGGTATTTGACAAAAATCTGAATAACAGCTAAAACAAACATAAAGCAGGAATACAATAACAACAACAACAACAGCACTCAGTGCCGACGAACGGAGCGTTGATTAATTATTTTTTTTACTGATGACAAGATCATCCGTCTGTCCCAGCATACAAATTGATTAGAAATGTTGCCAGAGTTTCATTTTCCGGCCGACGACGAGAGCACCTGTCTGTCTCTGTCTCTTGTTCCGGCTGTTGTTGCATTCTGCAGCAATTAGTAAATGTCAAATTCCGCGTGCAACTGCATTGAATGTCGAAATTTATTGCAGCCAAATCGTTCAAATGTATCAAGACAAACTGGGCGGGCGCCTGGAAGTATGCAACGGAAATGCATGTGATTACGTTATTGTCGAGGGAAGCGTAAAGTGGACTGGCAAGCAAGAGAATGAGAGAGAGGGAGAGAGAGAGAGAGAGACGGAGGGAGAGAGTGAGAATGAAGATGTGCAGCCAAGTCATGCACATCACACTCTACGTGAGCACAAGCACATCTGTATCTATACATATACACAGATATATCTATACATATGTATATATTTGTATAGGTATCTGTGTGCGCATTGTTGATTAAAGGCCTTCGTATAACGATGAATTGTTGCAATGCCCATTAATATTCGTATGCATATTTTATGGCACCTGTCTGCCAGCTGTTTCAATAACTTAAAGTCAATACAGCAAAAAGTGCGGTGACAAAATGTGCTTCAAAAAGAGAAAAAAAAAGAGAGAAAGAGAGAGGGAGAGGGAGAGAGAGAAAAAAGAATAGAAATATGAGTAAGAAAATCAGTACAGATAAATAAGAGATACTTGTATCTAGCTATCACAATTAACAAGCATAGATTGGCATAATCAGAGTGTTTAACTGAGAATCTAGTCATTTGTATGTATTTTTTGATCACCTACTAGACTTTGTCTTCAATCATATCCAGGAAATTATCAAATATTGTTAGTATAAAAATTAAAATTTAAGTATGTTTCTTTAGCACATTTATAAGTTCTATAATTGATATCACTTGATTTCAGATTTGATGCAATTTCAATTCGAAATTTGTACTTGCAGGGTAAATAAGTACAATTTGATTTGATGCCCTAAGCTCAGCTGTGAAAATCGGCAAAAATAAAGTTGAATATATTGTATATTGCGTATGTACATACAGCTCACATTCAATTTATATTCTCTATCTCTCTCTCTCTCTCTCTTTCTCTCTCTCTATTGCTGTCTATCTCTCTGTCTTTACATCTCTGATATGGTCACAATATTATTTTCAATTTATATTTATAAATGAATGTTTTGTTGCCTCAATTTGTGTTCGAATAACCATCATAATCTTTGATATAATTTCTACTTTATAGCCGATTGTTATTGCTGTTAGCTGCTGTTGCTGCTGCAGCAGGAGGATAAAAATTTACACATTGATATGCTTTTACGAGTGCAAAAATGTAAACAAATAAACAAAGAGCCAGCCATCAAAGAGCAATTCCGATGTAAAATGTAGCAAGAAGCAGACAGACAGACACATGGCTGGCCGTATGTGTTGACAATTTATACGCCTGAATACACACTTAGACAAAAGGTTCTGGCCCCCAGCTGCAGCAATAAGAAGAAACATGTAATTTGACAATACCAACAAAATGCCATAAACCATAAATTCTTGGCCAAAGCCAAACACTAAAATTGCGCCACTGATAGGGCGAGGCCTAACGGTGCCTTAGCTCGGAGCCATTGTTTTTTGCCTACAGTGCCAGTGGATATTCCTTGAGATCTACCAGCCAAAAACTGACTCTCGTAATCGCCTGGCAATAAAAACAAGAGTGAATCTTTATCTCAAATAAAACTGAAGATTGTATGCTCTTAGTGGATAAAGAGATGTGATTTTTTAAGAAATAATGTAGATAAAGAGAAGATATTTATAATTGATTTAATAAAAAAGGGCTTAATATTCCTTTCCATTGTAGGTATTAAACATATTGTTGATGTAATAAATAAAACATGTATAATAATAATATAATAATAGATATGCTATTAATATAATATAATAGATATAACATAACAAAATTATGTATATATAATAGATATTAGAGATGTATCAACAACAATAGATATACGATACAAATTGAGATATTCTAAAGAAAAAATTATAAAAGAAAAATCCTTTTGCAGAGATGATAGAAAATCATAATTAAGATACGTATCTTTAAGCACACAAACGTTTTTTTCTTTTAGCTTTATTTTTATCAACAAATTTTAATAATTCAGAATTCAATAAAGTCCACATTTACTAAAAATGTTATATTAAAATAGTAGAGTTCATAAAAAATACTTTTTTTTTTTTTTTTTTAAAAAAAAAAAAGGTCCAAGAATATATCAAATATATACTTTAGTATTAACAGTAAAATATAACAAAATATATGAACTTAATATATATAGTATATATAATTTTTAGATATACATATAGTATATATAAATTCACACAATCAACAATAAAATATCTTGCCAAATTTTCAAATAGAAAGTTAAATACAAATGCATCAATGTGACTATGCACAACATAGATCCTCACAAAAGCATCACACTCTGCTCAGTAGTGTATTACCCCAAGTAGCTCTAGGAAATACTGGCAGTAGTCGAAGCAAAGACCACATAAAATATTATCGAAATCGTCATATTCTTGTGTCAGCCGGGCTACCCCGGCAGCGCCTCGTCAGGCGCGACTCACACATAAAAAGCACATAAACAAATAAATCGTCATATGTAACAATGGTCTATTAGTGGAAACTACCAGCCACAAGAAAAAAGAGAAGCGAAGCCACATGGAAATTTATGTATACAGCATAGAGTATGTATGTATGTATATATAAATAAATATAAATGTATTTAGTGCCTAGTTTTGGGGCGTTTATCAAGCGTAGCGCTTACATATGGCATTAGAAGCCAAATTGCTGTATTTATGCCTTCAGAATCAGATTTAAATCAAAGCTCAAATGAGCCGCCGCCGATGAATGACGCTGGGCCAACATATTTCTATTAAATTCGTGCGCGCACACATCAACAGTGTTACACAAAAAGCAGCTTCCCCCACACACAAGCACAAACAAACGCAAACACACACACACTCACACACACACACACCCACATGGCACAATGACTGAAAAAGGCCACAAAGCATCCATCAGAATGTGTCAATTTCAAAGTTTCCATAGTTGCATTTGAAATTTTCCTTCTTTTTTTTTTTGATACAGTTTTTAGTTTTTTTTCTTTTGCTTTTCAAAGCCTCTCTCTTTCTCTCTTTCTCTCTCTCTCTCTCTCTCTCTCTCTCTCTCTCTCTCTCTCTCTCTCTCTCTCTCTCTCTCTCTCTCTCTCTCTCTCTCTCTCTCTCTCTCTCTCTCTGCTATTTGGCATTTGTATTATTTAAGAATGTTTTGTAAAAGGTTTTAGCTTCGAATTCGCTTTTAGATAAATGTTGCTTGGATATTAGAATTGATTATAATTTTTTTTTTTTTTTTTGAATTGCTAAAAATAATATTACATAATAATATACAATAATAATGATTTCGAACACGAATTTCAGTTGAAATTGTAATTGGAAACACTTTCGCTTTGCCTTTTGCGCTGCTGTTGTGTGTCAATAAAAAATGAAAAAAAAGGATTTGACTGCTTTGTAGATGAAAGCAAACTTATTTTATTTTTTTCCATTTAACTCTATTTTCTGATTTTTTTTATTATTTTCGCCAGCAAGTGTTATAAAAATAATGGCATTTCGTTGAACAAGGCTATTGGTGGATCTACCAAAAAAAGGGAAAAAAGAAAAACCAGCCTAACAAAGTAACTGTTAATTTGGTTAAATGACCAACGGCGGCAAAGCCATTTAAATAGTTAGTTACCTAACCAAAATAGCACAAAAAAAAGTAGTTAAAAAAGCGGGCATGACTCGTTAGCTATTTGTTTGCGCCAATAAAACGTTGCAACGTTGAGCAAACGGCAAATCTGCAAAACTATTTTTGACGGTATTTGGAGCAAACAGATGAGCAGCAGAGCTAAGCGCCAGATGGATGTTGGGCTTAGCGCATGGAATATGGCAATGGGAATAGCAATGGCAATTGGATTGGGTAGCCTGCAGGACTCTCTCTCTACACTCCTCTCTCTCTCTTTTATTCGCTGTTAAATTCGCTTTTTGCGCTTTGTGATAGCTGCCTTTTGGGGCTCACTGTTGCGCCAGTGCGTAATCTATAGAGTTACAAGTTAGTTGGCGTAACTTAGTTTGCACACACCCACACCAAACACACACACTCCCACACACACACACTGCCATACACACACACCCACAATATGCACATAGCTCAAACTTTTGGGCGCACCGCAAATCCCCAGACCAAAAATTTGATTATAATCAGCTATGTGAGGTGTGCATGCAATTCAGTGTTTCAAATATGAATAAGTATGTATTTAAAGAGGAATATATATTAGTGAAGAGTTGCAAAATCCTTAAGCTTTAAGATAATATTAACTTAAGTACAAATTGAAAATTTATAGTTTGGTATAAATATGTTATTAAGTCAATATTTTGTGTTATTTTCTAAGGGTTTTCCCTTTTGGCTAGTAGCTCCATTATAGTTGCATAATAAATTAATTCTCATTAGCTGACAGTCTTTAAAAGTTTATGAACTAATATATTTCTTTAATGAGGCAGAGCAGCCAGTAGTCGGAACTGGTTGACTGTAGTATACCCTGACAGATTAAAATTTAAAATTAATCATTAAATACAGAATTTATTTTTATATGTAAATTCGGTATATATTATATTAATGAAAATTAAAACTTTTTTAAAAATTTAAAAAAAATCAACATAATAAAATTTTTTTTTTAAATTAATTATTAATTCCTAAAAACCTTCAATTGTAGCAGATGAACTAGAAAACTATGCATTTGATTTCGGAGAAAAGTTTTAATATATGTCGAAATATATCTCAAATTATATTAAAATAATTTTACATTTAAACTATTCTTTTATAATAAAATCCTTTTTTAGGTACGCGGATAGAATATCCGCCCACCCAAACCAGCTTGCAGCCAATTTAGCTACCAACACCATCAACAGAAGACTGAAAAGATCACACCCCTTGGACCTGAGAAGTGATCTAAATTAAAGTATTTTTTTAGCAATAAAGGCATTAAGCCACTTTAATAGCTAAGGTACCCTTATAAATGCGCTATAGAGTCCACGACAAAATCTGCAATAAAACTATATTTAAAAAAAAAAAAAAAAAAAAAAAAAAAAAAAAAAATAAAAAATAAAATCCTTTTTAATTAAAAAAAATCATAAAACGCATAGCTAAAAAAACGCATATCTCTCGCTGCTAAGGCAAGCACACTAGTTCTCTGAGAGAACTCTGCACGCTCCACGGCGATGGGTTTCGTGCAATGGCTCTTACAGTGCCTGTCAATATTGAGCTGTTGCAGCTGCTCGTTACGGCTTTGACATGGCCATAAAGTCGGTTGATATCGTGCCGTGTCGTGACTTGGCTGCTGTCCTGCTGCTGCTGCTGCTGCTGCTGCTGGCAGGAAGCTGCTTGGCTAGAAGCTGAGCACGCTCCTGTAATTCAATTAATGGACATTCAAATGATATAAACCTGCTGAGGCATTTTTAGTGCTGGCCTTCTGCTGAGAGTCGAACGCTCAGTTTCATTAGCAGGCACTGTAGCTAGCATTGAGGTAATGTCGCCCAACATTTAACTACCCCCACGGAGCAGCACGTGTCGACCAACATGAAAAGCGAACAACAACAGGTGCAAAACAAAAAAAAAACAAATAAACAAAGTAAAATGAAAACATGCATAGAAATAGAAAATCCACAACTTTGCAATGCTTAGCAACGGCATTCCGGTTGCCCAGGCCAACGCGAAGGATCAACAAATTAAGTTCGTTAGCAGGAAAAGTGAAAGAGAGTCGCAGTGAAAATTGAAAGTGCAGCGAGTGAGGAGCTAAAGTTCAACCAGATCCAACATATCTTCGATTCGCACGATGAGTCAGCGCACAAAATTTATAATAAATACATCGGGTAACAAAAACCAAAACTAGTTCAGCTCAAAGACAAATATTTACAGCGAGCTTTCAAGTACTCGCATAGAAACCTATAAAAATTTCCACATTCACATCCAGTTTATATAGAGTGTTTGTATTTTTTTCTTTTCTCTACTCTGCTCCATCGTCAGTTGAGTATTTTGCTGCGCGCATTCCAGGCACGGAATTGGATGAACAAACAGCGACTATATTGGAGTTTCTAGAGCAAGAGGAGCACACGGTTATCTCAGCCGTGCATAATAAATCCGATGGCAAAATCAAATTTCAACATCGCATACCCAACGACGAAGTCTGTTTACTTTTCTACAAGGTGCCGCAGGTGGGCCAAGGCGCTGCCAGCGGCGGCGGCAGTGGCCAAGTCGAACCACCGTTGGGCATATTAACACTGGAGGGTGGCCTGGTTAAATCCATTTACAATTCCGTTTCACGTGTCTTTTCGCCACATGCAACGGCACGAGTAAGTTCCATGTGCAGCAACTACTATGCGATACAGTGAAAGCTCGAACAATGGACGAGTTTCTTGAAGGGAGAGTAACTGAAAAGGGTATTACATAGTTAAATATGGAATGAAAAGTCTTGGATATTAATGAGTATATAGTGGAAGTACATTTACTGTGCTTGATCAGTAGTTAGGACTGAGCTTATACAACCGAGCCCCTCCTTATTTTCTGTGCTCAGATACATATTCATTTTATTATACTCTATAGTAGCCAATATTTGTCAGGGTATAAATAATATACTATGCATATTCTGGGATATATATTCTACCGAATATATTCTGAGTATATGTAATCTTGGATACACATTCGAAGGAATGCATTCTGGGATATTCATTCTTAGGCATGTGTTTGAACACCTTATATATATTCTATTATTAATATTTACATATATATTTCCTCATTTATTCTACGACTTAAAAATAGAGTATGTGTTCTAGGGAGTTTTAGTGAATCTCCTAGGTATGCTTAGTTCATTTAATCTAGCGTATATATTCTAGATTATATATATTATACATACTAAAGTTAACATTTTGGGATGTGTATACTCTAGGCAGTATGCTCTCGGTATAAATTATATATTTTAGGGTAAATATCCTTCTCAGCCTTTATTCCTCAGCTACCCAAAGTTTTCTTTATTGCAAAATAAATTCAGTTTTGTCTTGTTTACATCCTTCAAGACAACCCGTTCACTCTACCACTGCCTCACTGTACCTGATTCGTATTCGTAGTCGCATTTGTAGTCGTATGTAGTTTATACGTTAATTCCCATTGGGCTTAAATTATTTTGCTGTTTGCTCAGATCCTGCTTCTTGGTCCGTCCGTCGTCCGTCGTCCGTCGTCAGGTGTGCTGCAAGCAGCATTTTAATCGCATTTGCACATAATTCAATTCTTTTTGCAATTTCATTTTGTCAATTATATTTGCTTGGCAGCGAATGCAATTTGTTTGTTGCTCAATACATATTCTTATGCATATATATAAATATAAATACAAACTATTTTTTACAATTTCCCATTTCCTTTTGCAGCGCAACGAATACAGTCCAGAGCTAAGTGGACTGCTGGAGAATTTGCACGTTTCGCTAGGCTCCACCTTGGGTTTGCCTCAGAGCGGTGAGCAGGGCGGGACGGGGCGGGGATTTGCCAAACAAATTAACTCAGATACCAAATACAATTACAGGCATAAGCAGCATAAAGGATGAGATCAAATATTGGAAACAGAAACTGGGTCAAAAGTCCAGTTCGCGCTTGGATCGCGAGATGGCGCAGGTGTTCATAGGAGTGCTGGAAAATATTGAAATGAAAATAAGGTAAATACAAGAGAAACAATAAAAATAAAAATATATTAAACAAAAATCCTAAATATAATTGAAAATACTCAATTCATATTCAGTTCCATTGACACTGGCGGCAATTCGAGCAGTCGCATCGAGGAGTTCCTCGACCACGCCCACAACAACCTGGATGAACTGTGGCGCCTGCCCTACAACTATCCGCAGCAGCGCATGGCCGATCTGCTGGACATCATGGGCAATCGCCTGCTGGAGGCGTGCCTGGTGCAGCTGCTGGCCGAGGACATTTGGAGCTTGAACTCGTACTATGTGAACAATCTGATGAGCCAGTGCATGGACACTGTGGACGCCTGGATGCAGCTGTGCGACTCGCTGACCCGTCTGTTCTGGCCCAACTACGTGAAGCATCCGTGGCTGGGCGAGCCGCACGTGCCGAGACGCGGACAACAGTTCAAGGAGCGCCTCACCGAAATACGCAGCATCAAGCAGCTGTACAAGCAGATCGCAACGCTGCTCAACGACGCCGAGCTGCAGGAGATGTTCCAGGAGCAGGCGGCCTTTGGCGGTGAGTGCGGGAATACTTAACTTCCCTTCATTTAAACAGCTGACATTATTCTAACCCTTCAGATCTGAATATATTCGACACCTCGCCCTCGGGCCAGGCCAAGTGGCAGAAGGCGCTGCAGCACTTCGAGCAGGTGCTGCAGCCCATAGACGAGCGCATGGCCGCCGCCTTGAAGTCACAGCTGCATCATCATCTCAGCAATCCGCGTCAGGTGATCTTCATTTTCTCCAAGTACGAGATGCTCATCCAAAGACCCGCAGTGCTCGAGCTGCTCAGCATTGAGCGCGAACAATTCTTGCAGTCGTTGCATCTCCTGCTCCAAGATCTGCGCAAGGCTATGACGGATACGAATATGGAACCCGACACGGGACACCTGTCGGTCATATGCAACGAGTGCCGCTGGCTCAAAGTGGTGCAATACCAAATACAGGAGATCGAGAAGGTCAGCCATTTGATCAGCGGGCGCGAGGGCTTCGACAAGATCAACAAAGCGGTGCAGGAGATCAAGGAGGAAACCGAATCGCTGCTGCGCACCAATTTCGAAATCTGGTCGGGTCAGTGTTCGACGGCGGTCAAAAGTGGCGAACTAAGGTGAATAGTGAATATATATCGTAGTATATATGGTCTATATATATCATAGACTTTTTTTATACCATGAACCTATTGAATTTGGGAAATCAGGGTATCATGGGTATGTGAAAATGTCTGTAATAGGCAGTGAAAAACAATTAAGTTCCCTTAATATAGCTCCTCATGGGTTCAAGGTATCTTATTACACGATTAATTGAAATTTATTTAAATTTTAAATCATATTTAAATTTTAAATCCATGACTGCAGACTGCGCGATGATCAGGCCGTGGTCAAGTTCGAGAAGGAGGGTCGCCAGCTGATGCGCGTCACCTTCAATCCCAAGCTGGTGACCTTCTGCCAGGATGTGCGTGAGTTCGAGAATCTTGGTTACACAGTGCCGCTGGAGCTGCGCTCGGCTGCCACACATGCGGCCAAATACATGTGCTATGCGCGTCGCTTGCAACAGATCGCCACGTTCCACAACACGATTGGCGATCGCATGATACCCTGCCAAAGGCCAATCATGCTCAAGAATGCGCTCGAGCTGCAGCGCCTGGTACAGAGCGAAACTGTCGCCTGGCAGGACGAGTCGTCGGTGCAGCGCTACGTGAACACCTTACAGGAGGCAGTCTCCAAGCTGTCGGCGGACAACACGCTCCTTGTGGGTTATCATGAGCAGGCCAAACGAACGGTGGGTAGAGCATAAATTACATCATATACCGTGAACCCATTGGAAATGGGAAATCAGAATATTTTTGTTAAACTGTATGTAACATCGAGAAGGAGGCGTGGCAGACCACAAGTGTATATATATTTTTGATCAGGGAGAGGAGCTGCGTCAATTTAGCCCTGTCCGTCCGACCGTCGATCTATCCGTACGTGTGAACGTGTCGATTTCAGAAACTATAAGAGCTGGAAGACCACGTTTATTTAAAAAATTCGATAACTATATTTATATTAATGTTATCGTGTTAAAACCTTCTCAAAAGTATGCTTTAAAATGATATCTCGTACATCTTTAGAGCTACAGCTCCCAAATTTTTTATATACCGGGCGAGGTTAGATTAGAAATTTCTTAATAGTTTCTCTATACAACTGACTTTCATTATCATCATCCAACAGGTCATTAAGCTTATGGGCACAGATTTGCTCACACAGAATCAAGTGTGGAAGGATGAGTTGCGGCATTTGCGGGAGTTGGTGGCCACGCTGGAGCGACAGGGCTATACGAACTTGGATGCCTTCAAGCTGCACTGGGATCATCAGCTGTACAAAGTGCTGGAGTATCAGTATATACTAGGCTTGCTTGACATGAACAACAAGTTGCCGGATATACACATAAAGCTAGTGCTGCGACAGCGCGAGCTCTGCTACAGTCCTCCGGAGGAAGAGATCCGCGAGCTGTTCTTCTCCCAACTGCGACGCTTCATCGAACGTCCCTGCAACTTTCGAGGTCTGTCCGAGCACAGCGCCGCGCTGTTCCAGTCCATGGTAACCCTGAATCGTCACCACTTCGGGCCGCTCTATGCACGCGCCGCGGAGCTCTTCGACAAGCTGGAAGATTTCAAGCGCATTTGGCTGCCCTGGATAGCGCTAGGCTGCGTGGACGTGGAACAGCTGTGTGGCATTCACCTGAACGAGGCCGCCGACTGGGATCGCAATTTCCGTGCGTGCAAACAGTTCAGCCAGCAGCTGGCCAAGCTGCAGACCTCCGAGGAGTCCATCGATTGCTTCGTGATCAACGTGCTGCCCCTGCGCACGGACATCGAGTACCTGAGCCGACGCTACTGGGAGGCGCTCTCGACGAGTCTACGGGCATCCATACTGAACGATGTCGGCGCCGTGCAGGAGTTTCTGCAGAATGCGCTGCAATTCCTCCAGAACGTGCCCATGGACGAGGGCAGCATCAGTGAGTCGGGCATGAAGTACGAGAAGATCATGAGCGAGCTGCCGCAAATCAGCGCCACGCTGGAGCTGGTCAGGGCTAAGGATGCCTGCCTGGCGGGCTGGTGCAAGGAGCGCGTCACTGCGCTGGCCGCCATCATGCTGCAGTGGGAGCAGCTGCAGCCGCTGCTGGAGAATCATGCCGTCATACTGCAGCGTCAGGTGGACATCATCAAGACGCAGGCGCACACCCAACTCCAGAATCTGCGCAACGAGGCGGACAAGTTCCTGCTGCGCTGGGAGTCCACCATAGCCGAGCTGGAGGCCAATGAGTCGGCCAGCCTGGAGCTGTTCAAGGAGCGCCGCGCCCACTGGCAGCAGCTGCAGGCGAAGAAGCAGCAACTGCTCGACGAGTGCCGTAAATTCAACATGGAGTTCCCGGAGGACGCACTGGCTCCCTTTTCCGCCATCGATGCGCAGCTGGAGCGACAGTCGCTGCAGTGGCAGGTCTACGATCAGTTTCTGGGCGAGCTGCAGCCCATACTGCAGGAGGAGTGGGCCATCTACAGGCGGCGTCCGTACGTCCTGAACGAGTTCATTGCACGCTGGGAGGGATCGGTGCACGCCTCCATCGACCTGCCCTCGAAGCGCATTCGCCTGCAGGTGGAACGTCTCCAGGCCACGCTGCCCATACTCCAGCAGCTGCAGTCGGATGGGATTAGCGAGCGCCACTGGGCCATCATATTTCAGCTGCTGCACAGGGCCAGCTCGAAGCCTCTGCACGCCATCCAGCTGCAGGATCTGCTGGAGGACATGGACGCCTTGCTGACAGCTGCGCCGGAAATCGGCAACATCGTGCGGCAGGCAGCCTCGGAGCAGATAGTCAGACAGGCGCTCGTCGAGCTCGATCAGTGGTCGGTGACAGCCCAGTTGAAGCTGATTGAACGCGTGGATGCCAATGGACAGACCGTGTGCCTTATCAAAGACTACCAGGAGGTGCTCAACAAGATCGGCGACAACCAGTCCCTGCTGCAGTCAGCCAAGAACTCGGCCGCCTTCGACAGCTTCTCCGATCAGGCGGGTCTCTGGGAGAGTCGCCTCAACACGCTCGACGTGCTGCTCACGAGCTTGAGTCATTCTCAGAGGCGGTGAGTGGCATTAGTTGACTATATATACGTAGATGTTATATATCCAAACTATCTATATTTTATCTATTCCACTATTTGCCTCTTGACCTATCTATATTTATACATATTGAAAATATGAATGTAGGGTATAATATTTTGGTGTTGGAGTATGTCAGAAAGAGGCATGGCAGAACTCATAAAGTATATTAAGATTATACATACTTCATGAGTTCTTCAGGACGAGGTCTCTCTCAGCACGACGGGTTAAGTCGATTAAGTCCTGTCCGTCTGTCCCTATTAATGAACTCAGAACTCAGAAGTTTGAGAAGATGGAGACATTATTTTAAATTCCACGCATAGAACGAGTTTGTTTGAAAAAATCGATAACTAATCGGGCGTTATCGAGATTCAATTATTATGCATCAAACGTCTTCAGAGTTAGAGTGTGACCGCAGAGATCTCGCAAACTATGTAAATATTTATAAGGGTAACTCTCACCACAACTTTTTTACGTTTCTAATTATTCTATTATCTTTATTTCTAGTTGGGTCTACTTGGAACCTGTCTTTGGCGCTGGCACCCTGCAGCAGGAACACGCACTGTTCAAGCGCATCGACAAGGACTTTCGCTATGTAATGCGTGAGATACAAATGGATCCGAGAGTTACGTCTCTGCTAAAGATCAATAACATCAACACGATTGTAAATGCATTGGAAACTCAGCTGGCGCGTTGCCAGCAGAATCTGATGAGCTATATAACGGTAAGCGAGAAATAAAAAAAAATATTTATAATTTTTATTTTTATTTTTTATTTTGGTTTTTATAGATATTTATTTTTATTTTTTGTTTGTTATTTATTTTTTTTTATTTTTATTTATTTATTTTTTTTTTATGTAATATATTTTATATATTTCCTAACAATTTCTTAGGACAAACGCAATTCGTTTCCGCGCTTCTATTTCCTGGGCGACGATGATCTACTGGAGCTGCTGGGCCAGGCGTCCAAGGACGCGGACATTATAAGACGACACATACGCAAGCTCTTTCCGGGCTGTCACAGCCTGGCCATCGAGCAGACGCCCAATGGCGGCCACTACAGAATTCTGGCGGTGCACAGCGCCGAGGGCGATGAGCTGCGGCTGAGCCAAGCCGTTGACATGACGGGCGACATTGAGGTGAGGATCTGATAAAAGCTCCAGTAAGCAAAGGACTAAGGATTTCTTCCTTTGACAGCGCTGGCTGAACGAGCTGGTCTCCGTCGTGCAGGAGACGCTGCGCGTCCAGATCTACGAGTGCTACAACAACACGAGCGGCGCCAGTGATAATCTCAGCGTGCAGCTGCTGGGCCAGTATGCCAGCCAGGTGCTGGCCACGGCACGTGCCCTCCACTTCACGCGGCAGGCGGAGAAGGCCATTGGGGGTGTGTCGCTGGCCAAGCTGCTGCAGCAGCTCAAGGCGGAGATGTCGCATCTGGCGGCCATGAAGCAGCGCTCGGCAGGCGGCAGCCTGGAGTGGCTTAAGCTGAGCGCCCTGCTGCTGGATCTGGTGCACTATGTGGGCGTGGTGGAGCAGCTGCTGGAGCACAATGTGATGAGCTCCAGCGATTGGCATTGGCTGAGTCAGCTGAGATATTACATGGGCGGCAAGGCCGTCGGAGGCGGAGGCGACGCTCGCCAGGTGTGGGTGCGCATGGTTTATGCTGAATTTGAATACGCCTACGAGTTCCTCGGACATGCCAATAAGCTCGTGCACACACGGCTCACCCACAAATGCTATCTAATACTCACACAGGCCATGCACATGGGCCTCGGCGGTAATCCGTTCGGGCCGGCGGGCACGGGCAAAACGGAATGCGTTAAGGCCCTAGGCGGGATGCTGGGACGGCTCGTGTTGGTCTTCAATTGTGATGAGGTGAGTGTCCCAGACCCGATGCGTCGATTTGTCATAATGTTTCTCCTACTCTGTCTGTATGTGTGTGTGTTGTCAGAACGTGGACACCGAATCGATGAGCCTAATCCTAACTGGTTTGGCCCGCTGCGGCGCCTGGGGTTGTTTCGATGAGTTCAATAGACTGCAGGAGGCAACCCTATCATCCATATCCATGCTCATACAGCCCATACAGAGCGCCTTGAAGGACAAGGCGGACAGCGTGCGAATTGGCGACCGTCAGGTGAGAATAATGATAAATGACCGCACACGTTCAATTGCAATCGAGGCTGACTGAAAAGTAACTGTCGATTGGATTCAAAAGCCAGCAGAGTTTAAAGTCGTTTAAATATGAAAAGAATTTAAGAGTGCTTGAAATGGAGTTAGAATTTAATAAAATTAAAATAAATCAATGTACTGGGGGATGGATGGACTGATTAGATAGATAGATGTATGGATGTACTGAGGGATGAATGGATCACCTATCATAAATGATTAAAACATCCTTGAAATAGACTATAGATAGATGATATACTAAATTATAGTTATGTTATATTTATGTAATATATATTTAACAAAATATACGATATCTGATATATTAAATGATTGATAATGATTGAAAATAGATCAGAAATGATTAAAGGGCTAACAAATTAATTAACAAGGAATATTTGATAAGGGATAAAGCAATAATATATAAAATAATTCATAATGAATGAAAATCTGCTAATGAAAATTACTTAAAAGATTGAAATGATTGATTACATGAAATATATTATACAAATTCATGATTTATAGACTTAAGATGTATAAAAGTATGGATGGCTGATAGATAAACCAATTAATTGTTTGATGTAGAGAACTTTTCATAGAGTTTTGACTGAATATCTTAGTTGGTTAAAATTGATATTGATTGATAGACATATAGACTGATACTTTGATTGACTGGTGAGTTAACGATTGAAATTCATAAGCTGATTGATTGTTGGGCAATAAATTTATTGATTTATGAATACACAAACTGATTGACTGATGGGTTAATGGATGATATACTTTTAATTGATATTATGAGTAGTGATAATGCATTGATTGATTTGTAATACATTGATTGATATTGATATTGATAAATGGGTGCGTTCCTTAATCAACATCAATTAATTTATTGTCTGTGATTGATTAACGAGCTAAGAATTTAAATTCATAAATTGAACTTTTGAATAATGATTGATGATTGATTGATAAATATATTTACTAATTTAACATTGATATATTATTGATTAATGAGAGATAAAACAAAGTAAATTCATCTAATATTTAAATAAAAAATCTTATGCTTTTCAAACTTTTTTTTATATTATTATGTGATTGACTAGGCCTAAAATTAATTTTATTTTCAAATCTCCCAAAACAGGTCCAGCTCAACCAGCACTGTGGCATTTTTGTGACCTTGAATCCAGCGGGCGGCGAGTACGGCGGCAGACAGAAGCTGCCCGGCAATATTCAGGCGCTGTTCCGACCGATTGTCATGCAACAGCCGGAGCCGGGCGAAATTGCACGCGTTATGCTATTCGTGGAGGGCTTTGCGGTCGCTGCGGATATTGCGGCGCGCATTGTGGAGCTATTCGATCTGTGCGGTAAAATGCTGTCAGCCCAGCGGCACTACGACTGGGGACTGCGCGAACTGAAAACCGTGCTGCTCGTTTGCGGCGAGGGACTGCGCGCGCAATTAGCGGGAATGTCAGCAGCGGCCCCGCTTAATGAGCATTCCGATGCCAGCCAGAGCCCGGCGGCCATTGGTAATGACGAAATGCGCATTGTTGTCCATTGTCTGCGCTCATCAACCATGTCCAAGCTGGCGCAACAGGACGTTGAACGCTTCGAAATGCTGCTGTTAAATGTGTTTCCCGAAATTGGCGCCTCGGAGGCGCCGCTGACACCGCTGCATCAGGCACTGACCGCCGCCTTTGCCCCACTGGCCCTCAGCGTCAACGACAAACAGATCGAGAAGGCATTGCAGTTGCACGAACAGCTGCAGAAACGCATGGGCGTCGTGCTCGTCGGCCCACCTGGCTGCGGCAAATCGAGCATTCTATCACTGCTCCGACAGGCCCTGACCGCAACAACTGGCGCCCAGCTGCGCGTCCATACCATCAGCCCCAAGTCGATGAGTCGCGTGCAGCTGCTGGGCCGCCTCGACACCGACACCCGTCAGTGGCTAGACGGCGTCCTCACCCACACGGCGGTGCTGGTCAATCAGGAGCCCTCGCATGTGCACTCGTGGATCGTGTGCGACGGCAGCATTGACCCCGAATGGATAGAGGCTCTCAACTCGGTGCTGGATGATAACAAGTGAGTATTAAGTGGAAATATATACATATGTAGAGTATACTAATAAATAGAATATACTAATAAATAGAATATTCTTATATATATTGAGAATATACTAAAAAATAAAAAATACTGATAAATAGAATATACCAATATATATAGAATATACTAATAGAAATAATATTCTAATATATGTATACTGTAGAATATACTAATAAAAAGAATATACCAATATATACATATATAGAATATTCTACTGTATACACTGTAGAATATACTACAAAATAGAATACAGTATATATAGAATATTCTAATATATACTGTAGAATATACTAATATATATTCTAGAATATAATAATATATACTTTTTAAATTTTTAATCAGCTTTTTCATGATCTTCCAAGCAAGTTAATACACTTAGCGAAGTTATTAGTAAATATTAACATTTTTGCCCAAAATCCTGATCTTCTTAATTCAAAAGATTATATTTCGTTCAACATTTTCCCTGTGCCAATTTAATATATAAATTATAAAAACTAAATTGGGAATTATAAAAACTAAATTGGGAATTATCTTGCAGTTGATAACAGTATACAGTTTTAAGTGAGAACTAAAAAATAAAGCCTTTTAATCCTATTTTCGTAGTTTTAACTAAACTATATACGATTCTCAATTATTAAGGATTTTATAAATAAAAAATCAATTCTGTCTTAGAACTCTATAAGGAAAAGCACGAGATGTTCCTTTTGTTATCGACTAATTTAAATTTTTCAAATCATTTTCACTATATGTGAACTAAACAAAAATATATGCTTTAAAATTTTTATAAAAAAATTTACAGCTACTACATCAGCTTTTACATCTAATAAACATCTAATACTTTTTCCTCGTTAGGCCCAACCCACTTTTCAAATATATAATAAACACAATCAAATATATTTTTCATTTTTTAGCAACAGCATTTGCTAGTATATTTTGCTCGTACTTGCGCATAAATTCGTATTAATTATTTGCGGCTTGCCATATATATAATATAATATATGTATACATATATATTATAATATTATACATATATCGTATGGGATATACAATTTGTTAAACGTACATATCAATTATCATTTATCATTTATATATATATATATATCGTATCGTATCTTAATGTTGCAAGTATTGTATTGTACGGATGGGCAAATGCACCCCCTATCACTTAGCTACCGAGAAAAAAAACAAAATCGACTTAAAACATAGAAATGCTCAAAACTATGACATAAAATGAGGGAAGCCCACTAAAACAATAACGTAACGTACTAAACGTAATACACAACGCAACGGCATTTTACAAATGACGTCAAAGAGTCTCTCTTCGTTCTGACATTGAACTGGAGTGTGATGTGAGCGGGAGAGTGTTGGTGTTGCTGGTAGTTGTAGCGGAACTACTTCAATTGAACTGGTAGACTAATTGTAAAATATTGCGAAAATTCGTAATTAATTTTAAAAATTTTTTTTCGTTTTGGTTTAAAATTGAATTAATTTGGAACTGTTTCTTCTGAATTTGTACTCCTAACTAGTTACAGTTTAAACAGTTGTTTAATATAAAACTAAATTCGTTGCATATATGAACTAGCTTGCACGTAAAAAAAAAGATCATGAACTAGTTCTTTTGAATTTGTTTTGCAAATTGGTTTTAAAAGTTTTCTAAACAAATTAAATTCGATTAAAATATAAACAGGCTTGTTTATAGCAAAACATAATCAAAACCAACTCAATTTTGATTCATCTAAAACTAGTTCATTTCTGTTCTCTGTGAACTATGAATAACAATGGATATCAGATATCTCTAATTGGTTTTTATAGCAAATTCAAATGAGATTTAAGAGAAGTTAAAGCTGCGATTAATGTATGACTTTGAAGATTGAATTTAATTGGAACTAGTTCTTTTGAATTTTTACTCATAGCTAGTACAATGAAAAAAGTTGTTTAATATAAAAATAAATTCGTTGCATATATAAACTTGCTTGCACATAACAAAGAAAGCATGAACTAGTTCTTTTGAACTTGCTTTTCAAATTAATTTTAAATAAAGAAATAAATTCGAACAGGCTTGTTTATAGCAAAACATAATCAAAATCAACTCAATTTTAGTAAATCTAAAACTAGTTCATTTCAGCTCTCTGTGAACTATATATAACAATAGATATCAGATATCTCTAATTGGTTTTTAAAGCAAATTCAAATGAGATTTAAAATAGAAAGTAGAAGTAGAGCAAGCTGATTCCATGAACTAGTTCATACACTTAACCAACTACTGAGTACACTCCCCCGCTCTCTCACACTCAGTCAATACCTCTCTCCCTCTCTCTCTCTCTTAACAAAATAAACATGAACTTGAACTGCGAAATGCGTATGTGGCTAGTTGAGCTTAAGAACTAAAGGCGAGTGCGTTAATCTCTTATTATTGCGCGTGCTGCTGCAGCTGTTGCTGTTGCTGCGGAGGCGGCGGCGGTGGTGGCTGTGGCTGTGGCTGTTGCTGATGCGACGCCGCTGACGACGACGACGGCGGCGGCGGCGGTGGCAGCGCCACTGTGGGCGGTGGCGGCAGCGGAGCTGCTCGCATATGCTGCATATGCGCCTGGGGCGCCATGTGCTGGAACATGTTGCAGTGCTGCTGCTGCTGCTGCTGCAGATGGTGTTGCTGCTGCTGCTGTTGCTGTTGCTGGTGTGCATTGAAATGGTGCTGCTGCTGCTGCGCGGGATTGACATCGGGTGGCGTTTGCAGTATAATCTCTGGCTCCAGGTTCAGCGCCATATCGGGATCATCCGACTGCTGCTGGGGGCCGCCGCGCAACGAGGCGAGCGCCGCCGCTTGAGCAGCAGCCACTGCCGAGGCAGAGCTCGTCGCAGCGGCCGCCGCTGCTGCGGCGCTCAAGCTACTCACGTCCTGGCAGCCGTACTCCTGCTTGATGCCATTCGGTGGCGCCGGGTACAGCGTGGCGCCCAAATTCTGGTGCAGTATGGGATGGCAGAGCTGGGGCATCAGCGTGACGCCGGCAATGGGCAGGGCGGGATGCCCAAAGCTGGGCGGCGGATATAGCTGCTGCAGCTTGTTCAGCTGCTGCAGATGCGTGGGCGTGGCGTGTCCAGCTGGCGCCGTCAACTGCGTCAGCCCAGACGTCGCGCTTGGCACATGGGACATGTTGCGGCGTCGCTGCTGCTGCTGCTGATGCGCCGCCGCAGCAGCGGCTGCTGCCAGCTGATGCTGTTGCTGCTGCTGCTGCTGTTGGTGGTGTGTGGATGGCTGCTGCTGCTGTTGCTGCTGATGCTGCTGTTGTTGCTGCTGCTGCTGCTGCTGTTGTTGCTGTGTCTGAGGCGTCGATATGATCACCTCAGGTTCAACAGGCACTGGCGGTATAATGGCCGCAAACTCGGGCGGCAATTGAGTGGGATCGGTCACCAGGAGACCCTTCTTACGCTCCTTGCGTATCTTATCACGTAGCTTCTCCAGCTGCCGGAACGCCTCGTTGGCGCGTCGCGCCTTCTTCCTGTCCCGATCCCGCTCCTGCTCCAATCGACGATACTCGGGATTCATGCGTTTAATGCGCTTCCGTTCGCGATCCCTTTCGCGCTGTATCATTTTCTGGCGCAGCTCCTCCTCGGGCGTCAACTGAAAGGCAAATGGAAACGGGGAAAACTTATTAAAGCACAATGTGGCTGGCTCAAGCAACTGGGGACGATTGTAATCTGTGGGTCAGCAGTCGTCTGGTGTCTAATGATAAATCTAACTGAATCTGAATCCCAGCCCCGAACTACTTTAAACTTTGCAGTCAACGTCTGTGTCGGAGTGTGAGTCTGTGTGTGTGTGAGTGTCTCTGTGTCTGTGTGTGTGAGTGTGTATTTTATATATAATTTAGAAATATATATTGGAAAAATGCTACGTTAGCACGTCGTGCCTTCTTGCGAAATCTATCGCGCTCGCGCTCCATACGCCGATATTCGGGATTCAGGCGCTTGATGCGCTTTCGCTCTCGATCTCGCTCGCGCATGATGAACTTGTGGCGCGCCTCCTCCTCGGGTGTCATCAGCTGCAATATAGAGATGGGAAGCGATGGAAGAAGAGTATCAAATACCAGAACTAAAGTAGCTCAATGGAAGAAGTTCAATAGAACAGAATTTTATTTTTGGGTATAGAATTTCGTGCAGCTGACCATGTATATGTCTAATGCTAATCGGTTGAGAGTTTCCTTCTTTTTTTTTTTAGGAAATAAAATCAAACAATTTGATAGAAATAAAAAAATATTTTAAGAAAATTTACGCTCTGTCATCTGCTTGCGAGCGAGAGTTTATAAATAAATGACGTACTTTTCTAATTTTCATTAACAGCGCCAAGTTAACATTTATGTTAACTGCAAATGCTTAACAGAGATATAGAGGGAGGAATTCTAGACTATAAAACGTAGGCTAAACAGTATGAGAAAATAAATCAACAATCTATAATCAAATGTTAATTAAGTGTGGCGCTCTGTTATTAACATCAACTGTTAGGCGTCTGTGTGATTATTATTTTCTAACAGCCATTAGACATATACATGTCAAAAGCGAGGTATTTTAGAACTGTTTCTGTTAGTGTTTTGTGTGTTCTTTAATTTTTATTTAAAATAATAAAACCATTATATCTTGAAACGTTTTGCAGACTCTTAACACTGCCCTCTGGCTGGCGTATACAGTTTGGGAATAATGTGAACTTTATATTTGAGACAGACGATGTGCGCCATGCCTCGCCGGCAACTATATCACGCATGGGCATTGTGAATATGAGGTAACTGAGCATAGCTAACAGAGAATGGATTACATTTTATACTAACTGAATATTACTCTTAATAGCTACGATTATTATCCCTTGACTGAAGTGGTCAATCATGAGCTGGAAAAGGAACCGTATGGTGATCTACTACAAAGCTACATTGATGAAAATTTCAGAACAGCTTACGATTGGCTGCAAAATGAGCAATTATTGGGGTATGGAGGAACTCACAGATATCCCCTATAAAAATTCCCTAATTATATAATTATTCCTAAACCACTATTCTATTTCTTTTCCATTCCCCATTTAGTCAAGTGCCCGGCATAAGTCGTTCCAGTTTGCTGCGCTCGCTTCTGCTGCAGCTGCACAATAGCCAGACGATCGAGGAGTACGGAGCAGCCACATTACGCACCATGCTCGGCTACGTGCCCAGCGAGCGACAGCGAGAGTTTGCGCAGCTGGTGCTGCAGCGCGCGAATCTCTATGTGGCACAGCCCAGCCATGCCGAGCTGAGCTACTACGAGCCGCAGCGCAAAACTCTGGAGCAGCATGTGGTGGGCGTCATTGAGACGCCCGAGCAGGGCAGCCAGCTGATAGTGACAGCCTATGTCAAATCGTATCTAAATATAATCAATTCACTGTTGGAGCTGCCGGCTGGACGTGCGACGCCCTTCATATTGGTCGGGCCCAGTGGAGCGGGCAAGACGCTGCTGCTGGAGCAGGCGCTGCTGGAGTGCTCGGGCTATCAGCTGGCCAGCATCAATTGCTCCACACAGCTGACAGCTGGCTACGTGCTGCACACACTGCGGACGCACTGCGTCACGGTGAGCGGGGTGCGCGGGCGAGAGTACAGGCCGAAGCAGTCGCGGCTGGTGCTGTTCATGAAGAACCTGGACCTGTGCCAACTGGATGCCTGGGGCGCCTGCGAGATTGTCGAGCTGCTGCTGCAGCTGGTGCAGCGCGGCGGCTTCTATGCGGAAAACCTGGAATGGATTAGCGTCAGTGGGCTGCAGATTTGTGCGTCCATTAGCGGCAATTTGTCAAAGATTTCGCCTCGCTACCTGGCCATCAATCAGTTCGTGCGCGTGGCCCGGCCCAGCGCGGCCGACATGCTGGCCATCGTCCAGTGCCGCCTCGAGCCGCTGCTCCATACGCACTTCAAACCGATGCCCGGCAGCCCCATCAATTTGCAGCACGTCAGCGAGTGTCTAATGGAGTGCTTCGAAAAGGTAGAGTCGTCCTTTACTCTCACCCTGATTTGCTTAGCCTGGCTTTCTCTCTTTGCAGCTCCAGGCCGTTTTTACTGCCAACAGTCAGCAGCTGCAGCAGCAGCAGTTGCATTATCAGTTTAGCCCGAAGTGCATTATGAAGCTCTTGGCGGACCTCGTTTACTATCCGTCCACTGACTTCAATGAGGTAATTGACTTCGTTTGCCGCTAATTAAATTGCTCTACTAGCGTCTGTCCATTTTCAGGCTTTGCATTGCGAGCTGTTGGGCTTGTTCAGGGATCGTTTGGCCAGCGAGGAGCACGTGCAGCAATTTGAGTCTATTCTGAAGCAAACTATGCGCAAATATCTAGGCAAGGAGGTGGGTGGAATACTATACTACATATGTACAATACTATATAAAATACTTTACTATATAAATATATATAGTATTATATAATATACTGTATAAAATATCAATTATTTTCCTTTAAATCTTTATAGAAAATCTACTATGTGCCCAAGTCGCCCAAGTCTAAGGGACAGCTGCAGGGACTCGCTCACGATGAGTGGCTGGAGGAGGTGCAAAGGCAAATTACAATATGCAGTAAGTAGTGATTGGAGAAGGACTCTACTATGATCTATAATACTTCAACAAAAATTAATACATAAAAAAAAATGTCTTGAGGATTATAGTATCTATAACAACTTGGCCTATAAATTAAGGAAGATAAAAATATAAAAAATTTACATCTGTATACATTATTATATATAAATTAATTTAAATCGAATTATGTTCCAATTTTCTATATCTTTTATATTCCTTCGTCTATAGGTTAAGTATTTGTAGGTAATATAATTTTCAAGTAAGACTTTTTTTTAATAATCTCTATGTTAAGGTTGAGTCCAGTTAAATTTCTAAAACCTTCTATGTATTGTTTAGATCTGATTATTCCCTATATCTGCAAACTTTCCTAATATAATTTACAATTCTTCAATTAACTTCTGAAATTTTTCATATATCACACGCATCGTTGTAAAATTTAACATTCGCCTCACAACTAGTATATGCAGAAAATTAAGTTTCAGCCCATTTACCGTTTCAAGATATAAGTAGTTTAGAGAGTTTTCGAAAAAAAAGCGAAAAATATAGGGGAAAAACCATAAGAAGCAATACAATATGAATCGAGATAAGTACACTGGGCCTTGGCGTCTGTTTGCGAAATCGATCCCGCTCTCGTTCCATTTGCCGATACTCGGGATTCATGCGTTTGATGCGCTTGCGCTCCCGATCCCGTTCCCGCATGATGAACTTTTGGCGTGCCTCCTCTTCGGGGGTCATCCACTGCAAGTACATAGAGAACGGGTTGAAAATAACAGAAATAGTTTTGAGATACAGAAAAATTATTTTTGATTGTAAATTGATTAGAAAAGAAGGAAAGGAAAAATTAGCCTTAATTAGGTAAAAAGGAAATGTTAAAGTGATGCTGTTAAATGAAAAATGTTAATTTATCTATGCTGTTACTATTTTCCAATTGGAATATGTTAACTTAAAAATGAACGTAAAAAACTGTTAACTAAGCTATGTTATCATATGGTTTTAACTGCTACCTAACATATATTAAGCCTATGTTAACTTTGTTATTTAATGTAGAAATGTTTGACTTCTCATCTCTAGACTCTAGCTGTTACCTTACATATGTTAAGGCTATGTTAATTATGACCTTTTATGTAAAAATGTTTCATTACTCATCTCTAACATATGTTATGCCTATGTTAACTTCGTCATTCTATATAAAATCCTCAATTTCTCATCTCTAGACACCGAAAGCTATAGCATCTCAGCGCCCATCACGGAGGAACTGCTGCAGCACACAGCCAAAGTGGCACGCATTCTCTCTAGGAACGATGCGCACCTGCTGATCCTGGCTGAGGCTGGGGATCGCCACCTGGATGCCATCTATGCAGCTGCCACGCTGCAACAGGCCAAGGTCTTGACTTTGCAGGGCAACGCCAGCTATGCGCTGCCGGATTTCTACAACGATCTGAAGCTGGCCATGCAGACGGCTGCCTTGGAGCAGCAGATGAGCTACCTGCTGATCGAGCACTGCTGGCTGAGCTATGTGCCGGACATACTGAAGCCCATCGAGGCACTGCTGGAGGGCAGTGAAATACTGGAGTTGTTTGGCGACGATCTGGAGACGGTGGCCAGCACGCTGAAGCAGGCGGCGCAGCTGGAGGGCTATCAAGAGTCGCTTGGAGCATACTTTATGAAGCGTGAGTGGGAAGAGAGAGAGAACAAGAGGAGCAGGAGGAGTTTTAAATAATATCTCCAATTTACAGGTGCACGAGAGCATCTCCACCTAGTGCTAGTGCTCGAGCCGAGCAGTCCACAGCTGGCGGATTACTTCAGCAGCTGCCCAGCTCTGCATCGCCAAATGGATGTGCTCTACGTGCGCTCAGAATCACGCGATTCTCTGGCCATGCTGCCCAAGCAGTATATAGAGCTGCTCAACGAGGCGACGTCTGTGGCGGCGGGGCGTAGCAAGGTGCCCGTCTGCAGTCACTTTGGCGACGTGGCCGAGGAGCTGCCGCCCGAGCAGCCGGCCCATCGCTACTACCAGTTGATCAGCAGCTACTTCCACATGTACAGCAATGCGGCGGCCGAGATTGATCAGCGGATGGGCAAACTGCAGCTGGGCGTGGACAAGTTGGCTGCGGCGCATGCTCTAGTCGCCACACTGAAGTCCAATGCCACCGAGCAGGAGCAAGCGCTGGGCGAGAAGCGCAAGCTGGCCAATGATGCACTCCAAATGATCTCTGCCACGATGCACAATGCGAACGAGCAGAAGTCGAATATGCTGGAGCTGAAGCAGCAGACGCAGCAGAGCAGCGAGCAGCTGAAGCTGCGACAGCGCGAGATCCAGCAGGAGTTGGCAGAGGTGGAGCCCATCCTGGCCGAGGCCAGCAATGCCGTGGGTCAGATCAAGTCCGAGGCACTCTCGGAAATACGCTCGCTTCGCGCACCACCCGAAGCCGTCAGGGACATCCTCGAGGGCGTGCTGCGGCTGATGGGCATTCGGGACACCTCGTGGAACAGCATGAAGACATTCCTGGCTAAGCGGGGCGTTAAGGAGGACATTCGCTCTCTGGACCCGGCTCACATCAGTCCCGAGAACTGCCAGGCCGTGGAGCGACTGCTGCAGGCCAAAGGCGACTCCTACGAGTCGAAGAATGCGAAGCGTGCCTCGGCAGCGGCGGCACCACTCGCCGCCTGGGTCCAGGCCAGCGTGCGATACTCCCGGGTCATTCAGAGCATAAAGCCGCTGGAGCGGGAACAGAATGAGCTGCAGCGCAATCTCAATGCAGCCGAGGATGAGATGCAGCAGCTGGCCAGCGGCCTGGACGATGTGGACAAGCGCGTGCAGAAGTTGTCTGCGAAGCTGCAAACCTACACGCAGGAGGCGGCGGTGCTGGAGCTGAAACTGCAGGAGGCGGGCGCCACTCTGCAAGCAGCAGAGCTGCTGGTGGGCAAGCTGAGCGCCGAGTATGCCACCTGGAGCGAGCAGCTGGCCGAGCTGAAGCGCGCCCACAAGACACTGGACAGCAAGACGTTGCTCCTGGCACTGGCCATCAATTACTATGCCGGCTGGGGAGTCGAGCAGCGCGGGTAAGTTGAGCTCTATCTCTATCTCTATTAAATGGATTCCAATTATAATTGGAATTATAGCAGATGGGAGCTTAGACAAGGCATGAAATATGCTTGGTATATCTTAAGATTTATGGAATTTCTTGAGAAATTGCTTAAGGAAAGTTAAATCGTTTTAGAATTATGAGTTTTAAGGAATAGTCATTTGAGTTGAACTCTGAATAAAGCTATTAAATGGATTCCAATTATAGTAGATGGCAGCTTAGGCAATACATGACATATGACTAGTATATCTTAAGATTTATGGAACATATTGAAAAATTGCCTAAGGAAAGTTTATTTCGTTCAATAATTATGAGATTTACGGAAGAGACATTTGAGTTGAGGCCTGATTAGAGCAATTAAGTGGATTCCAATTATAATTGGAATTATAGTAGATGCGAGCTTAGACAAGGCATGAAATATGCTAAGTATAACTTAAGATTTATGGAATATTATCGGAAATTGCTTAAGGAAATTTTAATTCATTTAAGAATTATGAGTTTTCCTGAATCCTTAAAACTATTATGTTGCAGTCTCAAATATCTTAGTCTTTTAAGCAGACTATATGGAAGACTATATGTAATTTTATGTTCAATAAATAAAGATCTTGAATAGATCCAGTAAAACTGAATTAAGTCGCCACTAGAAAACTTGTTAAATAAAATATAAAAATAAAAAAAGAAATAATCTTCTTATACTATTTCTACTATAACATATAGTTTTTCTATGATTGTCTCTAGAACATATCGATCCTCTAAGATATTTGCTGATTTCCTAAGCTCTATAAGCCAGTGTCTGCAAGTAACATCCACATTTAAGCTATAGTTTTAAAATCGCAATCCAGTTTCACAGCAGCCACTAAAAATAATCAAATATTAATAATGGAAGTTGAAATAGGGAAATATATAACGACTTAAGTTTCCTCCCTTCTCCTTTCCTTACAGCACCATAATCAAACGTCTGAGCAAGGAATTTCAACTCTCCGGAACTGCTCCCTTTGAGCTACGCCAAACCCTCGTCACCGAGCAGCAGCAAATCATTTGGGAGAGCCAAGGATTGGCGCGCGATGCGCAGATAATTGAAAGCGCTGCGCTGCTGCGCGAAATGCTGGCGCTGCCCTTTGGCAGTTGTCCAGTGCCGATGCTGCTGGATCCCACCCAGACGGCGGGGCAGTGGCTGAGTGCGCACTTGCGTGCCACGGGCCGAGCCAGCGAGCTGATAAGCCAGGGCAACGAGCGACTCTGCTATCAACTGGAGCTGGCCGTGCGCTTTGGCAAGACGCTGCTAGTGACGGACTGCGAGCAACTGCGTCCGCCGCTCCTCGAGCTGCTGCAGCTGCACATCTATGTGCGCTTCAACAAGCGCCAACTGGCAGTGGGCAACAAGTTGGTGGATCTCCATGAGGATTTTCAATTGGTGCTGATCAGCAAATCGCATCGTCTGCAGCAGCTGCCGCCGGAGCAGCGCGGCCAGGTGAATCTGCTGCGCTTCACAGTGACGGCCACCGGGCTGGCCGATCAGCTAATGTCCAAGGCAATTGTGCTGAAGAATCCGGCGCTGGAGCAGCAGCGGATCGAGCTGCTGCAGCGGGAGGGCGAGCTGCTCAAGCAGCGCATGGCGCTGCAGGACAAACTGCTCGAGCAGCTCTCCAAGGCTGAGGGCGACATCTTGCGCAATGAGCCACTCCTGGCCAGCCTGAACGAGGTGAAGCGCAGCAGCGCAGAGATCGATGCGGCACTCGAGCAGAGTGGACAGGTCAAGCAGACGCTGCTCTCCCAGTTCGGCACGCTGCGCGAACTCTGCGAGCAGGCGGCCAACTTCTACGCGGGCCTCACGCAGGGCTACGAGCTGTCGGCTCTGGTCTACATTGAGCTCTTCCTGGGCGCACTGCGTGCTCAGGATGCACAGCAGCTGCAGCAGCAGCAACTCTTCGAGCGACTCGTGCGCAGCGTCTATTTGCACCTGGCGCGTGCGACGCCACGCGATAGCCAATTAACGCTGGCATTGTGGGTCTGCCGACAAGCCTTCGGCTCGGCCATTGGCGCCAAGGAGTGGGAGCTGTTCGTAAGCAACTTCATGGGCAGCGCCGACGGCAGCAGCCAGCTCATTGGCGGCCTGCCCGACTGCATGAACCGCGACGCACAACTGAAGCTGGCTCAGCTGCTGCAGCAGCTGCCGGACCTGAAGCCACAGCTGCAGCTGGACAAGGATTACGTGTGGCGCGGCTTTATCGAACAGCAAACGGACGATATACTGCGTGAGTAAATGGATTAGTGTTTGAATATGATAATGACATGTTGATAGATACCCATTTGAGTGTGCGGAGGCGAGAGTATGGCCTAGCTCACTTGTTTCCTTAGGACTCTAGATCATTCATCTGCATCTGCCATCAGAAGTCCTAGTTGATCTTACTCTGCCTGAACACTTCTCTAATAAATCCAACTTTTGTCTGATGCTTATTCCTTCATTCAACCCATTATTTTCCTTCTAAAGTCCTATTTCATTTGCTTTCTTGCTTTGCGACCCATTTCCTTCCCCATGCACCCAACGTCCTTTCTCTTTCAACGTCTTAGATCTTTCTTAACAGAGATAGAATAATTCTATTCACATCTGTCGTCGGAATTCCTAGTTACGCGTGTTTTACTCAACCTAAGTTTTCTTCTTCTTAGATCTCCAGACATAGTTTACATATATTATACGCCTCTGTCCCCTGTCTCTCCTTCACTTAACGTCATTCAATCCATTCTCTTCCCCATCCAGCCAACATCAAGTCCCACTTTCAGCGCGTGCTGCTGGCGCAAATCTTTCGACCCGATTTGCTGCTCTCGCAGCTCCGCGTGGCCAGCAGCCAACTGTTGGGTCTGTCCCCGGAGGCGGCCACGCAGCCAACTGTGCAGCAGCTGCTGGAGCAGAGCAGCTGTGATCGTCCTATATTGATGATAAGTCAACCGGAACTAGATCCAGCCACAGAGCTGCGTGGCGTAGCGCTCAAGAAGTGGGGACCCCAAAAATATGTGGAGCTGGCCATAGGAAGAGGCAGCGAGCAGCGCGCCTTGACTGCGATGCGACAGGCAGCGGGCCAGGGTCAGTGGCTGTGCGTGAAGAACGTGCACCTGGTGCCCGAGTGGCTGAGCCAGATGGAGCGGGAGCTGAGTGAGCTGCACAAGTCCGAGGACTTCCGGCTGTGGCTGCTCTGCGAGTCCACCAAGGGATTCAGCGAGGCGGCCGTCTATAAGTGCCTCAAGGTGCGCTACGAGCAGCCGCGCGGCCTCAAGCAGCAGGTGCAGCGCATGCTACAGAACTACGCTGGCCTCGAGCCGGAGTCGGCGAGCAAGCAGCCAGCCAAGTGCTTGAAGATGCGGCTGGTGCTCTTCCTGCTGCAAGCCGTACTCCAGCAGCGACGTCAGTATATACCCCAGGGCTGGTCGAAGTACTACGAGTTCGGCGAGGCGGACCTCAAGGCGGCCCTGGGCGTCCTCAGCTGGCTGGATGCACAGTTGAGCAGCGGACGCTGCGACTGGACGCTGATGCAGCGCCTCTGCGAGGCTGTGGCCTATGGCGGCAGACTGAACAACGAACGAGATGTGGACATACTAAGGAGTTATCTAGCTCAATTCTGTTGTGCGGATGTCCTAAGCAATCGCTGGCAGCCCCTGGGTCTGCCCGGCTCCATGCCCACCAGCGCCCAGCTGCAGGATTACTATGCGGCCGTCGAGCGCTTGCCCGACGTGGATGAGCCGCGCATGTATGGCCTGGCTAGCCAGGCGCAGCAGCAGCGGGAGATGGAACAGGCGCGTCTCATCATCAAGGAGTTGCGTGCGCTGCAGTTTGGCGGATCTGCTGCTGCGGGCAACGAACTGGCCACGCCCAACTCTAGACAACGACTGGAGCAGCAAATCAAGCCTCTGCTGAGCCTGTGGCGGAAGCTGGCCCATGGCTGCACCATAGCCCAGACGGCCAAGGAGGCGGCAGCTACTAGTGGCACAGCCACGCCCATGCCAACGCCCTGGACACTGTTTGTGCTCGCCGAGCTGCAGCTGGGCGCCCAGCTCTATAGAGCCGTCCATCAGCTGCTGTCGCAGCTGCACAATTGGCTGAAGGAGACGACGGGCAGAGCGGAGCAGCCGGCGGATGTGGATGCCAGCACAATGCTGGCGCTGGCCGAGCAGCAGGTGAGTGGATGCAAGGCTGAAGGGGGTTCGAGCAGCAGTACAGTGGTGACTCGCTAAGTTGAACTTGATGCTGTCGTTTTATGTGCTCACAGAAAAAAAAATTAAAAATTAATTAGTATAAGAATTCATTTGATAAAAAAAAGTTAGAAAATGATTAAGTACAGTAAAAACTCTGCTGCATGAATGGTCAAGATTCTATTTCAATTGGTTTTTTACTGCAAATAATTATTTTAGCCTAAAAATGTTTATATCTCTGAAGTCGATTATAAATATTGATACTATATAAGATCAAATAATTATAATCGTGTATCATTATTTCATCTGAAACAGCTGATTGTATGCAGAGTTTTTACTGTAATCTTAGCGTATAGTATATAAATGTGAGCTTCAACTGGAAGAAGGAACATGGGGTCTATTATAAATGCTAAGGATAAAATAGATCGACTGAAAATATCTTCATAAAATAATGAATTTATCAATTTCTAATGATTTTAAGCCTACAAAATTTATAGTTTATCTATAAAGAATTGATTTAATGAAATCTATTTAGATTTGAGTTTTTATAGGAAATTTTTAGCTTCGTATAAAAACTATGTTTTTTCAAATTAAAGTTCCGAATTTATTTTGGATAATTTAAAAATATCAATATTAATATTGAGGCTGGATTCAAATATTGCTTGAATATTGATAGATATATCATCATATTGATAGATATATCATCTTTACACTATAGATACCATAGTTTTTGACTGAAAATATCAAAATAAAATTAATGAATGTCGATGTTAATAATGCTATACATCTTATATGAGCTGCATTCTATAAAGAACTGATTTAGTATATTCACATTCGAACCTTTATAGAACATTTTTAAATTTGTCTAAGAAATAAGGTTCTTCAATTAAAATTAAAATGTTGCCCTACAAAATAGATGAAATATGGAAATTAATATTGGATTAAATTCATGTATTGCTTGGATACTGATATATATAGAAGGCATAGATAGATGCATAGGTATGAAGACACTTATAATATATAATATATTGCATATAAGTGTATTGATAGAACTCATATGATGGAACTACTGTAGACACAACATACTCCTATAAAGCTTCGGAATGTTCATATTAAACATATTGAACTACTAGGTAAACTAGGCAGATATCATTATATAGTATTACATAGAATATTATAAAGTTATCCTATGCGAATCTTTCCTGTATCTAACATTACTATACAGACCATGTATCATTTCAACATTATTAGTATAAGAATTTCCATAGTTATCCCATAAGACACATCTACCCGTATATGGATATAGCTATAGTAAAGTATTTATACATAATATAGCTTTCGTATAGTATAAGACATCATCTACTTATATCTGAATATAGCTTCTAATATAGTATATACTATAGCATATATATACTAACAATAGTATAGTATAAGACATCTACTCATATACTACTGTATTGTATAAATATCTACTCATATCTGGATACAGCCATAATATTGTCTATATATATATTCTACCTATAGTACAGTATAAGATATACATAGCTAACGTAACTGTATAATATAGTATTAGAGATCTACTCATATTTGGATATAGCTATCGTATAGTATAAGACATCATCTAGAGATATATTATCTCAATAGCTATAAATAGACATCTTAAGCATATTGGAGCAATCTAGTTATTTTGATAATCAACTGATAGTACTCTAGCTTTAACATTATTTCTCCTCCTCTTCCTTCTTCACTCAGGTGCCGCACAGCTGGCAGAAGCTGTGGCCCGGTCCGAGCAGCAGCAGCGCCGTCGACTACCTGCGCGGTCTGATGCTGCGTGCGGAAGCAGCGGAGCAGCGCTTCAAGCAGTCGCTGCAGCAGGAATTTGGCCAGGAGTTGAATCTGAAGCAGATCTTCAACTGCGAGAATCTGCTGGCCTGCTTGAAGCTGCAGCAGGCGCGCAAATGCTGTGTATCCACGCAGCGACTCCAGCTGCAGTGTGCGAAGGCCAGCGACAGGGCAGGAGCTGGGGATCTTTTGCTGCTAAAGCTGGCGCCGCTTAAGGTGAGTTTTTCTTCTTTCTTTTTTTTGCCTTTTTTCCATACATACATATGTACATATAAATTTAGTTTGCCTGGTGCGTGCTGCTGTCCGTCCTCTGCCAGCCTCTGCCTGCCTGCCTGCCTGTCTGTCTGTCTGTCAATCAACGCTATCTCTTTTCATTGCTTGGCTGCTGAACTCTTTTGTCTTTTTCTTTCCTTTTTTTTTGTTTTTTTTTTCGCTTTGCTTACCTTGCCCATCTTGGCCATAAAGTGGGTCTCCAGCTTGGCGTTTTTTGTTTGTTTACCACTCGATTAGAATTAAATTTAATTTATATTTACAACATTTAGTTTGCGTTTGCTGCAGAATTTGATTTCTCTGCAGTTTTTCGCTTTTTTTCACGCCGCTTCTTTTTGTTTATTTGATTGACATTCCGGCGCTCTGTTAACTTGCGACCAGGGCTGCACAGCATCGCTGTTGTCTGTTATCTAATGCGAGTATTTTATGAGTAGCAATGCTGCTGGAAATTAAATGATAACAGAAAATCGAAGCAGAATATGTTAAAGCAAATTAAATTGTATATGCCTGTGGCTGTTATTAATATTTTCTAAGTTGCTGCATTTATTTATATCAGATTGGCGCGTGCTCTATAACATATTTGCTCCTCCTGCTAAAGTATGCCAGTGACTTTTAACAGTGTGGAGCAGGTTTGTGTTTATGTTAACATTGGCAGGCAGTAAATGAACACATGCTCGTTAACTGAGTACTTTCGTTAAGTGCTGCAATGCTTTGTACTCATTGGTTCATGCACTGACTAAAGCCCTTATGGTTGTTGTCTAAATATATTTAAAATTCATTTTTAACGGTTTCAAATACTCTATATTCTTTTTAAACTCCATTAGCTGGATGGAAACACTCAGATACTCAGCAGCAGCGAGTCGAATCCATTTTACATCACATACAAAATCAAAGATAACAATGAAATCAAGCTCTCTGAGGATAAGTTCAAGAAAATCGATCGCTTTGCGAGCAACCGACAGCACACCGACGAGCGCATTACCCTTCCTCTATACAGCCGGGCCAGCCGGGACAAGCTGATCTGCCACCTGGAGCTGGATGTAGTTGGCGCCACAGCGGAGCAGGTGCTTCTGGCCGGCACCGCCCTGATCGTCGAGGACTACTGAAGAAAGTCCCGGATAAAAGAAAACTGATTCGATCTATTTGAACTATTGCATCTCTTGAAACTCATCCCAGAATGCCGAGTCGATCATATAAATAAATATGCAGGCTCCACAATACAAATAGATTGGCAGAAAAACGGCCATAGGCGTCATTTTGATATTTAAACTAATTTTAATACGTTCCCAGAATTTTGATTTTGTACAAAATGCATATGGAAAATATTGAATAAATTATGAAACACTAAAATAGTGGCTTGCTTTGTGTTGAAATGGGAAAGTTGAATTGTTTATAAGATTTTAACTAAATTTGATTTGAGCAAAGCTCACATAAAGTTTTATAAAAACTTTCAGTTTTCAAAACATAAAAATAATTACGTGATACTTTGTTCCTAATCATATCTTTTAGAAATGCATTCTACGGTCTTAGCAATACCTATTAAGCTTATTTATATAGGTCCCCCCCAGTGCCCCAGTGGCCATAATATCTAGATATGTATATAATTTTTGGCAGTTATTAGGGTTACTTATAAAATTTGGATGCTTACGTTTCAAAAATGTAAAAATTACAATAAATTTTTCGATATACCACGTCAAAAGAGGTGTAAAAATGATTGTAGTGTCTTTGATAGAGGTGGATATCATAGACTTGTCTACCCACTTCTAGCTTTAAAACTGTTGGAGATATAAACATTTGTTGTTTGCCATTCCTCGTGTGGGCGTATCTAGCAGCGTATCTAGTATATCTAGCATATATTTTTGATCTTGGGCTATCAACGCGGCAAATCGTATACACTCTATATTCAAATTTTGATTTGCAGTAATAATGATAGGTTCGTAACGTTTTTGTTTTGAGTGAATTGAGAGTTTAAAGTTTGAATAGAGTTCTTTTTTTTGTGACTCCTAGTGATAGTACCTATAATGTTGAAGAAGTATTTTGTGCCATGTGATTTTTGAGTCTTGAGTCCTACATTAAGTCCTAAGTAGATAATGATGTCTTTGGTGACAGACGGACTCACAGTCGCACTAACCAATAGACATACTTGACTGGATTGACTCAGCTCATAGTCATGTCTACCTATATACACAGTTTATAGGCTTGCTTTCACTTTGAAGAAGAGAGAGACAATGAGAGAGAGAGAGAAAAAGAGAGAGACAGTAAATTTTATGACTGAAGGAGCTTCATATGAATTCAACATATAAAGATTCTTCTGCCACGGAACTTACTCTCTCTCTTTCTCTTTCTCTCTTATTGTCTGTCTTTCCCTCCCCCCTCCCCTCCCCTCTTTGTCACTCTCTCACTCTCTGTTTCTTACTCTCTCTCTCTCTTATCTCTCTCTCTCTCTCTATTTTTTTCCCTCTTTCTATCTCCCTGCTTATTTCTGATTCATCTCTCTTCCTTACACTACTCTTATCTTATAACCAAGACTCTATTCTCCTCATTAAATGTGAATTAACTTTATTATATTTAATTGATATTGTTTTAATTGCAAGAAACATTTGCAACATTTGAGTCTGTCCCGTTTAGAATAACATTTAAATAGTTCACCAAATTCATGAATACGAAAACTGTTTTATTAGCTCAAAGATGGGTGTATCTCTCTATATATATATACATGTATGTATGCATGTGTGTGTGTGTGTTGGGTTCACATTAGCCGTCGTCATAATCTGAACTAATTGCAGCCACAAAATGCGAGCGACGAGAGCAGCCACAATTGAAGTGCGTCATAAATGTTTGGGGTCACAGTTTTACATGCGTCGCGTAGTTTGCCAAGATATTTGGACTCGAACGCATTCTCATGTCCGTCCCCATGAACCTCCCCCTGCCCCGCTCCCATCTCAAGCACCTGCTTCTGGCAAAAGTTGCTTAAGTTTAATTAAGTGGCATTATGTTCAATTAGGCAAAAGTTTCGAATATGCAAATTAACACAATTTGTGAGCAAAGTGCTCGGGCGGGAAATGAGAGGCGGACGGAGAGACGGACGGAGGGACGGACGGACGGAAGGACAAACGGACGAACGGACAGACGGACGGACGGACGACAGCAACATTTGCCTCTGCGGCAGACAAATTGCTTTTTGTTGCGTATTTGAAAAACACAAATCAAAGCAAATGACAACAGCAGCGCCGCCCGCGCTAACGTTGGGGGCGTGGCCGCATTATAAATATTTCTCAGAGCTTTTAGTTTTTGGGACATTGCGAAGCGCTATAAATAAATTATATTGGCATTGGAATAGGAATCACTGAAGCAGAAATTATATTACCTAAAAGTGAGAGAGAGAGAGGGGGGAGACGGAGAAAGAGATAAGAGATGCCATTTAAGAGCTGGCAAGGGGCAGGGACTAGGCATAGGATTACCAAATTAATTTCTAAGAAACTGGTTACGAATAATGCGCTTTTGGCTGTAAAATGTTTTAGAGATTTAGGACATTCCAGTCAGCTTAACTAAGAGGTATTCTATGTACATATATTATATTGTATATATTTATATCTTAATGTAAAGCAATTGTGTCTAACTTCATAAGGTATTGAGTAAAAGTTTATGTATAAATTTCAAGCGAAGGCAGGAGCAGGAGCTAGTATACAATAAATTAAAGTAATAAATAGATTAAAAATTAACTTTAATATAAATAAAATAAATTTTAAAAAATTCAAAGAATATAAATATATAAATATATATTAATGAAATGAAATAAATTAAAATAACAAATAGAATAAAAATTAATTAAAATATAAAAAAATATTTAAAAAATACAAATATATATATATATATATATAAATTCTGTATTGTATAATTATTGCTATTTATTTATTTAATTATGGTATGCAATAAATTTAAATATTAAAAAAAAAATTAAAAATTAATAATAAAATATAAGTTTAAATATATGTATATTCTCCGTTTTATATTTATTGCAACCAGTTATATTTTTACGCATTAAATTTTAATTACTTCTCATTTAAGCTTAACTTCTTCCACAATCCATTTAATAGCCCCACACTCACCAGTTAAAGCAAAGTACAGTTACAAAGCCCATTTGAAAACAATTCAAAATCTTCAGCGAGCACTCGATTAGACATTCACTTAAGCTCAAAGTTCGTCCTCTGTCAGAGTTTGTCAAATGTTTGTAGCCAAATGTTCAATTAGAATTTGATAGGCGTGGCACATGTGAGTGTCTCCCTCCCTCTCTCTCTGTGTATTTAGGCATGTGTGCTGACGTTTGATAAATGCAAGCAGACAAATGGATATCCTTGTAATCCTTTGGGCAGGCCAACAAACATTTAGCAGCTGCCTCTAATTGCATTTGCCTCGACTTCAATGTCAAGGATTACAAATTAATTAAAGTATAAAGCATATGTGACATGTATATGCCATCTATCTCCCTCTCTCTCTCTCTCTCACACACACTTGCCATAATTGTAAGCCTGCCAAATGTGATTAATCAGCGCCCTCAGTGCTTGTGTCGCCTCCACTCGAATCGAACCGTTTGCGTCTTCGATCCGCTTGAACTTAAGAGTTGGCCTAAAAGGGTCGCGACATTAGCCGCAAACCAAATTTCCATTGTCTGCCCTTTGTGCGGCCGGCTACATTAATTGGCCAATTGAGTGGGCATTGGACTTCGCATTGAAGTAATCGAGCTTGAACTTGGTTGAAGCTGTGGACTTGATTCGAGTTTGAGTTTGAGACTTGATTCGAGTTTGTATAAAGTGAATGATTCGCTTTTGAAGGATGAGTTTGTGTAAAGTGAATGATTCACTTTTTATTGACAAGAATGAAGGTTTACAAATTTAGAATCTTTGGGGTCGTTTGGGCAGTGAAGCGGGTATATTAGTTTTATCTATGTGCATGTAAAACATTTCGCTGGTATTAAATATACAGAGTTTTGATATTTTGTATATATTGCATACTTATTGAAGCCATTTTTTAGCTGATATCTATATCTTTTGGAGCATATGTAAACACTCCAAATGATTGAGCATTTGTTATATATACTCGTAATTCTATACTATTTTGCAGATCGAAAAACATTATTGAATCTATTCAGTCATGTCGAGATTTTTTATTCTGATCGAAAATATAATATTCGCAATGAAATCACGATAGTCAAAGTAGAATAATACAAGATTTTACAGTTCGTACACCCAAAATAGACAACACTCTATAAAATAATATAGGGAATACCTATTATGTTGTACTAGATATGTACTTGAATATCCATTGTGATCCATTGAGCAATCCGTCTTAAAACATATTATAAAAAATTATCTTAAAAGAAAAAAAAGCATTATAATTTTTCATAATGACTTTATTCAAACAACATTTTCAATTTATGAAACATATTGTACTTTATTAATATTAAATATCTATTATATTTTTATATTATTCAATTTGAAATGTTTCTCGGTAGAAATAATTGTTTAAAAATAGAATACTTATTGATTTATACTTTTACAGACATCACACTACAAAAATATTTTATAATTATTGAATCAGCTTTCAGCCTCAAGACCTGTTTACCAATACGACTTTTTCAATAAATATGAATATTGAGCATATTCAAATATAGCTCAATATTTAAAATTAATTAATATTTTCTTCACTTTCTCTTCCCATTGGCAAATTCAATTCACCTTTTACAATCTCCGCCTGCGGCCGCTAAGAATCAATATGGCAAACATCAAAACTTAACTAATAATAAATTCTCAAGTAGTTGGCTAAATACTTACTAATCATATCATCGGATGCCCTCAAGTGTGTTAGTTCGCACTATTGCTACTCGAAACGCATATTCCCCAACCAGATGCTTTCTAACATACATTACCTAAGTCTCTTCCTCTCCCTCTCCCTCTCCCTCTGTATCTCTCTCGCTCCGTTGCCTTGGTAAACACAGGTGCTAATTTTCACATGCGGTTGGTTAATGAAATCATTTTGAAACTTTGCCACGCTGAGCTCTTGACTTACATTCGGGTGGGGTGGGGGTAGGGGTGGGGAAAGCGTTGGAAAACCACCAAGCAACTAAAACACTAGCAACAACAACAACAGGCGGACAGATTGAGCGAGCGACAACCTGCTGCAAGTGGCTTTCGATGTGTTGCACCATAAAGTTTTGGCCAAGTCTCTGTCAAGGACGTGAATGGTATGAGAATCGCTCTGTTGCCGCTGGCACATGCAAAATCTACTCGGAAAAAAAAGAAGAGAAGAAAACACCGAAATCCCTAGCAACATGACCAACAAAAGTGACAACAACTACAGCAACAACAACAACAAGTAAGAGACTCTCATCGGGATTTCTCGACTAAGAGATACCCTGAACCTTATGAAGAGGCAATATTACAATAATAATACGTTTCTTTTAAGTATGCATACAAACAATACATACACATACACATACACACATATGCATTACTATGGGAACTTAATAATTGTTGAATAACTTTTCTTCTAGATGAACTTTCTTTATCAAACTTTTAGAACTTCCTAACGACTTTCATATGTGTGTATTTGTCAAAGCACAAGGTTCTAGTATTTGAAATATATTTTTTCCAAATTGCGGGCGAATAGGGCGTGGCATCCAAAATCTAAAGATGACATAATCTCCGTTTTTATTACACGCAACTCCACAGTAAGTTTCTTATCTCCAACTCAAACGATGTACAAACCACGATTAATATATGAATTAAAATTATCGATAAATGACGATAACAAAGAAATGAAATGAGTTATCGAGAATTTATGATAAACTTATACTGCGCATGTTATACACGAGTATTAATGGAAAATTTCAAGTCTCTAGCTTATGTACTTCCGAAGATCTTACCGTTCACACGGAGGGACGGATAGACGAATAGCGCTATATCAACTTGTCTTGTCGCGCTGATCAGGAATTTATATGTTTTATGGTGTCTACCACGTCTTCTCCTGCCTGTTACATACATTTTACCAAACCGTTAAACCCTTCTTTCCCATTTTCAATGGGTTCAGGGTATAAATACAGCAACAACACTAACTGCATCTACGCAAACTTTTGTAAAACCGCACGAAAACTTTTCAAGATTCACAACTGCAACACTCGAAGCGTGCTGAAACTGCAACACACACACATGTCTACACACACACACTGATGCATGCTCAAACAGAAGCATTCATATGGATAGATAGAAGGAGAGGGAGAGGGAGACAGATAGAGAGAAAGATATACACATACCTATACTCATTCACACTCACACACACACATCCTGCACATCCTGCCTGTTTACCAAATGAGTTTTCTCTTAGTTTGTTTTAAAGGCCTGCAGCTCCTCTCTCTCTCTCTCTCTTTACGAACGCCCCCGTCCCCGTCCCGCCCACAAAAATATTTATATGCATCTAAATTGGAGTAGAAGGAGACCATCACAAGGGCAGCTGTAGAAATCTGTCCGGATCTGTTTTGGTGTAATGAACAGATAACTGCTGGCTAATTGTTGTGTGGCATTCATTTGCGAGGGGTAATGCTAAAGTTGCTGTTGCCGTTGCTGTTGCTGTTGCTGCTGCAGTCTGGAAAACCTTGCGTTTAAGTATTTATTTTGATTTGATATGCGCATAAATTTGCATTCTGTTTCATTTAGAAATTATCATAGTGCCTTGCCTGGAGAGAAGTCAGCCAGTCAACACATTATAAGATGCTTAAATTAAGCTTAAGCTCTGCGTGTGGAGTGTGGAAATGCTAGAAGGATTGCCAAAATGCTGGATTTGCTGGGCTATGATAGTTGGTAATAATGTGGAAAGGAGTTTTTAAAGCCTGAAGGCATTGCAAATGGTTATTCTTGATAGAATGTTGTGGATTATGGATTATGATGGGGTAAGGGAAAGCTAGTTGGAGTTCAAATACCTGGGTGATGATGGGGTGTAATTTATTTATTTATTATGATTGATTTATTACGATAAAGAAATTTCATGGAAGGAGAATTAAATGAATATTTAAATATATATGATATTTAAAAATATATATATATATATATATATATATATATATATTTAAATAAGCATAAGTTGACATAGGAGAAGAGAATATAAAATGTACCAAAGAAAATAATAATAATTAAATATTAAATAATAAAATAAATAAAATAATAATAATTAAATATTAAATAATCCTTAGTATACAGATTAAATATTTAATTAAAAAAAAAAAAAAAAATACATAGATGCTTAAAATGCAAAAATAGTATAATGTTGAAAATATTAAAATAAAAATGAAATAATAAAAAATAAAATTATTAATTAAAAACAATGCTTATACAAAATCACAATATTAAAAATTCTTTATATAAAATGAAAATGAAAATAAATCAAGTAGGAGTGCTCTAGTCGAGACTGCTCGACTAGGAGATACCCTGAGCCCTGTAAAGCGAATGGGGCGTGGTATCAAAAATCTAAAGATTACGTAATCTCAATATGCATTACAAGAAACTTCGCTATGTAAATTGCCTTTTATTATGTTTTCTAGTTATTTATTTATTTATTTTATTGTTACCAAGAATTAATTCTAAATAACAATATTTTTAAGCCAGAGCGACAAAGGCCTTCAGGCATGTTTTCTAGTTAATGTATACAAAATATATAACTAACTATAAATTACTAAAAACACAGCTATACTTAAAGAAATCAGAGTTATCTTAATGATCGTTAAATAATTAATAATATTTAAATCTAAAATATATACAAAATATTTACATTAAATAAACATTAAAAGTATAACTTTTACATTTTCGCTTAACATACTTAACTACAATAGTACTACAAAGTACTTACCAGCAGACAGAAGAAGAGGAGAAGCACCGCGCTGCACTGGACGACTGACCACGAGAAAATGAAGAATCCGACTGAAGCTGCGCTGCTGCAGGCTTGCCTTTATATAGGGCAGCGACAGCTCCACTCAAGTCAAGCTCAACTCTTGAGCCTCTTTCTGAGTCAGTCTTCACACTCGATCATTGGGCGACTAATCAGAGCACTTTCTGCTGCTGCTGCTGCTGAAGCAAGAAGCAGCTCTTCTGATCTTCAGCTGCCTTTATATAGGGCAGCGAGACTCCTACTCGAAGTCGACATCAAGTACCAAGCCTCTCTCTGAGTTAGCGTAAGCTAAACTCTCTATCAGTTCTGCTGCGTCTACTGCATACATATGCAAACTAACATCTCCTCTTCAGAGCCTTAACTCTTTTTCAGCTCTTCTTCTTTCTGGTCTATAGAATAAATTTAAAACCTCTAGTTCATACGATATACAAACGCAAACAAATAAACTAATGTCTAAGTGATTTAATTTAATTACAAAAGTATTAATAATTATAATTGATAGATCTTAAGTACCTATTACATTCATATCGAATTGCAAATTGCTTTATAATTTCTTTTACACAACTTGATAAAGTCTAAAAATAAACTTTAATGAACTCAAATAGGTGCTTCAGATATTTAATAATTCTAATTTGGAGTATAGAATTGGATATAAATATATGTAAATAAAATATATAGACAAAAAGAGCTTGATAAATATATAAACATTTAAACTTAGGTAAATCACACAATTTGTTATTTCTAGCGAATTTTATATACCACAATACAGTTTAAATTTACTGCTCTGACAATTTTTGCTTTTTTGCTGACAAACACATTTTGATGCTTTCATTTAGTTCATAAACAAAACTAATCAAAATAGAAATACAAAATAAATATGAACTGTCAGTAAATATTTCTACAATGCGAAATTCATTCATTTATCAAAGGCAAAACTCATTCCGAACAAATTCAGTTGACATTAGACTCTGTGAATGGCAAATAATAATTTGCCATGATTTGCACCTGTTGCCGTGGCAACACATGTTGCCATGCAGCATGCAGCATGCAGCATGCAACGCATGCAACACATGCAACACATGCAGCACATGCGGTTGCACAACTGAAATATTTTGTCGCTTGTGGAAAATCAAGGGAAGGCAAATATTTTTGCACGCTTGCACATAAATTCCAATTCATTTAGCTGTTAATTCAATTTTTGCCAGCAAGGTGTAAAAATAAAGAAAATAAAAAAAATAAAAATGTAAATTAACCCAAAAACGTTGTCGTGCATAAAATGCCAAAAAATAAAAAATAGCTAAAAAATATATATAAAAAAAAAAAAAAATGAAAAAATTGTATATTAAACTAAAAGTGAAGTCAAATGAGCGCAACCCTACAAATGTATTTTTTTTTTTTTTTGGCAACTTAAGTGTGCGTTTGGGGCGAGCGAGGCGTGTCGGATGAACCGAGGGAATGCATAAAAATAAAGCACTGATTGCAGCCGACCAAAGTCTCCGGCGCAGCGAACGTGACTGAGTTTACACGCAAATAAATAAAAACTCGGCTAAAGTAGCGGCGGCAAAAACAACAGCAACAATGGCGGCGACAACCCTAAAGTGCGAGCTATGCATAATAAAAATGTGGGGCTATGCGGGGTTAAGCATCGACAGCAACAACAACAACAACAACTGCAGCAACTGCAGCAGCAGCAGCAAATATGAAATGCGGCTGCCAAAACAAATGCAATTTATTTGCAGCGCAAGACCCTCGCACACACACATACACACACACACACGCTTTGCATAGCCTTCCGTCATAACTTTATCACGTGCCGTCGCCAGGTGGCGCTAGGCAGCGGAAACGGAAACGCTGTCAACAGGCCTGCAGCTGCTACGGCTGCTGCTGCTGGTGGAGGAAAAAAAAGCTGGCAAAGCCGCGCAAAATGCAACGCGCTTTATCAGAATTCCTCTATTTTCCCTCTCATCTCACAGTTTTTTTTCTTTCTTTTTTTCACATTTTCTTTTTCATCCTTTTTTAAAGCAAGAAGTGAGATAAGTTGCGCTTAGACTTTGCTTAGTTGTTGTTGGACTTACCTAATGGTTACACCAGCGCTGAGTGCATCGATAAAGTTGGAAGCCTCGGCGGCTTAGGCAGCTTTAGTTTTTCTTTTGACTCTGATGACAGGCCGTGCTGAAAGGGTGACTGGGTTATGTTAAATTGCGATGGGAACTTGTCATAGTTTAGTTGGCACAAGGAACTAAGAGTTGCGTGGGAAACTAGGTGAAAATGAAGATCAAGAAGATTTTGGAATCGTTTAATTGTTTGTAAACGAAGTATGAAAGTACGAAAGAGTGAAATAAATAAATTAAAATAAATATAAATATATAATCTCTTCTAAAGGCGCATTCATTCAGTCATATAAAGGGTAGGTAAACAAAAACAATGGGCCATTCATTAAGTTTGATTGTTATATATTTTAATATATATAATTAATTTTTATTGAGATAAAGCTGCCTAAAAGATGTCTGCAAACTAATATGCAAGCATTACAATGATTATATTTATAAATGAAAACAAATATACAAAATATATATATGTGAATACTTGAGTATACTTAGAACAGTCTCTCAGTTAGTTAATTCATGTGGAGAGAGCTGTGCCAAATGATAGCTGCATCAGTGGTTAAAAGTTGGCTGCACTTCAAGTGCCGCAGCCTGTGTATAAGCTAGAGTTAGAGCTAGAAAACTTTAAACTATATACGTTTTTGATTAAGTATTTATAGAGTTTGATACTCTAGACTAGGCTAGACTCATTTTGCTGTGATATTTGTATACTCTATCTATATGTATTAGAGTTAAATACTGAAATTTAGAATGAAGTTAGTATACTACCTTTATATATACTATGTAGGTAGCCAATTTAGTTGCTTTGGTTGTAAGTAAACATTTGAATAGATGTTAAGCTCAATAAACGCCTTAATAACTCTATGAAAATTTAGGGAAATTTTGTTTCAGAACAAAGAAGTTTGATATTGAATTTCAAATTATTTGAGCTCTAACTTAGAAGTTTGTCTTTAATTAGACATATTAATTATCCAAACTAGCATCACTCTACATTTATCCAATAAATTTCCAGAGTCTTCAATTCCTTTGCTTTAATGTTTTTCCTTGTTTTCCATGAACAAAGATTTCAGCTAAATCGAAATATTTGAAGCTATTAAAGCATCAATGTTAACAGCTTGACAACTTCATTGAACTACAGGAAACAGAGTGAGCAGAAAGAGAGAGAGAGGGAGAGAGAATATGTGAGACAGAGACAAGGAAAGAGCATTCTGATTAGTGGTGATTTAGTGTTCGGCTTAGTCCTTCTGCTCCTTCTTATCGTCCTTCGGCTCCTGCCTCCATTCATATAGGTTTATGCCCTGCTGCACATACGCTTTCATTTGTAATCATCAGGATCTTTGGCTAAGGACTCTGTTGCTGATTTGTTAGCTAATTTATGCGCTTCGTTTGATAATAAATTTTATATTTACGTTGAGGAAATACACAAAATATCGCACAACTAAACGGAGATATATATACATATACATATGTATGTATATATAACTTGTGTGCGCTTGGCTTTTACTCTATTTCTTTTGCCTTTTTTTATTCCCTGCTCTCCCACAATGTTTGTCAATGACAATATGTCATTTGTTCCACATTCGGCGGGCGTTCTTTGTTCATTTTTATTGTTGTCCTTATGTACATATTTTTTTTTGGTATTTTTTCTGGTATTTTAGATCAACACATAAATATATATTTATACATTTGTTGTTGTTTCGATTCCAAACCATTTGTTATCGAATTTGCTGCTGCCTATTTGGTATGCTAGCCAGACCTTTTGGGCCAGCTTTAAGCCTGGCAGCAGTCGAGTGGGCGACACACACACACACACACCCACGCCCACACACATACAGAGAGCCAGCGTTGGCATTAGATAAACTCGTATGCATGTTAATTTGCTGTGATTCAATAGGTTTGCATTGAGTTATGGCGGCATTAGGCAGCGGATCTAGATTCTTGGGCATAAATACAATATATATATATATGTATATATGTGACTGTTACCATGGGCTAACAAATGTTTGGGGCGTTAGTTAAACTCTCGCATTGTTTGTGTGAGTTTTGGGATTTATTTTCTTTAACATACATTAGTTAAATATAAATTTAAATTAAGCCAAGACTCGTTTCAATTTCACTTGGGCACAAATCGATTTAGTTTTAGTTCTATTTATTTGAATTCTTCTAATAATCAGTGCCAATATGAAATTCCATAATTTGTTATACAAAGTAGTTCCGATTGAATTTATTTTGAGTGTTCGCCGACGCTCAAAGGAGCAGATGCCATCAAATTATGTTGAGGATGTTCGGAGAATGCTTCTAGTAAATATTTATGCATTTTCGTTGCGCTCGCCGATCCCCAGGAAGAGCTTATTGAAAACTTTTACCAACTGTTGCGATTCCTTTGGGCTTTTTATCTTTATGCTGCCTGCCTCAATGGCTGCACTTCAACCTGCCCCACAGTCGACCTGCCTGCTCCATGCCGTATCTATGGCAACTATGTGGGAGGCGTTGAGGGAAGGAGGGGAGTGGGCTTGTCGTGACCGTATCGGCATTCGGTCTCGGGGTCGAGTTTCCTTTATCTGTTTACAGCTTGTAGTTAGGGCCGTGACTGGGCATGGGCTGTGCTCGTGTCATTGTAATACTCTGTATGCAGTGGGCGGTTACTAGTGGGAGTATTTACTTGTTGTGTAAGTAATCAGAGATACTCTATAAAGTTAAGATATTGTATATAATTTATATGATTTGTATACTCTAAATACTGTATACATGCTCGAGCTTACTCTGTATACTCTATAACTATATATATAACTATACTTTGTATTCTCCATATATTCTAAATACTCAATATACTCTTTATACTCTATATGTTGAATATACTCAATATAAATAATATATTCGATTTATCCTATATACTTTCTATACTCTATATAATCTATTTACTCTATATACTCTATATAATCTATATACTCTATGCTCTAAGTACTCAATATATTCAATACATTCAATATACTCAATATCCTCAATATATTCATTATTTTCAATATATACCTAGTATACCCTATATACTATATAATATATGTTCTATATACTCTATATACTACATACTCTATATACTCTATATTCTCTATATACTCTATATATTCTATATACTCTATTTACTCTACTACTACTACTAGTCTACTACTACTACTCTACTACTACTACTCTACTACTACTACTACTACTACTCTACTACTACTACTCTACTACTACTACTACTACTACTCTACTACTACTACTCTACTACTACTACTCTACTACAACTACTACTACTCACTATACTCTATATACTATTTATATCCATGTAGTCTTATATTCAGTATACTCTATTTATTCTATATTATTATACATTCTTTATTCACTATATACCCAATCTACACCATAAATTGAATATACTCAATTTATTCAATAATTTTTCTTTATTCTATATTCTCCATACATTCATTATACTCTATACTCAATAAGCTCTATATGCTATATATCTCTCCGTACTCTATATACTGTATACTCTCCTTATTCTCCATATACTTAGTAGACTCTATCTATTCAAATCAATCAATTCACTAAATTCACTCAATATAATCTATATATTCATTACATTCTCCTGCAATACACTTCTTCCAGGGCAACTTCTAGTCTATTATTTGACTCTCAGCTAACCTCTTGCTATTGCCTCGACCGATTTGATTGGTAAAATGTTGTGGCTGGCAGCGCGCGGCATCTCAAGTGTTGTCTGTGCTCGGTTGTCATTGGCAGCACACATGATAAATAAATGCCAGGACACGATGCTCGCATCCACTCGATTGGGTGCACGATGCAAACAAACAAACAAACAAACAAACGAACAAACAGCAAACAAACAAACATGGAAAAAATGGATTAAGCAGCAGCAGATTTGCCCGAGTTCGTGGCAAACTAAATTTATACAAATGTTTCGCTGCCAGCTGATGGCAGCTGCCGCACTATAAACGTAATTGATTACGCACTGAAGAGACATGGGCCCAGGGCCGGGCCGGGCCCACAGAATTATAATATACTACAACCCGAGAGCTATGAGTAGATGTTTCGTTTTTTTCTTAATCTTTTTTTTTTTTTGGTCTTGTTTTATGTTATGGCTGGCGGACCAACGCATTTGCATATGCAACACATGCCGCATATGGACACGTGTCTGCCGGCAACACTCACAGCAAAATGTTGCATATTAATATTTTTTATGTAAGTTTCTCTTTTTTTTTTTTGCTCTTTCTCATCGCTTGGCTGGCTGGGCAAACATCTTTCTTTTTTTTTTATTAATTTCCGCTTCAAGTTGGCAACGTCTCTGCGCTGCAAACTTTTGTTTAAAACAAACATGCGACGTCCTATGATGGACGGTCAACAATTACAAGGGTAACATCAGCAACAACAACAACAACATCAACAACAACAACAACATCAGCAACAAATGGGTTGATATGTAAATTACTTAAACAGATGTACGCCACACTCAACAGAGCAACTCAGTGCACATCTGCTAGGGGGAGCTCAATGTAAGTGAAGTGAAATGGTAGAAAAAAAAATTGTTAGCTAACTTTGAGTAATTTTTTTTAGTTTTGTAATAATACAGCGTTCATAGACTAAAAAGGCTGCTCGCGCAAAAAAAAAACTTCCATTTAAAACAAATAATTTCTCAACAATTTTAAATATACGCGTTTGTAAAAATTATTAAAATATGATTTATATTTTTATGTACATATATAAGGTTTTTAATAAAGTTTTTTAATTTTAAAATAATGAGCTAAAAAACTATTTGAAATATGTAATTAAAAACGAGCTATTCTTTCTATTAGAGGTTTCTGTTAATGTAAATTAGAAAAGCAGCAAAAAAGACTAAATAGTTTGAACGGCAGGGAATTTAATTTAAAAATAGAAATAAGCTTAGTTTTCATACTTCTCAATAGGGACTCCACTCCACGTAAGTTCAGGTATAGATATAAGTGGTCTGAAAAGTCTAAGAAAGAGCAGGAAAAAAATAATAATAAAAAAAAAAAAAAATAAAAAAAAATTTGTAAGCCGGTATCCAAAATGTTAAAAAAAATTGAAATTACACAAAATTCATATGAATCTATATGCAAAATTGGTGGGGTCTAGCTCTAAAGGTTTAGGAGATATAAATATAGATATAAATATAAATAAATGTTATGTCGATGTTAACTTGTTTGAGTTTACTTAACTCTATGTTAATGTTTAGCTTAGTCGGTTGAAGTATTCCTAACATTATGTTAATCTATTGTATTAATATTCTAGTACTGACCAATACTTAGGTCAGTTTGGGTACAGTTTACACTATGTTAATCTTTTGTCCACCTAAGTTACTCAAACAATTCTTAACATTATGTTAATCTGCTGTTAATAGTAATTTATCTATGTGCACTTAACACTATTTTAACGTTATGTAAAACTCATACTAATGTTAGCATAAGCCTTTAAACCGTCAAAATTCACGCTTCCGTATATTGTGAAGAGTTGAACCATTTTATTTCTGGCCTTCAGAGCAGGTCATTCGGCCCTTTTGATTTCGCATGCAGCAAGCTGTGCATCTCATTCTGTTTGCCTTGCGCTCTCTCGCTCGCGCCTCGAGCCTGGTTAAAAATGCACAAAAAACCATGAGAGGAAACGGCCAGCTGGCCAAAGTCTGCTGCTGCAGCTGCAGCTGAAGCTGAAGCTGAAGAGCAGCCGTTGGTGTGAGGCTGCCACAAATCCAACGCTTTATGTTTGCGTTAACGTGTGCAAAATCTGATGGCTGCACTAACTTTCGGATTTAGGTGTTGAAAATTATGTGTAAAATGTGTCAGAGCTAAGCTGCGACTGTGCGATGTGTGTGCGATGGGAGGGAACTGGGCTAGGGGTCGAGGTTCGGTTCGGGTCGGGATCGGGCTCGGCATTGGGGCTTCAGGGTCTGGCGCGCTCCTGCTGGCTGCTTGTCTAGGTTCATATGCCAAGGGGGCGTGGCAAGTGCTAAATGTCGCCCCAAGGCTGCGTGTGGCAAAAACTCGGCACAAATTTTCATATGCACAGCTGCGAGTGCGTGTGTGTGCGTGTGTGGGTGTGCCTGCGTGTGTCTTATACAAATGAGTTTATTTGCTTTTTAGCCAAAAGGCCACAAGTTTTTGGCACTGCCAAAGTTCAGTCCGTTCAACTAAAAATCTTTTGGCAAGACTTTGGCAACAGCTGCCCTTCGATAGGGCCTGGCATAGTTTTGATAATATTGTCACATCACATGCGCTCACCTTTAAGCCGGCCGTGGCACCTGGCAAACATGACCCGCCTCTTAATTAAAATATTTATTAAGCACTTTTTGGCGCAGACAACAAATTAATAGCCCGCTCCAGAGCATGAACAGGCAAGTTAAGGACACGGAACGAAGGCAGCTACCCGCAGCTTGCATATTTTTGCAGTTACTGCAGTTACTCCACCTCCTCCCACTCCTCCTCCTCCCCCTCGTGGTGTCAGCGAGCGAGTGACTATGCAACAGCAGCGTCAACATTGCAGTTGCTGCATGCCAAGTTGGCCAAGTTAGCCGAGGGGGGGCGAAAGAGTTCTGGTGCAGGCCGTAACAACAAGCGTCAGCCGGATGAACAGCTTGCCGGTTAGGCTGGCTAAATATGCAGCTGCTACTGCCACTGCCAGTGCCTCCACCACTGCCTCCGTCGCCATTTTTGCCCGCCTTCCGTCTCTGCTCATTCCGTGCTGTATCTAAAATATTTATGCGGCCAGGCAGGCGACGTGAACGCCTCGCAGTTCTACGACTCAGCCAGGACCTCCCTTTCTCTCAGTCCACAGCAGGCAACAGTTTCTCGTCAAAAGTTTGCCTGCCACACAAAATATATATACATATACACATGTATATATATTTGGCTAGTTTCTAGTCTAAGCAGCTGACTAAAGAGCATACATATAAATTCAATAAAAATTCACTAAAAGTATTTAATATGAAAATGTTCTACATGAGAAATTTTTCATGTTTTAGATTTTTAAGTAGCTTAATTAGTTTGAAAATGCAATTAAGAATTATGTTTGGATTTTACACTGAAAAAAAATTGGGGGTAAAGTGCATATATTTTAATTATATTACATTTAAGGTATTTCGGAATGAGTAATAGATTTTTTGATCAGACTTGATAGAGATAGATCTGTGCATATATTATTATATATTTTTACTCTATTATCCAGTCACATCATTGACTTATGTATATTTGCTGAAATCTAAAACTTAAATTAGTCTGTGACCTTTTTAATTCCTTTTTATACACTTTTTCCAAGGCAAGAAGAGTATATTGGTTTTATAAAATGTTCGTATTGCCGTCCGCCTATCCGTATGAATGTTCAATTTTATTATCCATTCACATTATTGATTTATGTATCTTTGTTAGAATCTAAAACTTAAATTATTCTGTGAACTGTTTCATTTATTTTTATACTCTCTTATCAAGGTGAAAAATAGTATATTGGCTTTAAGCAATGTCCGTGTTGCTGTCTATCAGCACGCCCGTGTGTCCGTGTAAATGCAAAATCTTTCTAAGGTATTGAAGTTAGATATTAAAATTGGGAACAGATACTCGTGTATACCCTCAAATTATAACGGGTCAAGATTTTTCCGATATACCCACTAAAGACATTGCAAAATGGAAAATTCATTCGTCCATATGTCTGTATCTTTTACAGCTTTAAAGCTAGAACGCTGATAGTATGTAAGTTAATGTTACAATTCTATAAAGATCTATAAAAATTATATATCCACGATCATTGGGGACATGGCAAATCAGCAAGCTTAAATTGAATGAACATTGAATGATTATGGGAACAGAGTATCACGCTGTCGGCTACACCCGAATGCAACGTTCTATCTTGTTTTTATTTATTTCACTCCTTATTTATTGTCTTAAATTAAAAAATTCTTTAGACCCTTTCATATCTGAACACATTTACTTAGATACTGAACTTCGTTCTTCATATTATATATAGTCCTCCAAATTCATTTCCATATTTAGCCTCATCTGGTTAGATACTGCATTTCTTTCTGTAGTTGCCCTTTATGTTCACGCTCTCTTCGATATTTTCCTTTTCTTCATTTATTATACGTTAATCTTTTATCTTCAAACTCTTTTCCATATTTGCCCTCTAGTTCCTTTATTATTTTCACACTCTCTTCTATATCTTACTATCATTCATATCTGTCTTCATTTACATACCCCTATATAGTCCCCTACGCTCTCTTCTATAGTGCCTATAGTCTATTAGTCCCTTCAAGTTAGATAATTAAATGCCCGATGCGAGTGACAGACTTGCCTATCCGCAATTGCTTGCAATTCGCCTTGTGGCTCTGTCAGTATCACAGCTTCAGCTGCAGCTGTCGGCTGTGCATCTAATTGACAGTTGCAGTTGCAGTTGCAGTTCATTTGCTGTTCAATTAGGTGCAAACCGAAGACTGACTGACAACAATTAATCGTAAATGAATTACTTTTTATTTTTAATTTGCGTTCTTCAATAGAAATGAAATTGCTGCACTAAAATGTTGCTAAATATTTGCATTGATTTTACGCTCCATTGGGCTGAGTAGAGGCCACGAAAAAGTCGCCATCCAAATTTGGGCGAGATTTCAATTTGATGTTGGCCCAAACAAGCTGAACGCGCAAATTACCATAAATTTATTGATATAGTGGTAAACGAGTCCATTTAATTTAAATGAGCCAAGTCAGAGAGGAAAGAGAGAGAGAGAAAGAGAGAGAGGGAGAGAGAAGGGGAGAGAGTTGCCAGATAATTTGAGTTTATGATTGCATTGCATTGCATTTCAGTGCATTTGTGCTCCATCAATTGGAAAACAATTTTCGTAATTATGAAAAAAAAACAATAAAAATTTAATGAACAAAAAAGAGACAGTACATATATATAAAAATATATGAATATATACATATAAGCTCTATATACTCCCACTTACAAAAAGTGCGAGTATTAACTTTGTTATGAGGCTGTTGATGTTTGTCGTCTTTTTTGTTGTTTTTGTTGTTTTTTATTTACATAATACAAATTGCTTTTGTGGATTTATTGTACGCTCAAGTAGCGCATTTTTAGCCTGCTTTCAATTATAAATAATCGGTTTAGCATTGTCTCTCTTTTTTTGGCTTGTTTCCTCTTTTGTGTTGTTTAATATTTTTAAATATATATTGGCTATTTGTTCAGCTAAGCGTTATAAATATGACTAACTGAAAAATATGTAAAATATTTAAAGCATTTATTTATTTATTCACTCGATTATTGGCAGCGCCTCGGGCTGTGGTGCGTGCGGCATGCCTTGTGCAAATGTTTTAAACCCTTTGTTTGCAATTTTAGAGGGTATTATGCAAGGGAAGTTTGACGGTACAGGAATAAAGTAGAATGTTATTGTATAGTGTTTATAGTTAGTTGGTTTAGTTTAGAGCTCTGACTTATTTCTGAGTGAGAAATATTGTACACTGTGAGAAAAATGGAACACATTACATTATAATCTTAATGAAGTGTGATTATGATTATAATGTATATTTTGTATATCATTTTATTCTGAGTGCAGAATCTCATACACTGCGAGAAAAGCTGATTAACTCTTCATTATGACTTTAGTATATATTTAGTATATTATCTTATTCTGAGTGAAGAATCTCAAACACTGCGAGAAAGCTTGATCTACACTTCATTATAACTAAAATATATTTTTACTATATATAAATTCTGTAAACCCAACAAAACCTCATTTATTTTAATGAGCATTTATAATTAGAGTTTGAACATATTTATCTAGCATTTTGCTTCTAACTCAATTTAATCAACTGCAGCTTCACTTGGCTTCACTTGGCTTACACATCTCCATTTTGGGGGCGAGCGACGGGCGAGCTAGTTGTCCAGTTGTTACGCAAACAAATGCAATTTTCATGCTCCACAGATGCACGTGGAGCACTCGTATATCATGCGCATGAGAAGTTTATTTGGTTTTCCGTTTGCGTTGCGTTTGCGTTTGCGTTTTCGTTTCGCTTTTCGTGTTTCTTCTTTTTCATTTTCAATTTTTATTTATTTTATTTTTTTTGCCAAAGGCAGTAAAGAAAATGCGCATCAAATGTAAATTTCTCTGTTGTGAATACCCTATAAAAGCGAGACAGTGGAGTTGCTTTGACTTTAACAATAAAATTTAATTCAAGTAAAGTTTAGCCCATTTTTTAGCGAGTCTATTAAGCAGCTTTTGTATATTACTGGTATTACAGGGTATATGCCTGAGTCGTGCATGCTCTGTTTGTGCATTTTTATTTGCTTTGTTTCGTGTGTGCTTTGCGTTGTGCATTTTGTGTTTGTTTGGCTGTGTGGTCTGTGGATAAGTGCAGCTACCCATAATGCATGCGTGTGTGCATGTATGTGCACCTGTATAAGTACACTGAGAAAAAAGAAAGAGTGCATTGGCAAAAGATTTTAATGTAATTAAAGGAAGTTGTAAAGTATTTTTTATTTTTTTTTTATTTATATATATTATATAAATGATTGATTATACATTATTTATCGATAACATTATCGATATCATTGCTGAGCTATCTCAGGCTTGATATTAAAGAATTTTAAAAAATTTTACATTTTATATGGTTTATATGTCTATTATTTATGTAAATATTCTCTGTTCATCTCATGCCAAACTTACCTTTACGTATACTTAATATTCATATTACGTATACGTAATATTCTTAAACAAACAACGGCAAATTGTTGTCTCCTCGCTGGCGCTCGCCCACTCTAACAAGAATGGAGCTTGTAAATATAACTACAAACAAATATTTAATGCGCCATGCATAAAACCCTAATATCGACGGATCAGCTAGAGGTATGGGACTTAACGCTTTAGTGTTGCTCATTTTGTACCAGTTCCAGTTCCAGTTGCAGTTGTTGTTTGTGTGTTGCGGCAGCGATTTGTGGTTTGTTGAAAATGTTTTGTTATCGGTTGGCCGTTTTAATTGATTTTCCATGTGAGCTTCAATATTTGTAATTTTTTTTAATGAGCTGCAATTAATTGCATGTTTATCAAATGCAAATTAGAAATCAACAAAAGCGCATTTTAAATGCAAATACAAACATTTTGATTTAAATTAGGCCAAAATGCCCAAATACTAGAGCACCGCCATCGTCTACAGCCCGAGCCAAGCCAGTCAAGGACAAACACTCATAAAATCTAGGCCGAAGCAGAGACGGCCAACTAAACAACGTCAAAATCAAGTCAAAGCCTAGACAAACACACTTGTTAGCTTATCATGTTACCCATGTTAAGCGTATTAATGACAGAGACAACTCTGAAGCACAAGCCGCAACGAGGACGAGCACAACGGCGAGATTCCGTCACACGTCTGCCCAGCCCAACAACAACAACAACAGGAAAGGGCGTCAAGGCGTCTGCCAGCTAGGCAAACAAAAACACAAGACCCAGAAATATTAATAGCCAGATACTAGAATAGCTAAGGCAAAGGCAAAGCAAAAAAAGAAGAAGAAGAAATGTTCAAGCGGAGGCGGACAACTACGAAAGTTCTATGCCCTTAAGGCTTAAGGACTTAGCGCCAAGGAGTTGCTGAGGCCAGGCAGAAATATATTTAAGATGTTGAAAAGATTTTAAAAATCTTAGTTTAATTTTGTATCTAAGGCTTAGATATATATCGTTGCTATATGCTATAGTGGGGTGATACGATATATACATTTATTTGCTGAGCCTCATAAGGATACACAATTCATATTCTTTGCGAATGCTGAATATTTTCTATATGATACAAATTATTGCTCTATACAAAAAAAAATTTATTTTTGCTCTGTTTTATTCTTCTTAAACAAATTTTGATTTTGTATAATTTACGAAAATATTTTGAACAAAAAAAATATTTTTTTTTTAATATTTTTTATATTATATGAAATCTTTTCTTTGAAATTTGATCTATTGCATTTTACTCTGTTTTACATTGTTTAATATTTATATATAATTTCACCAATTATGATAAATATTTTTTATATGATACGATTATACGTTTTCCTATATTATTTTCTATTTATTTTTTTAAAACTATATTTGGTTTTGTGTAATTTGTACAAATATTTTAATTCCAAATCTTGAAAATATTTTTTTTTGATTTACTGTAAATATTATCTATTTAAATTACTGTATCATAAAAGTTTATCAATTTAACTCTGTTTTATTTTCTCTGCAAATTTAGATTTTTTTTTTTTAATTTCAGCAAATATTTTATTTCACATTTAAAAAAAAAAAAACTCTTTTAAAAATGTTAAATATTTTCTATACAATACGAGCTGTTTTTCCTATATCTTTTTCTATTAGCTCTTCTAAAACGTAAACAAATTTTGGTTCTGAATAATTTCAAATTCAATTTCAATTTTAATTTCCAAATTTTTAAAATAATTTCTTTTTATAACTTAAAAACTCCTAAAAATGTTTATCAACTTTAATCTATTTTATTTTTTCAGATTTATTGCACAAAAATTTTGTTTAAAAAGCATTTAAAAATAATGAATATTTTCTATATGATTCGAATTATTGTCCTATAAATGTGTTATCTTTGATTCTATTTTATTAGTATTATTTTTGGTTACTTTTAATATTATTAAGTGTTTAATACATTCCATTTTAATGTGTATCTTAATATTACAATTACCAACTCTATTACAAAGAATTCATTGGCTGTAATATGTAAGACAGATAAGCAATTATTTATATAAATCTACCAATTCAAAAGCAGACTAAGCTATAACTATATCCTTTACCAGTCCTGTCCTCAGCCACATATGCAATAACAAAATCTAAATACTTTTCGCCAGAGCATAAAAAGAACAAAATGCAAACAACTGATCCAACGGGTTTAAGTGCGACGTGGAAAAGGTTAAAAGCTCTCTGGAAAAGTGGATGGGGAGTTGCTACAGCTTAGCTGAAACTTGACAGTCATCGGAGTGGAGCGTGTTTGCATGTGTGAGTGCGTGTGTGTGTGTATGTGTGTGTGTGTGTTTGGTAATATCTGTGCAAGTTAATCTTCACCTCAAAATTGTGTACATCTGTCACACAAGTGGTTCCGCTATATATGTCAATGGTGTGTGGGTGTGACTCACTCTCTCTCTCGCTCTCTCTTTCTTCCTTTCTCTTTCTTTCTCTCTCTGTGTGTGCTGAGGCGATGCTTAACATAAGCTGAAGGAATCTGCTGTTGTGTAGGATTTAAAATCTCGACTATGTGGCTAGAGAAGTTGGTAATTATTTGTGTGGCAGAATTGTGGGGAAAAGGTAGTTATATAAAGCTCTAGCCCCAGGCAGACTACCGAGTTGATCTGTCTTAGAAACACACTCTATATGGATTCATTTTGCAATTTCAGCTCGCCCTTGCTCCATGTCTGTCAATTTGTTCGGTTCATGTTCGAGGCGTTTAACTCATTTGTTTTTTAGGGTCCGTCTGTAGCTGACTATCACATGGTTGGGTGCATAAATTTCTGCTACGCACGGGGCGTGGCAATTTGTCATGTTAAGCGCTGAACACAACAATAACAACAACAACAAACGGCGTATTGACATATTGCCGGGTGTATTTAAATGGATCCTGTTCTGATTCTCGATTGGCCACCAAGTGACCGCGCCATAAAAATAATCAACATAAATTGTGTGGGGCGAAACTAGCTATGCGGCGGGGGGCTGAATGCCTCATTCACAGACAAACAATAACCATAAAAATAATAAAGCAAAACAATGACTGAATATTTATGGGCAATGCAAAGCAAAAAAAACATAAATAAAAAAATAAAAAATAAGAGATTGTTACGCGCCCAAATGACTGTGAAAAAACAATAACAACAATAGCAGCAGCAACAACAATGCGAAAGGGACCAACGTCCCGCTCCAATCCTTCAGCTGAATGTGCAGCTGCGTCTGGCAGTGTAAGCAAATCAACAGCCAACAACTGCAAACAGAGCAAAAGCCAAATGCTGTACGGGGAATTGGCATAGGCCGGAAAAACACTCACACTCGCACACAGACAGAGACAGAGACAGAGGCAGAGGCAGAGACAGAGACAGAACACTCAGACGGAACACACCCACTTCAAATTACACACGCATCGTTGGTTTTAATGCCCGCTACCTAGAAAAGTTGTCCCAGTTTCGAGCAGATCTTCAGCCTTGTTCACATTTTGGCGTATTTGTGTCAGCGTGCTGCCGTACCCTATCATAGCCCTATCTATTTGTTTCTATTAGACGAATATACACTTCAGGTGAGTGGGTATAGTCGACTGAGCGAGGAGTAGAGAAACAGAAAAAAGGCGAAAATAAAATAACAAGAAATAGGAACAAAAAAGGAAAGAAAGAAAAACAGAAAAAGGAGGAATATGATAAGGAGAAAGTAAAAGTGAAATAGAAAGAGATGAAAAAGAGAAAAAAAAAAGCAACGAAAAAAAGGGATTGTGAAAAGGAAAGAAAGCGAAAACTAAAGAAATAAACAAAAAGTGAAAGAGAGAGAGACAGAGAGTAAAAGAATACGATCAGGAAGTTGTGAAAAGGAAAGAGAAAGGGAAAGAAAATAAGAAGGAGAATATGAATCAGAATGAGAAAGAGAAAGATCATTAGAATGAGAATGAGAATGAATAGAGAATAAGAATGAGATTGAGAATGAGAATGAAAAAGACAAAGAGAAAAAGAAAGAGAAAGATAAAAGAAAAGAGAATGGGAATGAATAAAGAATGGGAATGAGAATGAGAATGCGAATGCGAATGCGAATGAGAATGAGAATGAGAATGAGAAAGACAAAGACAAAGACAAAGACAAAGACAAAGACAAAGACAAAGACAAAGACAAAGACAAAGACAAAGACAAAGACAAAGACAAAGACAAAGACAAAGACAAAGACAAAGACAAAGACAAAGACAAAGACAAAGACAAAGACAAAGACAAAGACAAAGACAAAGACAAAGATAATGACGATGATAAAGACAAAAAAAAATAATTTAAAAAAAAAAAATTAAAAATTAAAATTAAAAAAAATAATAAAATAAAACTTAAATTAAATTTTAAAATATATATAATATACAGACAAAAATAAAGATAATAATAATAATAATAATAAAAACAACAATATAAATAAAATTAATAATTTTAAAAATATAAATAATAATAAATATAAAAAAAATAAAAAATAAAAAATAAAAATGAAAATATAAGTAAAAATTAAAATTGAAAAAAATAAACAAAAATTATAATTTATAAATTATAATTATTTATAATTATAATATAAAACATATACACTTATAAATGAAAAATAAAATAGAAATACAAATTTAATGAAAATAATAATAAAATAAAAATAGAAAGAGAAGGAAAGAGTATTCCAGCTTCGTGACCCTCTCTTTCTATAAATAAACCCAAATTATTTGGACTAAATCGTCAAACAACAAAAGTCACTTAGCTGTTGCATACTTCTTGGCAGACACGATTCGCCCCGTGTGCGTGTGTGCGTGCACCAAGGAAATTATAGAGTAAGAAAAAAGAAGACGAATAAATAAATATGCAAATGTAGTTGTTGCTGTTAATGTTTGTTGCCTCGTTGCCTGCTGCTGCTGCTGCTACTGAGGCGGCTCGCTCACTTAAGAAATTTCCGTTTGCGGTTTTTATTTTGATTTCATTTTTTTTTTTTTTTTAGATATACATATTTATTTTTTTGCGGCTTTTTTTTTTTGTAAGCCTGCCTAAAAGTTTCTTTATGTAAATAAGAAATTTATTTTTATGTTAGCGCGCGCCTCAAGTTGTAAAATTGTTTGTTGCTGCAGCTACTTGGGCATCATCTTCTCTCGGCTTGTTTTATTACCAGGCGCCTTAATTTAGTAGTTTGCGCTGAAGTGGCCCAGTTGCTGGCAAGTAACTGTACTTTTGGGAGTTGGCCACATAGAGCCCATGGCTCTTCGTCTTCTTCTTCTTCTTCTCCTTTTGCTTCATATTGCTATAACTGCTCTGTTGACTGATGCCAACTCCTTTAATATTTTCTCGTTTTCTTTTTTTTTTTTTTTTCTTTTTTATTTGCATTTTTATGGCATTCACAAGGACTTGGAGCAGCTCATAAGTGACTTTCTGTCTGGATTGCGTAAAGAATCAAAAATGATAAGTTTCCATGTATGAAAAGCCTATATTCATTTGTCGAGTTAACATTGTGTAGTGAGTAATTGAAATTGGATGTTAGTTGTTTGGACATGTGAAATATGAAGAGAGGAATTGTAGGAATGCTAAAAACTTTTTAGATTACTCTAGAGATACGTTGGTCAGTTAAGTGTTATGGGAATGTAAGTGTCATTACAAAAAAAAAAAAAAAACAAATGTTTTAAGATTGATTAAGATTAATATTAAGATATATATATCATACATTTATAACATGGCGCACACACGCTTTTTTTTTAATTTATCTGTGTCAATTAATCACATAGCGAATCTAATCTAGTTTTTCTGCCAGAATTTTTAGTGGAAGACGTAACTTCTAATGATATGGCTGAAATGTAAATATTTTATATCATTTTGCAGTTTCCCATGATTTGACTTAAATGTAAAGATTTAATAGTAATTTACAGTTTGCGAAGATTTGGCTCAAAAGTAAAGATTTTATAGTGTTCCTTAATGGCAAGCTTTACTTAACATTCTGAAAGCAAACTGTTATCGATGACTAATACAGCAGGTTAAATTTGACTATTAGAAATAGTATCACTTTTACTGGGCACTTCTTTTGGGTATGATTAACATATGTAAGCATATGTAGCTCATCCTCTAGCCTACCTTGATAACTTATAAGGCCTTACCTTATTCATATTCACAAAAAAAAAAAAAAAAAAAAAAAAAAAAAAACCCTTTTCTTACATAGCTTTGCTTTGAGGAAGCAATTTGGGTTAACAAAAATTTAAATTTCTTATGAAGAAGAAAAACAAATCCACTGAGACCTAAAAAGAGCTTAGATATAACACAATGATTAAGAGTAAATACTTATATGAATTTATTGCATATTTATGAGTTTTATTTTTAATAGCGATATTATTCTTTTTATTAGAGAATACATAATAAAAAGAGTTTATGTAAAAACTAAAGAAAATACTTTAAGAAACCTTTCCAAATGACGCAACTATTTCTATCTAACTTTAGCTATGCTTTTCAGCAATTATTCCCTTGCGCATAAACATAAACATCGTGCGTGATTTAGTAAACACTTTTTCGCTATTCAAAGTATATTTAGACGAAGCTAATATGCCGTGACTATGAAATGCCTGTCATTATAACATTCCGTGCTCACGAATGTTTGGCCATATGTTTATGCAATATTTTCATGGTTTAAGTTGCGTTTCAGATATGCTTTTCTTTTGTCATTGCTTTGGCGCTCACAATGGCCGCCACCCAAATAATTATGGCACCTAATGGCAGCTGATTTCATTCCCATCACACGTAGACGTGGCCGTCTCATAGATTTCGATTTACATACGATACGTGTAATTCTCACACGCGAGGGGATAAAATTTTGTTGCCTATGGGCTTGGGGTATGGGTTTTGGGGCAATCGATACGCAAGGGTACAATTCACATGTAATCACGATTGGGATGCAATCAAAGCCAAGTAGTAAGCGGGAAACAGAAGCGCCAATTGGCACTTCATCACTTAAGCACCTGAGAAAAGCATTTTTCACTTTCAATTTCAGCGGCGGTGTGCCATAAAATCAAGCAAAATGCTGATGGCACACACAGACAAACACAGATACACACACAGATACACTCACACACACTCACACACACTCATGCACACTCATTCACTCACTCACTGCTGGCTGTTGTGCCTGTCAATCGAGCAGCTGTTGTGCAATTTACACGCACAGCTTCAAATTGACAGCCGGAAGACAGCAACAACAATTTTTTTTCTGCTACCTTTTTTCTGCTCCTTTTTTTCGTATTTTTTTTTTGCCAGGCTCTGCTTGTACGTGTGCACTTTGAGCGCAATCATAAAAAACAATTGAAATGTAAAATATAACATTCGTTTTGTATAGTATTTTGTTGTTGTTGTTCTTGTACTTGTTCTGTGTCACCTGCTAGCGGCACACACACACACACTCACACACATACACCAAAACACTCTCTTGTTGTCGTCATGCTTTTAGCAATTGCGCGCTGATTGCGTATACGCCGCGTTATCCAAATGCACACGCAGCAATTTCTATTGTAAATTGTGAGCATTTCTCACAGGCACACACACACACACACAGAGAGAGAGAAAACCGTTAAACCACTTGTGTGTATGTGTGTGTGTTACTTGCCTGGGCCCAAAGGCTCCTGGCAAACAAATTTCAGAACTTGCCTTGCCTTTCCTTTCCTTCCTCGCCAATTTCTTTTCTTTCCCAATTTTTTGTTTTTTTTTTTTTTCATTTTTTTGGGCAAGGATTTTGTCTGTTTGGCGCCTGAGGCGTCTGTGGAGACGTCGCTGCGACATGTTGTCAATAAATTGACAGCAATTGAAGATTTATAAAACACTTTTGAGCCCGTGAGCTGCCAGTCTGCAGTGGCGTCTGGACCCAAGTCTCTTGCAGACTCTCCCTCTGCTGCCCCCCTCTCTCCCTCTCTCACCGTGTGTGCGGCAAATGTTTGGCAAAACCCAAAAGCAATAAATTTTATGGTAAAAATGATTTTGTGCACCTTTGCTTGGAGTTAGCTTCATTTGTTATGCTCTAACGGGCGCCAGGTATTGTAATTTTGTTATGAAGCGTGTGGATGAGGCAGTGGAGTTGTTTATATAGTTAGTTTATGTATAGTAGATTATTGAGGGAGCTTTTAATATCAAGTTAATTTAAGCTGATTTAATCCTAAGTATTAAATTGAAGTTATTCTCTGTTTAGTTTATGAATTCTCTAAGTAATAGAATTTATAAAATATTTTTAAATTGATTTATAAATAACATTTCCTTGTACGGGATTTAATTTAAGCTGTATAAGCTGAAGCATATATATATATGTATATATATATATATACAATATATATACTTGATTTTTCTTTCAGCTCAATTTCACACATTTTCTCTTGGGTAAAGCCCGGCACATGAGGTGAGAGTTTGGCAAAGTGAAAGTTTATGAAATCCTTATTGTTTTCTTTTGTATTTTATGTGTGTGTAAGATGAGAGTGTGTGAAACGGCGAATGTAAGCCAGATTGGTGCAAATATAAGATTCAAGTGAGCAAAGATATAAATTTTAAATTGAAAAATTTACGCACACCAAAATCTACTGCAATATATGTAGATATTAATTTCTATATATTATATACATATATTATATTATATCAACTCCAATATATGTATATTAATTTCTATATATATACATATATTATATTAAATTCTATTATCATTCAACTAAATTCTCCCTCTATAGAGCATTCAATTTTGGACAAGTTTCCTGCTTCACTTTCTCATGCTTCGCTTTTTATTATTTCGCCGCTCACTTTATGCGCTGCGATAAACTTAAATTGATGGGAAATGCTGGGCAAACGTTTAAACTTAAAGTCTTTAAGCAAGCTTCGTTTTTCGAATTCAATTTTGTCCTAGAACTCGCCAATTTCGGGTTTGTCTCGTAGTTCAGTTAGCAAATATTGCGAAACTCTTTGTTGTACTTGCTGCTGCTTTGGCTGTGAAACCAATTTCACAAAAATTAGCCTCCTGCTCGAAATTAAAGCGCATTTCTCTGCAGAAATCAAAGCGACACACCCAGGCATCCGCCATGGCAGTAGCTGTAGCCCCGCCCTCCCTACCTCCTCAACCTACCTACCACCAGCTACCTCCCTCCCGCCCATCGACTTCCTTGCTCCGCTATTTCCTCTACAGGCAGCCGGCTTGTAATAAGTTCCTACGAAATTAACATGTCACCGCCGAGAGACATTAATGTCGAGCAGCTAGCGTGAAGGGTGTGTGTGTGTGCGTGTGTGTGACTGTGTGCGAGTGAGACTGAGAGGGGCTCTGGTGTTTGGTGTGGAACGCATGTGGATTGCATTGCCTTAACAGTCGAGCCGCTGTTAACATACAGGGGAGTTGAGCTGCTGTTGCCCCTGGCAGGGGAACTGCTCGCACTGTTCGCACTGTTCCCCTGACTGAAGGATGCTTGGGGTAAGCGAATGCTTTTTGGATCATGAGTGAGTGTTAAGGAAAAGTTGTCTACTGTAAAATATTTGATTTTGAAAGTGGATGCTTGCAGAGTTCAGATAAGAGGATTTTTACTATCTTGAAACTTAAGAATCGGTATGTTCAGATAAGAACTTGTTATGTATGAGATCGAAAACTCTATTTGTATTCATACGCTAGCTTATTCATCTTCTTATATATATTTTTATTCAAATTGAAATTAATGTCAATATTTATAAACATACTTTTTCATAGTCATATTTGTATTTATAATCATAATCAATCATATTCTTTTTAATATTCATATTCATGCTCATATTCAAATTGAATTTATACACATATTCCTGTTCAATTGCACACTCATATTTAATTGTATGTTCATATTCATTATTATTTTTATATAAAAAATTTATAATTGTATCACATTTAATTATATATTTAGATTCATATTCATTTTTATATTCATGTCAATATACATAATCATATTCATATTCATGTTCACTTTAATATTCACATTCGTATTCGAATTCTTATTCATATCCATATTCATATTTACATTCATAATCATATTCATATTCATATTCATATTCATATTCATATTCATATTCATATTCATATTCATATTCATATTCATATTCATTTTCATAATCATAATCATATTTATATTTATATTTATATTTATATTTATATTTATATTCATATTCATATTCATATTCAAATTCATATTCATATTCATATTCATATTCATATTCATATTCATATTCATATCCATATTCATATTCATATTCATATTCATATTCATATTCATATTCATATTCATATTCATATTCATATTCATATTCATATTCATATTCATATTCATATTCATATTCATATTCGTATTCGTATTCGTATTCATATTCATATTCATATTCATATTCATATTCATATTCATATTCATATTCATATTCATATTCATATTCATATTCATATTCATACTCATACTCATACTCATACTCATACTCATACTCATACTCATACTCATACTCATACTCATACTCATACTCATACTCATACTCATACTCATACTCATACTCATACTCATACTCATACTCATATTCATATTCATATTCATATTCATATTCATATTCGTACTCATATTCATATTCATATTCACATTCATATTCATATTCATATTAATATTCATACTCATACTCATACTCATACTCATACTCATACTCATACTCATATTCATATTCATATTCATATTCACATTCATATTCATATTCATATTCACATTCATATTCATATTCATATTCACATTCATATTCATATTCATATTCATATTCATATTCATATTCATATTCATATTCATATTCATATTCATATTCATATTCATATTCATATTCATATTCATATTCATATTCATATTCATATTCATATTCATATTCATATTCATATTCATATTCATATTCATATTCATATTCATATTCATATTCATATTCATATTCATATTCATATTCATATTCATATTCATATTCATATTCATATTCATATTCATATTCATATTCATATTCATATTCATATTCATATTCATATTCATATTCATATTCATATTCATATTCATCTTCATATTCATATTCATATTCATTGTTAACTTCAAATTCATATTCATATATGTGTTCATATTCATATATGTGCTCATATTTATATTCATATTGATATTCATCTTCATATTCATATTCATAGTGATATTCATAATCATATTTTTATTTTTATTTGTATTCATATTTATATTTGTATACATATGTATTCAAATTTAAATTTAAATATACATAGATTCAGGTTTTCATATTTATAATAAAATTGATTTTCATATTCATATTTGTTTACAATTGCATTTCATACTCTTATAATTATATTGATTTTCAAATATAGATATACATATTTATTTTAATATCTGTACATATTCCTATAGATATTATTACTCTTCATATATATACTCACATTTCTTTTGATATTCATATTCCAATTCAAATTCATATATAAATCCAAATTCAAATTAATATCTATATACATAATCGTATACTTATTAAAACACAAATTCATATTCATACTCAGATTTCATATTCATGATGATTTCAGCCACAGCATTGATATTACTTAAAATTGGTTTCCCAATCTCCATTCAATCGCAAGCTCTTGAAGACTTCATTTAATTGCTAAATTCCATCAATGATAATTTGAGTTTCTCTTATAACTTTGTAACATAAGCCATGAATTGTTTTAATATGGCTTTACCATTAAGTTAATTGCAAATTTTCGAATCAATCAATCCTGCATTCGGCTACAAGGTACAAGCTTTGCCTAGCAACAGCCACAATATTTGTTAATTGAAATCGTATGCCACACGCATACACACATCATTAAATCCTCAAAAGACTCGAACTTTCAACAATTGTAATTAATTCTACATATGCGAAAAAAGTTTTGCATGTGTTGTACAATTTTAGGGAATCACGCAACAACATTTCACACAATTAGCGCCTGGCGAAAACTCTAAAAAACAAAATAATTAATGTGAGTTTTTGCTAAGGTATGTTAGACAGAGAGATACGCCGTAGAGAGTGGTTAAGTATATATTTTATTTATTTTTTATACTCTATTCTCAAAGGGAAAAAGTGTATATTGAATTTGTATAATGTTCGTTTGTCTGTATGAATGCATCATATTTCTATGTTACTGAGGTCAGAAACTTGAAATTTTGAGCACATTCTGGTATATACCTTTTAATAATAAAGTGTCCGATACGCCCATTAGGGGTGTGGAAAATAGTGAAAAACATGCGCCCCTAGGTGTGAATCATATCAGATGAAGAGCTAGAGGGTTGCAATTTGGAATGAATGCTCGCGTTAAAGAGCCACGATCAAAGGAAGATAGTGGATGTATCTACGCCCATTCGGGACTCAAATTTGGCACTTAAGTTAATGTTACGACTCTATAAAGAAATCGGTAACAAATTTTGTAGTGCCCAGCTTAAATTTAATATACCAGCTGCCCTATCTGAACAGAGTATCATGCAGTCGGTTACATACGAATGCAACGTTCTTACTTGTTTTAAATTGAGTAATTCATTGATTAAAGGTATGCAATTATTTTTTAAGATTTGCAAATATATCAATAGTAAAATATATATTTATTTATTTTTTATTAATGTTTAACAATTTTTTTGTACAGTTTGTTTAAACAAAAACGTTTTATTCACTTTAAATTTATTTGCCTATTTAATACTCATACCCCATTGTTGTATTTCTGACCCATTATGTATGCATAGCGCATGGGCAGCTGGGCAACTGTTTGCTTTCGGTCTTAAATAAGGTGTTAATGAACTACTGAATTATGCATTCGTAGTATGTTAATGCTCGTCTAATATTTGATATTAATGTTGTTAATAAATCTTTTCCACAAAATTGTTGCCCAGCCAAAATTGGCCGTGGCTAATTCCCCAAAGGCAGCCAACTGTCAGGGCAACAACAATAGCGCCTAATGCATTGGGCACTAATCTTAGCAATTTCGATGCTCTATTTGCATGCCCAACTCGCATGCTTACACGTATGTGTGTGTGTGTGTGTGTGTGTGAGATTGTGTGTGTGTGTTCGCATGTTCTATATACATTTATGTTGGTATACTGCACGACACGCTGTAGTTTGTTATATTTGCTAAATGCTTGCTAACAAACACACACACACACACATAAACGCAAATTGCAGACTCAGCGTGGTACAATTACAGGCATTTCATGAGTTGTAGGTGGAACGGGTGTGCCGTCTGTGGGGCGTACATTTAAACTGCCACGCCCATGAAAGGCGATTTGCATGAATATTATTGGGCGCCAAAACATCAAGCTAATTGGATGCGTTCGCCAAAACGTTTTCAGCTAAATTTCGCCAAAACCTGAAGTTGGCAAATTTTCATAGCATACTTTTTTGCGTTTATGCGGAAATTTGTTTGAATTGGATTAAAAAAATATTTGTGGCAAAGTAATTATTACATTTTTTTGGGTTTTTGAGAGACGAATGACTTGCTGAAGAAGTTTTTCTTATTTAAATCACTTTTCTTTTGTTTCTCCTTTATTCTGTTGTTTTTGCAGAGATATTTTGGGCGCTTTGAGCACTTAGAACAGGGTTCTACATTTGGTAAAAGCAGGCCAGGTTTGTAGCTTGTTGGCAAAGCCGAATCAGCGCCAATGTAATGGCAGCGTTTTGGGCCAAATTTCCAAACGGTCTGCATGTGTGTGTGGAGGAGGACACGTCTCTCTCTCTCTCTCTCACACACTCTCTTTAGCTCTTCTTCTACCTCTCTCTCTGCCCGCATTCCTTTGCTGGTTTTGGTTTGTTGTTTTGTTATTTTGTTGTCTGGCTCCACTTGTTTGTCATTTGTTTGCAGATTTTTGTGTAGATTCTGCGGCTGCTTTGGCGCTTGTTTAGTTTATTTATTGTTGGCATTGTCATTTGTTGTTGTCGCAGCGCGGCTGTGTCAAGGTGCGCCACAGGAGAATCATAACTTTTTTTCCTCCAGTTCCTTTAAGCTTGAGTAATGCTTTTTTGCGGCCTTGCAACTGGCAACGGCTCAGCTTATTTTTTATATTCATTTTCTTTTTTTGTTGTCAACATTGTAAATAATGAAGACTTTAAGCTGTGTGAAATTAGCGCACGTTTTTATGCTGTTTGTGTGTGAGCTGCTGTTGTTTGCGCTTTGTTGGCATAATGAACTTAATTCGGTTAAGTAATCTTCGCGAGCAGCTGCGACTTTCAGTTATTTTGGTAATGCATATAATTTGATTAACATATGAAGGTTTAAGCAAGCTTAAGAAGAAAACATATATATGTATGTATATATACATACAAATCTGTGATTATGTTGACACTTTACAGGCATTTTTTGAAGACATTCATTTTGTATATATATACATACATACATATACAGATAAGGCTGCGCATGTAAGCGCTTAATAACATTTTTGACAGGCTGTTAAGAAAGGAAGCTAAATTAAGGTGTGTTCATAATTGTATGTGGTATTAGGTGTGCAGCTGCTGCTTAATTTATTTCATTGTAATTTATTTCTTTATTTTTAGAACAAGTGAATCGTTTTTTTTTTTTGTAATTCTAATTTGGGCATGATGGATAGTTCATTTGACAAGGATTTTTTGTTTATTTATAAGATGTAATTTATTTATTTTATCTTTAAAAAGGCAGCAGCTGTTTATAAACGGGCTGAACATGCTGCTGGACCATTTTGAATTATTTCTTTATTTATTTTTTGTATTTTATTTTATTTTTTTTAATTTTATTTATTTTATTTTTTTTCAATTTTCAATACATATTTTTTTCTAAATATTCTATTCATTTTTTTAGTTATTAATAAATAAATCATTTTTAATAATATTTATTTTTTTATTAAATTATTTATTTTTCTGTTTATTTATTATTTATTTATTTATTTATTTATTTATTTGTTTATTTTTTATTTTTTTATTTATTTATTTCTTAATTTATTTGCTTACTTATTTACTTATTTGTTTATTTATTTGTTTCATTATTTATCAATTTTTTATTTATTTATTTATTAATTTTTTTATTTATTTAATAAATTATTTATTTATTTTTAATTTAAATTTTTTATTTATTTATATATTTATTTATTTATTTATTTATTTATTAATTTATTATTTTTTTATTTATTTATTTATTTTTTTTTTTATTAAATTATATATTTATTTTTAATTTATATTTTATTTATTTTATTATTTATTTATATATTTATTTATTAATTTAATATTTTGTTTTTTATTTATTTATTTATTTATTTATTTATTTAAATATTTTTTTTTATTTTTAATTTATTTTTTATTTTTTTATTTATTTATTTACATATTTATTTATTTATTGTTTTATTAATTTATTTTTTATTTATTTATTTAATTATTTTTCTTTATTTTTTTTTTATTTATGTATTTTTTTATTTATTTTATTTTTTTATCAATTTGTTTTTTCATATACACAGCCTTATTAGGATATTTCACGTTCATCATACTTATTTTTTTTTTATTTTTTTTTTCATATTCAACCCAACTATATACCTTCAATTATTTCTATTTAACTCTGATTTATTCTTTTTCAAATAAAATATTCTTCAATAGCATATAAGGAGCTTCTTATTGAGTTTTTATTTAAGGCAAATATTTTTTAAAGGCTTTGAGCTTACCAGGAATTCACCTTTATACATAATAATAAACATAATCGGTTGTGTTATTTCTTTGACAGTTCAGCTAAATCCCTCTTCTTCTTCATTGAATACTTGGAAATACGTAAGTTATTGGAATTTTTGTATTCTGCTGTGTAATTATAAAGAACAAATTGTATTTGCTTTTATATAAGGATAAAGTTATCTAGAGAAACTAAATATAAAACTTAATAATTTAATGAAAGCCGAATACTTTAAAATTTATAACAAGCTGAGTATTTGACATAGATGTTTTATGAAAAATTAAAATTAAAAATGGTTAAGCACGCAACTTGAGCTAAAGATTTGAATTTATTTATTTAATTTTTTATTCAAGTATCTCTTAATATAAAAGCAGAAAAATAATATGAATAATTTTACTGAATATTATAATTATATTGTCTGGTACATAGATATTTGTAATATTTATTAATATTCTTTTTAAGAATTCATTGCTTCAGTTTAGCTCTTTGATAGACTGATTTGATTGCTTTATTTGATTTTATTAATTTTTGAAAGATACAAATTTCATTATCTAATTCAGAGGTAAATAAATGAAGCATTTTGATTTACTACTTGACTGTTGCAGTTAAACAATGCGAGTCGCTTGCGATTCGATCTCAAAGAGATTTGAACTCCTTAATAAAAATATGTATTTAAATATATATATAAATATTTAAATCAGCCTACAAAGATTATAAATGCATATATAAAAAATATATATATATATATTTATTGTATTACAGATAAGGCAAAAGCAGATTCTGTGTAAGCAGCTCTGCCTGCCCTTCAATCAGTCGACATTGATTAAAAAAGTAGCTCAGACCTTTGGGTTCATTCAGCTTGAGCTGACGCCCACATTCCAGTTGCGCCATTTCGTTTGCATTTTATAAATATTCTTGAAGCTATTTTTACCTTTCCTTTATTGGATTTAAGCCTTTGCCATTTACATATTATCCACTTTGATATGTGACTTTATCAAGCCGTCTGCCCCAGCTGCCTGCTCATATTGTTTGACAGTTTAGGTCAAGATTTTAGCCGCAAAACAAAAGCACTTGACCCGATTTGATTTGCTGGCAGGCTTTGAGCTTTGACCCGCACCATGATTATCAATGCACCCTCTCTCTCTCTGCTAATCCCCCTCTCACTCTCTCTTACTCTCTCTCTATCTCCATCTCTTTCAACTGTTCGTAGTGCATTTCAGCTGCATTTTTCACACACATTTCCTAGGCTTTTCCTCTGCATTTTCACTTGCTAATTTAATTTTCGTATATTTTTGTTTTTCCATTTTTATTTTTATTTATTTTGATTTTCATTTTAGGTCTTGACACGCGCTGCCTATTACTTCTTGTTGTTGTTGTGGGAATTTGTGAAAAAAAATTTAATTTCGTCTGCGCCGAAGTCGTAAACATATTTGAGATTTCTCCGCTGTCGCTGCTTTGCGGTTAGTGTGGAGCTTAGACAGCAACTCTTCTAGCACTATGCTCCATGTCCCCCCCACCCAATGTGTCTGTCTGTCTGTCTGCCTGTTATTTCTGGCAAAGTCCTTGGCTGAAGCTGTAGCTGAAGCTGATGTCGTCGTTGTCGCTTTCCCCATGTCGACGTTTATTTATGCAAATTTAATTTCCATACTAAACGCTCTGTGTGTGTGTGCGTGTGTGTGTGTGTGTGTGCGTGTGTGTGTGTATGAATGTTACGAAAATTCACTTAGCTGTGCCCAGTTGCCTGGATTTTACTTACTCTTTGTTGTTGCCTCTCAGTGGGTGGTTGGTATTTTTTCTTCTTTTTTTTCAGTATTTTTTCTCTCTTGCTCTCTTTATTGCTTTTTATCAGACCTGATAAGTGAGTGGCTCATTCCGGCTGCTACTATCTCTACAGCCTCATCCGCTTGCTGCTCGCAATTCTATTATGCTGCGGCGTTAAAAATGTTTGCTTGCTAATAGAAAATGCTGCCGCTTTTCGCATTTTTTTTTTTCTTTTCTTTTCTTTTGTTTTTTGTCTTGTGTCGCGCACTTCATTTGCATGCCCCGGGCATGGGGACCAATGTCCTTAATTAAGTAACATAAAACAGGGCAGCGCAGGGCTGGGCTGGGCTTGGCATGCCGCTCTTAAGCTCCTTGTCATATGTGCTGAGCCACTCGCATCATAAGCTAATCTCGAATTTCTGCCATTTTGCTCATTTCTCTTTCATAATTTTTTTTTTGGTTCACCCTGCACTTTTTCCATTAGTGTTTCCTCTTTTAGCCAGAAGTCAGTTGCTTTCTATCTGTTTCTCTTTCTTTCTTTTTTTTTTATGTAAATGGCACCCAAGGCAGATAAAACATTTTCCCTTACTGCAGCCTATATACCTCTCTCTCTTTATATGTATTTTTTCCTGCTGTGCGCCTTGAATTATTGGCAAGCATACAAAAGAGCTTGGCACTCAAACATTTTCCAAAAAAAAAAAACACTCCCCCACTCGAGCAGCCCATCCACCTACACGCTCGTCTCCACTCGTATTTCTATTGACCAGGCAAACTTTTCGTGTGGCCCATTTTGTGGTGCGCCCCAACGCTTCGACATGGTTAGTTCCATCATTTCGAATCGAACACACAAAAAAACAAATAAATGTGTTTGAGCTGAAAAAACCATCTCAATCGAGTGTGTTTTCAAAAGCTGCTTGTCATCAATTTCAAACACATTTTCCCTTTTTTTCCCCCATTTTGTTTTTCTCGCACAATTTTTGGAGCATGTGCATGAAAGTATTCAATGGAACATACAAATGTATAAATTGTTTTCAATATGGGATCTTTCAGTTTTCAGTTTTCAGTTTTGGCCGTAACACGAATTGTAAGGCGCTTAGCACTGATTTTGCTGCAACTCCTTTTGCCCAAAAAAAAAAGCAAGATGCCAGAGCATACATTTTTGCTAGAAATTGTTTGGGAATTGAGTTTGATTTGAATTTTGAAATATTAGAATATATGATATATTTATGTAAATTCAATTAATATTTTGAGGTACGATATACGAAGAAACAATATTTGTGAAACATTTGTGTTTTCAATAAGAAACTAGTTCTTTATTAAATCTCTATATTTATATATTTATACATGTATTTATTTAGTGTTGATTCGATTAAAGATCTTACAAAAAATCTAATTTTAAATATATAATTTTTGTAGAGAATAATTAAAGTCAATTCAAAGAACTTACTTTGTATAGTGTTATATTATACTTATATTATACTAGCACAATAAATACAAATATACACATACATACATATATGCATATTATACTCATACACGATGTGAGTAGAATTTATTTCCTTTTGCTGTCCATCCGCCCGTCCTTGCATCCTCCACAAACTAAGGAAATTTGATATTAGGAACATATATTCATCATAAAATTGTGAAGTAAGCATCCTAAGGGCTTAAAAAGTTGGGAAATATTTTACCTGATATATCTGATATAATGCAAACAAAAACATAAACAGAAAACTATTATGTAAAGTGTTAGAAACTTGATATTTAAAATATGTTATATTCTTTAGTTAGTAGTTAATTGATGACTAAATTCATATAAAATATGTATTTACGAATTTTGTCTGCATGGTTGGATACCGCGCAGTATGCTACGGTTTCATAGCAGAAAACTCCGAAACTCGACAATATTAAGATATATGGATATATTATGCATTAAGGTATATAGAAAAAAAGTTACCGGAAAATTTGTTTAAGTTGATATTAAAATGAAAATATAATACAATTTATTCTAAAAGTCTGCAATATGGCTAATGTATTTATAATATACCATAATATATAATAATATCATTTTAAGTTTATATTAATATGGCAGAACTCGTTTAATATTTATCGATTATTGCAAAAGTCTTAATATAAGCTTACTCACTAAATAATTACTATCCCAACTAATCAACTTCGCAATATGTTAATAACAAATTACAAATCGCACTTTAGGTTTCTTTAAACATTATTAAATTTTGGCGCTCTAAGCACATAAATTTATGTCCACAGTCGCTGTGGACTGTGATTACACTGACAAACTTCGGGCGCTGCAATAATTCACAAAGACTAATGAGCACTCGGCCAACAGACGACGGACGGCAGACGGCAGACAGCAGACAACGGGCAGCAGCCAGCAGTCATGTGTGGGACATTGAACTTGGTCCGTTTTTGGACTCGAAGTTCATACGACAGTCGCGACTTCAACACAGACACAAACACACACAGAGACTTGGATATGAAAGATGTGCGCGCAGCATGGGACTTTAAACACACATCCTGCAACAAATTTGTGAGTTTGCTTTAAGCCGGCAGGCGGTCCGAATTGGCCAAATAAAAACGAAATAAAAACAAACTGAAAAAAAATAATATATATATATATATATATAAAAAGAGGAGCAACATCTGTGCGAGCATTTAGACAGCGGGTGTCCTTGTGTCCCTGTATCCTTCTGTCCCTGTGTTGGCTCTTGCGAAAAGTTATCAATGCGCCATTTTTGCTGCTTGAATTAATTTTCGAGTGCAGGCGGCGGCAGAGAGGGCGAAACGGAAGTGCCGCCATAGCGCACAGCAAACCGGAAGCAGCCATTGAAGCTCCTGTTTGGCCCGCGTGAAAAGAGCTTGGCTAAAAGGATTCCGCCACAATTTGTTTGATGTTTGCTACGTGTTTTCAAATAATTCCACAGTTTTATGCTGTTTGCTGTTGCTGCTGCTGTTTGCTGCTGCTGCTGCTGTTTGCTGTTGCTTTTTGTGCGCTGTGCGCTTCGCCCGGCGACAGTTGGTGGCCAAAGTGTGGCAAGTGCTGTGCACATTTTCAAGGCGAAATTGTTGAATGTTTTTTTTTTTTTTTTCTGGTCCCCAAACGCTTCTTTATGCACGCTGCGTGCCGAGCGAGTGATAAGAAATTGCCATGGCATGAGGCACGAGTCTATGGCAACGGCATCTATTCAACCAGCAATAGGGAACTACAATTTCAAGTATTTTCTATGGCAATACTAAATCAATCAGTGAATAGCTGTGAACCACTGTAAGTGTTGTGCCTGAATATATTATCACAACATTTAAGCAGCTGTTGAAATTTAGGTGAAAAGAAAATGTTACAAAATTCAGTTGATAAATATAAATAAAAGGGATTACTCTAGTTGGTGGCATTTGACTAACAGAAGTCCTGAACTATAAAAATTTTAATAAAATTACTTGTATATCATTAATCAAAGGGTCTTTACTTCTCATCCCGTATATAACAAATCGATAGATTTATTTCAAGGCCAAGTGTGCTTAGAAAATCGATAGCTATTGTTCTATAAATGCTATCGATTGAGTACGATATCGGCAATGCATTTTAGAATTATATTTCCCACATCTTCGGAGCGTGATCCTCCATATTCTGCATATAGATTCATAGTATATTAATAGAATTTCGATTTTTTTTTCAGTATTTTGGATACCTGCTCTAAATTTTACTAATGCGTTTATGAAGGTCAGTTGAAAATTAAATTATGGGAATTACTTCCATTTTGTTTTGTAAAATGTACAAAATTGATTATTCTAATTGCTAAAAGTTTCATTAAATACCGTTAAATTAAGTAAAACTCGTAGATCGGACGGGGTTCCTAGTCGGGCACTCTCGACTAGAGCTTTCTTACTTGTTTTTTTTTTTTTTTTTTTTTTTTTTTTTATGTTTGACACTAAACAATAAGTAAATTAAATAAAATTAACATTATGTAACATTTAACCGAATGGTTTGAACTCCAATGAACTAAGTCCATATATTTATCTCTTTTTATTATAATCTATTATCTCATTTTATTATAATCATTGCTTGCGTAACTATTGAGCAAATTTTTTGCCTGATTATGCCTGATTTGTGAGAATAAATATATATCTCCAACTTTCATTTCCAACACCTACATCAATACCAACATCAATACCTAAGTTTAGCTAATATCAGTTTGACTATAGTTTGACTATAATAAAATATCTCCTTTCAAATTTTCTACACTATCTTTTAAGCCAGTTTCACACCTTTCTAAATCTATTAAAATATAAATTAAAATGCACATTTATGCATGCTTCAAATTTCTATCCAATCTGCTCCTGAAGCGCGCGTGCAATTGAAAAACTTTTGTTAAAACACATTTCGACACCTACTTCGTGCCTTAAAGTTTTTTTTTGCATATTTAAATTTAGGCAGCAAACATTTAGCTAAGGCAATTGCAAACCAAAAATTAAAACTAAACAGAAGAGCTGGGCAAAAAACTGAAGAGAAAAAAGTGAGCTATAGAGAGAGGGAGAGAGTGAGAGAGAGAGAGAGGGAAATGGATAGGGAAAAAAATACATAAAGTATAACTTTGCACAGTTCGCACTTGCGGCTAATAAATGGTGTGAAATTTCCATAAAATGAAAGTAAACGTAAAAAGCAACGCACACACACACATACATATAAACTTCCTGTGTGTGTGTGTGCCGGAAATAGGAAGTAGTAAAATCTCTAATAGGAAAAGAAGGCGAGGTACGGGTAGCCACACAAAACTAATTTCCCCAAGGCGCTGCAGCTATAACAACAACAACAACAAGTCTCCAGAGAAGGAGAGACATAAAGATAAACTGAAAAAGACAGAGAGGGGGAGAGAGAGAGACAGAGAGAGGAAACAACTGACCGACAGTCAGACGCACAATAAATTTAGCAGGCAGCATTAGCAACTTGTTACAGAAGGCTAAAGCTGGGCTTGTGGGGCGATGAGGGGGCATTCGATAGAGCTTAACTCTCTCTATATGTGCCCTCCCTCTCCATCTCTCTGTCTGTGGATGGGCACCACTTTTGCACGTCTATCAGCGCCTTATATATGGGCGTTAACAAGGGCCATTGTAATCAGCCGTGTCTTTAAGGAAGATTTAATAGTTTTTATTATAAGTGGCATCGGAGTTTGGGCTGGGGCGACAGTTTATTGAACTCGTTAAAAATTAATTAAATTTGCTTGTTCCTCAATAGTTGTGGGAGGGAGGGAGCGAAAGAGAGAGGGAGAGCGACAAGCTTTGAGAGTTGCAAGAGTAAGATATTGGTGCGATAATGGGCAATTGAGTTTTGATTGTAAAATGCTGGAGTGTTTTATAGTTAAGGCTGATAGATAGATAGATAGAAAAAAAGAGAAAAAGCGATAATTCAAAGTAGCTGCATGGAATGTTGAGGGCAGATGTAGGACTTTCAGATATCATTAAGATCAATATGATTACTTTAAGTTTTCGAAGCTTAAATGCAACGTGAAAATTACTTCTCTTCACTTTCAAGAAATGATTAAAAATTGTTTTACCATAAGGTCAGAATATATAATTTCTTCGATTGCGGTTTTGGTTTCAACATAGCATATATCCTTATATCCGACCAATGGCTTCAAAAATGGATTCACTCATTTATTCTGGCTCAAATTTCTTCAATTATGCAACGAGTAGTAAGCTTATGGACATCATAAGGACAACCGAGTTTTCCATGAAATTTAAAATTTACTCTAAGTAATTGTTGAGAAAATGTAACTAAATAAAAAATTTTTACAATTTTGTGAGGCGTAAGACAATTCATGCCAAAACTTATTCAATATTGCAGCTAACTGTTAACAATACTTTTAAGATCTGCCCGAGTACACTTACTCTAGTTTGGTCACCATTTTATATAATCTAGTCGAACCCGTCTTTAGCTGCTCAATAGTAGCATAGCTTTACTACTTTTTTGTTCCTTTTAGCTTTTTGTGTAAAAAGATTAACTCATAGGGTTCCGGATCTGGAAAATGATAAATACGATATCATTAGTGAGCTGGGACACACTAAAAGTTTGATTGTTTATTCCATTATGTTGGAAATAGTCAAAAATCAAAAACGAACCCAAAAAAAAAAAAAAATGTTATCCAAAAATCTGTCTCAAATTAATTCAATAATAATTATAAAATAACTGACAATACATATATAAGTTACATGAGTAGCCCTATGAAATGTTACTGAAAATATGAATGAAATATACAACAAAATAAAACTTAACCTATTATATTAAGTATATATATAATATATATACCATTAAATAATAATAAACATTTGCACCAGTCTTTTAGCAAACATTATATAGTCTCAGCAAACTTCATCTAAAACTCCAGAGTCATCAAAATAAAACTACTTTTCAGCTCAATGATAAATTCTTCAATACCCCAACCGCCAGTTAGATTAAGATTAAGTTTATGATGCCGAGGCATAAGCCAACTACCATTATAAGTTACATTAATATCTGTTTCGCTGAAATTACTGCGGCGCTTACGCAATAAATCAAACTAATTTGTCAAAAAAATGAAGAAGAAGAAGAAGAAGGAGAGGGAAGAAGAAGCACGCCGCAGCCCACGCGTCTTCACTAAGATTCACTTAATTTAGCGGGCTGCGAGCGACTTTTTATATGAAGTTGAATAATTTTTGATATGCCCACAAGGTGTTTATTAGCAACACGGGAATAATGTGCGTATAAGTAATATTATACAGCAGCGGGCTTATTTGTTGTTGTTGTTGTGCCTGAAGACATAACTCATACGATGCGTTGTTGCGGTGGCACAAACACTCTGAGCCTCTTAAGAGGCCACTAAAAGCCAAAAGTCATAAAAGCAACAAAAATGTAACAGAAATAAGTGAAAATGCTGCCGAGTGGCAAAGCAGACAAATGAAATAAACTACAGACGGAGCAGAGGATGAGGGCAAAAAAAAAACAGAGAAAGAGAGGGAGAGAGAGAGAGAAGGAAATGAAATGCGCAAAGGTGCGCTGCAGCTGAAGAGCGTTCGAGGTGAGTGGCAGCTGCTGAAAGATTGAGTGGAATGAGCCGGCTCTAAGTAAAACAACAATTATGGCTAAGAGGCTGGCAAGGCAACCACCAAGACGCCAATGCAGACAGCCGACAGCAGGCGGCCGACAGTCGACAGTCGTCGTCAATGGGCTTTAATAGCAACACTTAGCCGGGCTAAAACGAGCCTGAGCTCGGCTCGACACCAGCGTCAGCTTTAACAGCCAAGTGACGAATTCCAGCTAATTTATATACGTATATATTTATATAGAGGTAGCGGTGCACAGACCTACACGAGGCAGTGTACTTCAACATATATTAATGGCATTCCCTTGAGTCGCCCGCCTGGGCTTTTTATGTGGACTCACATATTTCTTTTATGCCTTGACATTTGTTTGTTTGCTCTCTCTGTGTGTGCGAAGTTTGTCGAGCATGAAACAAGTCACGCGACAGAGTTGAAAAAAATAACACATATAACAATAACAAACTTTATATCAAGGGGCATGTGTGTATCTTATATGTATATATTTGTTTGTTTATGGTTGAGTTGGTAATTGTGATTGTTAATTGAGCGCAGTGCAAAAGTCATCAAAAGATTTATACAGATGTTAGTTGTAGTAAGAGTAAAACATACATAATCGTATGAGATTCGGCTCAATTTGATCAGCTCTCTTTCGAATGCAATGCATGTCACTTCTCATCGCGCTCCCTTCGTCCAATCCAATCACAGCAGATTCTTCCCTAACTCCCCTACAGCCATCTCGCTCTCACACAGCAACAGCAAAGGCAACGTTCAGCAATAGCAAAGGCTACGTTCAGCAACAGGCATATCTCTCTCCCTCTCACGCACACAAAACAGAAATGAGCAGCATGCAGCAGGTAAAGCGCAAACGCAGTCGGATAATAATTCAATGCAAGCTCTCAGTCGATCACTAATACTGATGCAACAGCAGAAGCCAATCACAGCAGCATTGAACAGAATTGAGTAACCGTAAACAGCAAAAGCAGAGAAATTCTCACAATATGGCGACTAATTATCAGCTGGCAAGTAGAAATGGAGAGCTGATGCGATTGGTTGTTTCAGTGAGACTGAGTTTATTAACATAGCACAGCTTAGTTGATGACAGCGCTGCCACTAGGTGTATGACAAAGAATTGTCTGATCAATAATATTAGAGCATTTTTATTAATTTTATTTTTTAATGTTAAAAGTAATACTAATATATCTAAATACTGTTTCAGGTATATGACATAGGCATTAAGTGATATTTTTCTACATTGACAAACAGACAATGATGTAGCTCGATGTATTTTAGTATATTTATTTTGCAATATATATTTCCATTGTTTTTATTTGGTCACCCTAGCATAAACAGAAATATTTTGAATAACAGCAGCCCTTTCCTCAGGTGAGGAAATAAATTCCCGTATATTAAACATGATTGTTGTCATAGCTACAATTATTTGATTTTTTCCTTGAATATTTTGAATATTTGTTTCTGCTCTGTTATGTTCAACAAATATACCATAATTAATTTTATATTATATTATCAAAAACTATTCTTTTGTTATACAAATGTTTTCTTTGTTTATTTCATATTCCCTGCCAAAATTACTAACTCTTATTATATAACTCACAAACAGAAATTGTAACAATAACATAATCACAAAGCATTTTCTCAAAGACGAACCAACTCAAGAGTTCTTAGAGACTCCTTCACGCTTAGCTTATTCATCTATTCAGTGAGACTGCCCTATGCCCACTCCATCCAAGCAAATTCCGTAGAACAATTCAAGTCCAGACTCTTTATGATTTGATTAAAAGAAACAGAAGAACTTTTAGACAGTTTTACAACTTAATAAAATATATTTTATGCAAAGAATTCCATTAAAAATAAACTGTTCTCGCACAGTCTACGAGCAGTGCTAATTGGGCTGCTCGCAAAAGACTCTATGATAGTAAATTCATAAAAGTTGTTTGCCTCAACCGTATTTCCAAATGCTTTTGACCAGGCACACACACACACATGCTTATATATGTATGTATATCTATCTGGCAAAACTTTGCCTTCTCCATATATTATTTTATTTATTTTATATATATTTTTTTTGTCAAATTTGCATAACAAACTTGCTGTGAGTTGAACAAGTTCCATTAGCAGCTCAACGCACTTGAAGTAAACATTTTAATGGCAATTTTCACATCAACAGCCTCGGAGTGAGCCTCAGTTGAATTATCCTGTGAGTTATTATAATACAAAATGGGTATAGCAACAGCAACAGCAGCAACATCAACAACAACAACAACAACAACAATTGCCAACTAATCTCGGCTACAACAACAAACACATGTCAGTGGCACAGATTGAACTGATTTCACAACGAGGACCTCAACATAATGCATATAGAGCATATTTACAAAATATGTATATGAACAAACACACACACAGATGTATAGAAACACATACATATGTATGTAAATATATCCACAAAATACATGTATGCAAAATATTGTTTACAGCTAGTGTTTAGAGAAGGGAATATGCCCATATAGTAAGACATTCCTCTCCCTCTCTCTCTCCCTCCCTCTCTCTCTCTGTGTTTGCTCGTCACATGTGCACTTGAGCTCTTGAGAAATTAATTTCAAGTGGAAATATTATAACAGATGCAAAAGCAAACAAATAAACAAAATACGTGAGAGATGCCAACAGAAAACAGACGACAGCTGTAAATTTTGATAAGCCCCAGGACAAGCAGAAGCCCTTGACTGACGTGGACCTCAGGCTGATGTCAACGAGTGTGAATTTGAATGTATTCGACTGTGTGTGTGTGTGTGAATGCAGCATATGCAGACTGTAGAGAAAAGTTACAAAGTGAAATATAAAAGCTGCATTGGCTGCCTCAAATTATTCCAGACATAGCTTTACCGTTGCAATTTATACGATTATTTAGAAGCGTTGAGTGGAGATTCCTTTTTCGATAAGTGTTGATATATTGATAATAGACTTTGTTCACTTTCGATAAGGGTTATTGTGAAAGTTGACATGTTGATAATAGACTTTGTTCTATGTGTAGATAGGTCTAATGAGGTATAGAGTGTGGCACTAGCAGGTAAAGAGTTGGGAAGTTTATTTATAATTATATATAATGATTCTTTAGTTTACTGTTAGTTAGTTATATTTTTTTAAATAACAAAATTTTCTTTATAATAATGTTTAATATTTTTATTAAATATTTAAATTTTATATTATTAAAATTCATCCATCACTTTATCAGTTCTTAAACCAATTAAATAATTAACAATCTTCCTCAATCCATCAGAGTCCTCCTCTGCAAAACAAACCATTTTAAAGTCTCCCTTTGTTCGGCCAATTAAATTCTCCTTCTATTAGCCATATTGAATTCAAGAATTGCTTTCAAGCAAAGTTCTTTTTAGCGGCGACAGCATTTCGATATAATCCGATTGGCGCCATGAAGCCAAACACAATAAAAAATGTTAAGAAGAGACAAGAGAAGCGCACTTTGACCAATGTCAAAGGTCATAGAATTTGCTTAGTCTAATGCGTAAAATGAATGAAATTATTTTTGAAATCACTTTACAAATTGCCGTGGCACAACAACAGCAACAATAACAAAATATGCCACAATGTTATGGTGGGCCAAGGCTATGGCTGTGGGTATCGAGTAGTATCGAGTATTGCTGTGTGTGTGTGTGTGTGTGTGTCTTATGTAACGGGCCTTGAGCATTGGGCAGCCAACTTGAAGGCAATACAATGCTCAGCGAAGCGTTTATATATATTTCATTTACCATCAGGCACTTACGTATTGCCAGCAATTTTTCTGCATCGAATGAAATTGAAGTTTTTTTTTCTGTTTCTGTGCTGGCCCGGCCTGACTCCTGCTACTGCGTTATGCCCGCTATCAATATCCTGGCAAGGAAGCGAGAGCCAATCAACAAGAAATACATTTGCTCACTTTCGCCTTTGCGCTTTTTATGAAATCTCGCATGCCTCATTTCATGGGCATAAAAACGGAGGGGAGCGGAGGGGAGGCGTAGGATACGGCCGAACTGTTACGCCCACATTTTTGCTCATTTCCCTTTATGCCATGACAATATTCATATTAGCGGCCAAATTCACGCCCCCCGGCTAGGCGTGGCCCCGCCAACAATTGTGTTTTCTTTTTGCCTGTCCATTGGGCCATGATGATTTCCAATCTGCATTTGCCAGCTTTTGATGTGAGCCGACTCGCTGTCTGTCTGACTGTCCGTCTGTCTGTCTGTCTGACTGTTTGTTTATTTCGAGTTGAAGCTTCCGAAATGAATTTGTAATACGGCAATCGCAGTATTATTTATAACGCATTTGTGCTGATGCCTTTTTGTATTTATAGCATTTTGCTGAGATTTATTTTTATTGCCAAGTTATTACGCATATCGATATGGTAATAAATTTTCTCGCCGCCCTCCCCGCTCCACACTCTCTCCTCTCCAACATCTGCCCAAAAATGCCACAAAGCGCTGGCAAGGCGAGTCTCTAGTGAAAGCAAAGCTTAAGCACTGCATCCCCACCACACTCTCCACACACTCCACTCTCTCTCTCTCTCTCCACTCGCTTGACTCGCTCTCACTCACAGAAGACGCACGACTCACAAGACTCACAATTTTTCTTCAAGTGGATTAAATTTTCGGCATCCCTATATATTGTTCCTTGCACTCGAATACCCTGCAAATGAGCGGGTCGGTGGGTTTGGAATGTAAGAAATTAATTTTGTTGATTTACAGTTTTGATTAGTATTTAAAGAGATTGGACTAGAGTAAAGGTTATATACATATATCTACAAAGACTCTTTGAAAATCTCAAATACAGATTTAGATTCTCTACTTAAACTTTCTTCGGTGCTTTAATTCAAAATGAAAGATATTATATATTAATATAAAATATTAATATTATATATTTCATTCCAGGGTATCTCTGTCGACGTCTGTTTGCACTCCATTTGTAACATGTTATTTTTGCGTTGTTTTATTATTTATTTATTCATTTTTCTTTTTGGCCAAATTTGATTCTTATGCCAAGTTTTAAGCAATGGCAATGGCAATGCTCTTTGAGCCATTTTGTTGCCAATTCAGCAAGCTCTTGAAGCGAATTTCTGCAATTGGCCATGTTATTGCGTTTGGGTTTGGTTTGTTGCTTGACTTTCGCCTAGGCCAAGTCGTTGAACTTGCAGTTGATTTTCTCTGTTTGTTTTTTGCTCTTTATTTTGTTTTTTTTCTTGCTGTGGATTCATAACTTAAACCATATGAAAATCTACTTTGTTGTTGCGCTTGTGCATTTATTTGACATTTTCTGTCGAAATAAATAATTGAAATTTGCATTTGGATTTTGTGTCAGCGGCCAAGATGCCAAGATCTTTGCTGGCTAAATTAAATAAATAACTAAACAAAAGACAAAGGGAATCATGGAAAATATCAACATAAATTGTAAATACATGTGTTGGTCACTTTAATGGCAATTAATTTTATAAGCCGATGCAATAACTGACAACTCATTTAGGCTCAGCTGCCAACGGCCAGATGTCTGCTGCCAGCTCTTATTTAATTTACACCATAAATCATGAGCTCTATTACAGCAGCAGCTCGCCCCCTCTCCCTCTCTCTCTCTCTCTCTCTCACACACACACACTTTCTATAGTAAACCAAATGTGTATAAATAATAATCATACAAAAGAAATAAAGACAAAGATTATGCGATTAAATTTGAATGCATTAAAATAAATTCATGGAAAAGGCATAAGCAGAAATTGGTTTGTTTCATAAATAAATAAAATAGTTTTAAAAATGGGATTTTAAATAAAAAACATTATTAATCCTTTAAATATTTAAGTATTTTATAATTAGGTATTTAAATAAAATTCATACAAAAGAAATAAACATAAAGATTATGTGATTAAATAATGGGAAAAACAAAAACTCTTTTATAACACCAAATAAAATATATTAAAATATTGATGCTTAAATATAATAAAAATTTTCAAATTTGTATTTATTATAATTGTTTGATTTTTATTTAGAAATATGGTTTTAAATGATTTCTAAAATTTATGGAATAATAGAAATTGAAGAATAATATTTAATTATAATAAATATTACAATTTTTCTTATATATAACGATGTATAAAATTGAAGACGATATATTGTCAACTATGGATTTATTTTTATTTTAAAGTGTGTGTTTGACAAATATTATAATAGATAATATATATTTTGTATACTTTATTTAGGAAATAAAAATAAACATACTTTTTATATATTAATTTCTTCTAGTTCTGAATAAGATAATAATGATTATAAATTGAATGAAAATAAGTAAGAGTGCTCTAGTCGAGACTGCTCGACTAGGAGATACCCTGAGCCCTGTGAAGCCAATGGAGCGTGGCATCCAAAATCTAAAGAATACATAATCTCCGTATGCATTACACGAAACTATGTAAATAGCCTTTTATTGTGTTTTCTAGTTAATGTATTCAAATTATATACATAACTATAAATTACTAAAAACACAGCTATATTTAAACAACTCAGAGTTAGAGGGGAAGTCGAAGTGCCAGTCGGGCTTGCCTGACTAAAAAATAGACAACGCAGATGCGGACTGCTTGATATTTGTACATATAATCGTTATAATAATTAATAATATTTAAATTTAAAATTTATTATATTTACATTAAATAAACATTAAAAGTATAACTATTACATTACTTAACAATTTTAATACTCACCAACAGACAGAAGAAGAGGAGAAGCACCGCGCTGCACTGGACGACTGTACACCAAGAGATGAAGAATGCGACTGAAGCTGCGCTGCAGCAGGCTTGCCTTTATATAGGGCAGCGATAGCTCCACTCCAGTTAAGCTCAACTCTTGTGCCTCTTTCTGAGTCAGTATTCACACTCGACCAATCAAAGCACTTTCTGCTGCTGCTGCTGCTGCAAGAAGCAGCTCTTCTGATCTTCATCTGCCTTTATATAGGGCAGCGAGACTACCACTCGCAGTCGAGCTCGAGTGTTAAGCCTCTCTCTCAGTTAGCGTAAGCTGAACTCTCTATCAGTTAGCGACCAATCAGAGTATTTTCTGCTGCCTCTGCTGCATACATATGCAAGCTAACATCTCCTCTTCAGAACCTTAACTCTTTTTCAGCTCTTCTTCTTTCTGGTATATATATTATATTTTATATAATAAAATTGCTCGATTATTTGATTTATATAATTATTTCTAATTGTTTAATAAACTATTATATATTTATTTGTATTGTTTTATTAATTATATTTAAGTAATATATTTTAGTTATATTAGTTGCATTACATTTATTTTTGTACCTTTCTGTCCACATAAAAACAATATCATTAGAATTTTCTCCTACATTTTGTTGTTCTTACTTTGGTTTTCTAAGCTATATCCATACCATTGTGCTGCAAATTGATATTCGTGCAAATGCCGGCTTAAACATTGCTGGAAGCGCATCAGACGTAAAGTTTTATTTGAAATACCTCCCTTTAACATGTGTGCATGTATTCAGGCAATAGCTTCACCTGCACTGGCGCCAGATCCACTTTTTTCGTACTACTTCAATACTATTTGTCTATTTTTTGCCTAAGTTCATAGCAATCTCTGTTGCATATTGCCCGTAGATTAAAAGAAAAAAGAAAACATTCTCATTTTCAGATTTTTCAATTACACCAAATCTGACCTATGCATTCAGATGGAAACTCAGTTTCTATGATTCATAATTAAAATGGCAAATGTATTTGAATGCTTCAAAAGTTAAATTTCATCCATAAATGCAATATCTACCAAAATATAATTATCAGAGCTCGAATCACTCTGGCTCGGTCACCCAATATTAGACAAATTGAGACTTTGAGTAACGCAGCACTGACCGGCTGTCTAATTAATTTGATTGCAAGCACCTGTGTGGCCAATAATAGGCTCTATTACAATGCCAATGATCATTGAGCGTGGGCAGCAGCAGCAGCAGCAACCAAGCGCAACAAACTCTTGACCTTTTGGACAATGGCCGTGGAGCTAAACTAAATTTCAATTAGGCAACTGTGTGGAGCGCAGTAAATATATATGGAATGTCCAATGACTGTCCTGCTCATTGCGGTCATATATTTGAATTAGTTTGCCACGGAATGAGAATATATGATATTAATGGATAATTATGCTAACAAGTCAATGGGCTAGGCAAAGGTAAAGGCGAACGCAAACGCAAACACAAAAGGCGCAACAGTGCAGCTAAATCAGTTTAATTATAAAAGATTAACTGGCCAATAGACAGAGACGGAAGAAGGCAAGGAGAGGGAGAGAGAGAGAGAGAGAGAGAGAATGTGTGTCTGTCTTCGCCATTAATTGAAATTCCACACGAACTCAATACAAATCCAATAACACGATTGCAACAACAGCAAATGGCAACTTGATTAGAACTAATCCCCAATGATTAACGAAAATGCGCGTGAAAGTGTTGTCGGTTCTCTCGATTTATTCCCACAGCCTGAGGGCATATAATTCAATGCGGCTTAGTTAATGCCAGCTGTTGTTGTTGCTGTTGTTGTGTAGGAAGTATTCTGTTTCTCTCTGTGTGTGCGTGCGGAATTCAATAAAAATTCTAATGGCTTTCTGATGATAATCTCATGGCTGCAAAATCAAACAGCAAACGTTGCCCCGGACAATATTTGCACTTCGGATATTCCTGGAGTTTGGGCCTTGGGGCCTTGTTGCCGAGACTCGATTCATTCCTGTTTTTCTGCTGTTTGTTGTACACTAACTGAGAGTAGTCGAATTTTATTGTGTAAGAGGTAAAGGTATGTGGGAAGGGAGGGCTTGTGTTGAGTTTCTGATTGTTTATAGATCTAATACTCGGCTCTTTTAATTAGTGGGCGAGTATGAATTGTATTTAGCTAATATACGTGTTGATATTATGTGGTCCATATATAACTCTAATCGATCTATACTCTAAACTTCTTCAAAATTAAGTTTTAATCATTTACTTCATATAGTTTACCGCGTATAAAATATTATCTCAACTCAAACTCACAGAAAAAATCAGTTAAAATTTTGATAAAAAAATTAAGAAAAATCAAAATTCTCTCAAATTTGCTTAGCAGTGTATTTAATATTCGCCTTTAATCCCAACTGTTTTTTGTCTTCTCTAAATATTTGCAACGCTCAATGCTGTCAACTAGACAAGGACTTCGATTGAATTCCTTTATCGCTTCGACTTGCTTTGTTGTCAGGCTTGTCTGACTGTTTGTCTCGCAGTCTATCTCTTTCAGCTTACCTCTCTCTCTCTCTCTCTCTCTCTCTTTCTTTATATCTCCCTCTCCCTTTCTCTCCCTCTCTCGCTCTGACCTTTTTCTTGACTCTTGCGACTTCAACTTCACGCTTCGTTAGCTGTAAATTCCAGGCAAGCAGAACATACGTTCTCTCGCTCGCTCACCTTTAACACCGGCACCTCTTAGCCTATCCCCTGCAACGCCTTTCGCTCTCCGTCAAGTCCTACATATTTGTTAATACCTATGTATATGGCCTGGACGACTGCTAAATTCGATTGGCTTTCATCCTATTTGCCGCATTTGCTGCTTGGTTAGATTTTTTCATTTTCCTTGCAATTCCCTGTCTTTATTTTTGTTGATTCTTCTAAAACTCTCTCTCTCTTTCTCCATCACTCTCTTTCTTCTTCTGTATAATTCGCACATTGACATTTTGATTGGCATTGACAACACACTTTTGTTGGTAGAAATTGACTTTCATATTGGTTTATTCAGCTACTTCTACAGCTGCTGCTACTACGACAACTGGTCGCTCGTGCCGCACTTCACAATTTAAATAAACCACAAACAGCTTCTTGCATTGCTTTATTTAATCCGACCACATGGCGTATGCGCAATTTTAATTCATCTCTGCGCCTGACTATGTCAGATTCAACGAATATCTCCGCTGGTTATAGACGTCTGCGTTGCTTTCAGTTTGTTTATTTAAATTAAAAATGTTCCAAGTGAGAGACTTGAAAATGGGAGATGGATGGATAAAATGGATTATAAATTTAATAAAAAATAAAATAAATTAATTTAAAAATTTTATATAAATTATTTATGATGGGTAAGAAAATTCTAGATTGAAATAACCTATCATTGATTGGTCAGCAAAAAAAAGGAAGACAACGTTATTAGGATTTCAAATCTCAAAATGCGTCGCCTCTTCCAATACCGCCCCTTCAATTCTCTAAGACCTTTGAGATGTTCTTCAATAACTTATAATTATAATCGTTTCAATTATTTCACAAAAGGTTCTTCTGCGTATGCTTTGAAGGAACCTATACTAAATTTTCTGAAGGTAAAAAAAAAAAAAAAATATTTATGTAAATTTTATTTGTACTATTTATTAATTATTTATTACAATATATACAATTTTATTTATTCTCCTTAAGTTCTTTTTTTACTAAGACTCTCGTTGATCATATAAAATTTTAATTTTAGTCATATTGATTTAAAAATTAAAAAAAAAAATTATCTGATGATTTTATTAATAATTTATTTTTAGTATACAATATATCTAATTTTCCCAACTTTCCTTAAGTAGGTAATTCATATATCATATCCTTATACTGCCCTCTCCTTATTCCACTTCTCTTCCTTCATCTTACATCAAGTATCTCTGTTCCCCACTTGACCCATCTAACTTTCAACTCAATCACATTGCGCCAGGCTTGCCACAAACAGAACTCTCAGTGCTAAGCGCTTAGCGAGTCCACCAAAAAGTCGTTAAACTTGAACTTTCAACTACTTTGGGCTGGGCGAGAGATCAGCGCTAATGTGTGTCGGCAACAGCATTCAATTTTCATTTTGTGTGAGCAAACAACAAACCAACAAGGCGAACACACACACATGAGCTGCGTGCAAAACAGCCAAACAAATTAGCGGGAAAACTTTGGCGTGCAATTAAAAAAAATAGCTGGAAAACGCTTTGGGGCGGAAATGTGACTCAAACCGAAAACTAAAGCCCAAAAACTACGAATCTGCAGCTGGCCGCGACTTAACCATCAGCAGCTGAGCCAGTCTCATATTCAATTTGGCGGCTGCGTTTAATTTTAATGAGAGCCAATTAAAAGCAACGCCAGCTATTAGCGCTTAGTTCTGCCACGCCCCACGCCCCTTTCGAAAATGTGCACACGCACACACAAAACAAATTGTCGTGTGGTCCCCAACAGACACACATAGATACACGCACACACACACACACACACTCAGCAATCTTAAGCGGTTAGCTGCTGCCGCTTCTCTAATTGCGCTGCGAAACTACAAATTCTCAAATAATTTCAACTCTCCTTTGGCCTGAGACGAGTGGAGAGAGAGAGAGAGAGAGAGCTCTAACCCCAAGTGGGGCCGAAAAAGGGAAAAACTGAAGAACGGGTAGACAGTTGGCTTAAGACAAAGTACGCCAAAAGCGTCAAAGGAAGTGCAGCAAAAGAAAAACAGAGATAACAGACAAAGAGACTGAAAGAGTATGTGAAAGAGGAAGAGAGTGAGAGAGAAGGACGGACTCGGTTTTAATATAATAATCTCACCTGCAGTACTCGCAAAATATCAGGCAAAGGTAAGTCTGCGTTTGTTGCTTTAAGAGTTTTTTGCATTTTAAATTTTAAGGATATTGCTTGTGGGCTACACTTCAATTTACCAGGCACTTTAACAAGAGGTTTTAAATTTATATTGCTACAGCAACAGTATGCAGGTTAGTTTATTTTTATTAGTTTAGATAAGCAGCTGTATAGCTAAGAGTTATCTGTATTAAGTGACAAAAGTTTTTGGACAATGTTACTATGTGGAAAATATTACATGTTAAAGTTAACAAGTACTTTAATAAATAGTTGAACTTAACATTGTTGAATACATTTTTATGAAATAAACTTTTAGTTTGTATGAAATATATTGTAGCTTATGTTAAAACTTCATAGTATTAGTTAAGTTTAAATAAATTTAACTGAATGTGTTCAAGCATGAACACAGATCTCGCCATGTGGTGACAACATAAAAATAGATTACAAAACGTAAACGACCCTTAAGATAATGTAAACCAAACATTACAAAATTCCGTACGTGTGATCCTCTTTCATGCTTGTAAGAGACGCCTGAAATAAGATAAGACTAAAATAGAACTCAAGTGTTTGCATAGGACAGTTGTTAGAATGTAAGAAATGTCAATGTAATTGAGAGATGCTCCTCTCTTACTCCTCAAACTAGGTATTTAAGGAGGAAGATTTAAAGAATAAAGACAGTTCAATTTTTGTGCTCAAACTATAACGTTGTACCATTATTTACAGAATGTTAAAACAGAAAATAAAATATTAAATATTTTTTGTTTTTGTTATATAATTATTATTATTATTATATATGGAATGATCTACCTTATTTCAGATATTTTATATTTTTGTTAAAACCGACATCACTTAGCATAATTTTGTTGAATTCATTCTGCTATCAAATATCTAATTTCCGTTATAAATCAAAATCTCATGTAACTTGGTTAGTTTCGGTTCACATATTACCATTTGCTTTATTCTGGTTAAATTCAAATTATCGTTTATATACAAGCTGATTTCGAAAATAAACGAGGCTGAGACAAAATAGTAGCAACGCAATACTTTCGCTTTAACTGAACCGAATGTCACCAAACTAAGGATGTTACTTTAAGCAGGGCAGAACTTTCCAATGTACCTATTCATAGATGGCGCCACAAATAATTGTAAGTAAATAAAATAGCGAACGATAGTCGATCTACCTCTCCTACTCGCTTTTCTGTACTCGCTCTCTGGATGCGCGAGTTGCAACTATTGTAACGTTTAAAATGAAGCTCAGTACAAAAGACGTACGAAGGACCTACCAAATTTACTGAACAGGACATCTATTTGATAGAACAGTTTCGTTTATTTTTGAAACCCGCCATAAATACATAAAATAAAAAAAATGATAATATATTAAATAACTAACTTTTGCTTAAGCTGTGCAGTGTCTGTTAATTAACTTCAACTAATTGTTAATGCAAATGAATGAAATATCAAATATATTTTAATACGCTTACAAGCTTTTTCTAAACACACATATACATATGTACATATCCTTATATTCATATATATATATATATATATATATATATATATATCTTAACATATTTATATATATAAATACATACAACATTCCAGAAAGTTTTCTTATAATTGTCATTTGTGAAAATTTTCTTTTCCATTCAACTTAATTTTGGCAAGTGCAAGAAAATTGCTTTCAAACCACTTCACAGAATGCCAGCTTAAGTTTCGAGCATTGTTTGCTTACTTGAGTTTCATATATGTATGCATGTGGTTAAATTTCTAACTGCAAGTGCGCAAAATTAAATATTATTTTCTATATACATACACATATATACAAACATATTTATACATATACATATGTATATTAAGCTCCACAGCTCTTTTTATTGCAAAGACAATGTTGGCTTTAAGCCTGTAGCAGCAAGTCGAGAGCAAATGAAAAACTTTATTTATTTATGAAAAATATACAAAATATAAAAGAAGAAGAATTTTTATTTTTTTAATTAGAAAGCAAATATTTTGTATCAATTAAGTAAGATATACAAAATATCAAACTCCATCCGAGTCAAGTCAGTGCTCACAACTCGTTTGACTTTCGCAAATCAACTGTTAAATAGTGAATGTTGCTTCTGGATCGGTATTCAATGGCAGTTTGCATATCGAGTCGCCGCTGGCTGAGCAGCTGCTCTCGCACCTCTAGCTCCAAGCGTGGCACATTTAAATTTCCATTTAAAATTGGAGCAGACAGCTGGACAGATACGACAGACGGCAGGAATCGAGGGTAACCTAAGCAAACAGACAGCTGTTACAATATTATTGACTCATATCGCATGCGTGGCATATACACCACACCCACACACACACACACTCGAGCAGCTGTTGACATTTAGTTCTTCTTCTTTTTATACTCTATTCCCAAAGGTAAATGGAGTATATTGATTTTGTGCAATATTGAAGCTAGAGACTTGAAATTTGGAACATATACTCGTGTATACCCTCGAATTATGAAGTTTCAAGATTTTCTCGATACACCCACTAGGGGCGTCGCAAATCGGAAAATGGTTGTACCCATAGACTAGAAATCATATTAGTTAAAGAGCTAGAGAGCTGCAATTTGGAATGCATTGATTACCCAAGATCAAAAAGACATGTTGGATGTATCTACGCCCTTTGGAGGCGTGGCAAATTGGGTAAAACTTATATATCCACGTGAGGGGCGGGGCAAATCGGCAACAAGATTTGTACCGCTCAGCTTAAATTTAATATGTCAGTTGCCCCATTGGAAACAGAGTAGCACGCAGTCGGTTACGCTCGAATGCAAAGTTCTTACTTGTTCTTCTTTGCTCCTTTCGCTTCCTTTGATTTGGCAGGCTGTTGGCGCTTTTTGAATGCGTTGAACTTGGCATAAAATTAAGTGCTCCATTTTAATTGAATTCAAGTGGGGTTCGGTTTCCAGCTGAGCTTCCTCCACATCCACATCCTCCTCTCAACTGACAATCTGTTGTCAATAGATGGCTGGAGCCAGCGCCATATGCTGCCAATTGGGAGCATTGCCTACCTTAGACGGCATCTCTAAGCAATCAGCGTCTGGCATCGGGCACGTTTTCCGTTCGTTCGAGCTCCTTTTGCTTCAAGTGACAGCTGCTGCCGATTTCCTCGAATTGTGGCACCTGTTTATGCCGAGGGTCGCCCTCTGATTTCATTATGAAATTTCTATTAATGCAGCCTTCTGCTCTATGCGTTATTCAAAGGTCTCCGAAAAAAATTCATGGTATTCATTTATCAAACAACTTGCGCCACTAATTGCTATATATATTTTACGAACTCCAAACGAACTCTGAACAAACTTTCTTCCGACATTTTTAGCTGGAAAATGTATTAAAAAAATTGCTCGCCCACAGCTAAATATGTGGAAAATTTTTGCTCAAGTTGAGCGTTCGATGTGAACAGTGCGTGACATGTCGCCGAAAGTTCGGCGAGTTACCACAGGCCCACCCACAGGCAACCACCCACACCACATAACCGTTAACGCCTTGACACTTGTGGGTTGAAGCTCAAACTGTCAGATAACGATGACGTTGCCAATAATGCTGAGGCTGAGGCTGAAGCTGAGGCTTCTGCTGATGTTTAAAATGCCGTTTACGGTCTTGGGTATGGGTGAAATTGGATTTAAGCGACAATTGACAACAGGCATGAGCAGCCTAGGTTTGGAGTGCTGAAAACTTGCGAAAGTTGTCAATCAGAGAGCAAGTCTAGCAGCAACAACAACAGCAACATCTTCCGCGGCGACAGCAACAACATCATAAACATTCGAATACAGCGAGACATTGAAGCCACGCCCATTTTGCTGTTGACATTCAAGATAATGATGTCAAGCGTGCTGTACTTAACAAACGCCACTTAAACGTACCACCAGCACCACCAGGCACCACCCATACAACCACTCACCCACTCACATCGGCACTCTGTCAGTCATTGACTGTGAATAGCTTCAATGTCAGCCACAAGTCGTCGTCTCGTTCTTTTCTCGCATTTCATTCGCGTCAAAGCAAAATTTTCGCTTTTAATGATGCTGAAAATTTAGCGCTCGAAAGTGTTGCGAAAGTTGCGAATCACCGAACGGTAATTAAATGTGACAATCTGATATGATTCACTTATCTATTTCGGGATCAAGAGTAATAGCGCTTAAACTGATGCGCAGCGCGTGCGATGAGTAAGCAATAACTTGGATTGCGATGAAGTTGTCAAGAGTCAAAGCAAGACATTTATTAGTTTTTGATGGTTTCTTGGAATAAAATTGATCGATAACAGTTATCGAACATAATTATTCTTTAGCAGCATTAAAGCAAACATTTTAAATTGCGATATATTATTCTTTGGTTTTAGCAAGAGTAGTGGGGACATTTATTAGGTTTTTGATGGGTTCAAGGAATAAAATTGATCGATAGCAGTTATCGAAAGTAATTATTATTTAGAAAATGTTTTGCAGATATGTAGTGAATCGCGTTGTGAGCCAATAGCTAATTTATTAGTTATTAACAGTCTTATTAATAATATGTGTTATCGATTTTTATCGATGTGAGTTGTTCGTAGTTAATTCACTTGTTATTAGTTGTTGAGTACAACTTTAAAAATTTTAAAACTAAATTTTATATTGCGATCAAGCTTTCATTGGTCAAAGCAAGAGAACTGATCAAATTATTTAGAAGTTGTTATATCGATAGTTATAGAAGCGAATTTATTTATGATTAAAAGTCAAAATATAATAAAATAAAGTGAAATGTTAATAAATATTTAATAAATAAAAAAAATCTATTAAAATAACATTAATAATTTAGAATAATTTCTTTGCTTATGTAGAACTTTGCATTATTATTTAGTTTTTGGAATTTGATATACTTACATAGAAAAATATAATACAAATCGAAACTACTCATTAATTCATTATATTGCTCAATTCTAACAATTATTACAGGACATCAAACACATCCATATATAGAGTACCGAATTTAAATAACTTTCAACTATCTCATCTCATATATACTTTTATTTTCGGTTTCGGTACAGACTTTTGATTTTATGGCAAAATAAAACACAACAATATATATAAAATAGAATACAGATTCAGAAGCTTGTTGTTTGCAATTAAAATAAAATATTTATTTTACATACTCTGCTCTCGGTTCATTCAAACATTTCGAGCTTAAATGCCTTGATTTATGCAAAAAAAAAGTAAAAAAAAATGTTGCCAAAAAAATTTGCAAATCGGAAACGCAGCAGATTTCTAAAAAATGTTTACACATGCATAAAAGTTCTCGGCAAATTGTTGCATGCACAGACACACACACATATATTTATATCTTTAAAATATTTTGACCACAGCAAAAGGTAAGGTATAAAAAATAAATGAACAAATAAAGGGCGAACAGGAAATACAACAAACTGAAATTCCCGGAAACAGATTTTTGTGTGGTTAATAATAATTTTTGCTGCTGTTGTTGTTGTTGTTGTTGTTGTTGTTGCTACACACACGCGCATGCAAAACAAAAAGTGAATTAAGCGCAGCCAAAAATACAAAAAAAAAAGAAAATAAAATAAAATAAAACAAAAACAAAATGAATTTTATTAAAAAAGTTTTCGTTGATGTTTTTCCTGTGTTGCAAAATGTGTTTTTATTTCAATGTGTGCGTGTATGTGTGTGTGTGTGCGTGGTTGTCCGTGCTCTGCTCTGGCATTGAGAAATATGTCAAAAAGCAGGCAGGCAATTTGCATTTGTCGTGTATTCTCTCTGCATATGTGTGTGTGGGAACAAACTAACACCTGTCCATGTCAACTGTTGACGTTGTACAATACTGAATTCTAAAATATATTTGGGTATAACATTTTGTGTGTGCCTGTGTCAGCAGCACACACACACAGACACGGACACACACCAAATATAATTAAAAATAACAAAAGACTAGAGAGAAAAGGAGAGTGAGTGTGTGTGTAAGTGAGAGAGGGAGCCAGAGCAGACACGTCCAATTGTGCCCATTCAAACAGCAGCTGCATAGAAATTTTTGGTGCACAGATTTCTTGCATATTTTGCACAGACATTTTTTGAGGCACTGCGCCGCCTTGAATGCAATTATTCTAAACGATTATTTTGCAGATGCAAACAATTCACAAAAATAATTGCTTTATTATTGTTGCTCAACTGCAAATGTTTAACATTAGGTTGTTGCCTGCGGCATAGACATGGCTAATTGGCAACATCAGCAGCAGGAGTAGCAGCAGCAGCAGGAGTAGCAGCTGGCAAAACTTAAATTCCGAATGCATTTATGAGTGCAGACAGCCCTAAAGAGTTTGTATTGCCTTAGCTGTAATGCATTTAGACAGGAGCCAAGTGAAGTTTACACAGTAGATAAACAGAGGAGAAATAGCTAACGCAATTACAATAAAAATGGTTAAAGATTTTGAGTTGATTTCGAATTTGATTATGAATTTGATTTAGAACTTGATACATGCCAATATTTTGAGATATATATAACATAGATGGAGTACCGGTTAAATAACGACCTTGATATTACAAAAATATAGTTAAGGGAAATAGTATAGCTTTGTTTTTGTTAACATATACTTGTATTAGAACTGAAATCAAGATCTGTTTAGTAAACTAAAACGACAATTGTCTTAGTTTCCTTAGTCAAAAACAAACACATATATTATATCTACTCCTCAACAGCTTCCCACAACACACTCAACCTTCATCACATAATGCATATTCATATCATAAGCCAAATGTTGACTGTAATTTAAGACTGAACATGCTTTGTATGAGAGGACATCTAATTTCCAGCCAAGCTTCAGTTGACTTCGGCTGGTCGCAGCTGCAGCTGAAGTTGATATGTAGTTTTTGGCAAAAAATCAAGTATACGCCCCGTAATGCGGCGGAGCTTTATCTGACATGTTCGCCAGCTTTGTTTCACAGCCAGCCAAATATCGAATGACAGCCAACTGCAAAAATTTACGCTTCATTTGATGTTGAGCCCGTGGTTGTTGGATGTCCATCGTCTGTCGTCTGTCGTCCATCGTCTGTCGTCTGTCAGCCAACCAGAGGCAGTTAGAGGCAGCCACTGCTGCTGCTGCTGCTGCTGCTGACGTTGGTAACATGAGCACACGTATACGACAGTTGAATGGATCTCATCTCAATGACCCAACTACAAACAGTCACTCACTCATTAGATAACGCCCATTCGAGTAACCGAACCGAGAGCAGCCTCCACTCTCCCTCCCCCTCTCTTCCTCTCCCCCTCTCTGGTTTGATTTTCTATTGTGTGTGTTTTTGGGGAATTTTTGGCGCTGGTTATTTCGTCACTTAAGACCCGAACGACCCGTTCGAAATTGTTTTTGCATAAAAGGCCAGAAATTGCTTACCAAAAAATCGTAAGGCCCGGCCAGAGGCTCGTTGGCCAACAAGGGTTAACCAATTTGTTGGCCATGTGCGGTGGGCTTATTGTCACACACTGTCTCACGATTATGGGCTGTCATTGTTTAGAATGGTTTTCAAATTGGTTACAGATTAACCCAATTTGCTGCCGAATTGCTGTTAAAGTAGTCCTTCCGCTTTAAAGCCTCCAGTGAGAGTCGTAAATGGCTCAAGGATTTTTCCTAGAACCCAGAGAAACCCTAGAGAAAGTTCTTAGAACTTCAAAGTGCTCGAGAATCCGAAAAGGTAAATTGACAAAACAGACAACTACAGCCCGCTGGCTGCGTGCTCTAAAAAATAATTAAATATTTATATGAGATGTAAAACGTTGTTAAATTACATTTATCAAAGCGAGAGACAGATCAAAGGTTTTTAATATTTAAAATGGAGATATCTTCGAATTAGTTAAGCTTTAAAGGCACGGGTAGTGCTCGTGCTGCTATTCAATATGCATGCCGACTCCTGCTGCCTGCCTGCCGCCTCCTGCTGCCTGCCTGCCGCCTCCTGCTGCCTGCAGCGCTCAACAATTTGCAGCTACTTGCAGCTGGCCATCGCCTGGGCATCTAATGAGATTATAGAATTATGTATTCATAGAGCAAAAATGATGTCAGACGTTGGCGTAGACATGCGGCTGGGCAGGCACGGCGCATGGCAAATAATAAGAATAAAGTGAGCAGAAGACAAACGCAAATTGCATACAAATGCAGCAGGAGGCGGCAGCAGCAACAGCAGCAACAACAACTGCAACTGCTGCTGCTGCTCGGGCCAACTTTTAACTGTCCACGTTCAAATCGTGGCATCTTAGCGCAGTGCTTAGTTTAATGTATTTCCCCAGTCGCCTGAGTGACCCCCATGGATAGCCGCACGCCCGCACGCCCAGTGCTCTTGGCTAGGTCCGAGTCCTGGTCGCAGTCCTCGTCCTGCTCCTGTTCCCGGGCCAGGTCCATGCTTTGCCAGCTTACTTCCGTCACATTGCAGCCGTTTTATTTGCAAATATTTCGCCATGGCAACGTCTGCCTGCACTTTGTATATCTATTTCCATTTCTATTTGGTTTTTTGTTCCATTTGTCTATTGCTTTGCTCCCTTTTTCGGGCTAGCGATAGTCGCGCAGGCAGCGCAGGCAGCGCAACTCCCGCAGCGCGCTGCTGCGCTGCAGCAACAAAATAATAAACGGGGGCCAAGCTGATAAATGCGCAGGGCGCAGAGTTCATGCAGTTGCCTTTAAGTAGTACAGTGAAGTTTCCATAAAATGAATGAAAAAATATTGATCAACACAAGTGGAACTGAAAAGTGGATTAAAGGGCTTTGACTGTGTGAAATGGATATGCGTGAAACTTAATTCATTTTACAGGGAGACCGAAAAAATAGATAAAAAATATATATACAAAAAAATTAAAAAAAAAAAATATAAAAAAAAATTAAAAATATTTTTTACGTGTTTGTGCCGAATTTTTGGAAATTTCTGTTAGCTTTGGATTTGACTAAAAATTGTTTTGAATTTATTCTTGATCTGGGCAACGAGTCGATATAGCCTAGTCAGACAGACTAACGTCCTTCTGTTTGTCTATCTGTCTGTCTCTATCGATGCATATCAATTTTATTTCGATCATTTAATCGATAGAAAATATTTTCGATATTCAGACAAAAAATTATATCTCATACATCTTTTGATGCTTTCAGTTTACAAATTTATGGGACTCTAGCTCCAAATATAATTTTATGACTGCATTTCGAAAATATTTTGTATGGATATTTTGAATTCTTTAGTTGATGCAATATAAAATAATTCAAAATTGTATAATATACCAAATCAAAATTATATAAAATTCAGATTATTTTATAGAAATATGATTTTTATTAAATTTTTTTTTTTTAGTTTTTCAGCTTCCATAAAAAAAATTATATTTGGATTATAACATGGAATATTATATGTTGAAAATTTAATTTAAAATTTGGAGATACAAGCTATCTCTGAATCGAACAGACCCGACTAGAACTCTTTTACGTAATTGTTTTCTGCAAAATTTTCAGTCAATTTCTCTTAGTTTATTTATCATAGAGATTGTCTACTGTAGAAATCAGGCTGTAGTCTTTTCGGATTACAAGGTATCCCCAGGTCGTGCAGCCCCTACTAGAGATATTTTACCATTTTTTTTTTTTTACAACTCAATTTCATTATGTTTTCACTCAATTTCTCTTGGTTTATTTATCATAGCTATTGTCTACTGTAGACACCCCACTGTGGCCTTCAATCAAACTTAATTAAGCCAAGTCTATGCGCGACCTACTTGTGGCCCAGCTCTAAGTCATTGGCTCTTAAGATGGATCAATTTTTTTCTAACTTTTTGGGCATTTTTTCGCGAAAACTTTTGGCCATAAATTTTAAGTGGCGCGTCGTGAAAATGATTTCAACTCTTTAGTCGAAGCTTTTGTGCCCTTTTCCTTTTGGCCAAGAGGCCATGAATTACGCTACTTTTATTTCAGTTTTTTTTTTCGATTTTCTTTTTTCTGGCACACAGACCCTTTAAAGTTGGCGGCATCATAAGTTTTGTGTTAGTTTTGGGCTTTGAGCGCGAGACAAAGCGAACCGAAGTTGGGTTTACTTTAAGGCACCTTTTAGCTCTGATTGCCAAAACTAGCTGGAGCTTAGCTTGCATAAGATGCTTAGTTTGATAAGCATAAAAAGTTTTAATTGAATTTTTCGTTTGCCTTAATTATACTTCTATATCCCCACTTTCTTTTTTTTTTGGCTCAGCCTAAACAAACTTTTGTAGCACAATTTCCAAGCCTATATAAATAACAACTCAATCTGCCTGCCTCTCGCTCTCGCTCTCACTCTCTCCATCTCCCTCTCACTTTCGCTGGGAACTATTATTGAACGTTTGCCAGTTAGTAAATTAGAATATTATAAGTTTTGGCACGCGGCCGCAGCCTTTACATAATTAAATTATGCGTCCCTCATGAATATTTCATGCAAAAGCTTTTAAACGCCTCTTTATTTATGTATTTGGCGTACAAACATTGCTCTCCCCCCTCCCTCCCACGAAAATTTGCTTAAATTTGCGCACCCCAAACAACAGAAGCGAAAAAATTAATGTTTTGTTATTGAAAGTGCCAAGAAAGTATTCCCATTCCAATCTACACCCTCCTTCTGCAGCTCCGCCTCCTGCTACTGTTCCGCCTCCTGCTCCTGCACTCACTTAACACTTTCAAAGTGTTTTTTCTCCAGCATTTTAATTAAATTTGCCTTCGCTCACCAGAATACCAAAATAAAAGAGAGAGAGAGGGAGATAGAGAGAAAAAGAAATTCAATTAAAAAAATAAAGAGAAAATCACAAAATCTATGAAATTACATTTTTGCTAATTGGCAGCAGCCAAATTTTCGGAACATTTCAAAATTGCGTTTGGCTCTGTCATAGATTTTCAATTGCGGACAGCGCTAGCTCTGCTGCTGCGGCTCTCGTTTAGATAGCTGCATACAAAATTGATAAACAAACGTAGGCTGCGGCCTGTGCGTCCCCAGCCGCAAACAGATATCGTGGCCATGGTTACGTGTCGTTCATTTCCATCGTGACACGCAACACAGCTGTGGCATTATATCATTTCGTATTATGAAGCGGTCTGGTGCGTATGTTTGCATAAGGCACACATGTTACTGATAAGATGCTTAGCATGACTAAATGCAGTCAAACACGAGTGAAGTGGAGCTAACAAGTCTTGGATATAACCAAGTCAAACAGGCCTTAGATATAACTCAATAGAAGTGAAGCAAGAGTAGGACTTCATTTGTTTTATATAATGAAATAAATTGAGGCATACGTATGATTAGAGGGGGAGCCCACTTAAAATTTCATCACAACTTTCACTTAACATATAGGAAAATAATTAATATATAAAACGATATATACTACACATATTTGAAAAATTCCATAAACTTCAACCCGCCTTCTAATTACACAGCTCAACTTTCACTTTAAATAACTTCTCACATAATGCCAACAATGCTTATCTATGCCTCACATCGACTCATGTCCAGTTCGCCTTTGTTTTCGTGTTTGACTTTATGCCTAACACGCTCGCATCTCTACACTCGCACACTGCCTATGCATATGCATGTACACACACACACACACACATCTATTTGCATCTCTTTGTACTCGGCGTAGGCGCGCTCGTGCTTAAAAAAATGTCCGCAAGCCAATATTGATAGCATTTCCCAGGCGGTAAGTCGACATCGAGCAGGCTTTTTTGAGGGAGGGGAAGCGCCATCTATTGCTCCAATTACAGCAGAGACATGCCAAAAAAAAAGCAAAAATAAAAAATCAACCACAGAAAAAAGAAGCCAAATACTCGCGATATGTGCGCGTTTTGGGACATGCAACGCTTTGGCTAGTTGAAGCTGCTCTGCATACGCGAATGTCTGGAATTTAAGTTCGGCTTCTGCTTGCCGTCCAAATGCACAAATGGACATATCCATTGCGGTTGTCTCTGTGTGTGTGCGAGACTGTGTGTGTGAGTGTGTATGTGTGTGTGTGTGGGTCTGTCATATGTGTGTGAGCTGTCAAGCCTAATAGAATTTAAATCTTAAAGTTGCAAATTGTCAGAACAAAATTGAATATATTTAGCTTTAAGTTTAAAGAGAGAGTCTAGCTTTAAAAATTAAAGAATCGAGGTAAAATATTTTCTTAAATACACTTACATTGCCTTTGCTACAGATGTCTTATAAATATGTATCCAATTCCATGTCTTAGCTCTCTTTAAAGATTCACAATTTTATTGAGTATTAAAAATAACATTTTCAAGCTCATAAATGCAAATCAACATATGATTGTCAAAGAGCATTTTCTATTTGCCTTAAGTTCAAAACGAGCCGTTTTCAAGCATTGCCCAACTGTATCAGAATTTATAAAAATTTAATTGAACATATATAAGCATTATAAATATATATTTTACTTTTAGTATTTTATATTATTTTATTAACTTTTACATATATTTTTAACTATTCACATTTAAACCCAAGAGGGATCCTTTAAACAAAAAACAATAATTAATCAACCTCTATATTTTACTACATATATTTAACCAAAAGGATTACTGAGTTATTATTAAAAATAAAAAAAATAAGTAAACCTGAACATAATTTGGCCAATTTAATAACCGCATACGAATTGTGTTGCTTTTTATTTTTTTAATTTATTTATTTTTTGTGCCAATGAGTTTTTGCGGGCAATCGAAGCGCTTTGGTTAATTACAAAACATATAGCGCAAAGTTGGGCATTGAGTGCAGCAGACAGGCAAAAAAGCTGCACAAAAACTATTGCCTATTTATTAGGGCAGACAGCGGCACGTGTGTGTTTGTGCGCTTCAGATTGTGAGTGTGCATGTGGCATTCAAATTTATTCAAAACAATTTTATTCAAATCGCAAAAAACTAATTCGGGGCACGTACGAGCAACAACAACAACAAAAACAAACACACAAACAACTACAGACGTTTGCTAATAAAAGGCAATCTCCCACACACACACACACGCACACACATACAATCATGCCTGGCTAGTAAATTCATATATCTATGTATGTGTATTTTTATTTGTATTTGTATTTGTTGTTAGTTTTTGCCAACGTTTCACAATAGTTTTAGCCCGCCATCTCGCACAGTTAACGGGAATATATTTTCCGCACTGCCCAGCAAATTATGCTATTTCGCATATGTATTGGTGTGCGTGTGTGTGTCTGTTTGTGTGTGTGCATTGATTGTATTTGGGGTTTTGTATGTGCCAGCATAGCGTCAGAGTCCTCTTGTAATTATGTCTAATTTTATTGCACAGCCCCCGAAACAGCATGTGGCATGGCAGTGAACGGTCAGTGGGTGGCGGCCATTTTATGATTGTCATACCCTGTAATCGATAAGAGAGGTTAGAGATTGATCAGAAATGATACAATGTATGTATATAGAACTTGATATCTATAAATCATGCTGAGTTAATAAAGTTTTTCCAGTCATTTAAGACACGTTTCTAGGGGTGTAGATATATGTAGCTGCAGATAATACAATTAAATTATATATTTTGTACTCCAACTCTGGTCATATCTTATATATATATATATATATTACCTGTATATAAACATAAAAAAAATTTTCATTTCTAAACAGAAATTCTTCTACTGCTTATATTACTTTTGGATCTTGGAAATAGCTCCCATAATCCATAACCCTTAAATCAAGCCAACCTAGATCTATCATCGCCACATAGGGTATCTGTAGATCATGCACATGAACAGCTTCATTAATATGGTTGTCGCATTGATTTTTGTTTCTGCTAATTGTTGTTTGCTCATAAACTATATTGATTTTATGCCTCTGTGGTCATTGCTGTAGCTGTTAATTAATTGTTTTAGGGCCATGAACTATGCACGCAATCTGATGATTGGATTCGATTGCAATATGTTATTCTGTTTTCTGAAAATTATATTGTCAAGCATGAAAATATCTATTAAGTGTATTTACTTTGAAATGTTGTTTAGAAATTGTCTTTTAATATGTAACAGGCTGTAGAAATTATTATAAGAATAAAGAGAAGGAGAGAAAGAGGTAGAGAGCGAGAGAATTACAGAAAGTGATAAGGAATGAGGTAGAGAAAGAGAAAGAGAAAGATAGTGAAAAACTGAGATAGAAACGGATAAATGATAGTCAGATAAACAAGAGAGAGAGAGAGAGAGAGAGAAAGAGAGAAGGGGATTAAAAACAAATTGAGGTAAAGTGACATCAATAGAGGTGTACGAAGAAATGCAGAAAGAAAGAGATAGAGAAATAGAACGCAAGAGTCGGAGAGTATGTCAGAGGGAGAGAGATGGAGAAAGAGGGAAGGAGGGAGAAGGAGCGGGGCATGAGACACAGAGAGAGCGAGTAAGAGAAGCCGAGAGAGAGACAGAGAGAGAGAGAGAGAGAGAGAGAGAGCGAAAGAGAGAGAGTGAGAGAGATCGACTCAAACAAATGGAGAGACAGAGAGAAAAAGGAAGACAGAGAAAAAGAGAGAAATCGTCGGAGAGAGAAGGATTCAGAAACAGAACGAAAGACAGAAGAGAAAGAGAGTGGGTGAGCGCTAAACAGGGATGAAAGAAGGAGGGAATAAGAGATAAATAGAGAAGTATGAGAGGCAGGCTGGAAAACAGAGAGATAGAAAGACAGACAGAAAGACAGAAGGAGAGCGAGACAAAGATACAGATAAAAGTAGACCGAAATAGGCAAATCTTTTAAGAGATTATTTCAGCTTTAATTTTTGTTGTATTTTCAGTGAATTGCGCAACAGCGTTCATATCCCTACTGCGCCACCTAAACATCTCGCCAAATAAAAAAAAAAATAAATATTCAAATAATTTTACATTTTTGTTTAACAACCTAAACAACTGCGTTACAAAATGTAATTCAAGCTAAATCAGCTCTGAATGTTAAACAGCTAGCGGATTCATTAGAATTTTTGACAAATGTTTTATTGTACACCTGATTTGTTTCAATCCAAACTGTTCAATTACTGGCCTTTATTTTCACTTTCGGCGAATGGTTTCAATTATGTTTTCAAAAATGTTTGACACAGATTCACCAATTGCTGTAAATGCTAATAAATTTGGCTATAAACAAAAACAATCAAACAATGTTTATTTATTTGCATAACAAATTTCAATTAGCTTTCGCTTTTATTATTTTTTAATTAAATTTATCATTGAAATTATATGAGATTTCGGTCGGAATTTGGTATCAGAATTACAAGCATTCGGTCAGGTCGAAGCACTTTAACAATGCGCCTGGAATGTGGGAGGGCATAGAGCAGCGAGTACATAAAATCAAATAATATCAAGTATACGCATGCGAACCGAAAACAAAAGCTTCGAAATACACTCATAAATTGCCATAGTGTGCGAGTGTGTGTGTGTTGGCATTTAGGTGCACGTTAACAAGCCAAGAGCCGTGTATAATATTTTCTAATTTCTCAATTTCCCGCACATTGACATCCGAAACTAATAAAAATAAATCGCACTTTGATATCCGCTTTTGCCACTGCATTTTGCTATATTTTGTTTTGTTCTCGTTTCACTGGTTCTCTTGTCTCTCTCTCTCTCTCTCTCTCTCTCTTTTTTCAATAATCGCCACACACAGACACACATATTAAGACAGCTATAACGGCTGTCATAGCCTGCTGCCCGGCCACAATTTTTATATCATTTTTAGTATCTTTTTTTTCATGGTTTTTGCCACACTTTTTGGCCTGGCGAGTTAGCGCCAACAATAAATAAATGCGCGCACAATTTCACCGACCTAACACACACACACATCGGAAATTTATAGATCTGGCCGGATGTGCGTCGCTCTGGTGACATACACAGATACGAGCAGCAAAGCCAGCCATGAGATACGAACAGCGAATACAAACTTATAACTGTGTGTGTGTGCGAGTGTGTGTGTGTGCGCGTGTCTATTACAAATACAAATAACAACAAAATGACCAACTAAATAAATAGTTTTTGTTACCACACACACACACGCACACACCCACACTTGCAGACAGACAGGAATTGGCCTGCGATGCGAAATTCAGTTTTATGTGCGAGCAAATGGAAAACCCTATACTCAATGGGCATCAAATGATTGTGTGCGAGTGTGCGTGTGTGCGAGTGTGTGTGTGTGCGTGTGTGTGTGTGTGTGTATGACTGTGTGTGTGCATCTAAAACTTTGGCCAGCTGACAGCAAAGCAGCTAAACTTTAAGTGAATGAGTGAAAGTCATTTAATTAGAACGGAAAAACTATTGCCTCAGAGTTTGTGCAAGAAATGTGAAATGCTGGAATAATTATCAAAGCTTATGAATTAGTAAATTAGATTGTTGCTAAACTTTAGAGATACGTTTAGATGCGCATGAATGAGCATGAAATCAGAAAACACGAGACTTAAAACCTTAGGATGGAAATAAAGGGAAATTGTTAAGTAGGAGCTTAATTAGCTAAATAAATTTAAATGTAATTTTGAAAACAATTCATAATATATATAAATTAATTGAATCAAGTAAAGCATAAAATTCAAGACTTTACGGTCTTAGGATGGAAATAATAGGAAATAATAAAGCAGAAAAATTCAGATACTAATGAAATAATAAACAAATAAAAAGTGTATTTTAAAAAAAAATAAATACAGATACAGATACATACAGATTAAAAATAGAATAAAAATATGATAGCTTACTAAAAAAAAAAAAAAATTAGATTAAATTTAAGATTGAAATTAAATTAAAATAAAATCGTAAATTAAAAAAAATACATTTAATAAATTAAATTTAAATAAAAAATTAATAAATAAAAAATTGCAACTAAATAAAAAATAAAAATTTAAATTAAAAACAGATTTAAAGTTAAATACAAAACAAAAAAATAATAATGTATAATAAATAATAATTAATAATAAAAAATTGAAAAAGAAATTAAAATAATTAAATTAATAAATAAAAATTTAAAAAAGAAATTAAAATTAAATTATAAACTATGATTTAAGGTATATTGAAATTCAATTAATTTTAGATTTTTATCTGTTCATCTTCTTATAAATTCATATTAAATAAAAAATTATATTAGTCACATTTTTTTCACTATATTTAATAAAACTCTAATTTTCCATTTGGCTTTTATAAATTATTGATTGTGTTTAGCAAACACAACACTTCCTCCACACATAACCTTAACAATTCACACTGCATAATCGTTTTTATACCCTGAGTCCATTGAAAATGGGAAATCAGGGTATAATGGTTTTGTTAAATGTATGTAACAGGCAGAAGGAGGCGTGTCAGACCCCACAAAGTATATATATTCTTGATCAGGGCGACGAGCTGAGTCGATTTAGCCCTGTCCGTCTGTCTGTCTGTCCGTCCGTCCGTCCGTCCGTCCGTCCGTCCGTATGTTTGAACGCGTCGATTGAAGCATCTAGACAAGCTAGAGACTTGAATTTTTTTTGTTGGGTCCGTGGATAGCACGCGCAGGTCAAGTTTGTTACCAAAAAACGATATCTCTTTTTGTTGTTTTGTTATCGATTTTAGACCTCTCAAATTTTGCATATAGATTCATGTGAATTTTATGCAATTTCTGTTTTTTTATTTTTTGGATACCGGCTCTTTTTACTAATTAACCCCTCCCCCCTCTTCGACCCTATCGATCCATTGAGAGTCTGTTCCAAATATAACCATGTGAATAAATTATCATTTTTATAAAATGTAAAAAATTCAAAATTCAGTCAGTCCCGATTTATTAAACAAAACGTTTGGCCAATAATCACACGCACGTGGCAAGCAGCGACGCGCAGCAAAAAACATTTACACATACACATACATTGAAACGTGCAAGCGCGTCTACTATGCATGTGCAGAAATACATTCAAGGCCAGTCGTTCTAGCATATTCTTCAACCAAATCTGTGTTTTCAGCCGCTTCTGTAGTTTTGTGTTTGTCATATATCGCCCTTTAAACGCATACATTGAAGCAGACCACCGTTTTTGTATGTACACATACTCATACGTTCATATGCGCGCATTTCAGCATATTCTAAGAATCACAATTGCGATTGATCTGTTTCTTTAGTTTTGTATTTGTAACATATCGCCTTGTAGTACTACTTTGCGTTTTGCCAACGAGCAACTCAATACTGGTGTGGTGTAGTTGGTAGGCGCGAAGCGCGTGAACGAAAGGTCCCGAGTTCGAAACTCGGTGACGACAGCGTAACTTTTTTTTATTTATTTTTTTTAAATCTATAAACATGAGGTGGTCGTGCTAGTTAGATGACGCGCTTTAACGTTACATATGTAGTAAATAGATGCAGGTTCGAGTCCAGGTGCGGTGATGTTTGTTTATCTTCTTTTGTTTTTTTATAATTTGTTTATTTATTTAATTATTTATTTATTTTTTATTTACATAAATTCTAGTTAAATAAAATTTCAAAATTATAATTTAATTTTGGAAAATTTAATATTATATGCAAGCTATATAGCGTATTAAACATTGCAAATCGGACGGGGCTCAGGGTATCTCCTAGTCGGGCACCTCCGACTAGAGTTTTCTTACTTGTTTAATTGTTAGATAACTCATAAGCGGGTCGCTCTAGGCGTGACAGTTGTCTACCACCGGTAATGGTCTAACTTTACAGCTTAGCTAATCAATTATACCTATTGATTTAAATTGACAGAAAACAATTAGGCTTTTATTATAGCTCGAGCGGTTGGTAAACATAAATACTTAGTAATTAAACAGTTAGGTCTATAGCAATTTTACAGGCTAACAATTTGTTTTATATACCTCAATTACTTAGTTAACTCTGGTGACATCTGTGCTAAGATATAGGGATATATGTATATGTATATATGTACGTATTTACAATCGAATATATATATAGGTATTTCTATATATATACATATATACAGAAGAATGCCTCAACATCTCTTAACGTTTCATTTGTACATGTGATTTATATCAAGCTCCTCATTTTGCATACTCTAACTAGAGGTAGTATGGACTGTACGTAACGCTTAGTATAGTTGAGATTGTTATGTCTCAATGTCCAAATATTTTTGGTTCAGATTGTTGAACCTCTATATACTTAAAGCTTTACAGCATCGTCATTTTCCAACTTTTGAACTAACTTTTAACTAATCTACTGCCTAGAACCTAATAGGCAGTAAATAAACAATAGAGCCTATATTATACACATAGTGTAAGGTTTCAGTTCAATGGAGCTGAAACCATCTGGTTATTTATAATTAATGTCATTAAAATTTCTTATTGTTATATTAACATCTTACAAATAAACATGTAAATAAAAAACAATTATTTTACTATACATTGCTGTCTGATTTCCAACCATCAGATTATTATAAGATTAATATAATATAATATAATATTATAATTAAAGACCAGGAGTGTATGAAAAGCAAGAAGACTTAAGTATATTCAAAAGTTTTGCACGATTCAGCATACTTTTGAACTACTTAATATAAAGAGCAGGTAACTCATATTTTTATTGTGGGCTACTCGAAAATAGATCTGTAGTAGAGCAGATTTTTTAACTGTTGCAAAATTATATAATATATATTAAATAAATTTAGCAATATATGTCACATAATGTACAATAAGATAATATAGATATAAAGCAAGAACTTTATTCTTTATTCAAGTTTTGTGTATTATACCATTAATATTATAATATATTTTTTTCAGCTTAATTAAATGAAATGAAATGAAACCCAATTTGTAAAAAAGCAGTCTTAAAAAAAATAAAAATAAAAATTTATAAATCTGGGTTCATTTCAAAGTATTTAATTAAGTTCAAAAAATATTTCCAATTATATTTGATTAAATTTCTATAAATTCAGCATATTAAATAGCAAAGCTTATTGCATATTTGATATCTTTAAATAGTTGCTGAAATGCAAGTCTTAACAAGAATATCTATTTTTCGTTGGCATATCTAGGGAATGATTGTTGCCTAAATTAAAAAAACAATGCAAATCTTATTAAACTAGTTTGTTGATATGTTAAATAAATGTAATATAATAATAAAATATAATAATAAATAAAATGTATATATAATATATAAAATATGTAAACGAATACACTTAAAAGTGTATGAAATTTTCGGCTTCTTGTTTAAAAGAAACCTTTTTTACTGGCTTTTTCCCACACTCTTGCCGCTGGCAGCATGCGCTGTCCCTGTCCCTGTCTAACCCATTGGCTTTAACATGCCCACTCGAAATAAAGACAGCGCTGATGCTGATGCTGATGCTGCTGCTGCTTTTGTTGTTGTTGCTGTTGCCTGGGTGCATCGTAAATCCTGGCAAAAATATATTTCACATACAATACAATATATACTTATAGAGAAACGTGAAGCACACACACACACACACACACAGATAGACAGACGGAGAAATGCAAGATGGGTCAAGCAAGCGTATTATTGCCTCAGTTTTTAGGTCGCAGCACAATAAAATAGCTCAACTTGATGATAGAGCAAAGCACAGTTTGCCTGTGTGTGTGTGTGTTTATGTGCAGCATTAGATTGAGCTGAGAGAGTGGCTCAGCATCCTTCGACTCATGTTGCCAGCAAATGCAACAAAGCTGCTTATCGTTTAACGCTCAGTGTAATGCGTTTAAACTTGATGATTGATTCAGGAAGCTGATGCCTCACGCTCCACGCCCACCGCCCTCCGACTCTAGACTCAAATGCAACTAAGTGCAGAGTGTTAACTAATGTGTGTGTGTGTGTGTGAGAGTGTGTCTGTGTGTGTGTTTGTTTCTTGGTCAAAAACTTTAATGGGCACTACTATAACTGCCGCTGCTGCTGCTCCTCCTGCTCCTGCTGCTCCTGCTCCTGCTCCTAGATCCTCTGCCTGTGGCTATGGCCCGGCGCCATTGTTCGTTCGTTTTATGTTGTTGCCTGCGTTTTATTGACTCCGATGGTGGCAACGATGGCTGCCATTGTGTCCTAAACTAAAACAAAGTACCGTTAGAAGCGTTTTATACTACATACACAAATATATAGCTATACATACATACATACATATATGTATGTGTCACACTCAATATGCGTGTTAGTGTCTCTCTCTGTGTGTGTGTGTGTGTTGGTTATGGCTCGTTATGTGCGTGCGTGTTACTGCGCAAAGATGCCTCATAAATTTCGCGCATTTTCGCCTTCAATTTTTGTTCCTTTTTTTTGGGCAACTGCTTTTTTTTATTTCTATTCTTGATAAACTCTCGTCAATGCTAGTTAGAGTATATTTGCTTTAACCCTATACACAGATGTAGAATTTTTGAGTAGACTTATGGGCGAATTAAAATATATTTAAAATTTAGAAAAAAAAAAAAAAAAAAAAAAATTTACCACTTTTTTTTTTTTTTTTTTTTTCTAAATAACACATTTAGTAAATTAAAATATATTTAAATAAAAATAAAAAAAAATATGTATCACTTTTTTTTTATTTTTTGCTAAATAATACATTTACTTTAATTTTCCAAGTATTTAAATTTTAAGTCTTTATAGCTTGACGGTAATGAAGCTGCTGTTTAAAGTCTTAAAATGCATTTGAAATACATAAGTTAGTTTTACTTAATTACATTGAGCTAGATTTGGATTTGATTTTGGATTTAGAATATCTGAAAACAATGGTGTTATATAATTTCTAGCTTTAGTTCAGAATTTTTTAGGCCTCAAACGTTCGGACGTAATTAAATAAAATTTAATGGACTTGATAACAGAATTAATCCCTCTGTTTTCGACTTTTCTTTTCATTTTCAATTTTTTTTATTAATTTTTTTAATTTTTTTTAGATATTTTTAAAGGTTTAAGAACTCATATGACTTCAATTATTTATATTATTTCTTAAATTATTTTTAAAAGTTTACTACTTAATAACTGTACAAATTTGTATTCTATATAAAATATTTTAATTTTATAATATAATAAATTGCTTTAAATTATTTATCTTATTTCATTGATTAGTTTTTAAGAGTTTATGATATAATAACTGTATTTTGTATTCTATATAAAATATTTTTTTTTTTATTTTATTATATAATATGTATTTATATTTTATAATATAATAATAATAAATATAATTTCTATTTTTAAGTCTTCAACTCACATAAAATATATATGTGGTCTTCGTTGAAAAGTCACTAAAAATAAAAAAAAACTATTAGATAACGCAGAGTCTTTGATTTTAATTTAAAAGATTTTTATTCATAATATTATATTATTATATTTTTAGGATTAAAAAAATATATATAATAAAATATGCAAAAATAAAAGAAATATGCAAGTACCTCTTTTTCAAGTCAACAAATGTATAAAAAATATATTTTAAATCAAATGAAAAAGTAGTATCCACAAGAAACTGTATTCCAGAGAAAACTCAATGCAAACTCAGCATTCCAATAAACTTCAATTAATATTTATAGTTTTCCTCAAAGACTGACTACACCCACACACATCGTTCTGTGCCTCATCTAATTGCTGCTCATAAATTTCAGTTTATTTTTCATAAAAGCAAACACTATCTCTATCACACATATTCCCACTTCATAGGCACTCACTCAACGATCTACAGAGTATTGTTCTCACTCGTCACAGACATAATTTGTTTTTTTTTTTTTAGTATTTGTTTTATTTCCATTGGATATATTGCACAATTATTTCTCGGCTGCGCAAAAAGTTTTTGTGTTTCGACATATTTTTTTTTGGTATTTTGCTTTTTGCCTCTAAATTTAATGACTCTGCCAGCACTTGGCTAGTAAATCAAATTGTTACAGTCATTTTGGGGTGTTTTTTTTTTATACATGGCTATCGTTTGATTTAATTATATGTGCGCAACTGACATTTGAAATGTGTAACGGAAGCGATTGCCGCTGCTCTGCAGAGAGTGAGGTAAAAAACAGCGTCGGTTTCAATATTTATGAGTGCTAATTAGACCCGAAAAAGTCAGGCAGGCAGACAGGCAGCCGTTCTCCACATGAGAGGCACCACAAAATCAAATTGAAAACGACGCACACCAAGCAGCAACAGAATCAACTTTACACGATTGCCACAGGAAATCAAAGGAAACGAACTGGAAGAGGAATGGGTGATGCTGGCAGCTGGAGATGAAGCTGGAGCTGGAGCTGGAGCTGGAGATGAAACTGAAGCTGGAGATGAAGCTGAGTCTGCCAGGAAGGTAAAAGTGAACTTCCGCAGTGCAGCCGAAATGGTAAGCTGAGAGAGAGAGAGAGAGAGAGGGCGAGCTCTGTATTGAACCGCAAGCAAATTCATTTTTATCACAAATGCATATAGACATGAGGCGAGCCAAAATTGTATCTCTGTGCATCTGAACTGTGTGGATGCCAAGTGTAAATGTAGCTGAAATATATGCAAATACATAAATACAGTATAAAAATACATATATACATATATATACAGCTGTGTTCACAAAAATAGCAGTGCACTTGAGCTTTCACTTCAAAGTTGATAAATCATATTAAAACGAACATAATTTCACCAATCTTTTATATTGATATATATTTATTACAAAATTAATAACCAAAACATAGTAAAAGTAGCGGAACTTTTTTGTTTTCCCTATGTCTACATTCCATTACAAAAAAAAGTCCAAAAATTGAATGTGTAAAAAGAAATCTCTGTTAGCATCAACTGCACTGCTATTTTTGTGAACACATATGTATATACTTTTTCCCAGCTACTTTTTCTCAATTTCATTTTAAAAATCTGTGGTATTTAAGTGAAAAATTGTGGTTGAAAATTAAATTAAATTGTATAATTGAAAATTGTTGAAGGTTTCAGAAGAAAATTGCATATGCATTGGGCATATCTTCGATTAAATTTTATTTTATAATAAAGGAATAATTAAGATATATTGCATCAAAAATCAAATTTTTATATAAAACATACTCTTTGCTAGAATATATCTTACGTTACGTATACGTAATATTCATCTTAGCTTACTAAGCTATTGTTTTCTGAATAGCTTCAGTCTTCTGAAAATTCTCTCCATATTTGTTAAACAAATTAAGCAATATATCTTGCGTTACGTAAACATAACTTGTTCATTCTTGTACACTTAGACAGACTTATGTGATATACTGTAGTTCAAAAAATATATTTAGAAATATTTCTCTTAATTTTTTATGATATAGTAAATCGAATGAATTTTCTTTCTATAATCTTATATAAAACGTACTCTCTGCTAAAATATATCTTACGTTTGATACACTTCTGATACACTTTAGTCGTATATTTTATCCATAACAAATAGTAAAATATTTCCAAAAATTTTAAATAAATTTGTTTAAAATCTTTAAACAATTTTGTTGAAATAAGTAACATAACTTTTTTCTTTTAGTATACCCAGGCAGACTTTTCTCATATACTTTAATCTGATGTGAAGTTCAAAAATAACATTAAATATATTTCCCTAAATTTTTTGTTTGTTTTTTTACTATCTAGTAAACTTTAAAAATTAACTTGAATATATTTTACAAATTTTTCCGAACTGTATAATTTTTCTAATATATTTTTAACCGAAACCTATGAAAGTGTTATATGACGCGAGCTTAACAAACTTTATGTGCAAAATATTTGGCAACAAAAAAATGCTAACAAAATTGTCAAAATATGCTGGAAAATATTTTGCAACGCAACTTTTTTCATATTTTTACAAAATATTTGCTATTTTATATAGAAATATTTTAGCCAACCATTGATATTGAACGATATATGTGGTGTTGGTAGCGCAACCAAATTGTTTTTTAATACACTCTCACATATTTTATACGTATATTTTTTATACATACATTGTATGTTTCATGGCCAGAATTCGGGAACGCTTTATTGTATGCAAAGAATTTACGATCCGCACGACAGTTGAACACTTTTGCATGCACTCAACTTATGCAGCGACTCCAACTGCATTGGCAACTGCAACGGAATACTGTTATTGCAGCTGTAAGTGTGAATGCCATTGCATGTTTCGCCTCCTCTTCCGCACCTTGATGTCCACTCCCCTCCCTCCTCTACAGCTCTTAGAGCTGACCACAATGCACACGCGTAGGCTTATCCCAGGCCATGCGTGCGACGGCTGCACTTCCATTTGCACGTTTTCACATTTTTATAACAGTATTTTTTGTCTTTGCTTCACAACCCTTTTTCACATTTTCTTTTTTCTTTCTTTCTTTTTTTTTTTGAGGATTTTTCGCAACGCCAGTTGAGCAGAGAAGTGCAGTGGAAGCAGGAGGGGAAGCTGTGGCTCAGGTGGCCTTAACACTTGTTTAAAAATTTGTTATTGGGTTTCTTTATTCGTGTGGTTTATTTGGCATTGGAGTCCGGCCGGACTGCACCATGGAGGAGGTCAGCAGCACGGATATGGGGTGGCTGTTGTCACTTTGCGTTGGCTTTATCGGATTCCACGTAATATCGCTGACAAATTGAATACAATTGCGTTTAAGCTGAAAAGCTCATTAACGAAATTGGATAGCGGCATTGTGCCAATCGGAAATTAAGGTCGCAAAATTAATTTCCAGCAGCATATGCAGAATATATTTTTAAAATAAATGAAGCGCCCAAATGGGAGATACTCAGTGAAAGCAGGCATGAAAGTGATATTAACGAGAGTTGGAAAAGAGAAAAAGAAAGCATGGTGAAATTATAAATGAATATAGTTTTTTTTTTAGTTGAACGATAATTCTCGATTAATTCGATAGATCACAAAGATCACAAAGAAAAGATAATTCTATAAAAATATATAATTATATATAAAATATTAAATTCTTATATTTACAGTTTATATATATTCAAACGAACATTCCTATAAATATTCCCTCTTTTTAATCCATTGATGGGTAATATTATCGGATAATGCAGATAAAACTGCATTTGAATTGGCTGGCAACAAATGCCCAGCGGGTTTGAGTTAAAATGTTAAGCTGTTTCGCATTATGTGAGATACAAAAATATCTGTTTATTTTTTATTTAAATCAGAAGTTAACTTTAAAAATTATTAACTTTAACAGCAAACATAACAATTGGGAATATTGCAGACCAACGGATGGAAAGGATAAAAATAAAATATACTTTGTCACCTCATGAATGAGTTAAGAAACCATTTAGATAAGAATTCATAATATAGTGCATGGGATTTCGTTATTTTATGGTACGGTATCACTAGTTGAGTATTTTGTTGCCAAGAATTGGGTTTTTGAATTAATATTGAAAATGATTTTTCCGATAGCTTGTAAATGCATGAACAGACAGTATATGTAATCAGCTGATGTGATAAGAAGGAATAGCTGTTTACTCTTTCGTTATAATATATGTTTATCTATCAAATTATATATTTGATATTAGCATATCTATGTATATTTGTTTAAGTATTTAAATCTTAAACTTAAAGTTCACTTATTCTTACTCCTATCTCCCCTACATATATATACATTAAACAAGTCTCATTTCACATATTTATTCTAAAACATGCTTGACTCTATAATTTTGCAGCTACATGAATTACCTTAGTTAAGCTTTTGCTTTAGAATTTTGCTTGCTTGCTTGCTTCTGCCAAGTGGCACACATGAGTCAACAGCTGACGATGAGTTAGAGCAGACAACGGCTGCTGGCATGGCCAAAAAACAGCAACAACAACAACTAAATTAAGTTAATTACAAGCAAATGAAATATGAGAAAAGTTTGCATTGAAATGTTGCAAAATGCTTTCAAGCAAAGTTGAACATGGGCAAGGACGACCGCTGACTGCTCGCAGCCCAGTCCACAGCCCCACCCACAGCATATTCCCATGTTTAGTCTGGCTGTCAACAGTAGACGTTGGCATTGCCATTGCCATTGCTGTTGCTGTTTGTGTTGTTGTTGTTGTTGTTGTTGTGGGTGTTGTTGCCCCGCCTGCGGACATGTTGCATAATATTTGCGTATTAAATTGTTGAGAGCCGCACACGTTTTACACTTCAGCAACATTTCCGCCTGTTAAATGTTTGGTCATTACAATGGCATAAAATCATTTTGTTGCTGAATTTTAAATGCCACCAGGGACCGCTGAACCACCCAAACCCACTAACCCACCCACTCAACCACCCAACCACCCGACAACATGGACACTGAACAGCTGCGCGTAATTTTAATGAGAATATTCATTGGAGCCACAATTGAGACCGAACCGAAAGTGGAGTCACGTGGAATACGCCTGTTGGCCACCGAGCACACGCCCTTACCCTATCTACCTCCCGCCACGCCCACACTTTTACAGTGGCTGCGCGGAGTTAGTAAAAGATTGGCCACAGCTCTTCCGGCTATCGCACCATCCGCCAACAGCAGCACTTAATGTAATGTAATTTTATGCTCTCGGTTAATTATTCAGCGCATTTTCAGCGGGACCAATATTGCGGACGGCTTCAATTGTTATTTGATGTCAAAATGCGTGAGTTCAAATCAAAATATATATACATTTTATATATATACATATACTTTGCTGGCTGCTTAAAAACGTTTTGCTAAATAGTTTCCTTAATGTAAATTGGGCATAAAGCGTGAATTAAATGATATACTTGATGAGTATATACATATTGAAGCTGATTGCTTAGAAAAAAAATTTTAAAATATCGATTTACAATTTTTAAAGTCTGAAAATGAATTTAATCAAATACTTCCTGAAGCTTTGATACCGAGAGACTTCAGGATCAACTTAACGTTCCATACAAAAATGTAGGTAATTTAAAATATGAATAAATTTATCTACTTTCAGCTCTGAAAATATTTCTAAACATATATTTAAAATTTTTTGTACTTAAAATAGATTTTCATTTTAAATATAAATAAATTTATAGCTTTAATATGTATTTAATATATACAAATTTCTATATACCATTTAAAATAGATATTTAATTTTAAAATATAAATAAATTTATATACTTCCTGCTCTAAATTAATTCATATATTTCCTGTTAAAATTTGTCTTCTTTTTTGATGTTGCGGAAACATTTGAAGCTTAGCAACATTAAATTTCTAAATTTGGCTAATTTTTCCAATGTCACGCTCAGCTCACATACACAATCTTTGTGCTTTGATTCCACACTTGAAGTCTATATGTGTATGTGTGTGTGTGTGTGTGTGGGCGGGTAATTTGATTTCTTATATGCTTTACATGCTGTGCGGAAATATAAATTCATTTGAAATGAACACGCCCACACACTCAGACACAGACAGACTCGAAACATTATGTGCTTTTGATATAGAAGTATCATTTCAAATTGAAATTTTGTCATTACATTAAAATGCAATTATTTTCAATATTTGTTTGAACAACGCTTAGATATTAATTATGCAGCACTTTAAATTGATTTCAGCTTTGCCATTGAACCACCAAAGGGGAAAAAATAAATAAAACTCGGGCAATAAAACGCGAACTAAGCCGGCTTCAAAAACTTTTGTGTAGCTGCTGGGGTCATAATTTAAAGCGGTGCCATGAGCATGGCAGGTGCGTGAGGATGCCGGGACAGTCACTGGGCTGCATTAACCAAAGGGCAGAAGCTGGGTTGCTGCCACGCCCACGCTGCGGCTGGCATTGCTGCTGCTGCTGCTGCTGCTCCTGCTGCTGCAAAATTAAAAGCAAATTTCCGACACTCGAAGAGCAGCCTCATCCGCTGCTTGGCGTTGTCCTGGCAGTTTTACGAGCCGGCTTTAAAATCACGTTAATGATATTTACAGCGGCGGTCGTGAGAACTGAGCTGCAAATTCGAAACTGGAGCAAGTGGCGGGGTGGGGCAGGAGCTGGAGCTGGAGCTGGGTCGGGGGCTGCTCTGAAACGGGCGCTGCCTTTGACCAACGCCTGGCCAAAGTCTCTTTGCCAATGGTGTTAACTGTGTGAATTTTGCGTTGCCGGCGCAAGTCATTTGCATAACAAAGTTGCGCCACGCCCACGCAGCCAACACAGCCCACAGCCCACACAGCTACCCGATCTCCGCATCTGCTGCTGGTATTTACAACATTTAAATTAGACATTAAATTTGAAAGATGGGCTGCCGAACAACTTTTGCCGTGGCCAGGTAGACTTTGCTTTCTGCTGCTCTTCTATTTTTGTATGAGTGTTTTTTATACCCTGAATACACATTGAAAATGGGAAATCTGGGTATAATGGTTTTGTAAAAATGCATGTAACAGGCAGAAGGAGGCGTGCCACACCCCATAAAGTATATATATTCTTGATCAGCGCGACAAGATGAGTCGATGTAGCTCTGTTCGTCGCTCTGTGTGAACGCGGAGATTTTCGAAAGTAGATAAGCTAGAGACTTGAAATTTTACACGAATTCTCGTGTATATCATACGCTAAGCGATTTTATACATTTTTTCGATAACTCATTCCATTTCTTTTTTATAGGTATTTATCGATATTGTGATTTTGTTTTCTTAAGCGTGGCTTGTATATCGTTTAATCTAGAGATTTCAAATTTGCTGAGAACTTGCGTGTAATGTATAGAGAGATTATGTGATATTTATATTTTTGACGCCACGTCCCATTCGCCCCCGATTTGCAAAAAACCTAGTTTAAACATTCGAGAGTTGTGCTTTGGAAAATACACACATATGAATGTCATTAATAAGTTGTGAAAGTTTGATGAAGTTTCATCTATAAGAAAAGGTATTAAGCACTTCAGTCCCCATAATAATCCCCACACTGCAGCCCAAGCGCAGTCGCTGCGTCAGAGCGCGTGTACGTGTAAATAGATGTGTGTGTGTGTGTGTGTGTGTGTGTGTGTGTGTGTGTGTGTGTGTGTGTGTGTATGTGTTGTTTGTAAGTATACATAACAGAAGCGCATAATAATTCGAGTATTGACTTCTCACAGGGTTCAGGGTATCTCCTAGTCCTGCAGTCTTGACTACAGCACTCTTACTTGTTTTATTTTCAGTTGGAACTGGCCTTGATTTACTTATTTACTTTATTTTTATGGCACTTAAATGCCAGTTGGCATCGCTGTGTGTAATTTGGCTTTGTCGTTGCGCTGCTTGATTTGCTCCGCTGATAAGCGTAATTTCTCTCAGTAGCTACTTTTGTTTGTTTTAGGTGTTGTTGCTGTCGTTAACGACCATTTGGGCCAGTTCATATATTGGCTTATTGACAAACATTATGTGGGTTATGCTCGGCCTGTCGCCCTGCCAGTTGAGCCCAGCTGCTGAGCTCTGCTTGCAGATTTATTGCGCCTGCAATGGCAATCGCTGTTCACATATATATATACACATATATATATTTTTAATAAAGCTTCTTATATGGCTGTAATCTTGAAGATTAATGGCATTAACAGCAAGTGAAGTTAATTTTCAGTTTGATTTAAGTTGAAAAATTGTGTAAGGTTTTGTTTTAAGCTGAAAAACTTCGATTTTTCTTTGCAGGTTAAAGAAGTGAATCGAAGAGGACTTACATTTAAAACGAATGATATGATTATGCAAGATATTCAAAATAGAGCTTAAGATTTTAAATTGTATTTGTCTGTTTTTTTTTTTAATGTTAAAATGATGTGTAACTGATGTGGGCTAGATGATTTAATGATTATGATATGATAGAATCGCGCAACTATAGCCAGAACTACTACTACAGTCGGTACAGCTAGTCATACTACTAATACGTCTACTACTAATAATATTATTGCCAAATGATGAGAATAAAAAACAATATCTTTGTTTTGTAGCTAAATCATTCTTGAATTCCTTCACATCTACCCTTTAAGTTTCTACACAAAGCAGCTCCTACGAAAGAGTATTACGCACTTAGTTAAGATCCATTGCAATGTTCCGCCTTTATATCTTCACTGATAATGAACTAAATTTGCAATCTGTACACCCAGCTACAATTCATCAAAACGTAATTATGTAGCGTAACTACACACAATAATTTTATCCAAAGAAATTCTAATGAGAGGCCACTGCAAAGGTCTCCCCAACAATGCCTGCACTCACCTCCCATCTCGCACTTTATGATTTTACAAAATCTGCTCTCATCAACTGCGCTCTGGGTCGGTTCTCTGGTTCTTATCATTGGGCGATTTGGTTAACATTCGCTTGGGTGCGCAGCACCTGCTGCGCTCTCTGCCTTTGCTTAGCCACCTATCCACAGTTAAATGGCCACCTCAAACAGATTTTGTGGCAGAAAATATGCCTACTTATGGCCATTAGGACTAAAAGCTCAGCCAAAATACAAGAGACGAGAGCTCAAATTAATTTTCATACAAAATGTATAACGCGTTTGCTGTGAGTGCTGCGAGCAGAATGGGGCAACAGTGCCAACAATAAATAAAACAACAACGTGCCACAATATGCCCCAACAACAACAACAACAACTGACAAAAAACACACAGAATAACAACAATGAAATCAGCACATTTGGTTTTAACGACTATGTGAGGTTGTTTTTTTTTTTTTGCTGCCTCTTCCTCTTCCACTCCACTTCGTCTTCCATCTACTCAAGCTCTTTAAGAAGATGTTCCTCTTTGTTGTTGTTGTAGTTGTTGCTTTTTAATGTGCATTTGGGCTGCCGTCGGCGCCAACGTCGCCATTTGAACATTTCAACATTACAAACGTCACGCAAACATTGGGAATGAGACAAAGTTTTTTTTTTTTTTTGCTGTTCAGTTTGGGTTTTTAATGGAACTGCGAATGAAAAGTTTGATGAATTTTTGGAGAGTTTTGGTAATGTAGGAAATTGGTTGCCTGCAGATAAGTGTTCTGAGAAGTGGATAGCACTTGAAATATATTACTATAGCTCTTTCTTTATTATAAACATGTTTCGTTTATTAAAAAAAAAAAAAAAAAAAAAAAAAAATGTTTTTTCTTCTTTTAATTTTTAGCAATAATTTAAGAAAAAAAACATTAGAAAAGTTAAACATTTTATCTGATTTTTTAAATATATTAAATGTAGTTCACTTTTCCACAATAAAATTTTAATTTATATAATATTTAAATTTATATTTAAATTTTATTCTTACATACAATATTTTCAAAAGTAATTTTTAAATAAATTTAAAAGTTTGACCATTAAATAAAAACATTTTTATAATAAAGTAACTTAATAACAAAAAATCCATTTTCAGTTAATTTCTAAAATTTCTCAAATCTAAAACTATTTCAAGAACTAATAGAGTTGAATGAAATAAATAAATAATAAATATAAAATTAAATAAAAATCTTTCTTTTTAAATATCTAGCATTAATGAAGGAAATTATTGGGTGTTATTAAAAGTTAGAGATTTTATAAATTTTTTTTTATTTCAAAATTTTTGATTCAAGAATACCAAGAATTAATAAAAATTGTTTAAAAAAAACAAACAAAAATTCTAAAATAAAATATTTAAATAGTAAAGTAATTTCCATAAAATTATTTTCTTTATTTGTATATTACTTTTTAAATATTTTCAAAATGAAATTCTTAATATATTTCATAAGTTAGCGCACCAACACGTCGCCTTTGCCCGTTTTGCGAACATTTTCGTTGCCCTTTTCAGTGTTTTTGTCTGTGAATTTGAGCAGCTGATTTTGTGTCGGCAAACAGATGAGGCCAACATCATTTCATATCCGTTGTGGCAGCCGACAACAGCGAGCAACGTCCTCACACCAACCCCCACATCAACCCCCACCCCCATCAAACACAAGCTCAACGAGCTGAATTGTTATTATGCAAACAAATTACATGGCCGGGAATTATGGGCTGCAGCATCGTTAACCGTCTTTGGTTCCGTTTGTTGTAGTTTTATGCCAGTTATCATTTGGCAATTTTGACTAGTTGTGTTGAGCACATGCGGAATGTTGCGCCTTGTTTACAGCTACTCGTAATTAAAATATCCAATTAGGCAAAGTCGATGCTAAGCTGTATGTGTTGAAGCTGCTTCATCTGCATATGCTGCGGGATTTTCAGGGAAATTTTATGAGCTGCTCATATAACTAATGACCGGACCACACACACATAGAGAAAGGGAAAGAGAGGGAGAGAGGAAGGGAGAGAGGACGAGCACCATTGTGCGCTTTGCAACATAAATTCCCTTTTGGGAAAAATTAATAAAAATGATTGCAGGCCGGACGGCTCGCCGTCTCGTTGAGGCGAGCTACAATGAATGAATGGCGCATGCCAGCTGTTGGCAAAACATGTTTTTGATTGCCACCAACAACAACAGCAACAACAACAAGTAGGGGGTACAAGTACAACAACAACAACAACAACAAGACCAACATTTGCCACAATAACAACGCCAACCCGCGTCCAAGCCTTGGCAGTTACTCCAAACAAAAAAGAAGAAGCAGCACATATGAAGTTAGTCGAGTCAATGGCACGACTGCTAGATACCCTAGATACCCTGTCTCAGCTTGTAGAAGCAGTTGCTGTATGAGAAAATAGATAACTTAAGATATTTTCATATATCCATATATTATGTAGTGTATCACATCACTCAGCATATCCTACCACTACTAAGTCCGGGTATGGCTTAACGTAAAAAAGTCCAAGCCTTGGTAGTTACTCCAAACAAAAAAAAAGAAGCAGCACATACATATAAAGTTGATCATCAGAGAGGAACGACTGCTAGATACCCTAGATACCCAGTCTTAGCTTATAGAGGCAAAAAGATAACATAATATATTTTCATTTTTCCATATATTTTCTAGAGTATTACATACCTCAGTATACCCTACCCGAACTGGCCCATGGTATGGCTAGCCTAAAAAGGTCCAAGTCGTAGATACTCCAAACAATATGGAAGAAGCAGCACATATGAAGTTAGTTATCTAAGTGGCACGACTGCTAGATACCCTGGGCATGCAGTTGAAGCTAGCTCTGCTTGTAGAGGAGACTAATCCATGAAAAGATAAAAAGAATTGTATATATTTTTCATATTCCTATATCTTGTAGAGTATTAAACAACTAAACATACTCTACCAGTTGCCTGCTTGTAGAGAAGACTAATCCATTGAATATATTTTCTAACAGAATTGAATATATTATTGAACTTAATATATTTTAATATTACCTTATATATTGTAGAGTATTACAGCTCAGCATACCCTACCCGAACAAGCCCAGGGCATGGCTAGTCTAAAAAAAAAAAAACATAGATGCCTTTCATCAGCGTGTGCATAACAAGCGAGCGGCTGGGTCGACTGGGTAACTGGAAAACACTTGGGTGCTATACGTCGCTCACTCACAGCTCTCAGCTCTTCAGCTCCGCAGCTCCATAGCTCTAGAGCTCCACAGCTCTTCAGCTGTTCAGCTCATGATGACGATGACGAGATGGCTCCAGTTGTTGGTACGCTTGCAACCCATTTGGCTATGTCCTGCCACGTCCTTCGCTGTCACGCCACAGCAACATGACAAACAGCGCGCAAAATGCGAAGCAGAAAAAAACTCAAAAAAAAGAAGAGAAAACAAAAACAAAATGTGGACAGCAAATTGCATTTGTAACTGAGGCAAATGAACATTTTGGAGCTGCCGCCAAATACACAAAATCTGTTAGATTTTAGCGCTGTCTTGGCCCGGCCCCCTTCCAGCCCGTCTCTGACTGCTCTTATAAGCACTTCACATCTAATCAATTATGCTATCTGCACATTTGCCTCGGCCCTGCCCCGCCCCTGCCCCATATCATGGGGGCGTTTGGCTGGCAAAAGCTGCCACACCAATGGCCACATAACATTTAAAAATGCATGAAGGCTTTAAGGACCACCAAAATGGCGGGCTCGAACGTGGAGTTTGGCCAGCCGAAATGTAACTGTAACTGTAACAGATAGCGCTAAGCAACGGCCAGAAATGAAATAAAAAGGAAGAAGGAGAACAGAGAAGAGCAGCAGCAACTGCTGCAGCTGCAGCTCTGATTCGGTATCAGTCGAGTTGCTGCTGCTGCTGCTGCTGCTGCTCCTGCTGCTGCTGCTTCTTTTCTTGTTACTGGTGTGCTAATTCCGTTAGCAATTTCGTTAGCCAGCACAAAAGAATAACAAAAACAAGTTCGAGCACTGACCTTGGGTATGAGTAACTGGGAAATACCCTGTAAAAAATATAAAAATCTGCGGAGTTACTTTCTCAAGGGTTGTCCTTGAAAGCGTATCTAATGGAGTATTGTTATTAATGTAAAGCTTTTCTTGGATTTAAAACCCTGCAATTTTATCAGCATATCTATAGTTGACTCCTCTTCACGTTGTTATCAACTTTGATATTGTAGGGATACTTGAGAGTTAATTAGTTAGCATACGCGCTTCAGAATTTCACTTGTAATCAGCTTTGGTATTTTCTTTTTAATATAATTTTCTCTTCAGAATTTATTATTATATTTATTAGTTTAAAATTTTAAAATTTGACGAAAACATTCTTATTCATTTTTATTTTATTGTTTTATTTTACTTGATTTTACGTTTTATTATTTTATTTAATTTGATGAGTCGATGAGTTGCAGCTTTTAATTATTTTTTTCAATCATTTTCTTAAATATAAATATTTTACCTTCTTTTATATACAACCATATTTATTTTCGTAAAAACACCTTTTTTCATACTATGAATAAAATTAAAAATATTACTTGTGGTTTTAATATACAAATTTTTACAAAGTGAAAAAGTAAAAAGATATATTTTTTGCTCAATTGCTTTAACATTTTTTTTTATTGTAGATTAATATTAAAATATTCCTGCATATTTCTGTAATTACTAAAAAATTAACAATGAGCTGCAGATAAAATTTTGTAAGTAAATATGAAGATACATACATACAAGTAAAATTTTTATAATTATAAGAAACTATAAATATGGAGATAATTTAATAAATATATTGTGTAAATATGTATTTAAATGCTTAAAAATACCATAACATGCAGAGGAAAAACAATAATTCTTATTTTAATTTAAGAATTTTTTTTTTTTGTTTTAAATAGAATATTTTATATTTTTGTATTATAAAATTTTAGATAGTTATAAAGGTGAGGAATGAAAAATAAATAAATATAATAAATATATATATAAATGATATTGTTTATGCAAATTTAAAAGACAACAGTCATTAGTTATATATTTATACATAATATTTATATACATTCCTGACTTTCCACTCGCATTCAAACTCAACATTTGCACATCAATGTTTAAATAATAAAATTAGTATTGTGAAAATTTGCTATTGACACAATGGCAACGGAAACGTAAATAAATAAACGCTAATGTGCTTATCGTGTTACAGTTAAAACATTGTATTCATATTTGTTTTTATGCCGTGCATTATTGTTGAAATTGAATTTAAAAGCGCTGTAAACAAAATGTGTAAATATTATTATGATAACATTTAATGTAATACAACTGAACTGATTTTTGGAAATAAGTGAGGAATTCGTATGAGAAAAAAATCTAGTCAATTATCTCGACTCCACTTCAGATCTCCGATTGCATTTGTCAAGCTGTCCGATAAGGCATTCATACCCCTTGCTGTGGAGTGAAAGGTCTTTAGGCGAATGCCATGCATATAGAAAAGCAAATCTAGTTGGGCAATGAAAAACGAGGCGAAACTGCTTAACGGTTCTAGAGGAGAGCGAAAAAAATGCCCAAAACAAATTATAGTAGTGTGAGTGTGAGTGTGAGTGTGAGTCCTTCGGTTCCTTTTCTTGCTAAGGCAAGGCTTGAGGGAATGCGGGTAGCGTGACGTAGAGTGTGGCACATCGCAACAGATTAACTTGCTTTTGCCGGGCTTAAGTACAGCGCAAACAACGACAGATAAGCTGAGAGACAGAGAGGGTGGGGGAAGGGGGATTGGGGGCGGCACCAGCGCTGCCAGCTGCCCAAAAGTGGAGGCCACACAAAAGCTACGTTAATTGCATTGAGGGTACACACAGAGCCACCCACAGCCCCTTCGCTCACTTTAAATAAAACAGAAAACATACGCACTCGTCTCGTTTTATGCGGGGATTTTCTTGTATTTATTTACATTAATTGGATTTCAATGTGTTTGCCACACGTTGCAGCCACATTGGGGCACGGCACAGTCCAATATAACTGGTCAAAAAAAACCAGAGAGTGGAGAGTGGAGAATGGAGGTAGGGAGGGAGTTGACAAGGGGGCGCTGCTTTGCAGTTGGAATTTCCCCCAGTTGGCGATGCTGGTAAATGGCAAAGGAACAATTTTGTAATTTAACATTTACATTACGAATGAATTTTTCCGTTTAACAAGCGACTCTTTGAGTTTGAGTTTATCAAAGGACCCCATAAATTTATTTAAATTTCACGTTATTTGCATATAGTTTGTTAAGCGCTGAAGACATTTTCAGTTGCACTGTCAAAGCCTTTGTGCAATGTATACACAGATATATAAATGAATACAGTTATGTATGGATACATATATACATGCCTACTGATGTATGTATATGTGCATTTGTGTATTTCTATATGTATCTATATATACACATATTCTTAATCCCATTCAAGATTAGTTCAACAAATCATGGCTTTCCTTCCAACTCTCTCAAATATTCTGTTTGTTTGGTGAGGAAGATGTCTTAAGTTGAGCCTGTGTTCAAAAATCTAAAAGAATTGATTTATATAAAAAATAACTAAGACTTGACGGGTTCTTTGCTAAACAAATCCAACGAAATTTTGTGAAGATTAAGTTAACAAGAAAAATATTATATTTTTCTAAGAATTTTGACATGTCTCCAAGTGTTTCCAAGTCGTCATATAATATTCCTGTCGGGTAAAAAAATTCAAGTACAAACTTCAAATTTTAAAAAAATTGTTAAAAGTTGGAGCACATATTCAAAATATAACAAAAAATAAAATTATATAAAATTCGCATGAATCTTTGAGTCTCTAGCTCTAAAGATGTTCGAGATATATTTATTTCAAAGTATTTCCTTTAAGGTTTAAAATCGATAACATTATAACTAAAAGAGTTATGGAATTTATGAAACAAACTTGACCTGCGCGTGCTATACACAGACCAACAAAAAAAATTTTAAGTGTCCAGCTCGTATAGTTTCTAAGATCGACTCGTTCAAACATACAGGCGGACGGATAGGCAGACAGACATATAGATAGATAGGGGCTAAATCGACTCAGCTCGTCGCTGTGATCATTTATGCGGTGTGCTACGCCTTCTTCTGACTGTTACATACATTGAACAAACCCATTACACCCCGATAATAATAATAATAATAATAATAATAATAATAATTATTATTATTATTATTATTACTATATTAATATTAAGACAAATAATCAAATAAAATCCAGTTATACAAAATTTACAAATATTTAACTTCCAATCAATCGTTGCCAATTGCAATGAAGGTTTTAGCTCACCCAAATTATTCATATAGACAGAATAAAGCTCGTTAAATATTTATTTTAGCTTTTGGAGCGTTTGAAGTGCAGCATCGAGTGCCACAGGTCGAATGCTGCTGCTTTGTTTATTTATATCAGCTTTCACCTCTCTATTTTCTGCTATTCTTTCTCTTCGTCTTCCTTTTACTTTGGAATATTTTCGTTTAAGCAACCAGCAAAAAGCTGCAGCCAGAGGCAACAAGAACAAACTTATTTAGAGAAAAGCATGCAGACTGTAAATTCAGAAATTGTTAACAAAACAAGCAGCAAATCATTTAAAGCACTTGCGAAGGGGGCGTGGCAGTGCCAACTATAAGGTTGCCCACACATACCACTAGCAGGCCCAACGAGGCAGTAAAAATCATTCTATTTTTTTTTCGTCTGGTATCTTTCGAAAATTGCCCAACACTGAAAATTGCATTTTGAAGGTATGCAATAAAAGGCCATGCATATATTTTGGTTTTTGTTGCTGGCAGACAATGGGGCTCGCCATTGAGGCACAAAATAAGATTATTAACGTTGTTAAACCGAACGAGAAGCGGAAGCCAAGAAGCAACAGGACAAGCGACCATCGAGTGGGGACTCTGGCCAGGCCGATTGGCAGAGCTTGGATGGGGCTTGCTTTGTGGCGGACCCTGGGCAAATGCGGAAACTGTAAACTAACAAAAAATAGAGAAAAACAGAAATTGTTGTTTAGTGCACCCAAACGGGCAACAATAACACTAACAACAACAACAACAACAATATACACTGACTGCAAGTTAAAATGGGAAAATGGCAAGAGGCAAACAATTTAAGAAAACCATTTGTTGACAAAGCCTTGAAGCTGAAAGCCAAAAAAATGCAGAGAGAAGGAGAGAGAGAGAGAGAGAAAGATAGAGAGTGAAAGAGGGAGAGAGAATGCATGTGCTATGCTTGAACAGGCGAAGATTTTATGCTCTTTCTTATAGAAACTATAGAATTTTCAGGGGAGTAAATTGGAGTGATGAAACATATTTGATACTTTACGGCTTCTCATAGAGAGTAAAGGAGCTTGAATTGACTTTATATAGATCAAGTCATAGAAAGTATGCGTAAAATAAGCATGAATTATTTTATAATATATAGATGTGCGATACAGTGAGTATTTAGGATTCTAAAGATACTTTAGTTTAGTATGCTTAAGGATTCTGATGTAGATTATGATGGATCTGAACTATGAGATAGATTGGGGTATCTCAAAAGACTTTAGGACTTTAAGTTTAACTTTAACCCATATTGAAATAACGTAATTGATTGATATAGAACTTACTCCTGCTAGCTGTGAGGGATCTATTCGGCACATAATTGAGTACTTCTCGAAGTAAAATTCAGAGATTCATGTGTTTTATTCAAAATTCAATCTGGATTTAATGAGATTTATTTAAATATGTTTTGATATGGAAATAACATTATTCATATTGAAAGCTTGAAAAACAATTAAAATAATAGTACCGAATATTTATCTTAAAATTCACTAGAACTCTGCATTTTCATTTCCTGCTGCTGATTTTTAATTTAAGGAAATCAATATATTATAATTTTTCGGTTTCATTATGGTGTCTATTTTGCTAAACAATCTTTCCGATTCAATGGAGCTTCATGGGACACACAAATATTTGTGTGCACAATGAGCAAGACAATTTTTTTTTTTACTTTATTATTGAGTGTTGAATTCGTGCCAATAAAATGAATAATATAATTATAGTCTAATCTAGATCCAAGGATTAGGTACTGTGACAGATCTGTGTGAAACGAATAAACAACTGCATTGATTGGAAACCTTTTTACAATTTGTTTCAATAAATTAATATGCTCTTAAAAACAGTGTAATACAAATGAGTATGCTCTCGAGGCACTGCAGAAATTGTAAAGAGTGCAAGGACAACAACAACAACAACAACAACAACAGCCAGAGGCAGGCTAACAACATTTTAAGCCGTCTTCTTGGCCAGGCCAACTGATAACTTCCGGCTGCAGGCAAAGAGATACAGTGAGAGAGGGAGAGAGAGAGACAGACAGAGGGAGAGGAAGAAAGCGCAACGAGGGAGAAGTAGCAGGAGACAGGCATCATAAACAGCCACTTGGCACAATGGAGTTAAGTTTTGCTGTTTCCCTTGTTCATATTTTTTTTTATTTTTATTTCCATTTTCATTGTTGTTGTTGCGGAACAAGCGCTTGACTTGATCTTTTGCAAGGGCTGCACACATGATGGATGAACTCCGCTGACGAGCTGGCTCAAGCTGATGATGCCACCATCCTGTCTACCGCCTCCTCCCTCTCGCCCCCTCTCTCACCGTAAATTGTCGCCATATATGCGGCATATGTTGTCTTAGCTAAGCCATCATGTAACGCTAAATCTTTAGGTTTTACGCTCAATATGCTGCCCGCTTTGCTCCATGCTCCACTCTCCGTCTTCATCTTTCACTTTATTGTTCGGCACTGACAGGGTTCATTTGTTATTGTCCGCCAGTGCACTTGACTGCGGTCCAGGCTGTGGTCTGCATCAAAGCTAAGTCGTAGCAGGAGTCGGTGTGTGTGAGTGTGTGTGGGATGTGTGCGAGCAGCGGATACTCATCATCGGCTTAGCTAAGCCCCAGAGAGCTGCATTTTGCTGCATGTTGCGGCTGCTTAATTAAATTTTGCTATTAGTTATAATCTGGACGCTAAGTGGACACATAATGTACACAGATATGGGCCAGTGCATAGAGGTTGAAGATTTAAAAGTATTAAATGTAATTCAATTAAACTTTATATGTATATTGAAGATTCTCTGAGAAATTCTCGGAATTGCAATAATTAAAATTTTACTATGCTCATAAATGTAGAATAAGTAATGCAAAATAAAAAGCGAATCATCATCTTCCTCTCTCTCTCTCTTAGCAAAATAAAATAAATAATAGACAATCAGAGAACGTAAACAAAAATCAAATATGAAAAGGATGCTGGGCAGCACTTAAACAAGCGGAAGGCGAACAAACAACAAAAATGGCTCACAAATTTAATGTCAGCTGAGCAAAAGAAAAAACACACCTTTAGCCAGCTGATGGCAGCCCGAAACAACAGAAGTGAAAGCCGGAAAAATTAAACACCAAAATATAGAAAGAAAAACAGAGAGAAAAAACACGATTACAAGGAATACAAAACAAAACGAGTAAGTAAGTTCCACGTGAGAGTTGGTCGACTAGTAAATACTCTTTAAAATTTTATGCAAGTCGAGAGAAGTATATAAAATGCAAAATTTTTCTTATATGTGCCGAAACACAAAAAGACTTTAATACAGCTTGTAAAAATGTTGTTTAATTATTGTATACAATTTCTAAGTCAGAATGGATAGTTATCGATATGTATATGTATACTCATTAATAGTGCATGGGAAAATATTTTTCTCAATTTGTATAGAGAAAAATCTCTTATCTGTACTGAAATACAAAATAACTTAAATATTGGCCTAAAAATTGTTGAAGAATTTTTGTAAAAATTTTCAATTCTAAATCGATAATTAATGAAAAACAAAAATATAGCATAGATACTTCTAATGTTGCATATAGAAATATCTCTAATCCGCGCTGAAATACAATAAGTCTTTAATATGGCAATTAAAACATGTAGAACACAAATTTCTAAGTTAGAATCGATATTTATCGTTGGTATGGATATGGAATGACTCAATATACATGCAAGGGTTAAGTTTTGTAATTCTAGGTAACATCATTTTCACATTTTAATTTAATTGATGTCTGTTCAAAGCTAATATAAATCTGAATATATTCCCTAATGCAGATATAATATCTGAATGGATCTAAGTATAGAAACAGAAGAAATTATCGACTACGAAAAAATGGAAGGAATTGTCGACTTTGAATGATGAAAAATTATGTTAGATTCTAGTCTTGCAACCTTCAATTCTAGAAACCAGCGCTTAGATTGTCTTTACTTGTTATTGATAGACGATAAGATAAAATATTCATCGTCTATACCTGCAGAGATTCATCTAAATAGCTTTCATAATTCTTAAGAAACACATACCTTAACAATAGCTGGATGCCAAAACGAACTTTATTTGCTTTATGTATGCTTTATTTACAGGATATCAAAAGTAAATTAAACTTTCTTAATTTTATAATTGCCAAGGAATTTATATAAATGTATAAATTTAAGAGAGTGAAATTCTTTCGACATTTCTATAGCTCACCTTTTGTTTCAGCGTAGTCCGCCTGATCAACTCAGAGTATTGCCAACTGCTGCCATGTCAAATACATTTCCTGCTCCAATCCATATACTCTTTTCAACTATTTGCAACGACTTCCGGGGTATACAAATAGCATAGAGACTGCACAAGCTGAGCGCTGGGCAAGCTATAAAAAGAAAGCGTGGAATAAATAAATAAAATCAGATTGCGTTTCAGGGATTTTGTCGGCCTTTTTCCAAAAACCTTGCCCCAAACAGACCCCATCCCAGGCCCCCCTCTGCCCTAACCCATCCAGGCAGGTGCAAATGAAATGCAGCGAAGCGAAACTCAAACAATAAATGGCTTAGATAATGCCCTAAAATATTCAATTAGTTTATGGCCATGTTTTACGTGGGTTTGAGCCGCCAGCTCAAACTTTTCTGGCCAACCTCGAGAGCAGAAACATAATCATCCAAAATGAGATGAGTTTCGGCACGTTTGCCTTCAGTTATTATTATTATTTTATTTTATATTTTCTTTCTATTTTTTCTCTAACTCTCTCTCTCTCTCTCACTCCCTCCGTCTCGTTGCTTTTCCGTGTGCTTGCCACATTTTTCACGTGCCAGCAGCCCTTTTAATGGGCAGCCGGAAGGCAACCGTAAAAAATGTGCATTAAAATATTTTTATTGCGTGCAGAGCACGGCACAGCGGCAAACACGACCGAGAAATTCTAGGATTCTAGGATTAAAGTGCGTAGCTGCAAAAATTGAAAATAGGCATTAGATAATGAAGCCGAGCATCAGCCCGAGCTTTAACAGCCAATAAAAGCGAAGCTCCTAGCATCGCCTCTAATGAGGCTAGCGCAGGTTCAAATACATAGTTATGCACGCCAGCTGTAATAAATGTGCCTTTGACATTCAAATTATATTCATAGGGTCAGCACAGTACAGCCAGCACAGCGCAGCCAGCACAGCCAGCACTATAAATGTTAATGCTACATTAACACTAAGCTGACATGAATTTAAAAGCAACAAAAATTTGACTACATTTAAAGGTCAACTGAAGATGTGGGGGAGAATGAAATAAAGAACTTAATTTCTTTTAAATAATTGTCAAGGGAAGGTAATTTATTTATATTACTTGAAGCTGATAAATAATACAGAAAATAATAACATATTAAATCTAATTTTTCTTGTTTATGAATATATATTTTTACATAGTATACTGCATATAATATTAGTATTATAATTATTAAAATTATATAAAAGAGATCTTGTCTTATTTCATATCTCTTTTATATATTGTACTTATCTGTATATTGGTAGGTAGAAACTCTTTTTTACCCAAAATGGACAAAAGTTATATTTAAATTGAAAGATAAAAAACCGCGCATGTGTGCTTTCACAACAATGGTTTATGTGTGACTAACTTAGATATGGTACCTATCACATAGATATGGTACACGTACTTATCAATACATATCGCATTGCTAAAGATGACATTTTCAACATATATAATATTCAAAATTTATTAGCTTTAGTACATAGAAACATAAACATTGTTATATTTTGACTAAGGTTCATCCACAAGCTTTTGCCAACATATTATTGCTGAAGGAAAATTACTGTTTTCTGCGCCTTGTGGGCTGGCCGAGTCATTAGTCCATATGACTTCAAAATTAGTGTTCCAGATCACGCTTTGTACGCGCCAACAGTGACTACCTCGTTAAGCATTAACTTCATACAATCATCAATTTTCTTTTTCATTTATGTTCAAAATGTATTTCTTTGTTTTATTGTGATTTAATCCGTGTTAAATTTAAACAAGTAAAAAAATATTTAAAAAAAAAAAAATAGATTTTAAAACAATATTTATATATTTATGATAACTCAAACAATATTTATATATATATTTTTATTCTTATCAAATTCTTTTTATTTTTATTTATTTATTTATTTATTTTGTATATTTTTATTGACTTAAGAATCAATAAATAAACAATTTTATAGGGGATATTTTATTCCTCAGGCCGGCCAACGATGCCCTACTCTTATATGTGTTTTTCTCCGTTTTTCCCAATCCCAAAACACTAACAGAAATTTTTTTATGATATTATCACTCCGCCATTGATGCTGGGTTTATCTACCATAACGTTATTCTTTCATGGACTACATTCTGGTTTTAGGAGAGGATGACTAGAACTTGTTGACCTTAGTTCAGAATTTCTGACTAAGAATTGGGGAATTGTGATCTTATGGGAGTAAGAAATATTTTAGTTTCAAGGTTCAAGATTTTAAACAAAATGCTTTCAATTTAATATCCGAGAATTCAATATTCCAAATTCCCTCATCAAAAATGTTTGGTTTACCAGCAATATTACTTAACTCACATTATACATGCTTCTCTGCAGAAACCCTTTCAACTCCATATCGATCTATATGCGTATACGTGTTCGATGGCATCTGATATGCATCTCACTTCACCATATCAATTCCACATGGATACAAAGCAAGCTCTGGATTGGTTTCTCGGTCTGAGACGCTCATTATTTACGCATTTCGCTTGCGCTACATACGGGACAAATTGCATTAGGCTCTAAGGACATTTTGGCAAGGCTCTGACAAATTAATGCACATTTGCGACAACATCTTCAATTCAAATCACGTGACATGTCACATTCTATGTTGCTGTTGTTGTTGTAGCTCTTGAAGTGCCATTGAAAATCAAGAAGCAGCTCATTTGCTGCATCAACTGATGCTCTGGTCCTCCATGTGCTAGCACACTCATATGCCCATCATCATCAGCGTCATCATCATTATCATCGTCGTCGTCCGCATTGTTGCCTTGTTGTTGTTGTGTTTTGTCTCTCCAGCCCTGGCCCCAAAACTGTCGCACCCAGTGCCACTGGCTGGCGATGTCGCAAATGCGCAACAATTCGTTCAAGTGTAAATAAAGCATAGAGCCGAGTCTGAAATCATGTCTGGGAGATTGCGATGAAGATAGACTCTCCACCTCTCCATCCATATTCTCCTGCACTCTCGCCCTCTCCTTCTTGGCGTCTGTGGCGTTAAAATGACAAAACACCTGCACCTGGACGTGGGACGTGGGACGTGGGGCGTGCCGCTGTGTGTGGTGGCGGGTTATCTTTTGTCATTTTTTATAGCAAGTGGCAGCTGGCGCGTCACGCCTCCCCTTGCGCCCCCGCACTGCACCTGGCCGCACCTGGCCCCGCACAGCTGCATTGTCTTTCCACTGTTTGTCGCGCACGTGCTCTAACTGTAACTGTTAATATATTTGCCATTGGCCCAAGTGGCTACAGTCACGGGGCGACAGCCAAAAAAATACAGCTGCTGCCCGACTAGCTATACTCTGTATGGAAGCTGTGGCATGGTAGGTGTAAAGATATATAAAGGAAAGTTGAATGTCTGTCTAGGCTTTGCGTGTCAGTCTGCCTGATTTTGGAATCTTCTATCTGTTTGACTAAGATAAAAATATATAAATAAAATAGTCCTATGACTTTAAGATACAATTTTGCCCAAATGTTCTATTTTAATTAAAATTAAATGAAAAAAAAAACAATTATTTTATAATTATATTAAAATATTCAATCAAATATAAATGAAATAAATTAATTAATTTATAATTTTAAGATAAAAATAATTAAATGGACTTTACGATATTATAATGAGTAATTAATAAAAATATATTATAAAATGATATTTTTTTAAGGAATTTATCAATAAGGTATAAAATTTAATAAAATATTTACCTAATATTTATTTGAATTTAATGAATTAATTAACAATTTTAGCTTAACTTAAGAACTTAAAGAAAAACAATTTCATTGATGTTTATTTATAAAATTAAAAATTTTTAAAAATTTTTAAATATTCTTAAATATTGATTAATATATATTAAATGTAAATATACATACACATTTTTAATTATTGATTGATAAATATTAAATATAAATTTGAATTGAAATCGATGCAAATCAACTGCCAAATACAATGACTTAATCGGTAATTCAGTTTCACAATATTGATTCCAAGTCACGGTATCACAAAGTCAAGCATGCTTCTCAGCCATTCAAATTCACCACTTTAATTCCCAGTTCCGGTATCACATAGTCGAGCATGCCCCTCAGGGGCAAGCATAACTTGTTTTTGTCTAGCGCTCTTAGTGTGGCGCCAGCATCCAGTGCCGTTGTCAACTGTTGTCTGCCTCTTGCAGAGTCGACGCCAGGATGGGCTGGGTGTAGGCCAACGTGTTGCCACGGCACTGAGATAATAAGTCTGGCGTAAATTAGTTTGCCATTTTGAGTTATGAATGCGCATTTCAACGGACTTTACGAGCGTGTGCGTGTGTGCGTGTGGGCGTTGCTGCAGTGCGCACTGGATCACAATGGATTAAAACTTGGCTGCGTATTACTTACGAGCAACTCGCATCCACTGACAAACTTCGAGTGTTACAGATTGTCCGGGCCCCAGGGCTGCAGCCGCAGCGGAAAGCTCCCGGCAATATGTTGAAATTTGCGCGTCTGCTCTGGATTTGATTTGTCCAAATCGGATGTACGCCAAGGTATACACAGAGTAAGCTACTTAGACGCTGCTGCAAATTCAGAATTAATATGGCAAAGCCAGCTTGAGAAGACAACAGAGTGTGTGGTTGCTTAGAGAAATGTCGTTAATCCATATGTAAGAGCATGTTTAAAATATTAAAATAATATATTAAATTAAATTTTTAAGTAGGATTAGGCTTTTAGTAAAATGAAGTTGATTTGATTCAAGTATAGCTTCAAGCATTAGATTTAATTCTGAAGTAATCAAAGAGTCATGATGGAAGTAAAGAAAATTCATGAGGATTCATATAAAATGTAGTTGGATTGTTGAATACTTTCGAAAAGCTTAGTTAGGAGCTTAATTATTTGTATATAATATTTTTTATATGATAAATCATATCTAATATAACTAAGCTCCTATATATGAATATAAATTTTTGAAACTTTGTAAAATGTGGAATAACTTAAGATTTTCAGAAGTATTTTGCAAGCTTTTGTTAGAAGAATACCTTCTATAGTTGTAATGATAATACATATATTGCAATAGACAAGCGGATTTTTAGAAGTCATAATAATAATAATTAAATGATATTATACTAATAATTTGAATGATATACATTTTTCCCAAAATATTTGTAAATACTTAAAACATTATTAATTTCACTGCACTTAATGCATGCAAACTTAAATATTCTGTATAAGCAAGAACAAATATTTCTTTCAATATTAAAATTAAATCATTATTTGAACAAACTAAAAACACATGCCACAAAGTAAAATAATAATTTCAGTAATTTAATAAACGTTTTGAAAATAATTTCCATAAGTGAAAAAATGCATAATTTAATTACACTTAATGCAGTTAAATTTATATATAAATTTATATATATATATTCCCATTGCATTTGGAGCAATTCAAATTTGACCCTCAATTTATTCAAATAATATGCCAAAAACAAAATTCAATTTGAGCCAATTTGGAATTTTGCATTTACTTAATCAATTCACAAAAAGCTCGTAAAACAAATCAATGTAATTAAGTTAATTAAAGGTAGCTGCGTAAGCCGAAAGATTCTGTGTGATTGCATTAAGCTTACCAGTTGAAGAACTAAAGATTTATGTGAACGGAAATCAACACGAAATCAGTTATATGCTTGACCTAAACAGCTTAGTTGCCTCGACTTGGCTAATAAGGCATGAGGATAGTCAGGCCACACAGACACACCACACGAAGACAGCATAATTAAACATATGATTGTCGGACAAAGGGCCAGCGGCAAGACTAATATGCCCAATCATAAAACTAATCTACATGAAAAAAGCTCATTAAAATAACGCATACGCCTCGTTGGCCGCTGTCAACAAGCTAGCCAATGGCAATAACAGCAACAAGATGAAGAAGAAGCAAATGCCGAGGCAGAGTCGCTGACAAATGTGCATGTTGACTGATAAATGTTGTTGACTCCTAAATGCGCTCTTCACTCACTGGTTTTTGCGGCCAGCCTCGGTCTAACCGAGCAAATTAACATAAATGAATTTGCAGCTGTCGCTCGTAAAGTTATTACGCCGTGCCAGACAAATGTGCCCAAGAACAAATCACACTGACCCAATAGTTAAGTCTGACTCTGCGTGTGTGTGTGTGTGTGTGCGAGCTTGAATTAAAGATGAATGAAAAGTCGTGGAGCTGTAAACATGTGGCTTTAATAACGCCACATGAATCATTTATGCTATGCTAAATCCAAATACCAGCAGCAGCATCGTCGAAGGTGCCAAGCATATTAAGTAATACGCAGCACGCTTCGAAATCCAGCCGCTACTTTAAGGACGAGGCACTAACCTACTACAACAAGCGACGCCTTAATAAGAACAACAAAAAATGGAAAAACAAAAAGAAACAAAACTGTGTCAGCCGAAAAGTCCATGATAAGAGAGCGTCTCACTCTCGCTCCTGGCGCCTGCGCACTGCCCAATGGCATCCACAAACACTTCGAACTGCCTAACATTGACCAAGAAATCAACATGAAACATGCCACACGCCACACGGAGCCAGCCGCACGACAGCCAGCAGCAGCAGCATCCCGTCTTCAGTCGAACGGCATAGCTGTTACTGTGCACAACACACACACCTCCTGGCTGCCGCCTCACGTTCCTCGGCCGTCGTCATTCGTCAGAGTCACAAAACGCGTAGATTGTGTGCGAGCCATCAGCAGCATCATCATCAGCGCCGGCTGCACTTTCTCGCATCGAATCGGATCGAAAATCAAATCAAATTTTAAATGCTCAATCAGGCGCGACTAATTGCTGATCAGAATCAAAATCGAAATCGTTAAAAGGAGAACAAATAAAAGCGAAAAAAATTTAATTTTGTTCGTGACGTGGAAATTGTGCTGGGCGTACTTGTTGCCAGACAAGACTGTGCGTACATTTTTTTGTAAGCCATCAGCAGGCGTAACCTAGCACACCAATTAGCATTTGGCTTGTGGTCGCAGAAGAAAAAAAAAAAAAAAAAAAAACAACCAAAATTAGAAGCAACAAATGGGAAAGTGAAATTAAGTGAGAGAGTAGAAAAGCAGAATTAAAAAAAAAAAAAATTAATAAAATATATAAATGAAAATAGTGAAAAATTTAAAATAAATATAATAATAATAAAATAAAAAAAATTAAACAAATAAAAGAAAAGTTTGGGTAAAATTCAAAATTAAAAAATAAATGATATTAAATCATAAATCTTATTGATGAAACAGAGAACCCAAAAAAAAATGCATTAAATCAACATAAATACAAAATAAATAAGGAACAAGTTTTGCAAAAAATTAAATTAAAAAATAAATTGTATTAAATTTTAAATTTTATTGAGCAAAAATAGCAAAAGGAAAATATTTCTAATGAAAAACAAAATACATTAAATGAATAATAAATCAAAATATATACAAAACAATATACTCGAATAAGCTAAAAAATACATATATATATATATATATATACAATGTTTAATTAGCTATAAAAAAAATTGATAAAAAATCATATTAAATACAAACAGCTGCTAATTGCAATTAAATATATAAAAATTCATATTTCGTGTGCTTTAACAAAAAACCAAACAAAATTTGAATGATTGTAAAAAATTTAATTAAATTGCAAACAAGTGAAGCAAATTAATCAAATACTAAGCCGCATATGCAGCTCACATATATACATACATATATAAATATAAAAAAATATTTAAAAAAAGTATGCTTAAAACACTTGAAACATAATCAAATTATTTGCTACTCTGACCTAATTGTTAGCGAAAATAAATAATAAAGCTAAATAAAATGTAAATGCATTTCACATTCAAATAAATATATATAAATATATATATATTTATACATATATATTCCAAATATTTTCGAATGGCAAACAGCAATAAATCGATGGTGTTTAAGTGTTGCTATTTGCACACATCTAGCAGATGTGTGTGTGCGTGTGAGTGTGCTTGTGTGTGTGTTGCCAATAATTGAGCATGCATTTAAATAAAAGCCATATATTAAAAAATATATATATATTAACATATATTATGAAAAAAAAATAGAATGCGCTCTTGAATAATTTAAGCTTATAAAACATTTATAGCTGCGACACGTTTCAAATAAGAATACAACAAATAAAATGTCATATCAAGTTCATCTGTGCATTCGTGTGTGTGTGTGTGCTGCTAAATGCTTTAATTAAAAGCCAGGAATTAAAAAAAAAAAATAATAAAACAACGCGTCATTTGGATTATCAGTGGAAAAAAGAAGTGAAGCTGTGCTGCCAATGCGGGTAGGTTTAATGCAGTTTTTTCTATATTATTTTTAACATTTTTACAACAATTTAGTAACTCTATTTTGAAGAGGCTAAGCTTACATATAGTTCATATTATTATGAACGCAGCGAAAAGTTGGGCATAATAAATAAAATGTGGAATATAATGTTAAATGTATTAGTTTAAGAATCGAATTTGATTTTGGATGAGATACAAAGTGAAAACATATTCATCGATCAGTAAAAAGTCTGCCCAACATGGTTTGGAAAGTTATTTAAGTGAAGAGAGAGTCTTATGAATTGAATGAATCTACTGTGAAAATATTATACATTAATATTATATTATACCAAAGCAAAGGTTTGCTATGAACAAAAATTGTTCAAAGAATTTTGTGTTTTTAGCTTTATGGTAAATGGGATAAAGTTTATTTATTTTTGCATTTTATTATTTATTTTATTATTTTATTATTTTTTTATCTATAAACTGAATTGGATTATATTTATTTATTTATTAAAAAATAGTTATTATTTAACTTTATTTTTATTTAAATATAAATTTTATTTTTTTTCCTTTATTATTATTTTCACATTAAAATAATGACAGAATAAAGAAAAAAAATTAAAATTAAAAATTACAAATTAAAAATTTTTATAAATAACTGAACAAATAAGTATATCAACAAAAAATAAATGAATAAATAATTGTATAATAAATGAACAAATAAATGAAAAAAAAAAAAAAATAATCAAATAGTTAATAAACATATATATGAATAAATAATTATATAAATAACTACAACAATAATGAATTCAATAAATAACGTAATAAAAAAACAAATAATTAAAAAATAAATAACTAATTAAACAAATAAATGAATTAAGAATAAATAAGTGAATAATTAAATAAATAAATAACCGCAAAAATGAATAAAACACCAAACTATAAATAAATAAGGACTGAAAAAGTAAAAAAAAAAAATTAGATGAATAAATATTAAAAAAATATTTGAACAAATAACAATTAAAAAATAATTGAACATTCAATAAATCAATAATTGAATGAATAAATAGAGACAATAAGTGAATAATTAATTAAATAAATAAATAAAAAAAATTTGATTAAGAATTTAATTAATAAATAAACAAAAATTAAAAAAAAATAAATAAAAAACTAGATAATTTGCAAAAATGAAGAAATCAAAATTGAAACAAATAAATATATTGTCAAAAATATGTATGTAAGCAACGCTGAATGTCTATATCTTTTTGCTAACATTATTCTCATGTTCAGTTCTATGAATTGTAACGGACATTCTTTCGTTTATGCTTTAAGTTCATTTTTATATGGCGCAGCATATCTTATTATAATTTAATCAAAATAATTTTGAAAGAAGCTTGATATGATTCTCAGACTATCATTCCCCATATGCATATATATCCATAGCAAATGTAGTCAACAAGTTGATAACGAATTCAGAATCGAAAACAAAAACAACTAACAATAAATTGCGCATAACAATGGGCCTGGTTAATTGCAAATGAGTTTACGTTCGAACGCACATTAAATTATGCAATGGAAAAATATTTGAACGCTATATTGAGCGTAAAATGTGAAAGAAATGTACGCAGATTCTGAAAATGTACAGGTGTTAATTAATTGTTTGCCTTTGCTACGAATCTAATTAAGAGTGTTCCCTGTGTGCCCATAGAGAGAGAGAGAGAGGGCGGGAGAGGGGGAGACAGAGAGCTTTTCCGCATAAATTATTCATTGTTTTCCTAATGAGTTCGGCGTGTGCTAGCCCAAGTTGGGCCAGGCCAACAAGATCTAAAAACGTTTTTTATGTTTTTGCTGCGACACAAAAAAAAAATGAAATTAATTGATTTCTAATCAAAACAAAAAACTTTCAGCAACTCGACAACATATTTGACAACTTTTTGTTTGGCTTCATTTCTTGTTTTTTCTTGTTTTTTCTTTTGTGTATTTTTGCTGCAATGTTGTTTTTTCGCCTCCCAATTTTGCTGGCCAGTGTTGATTTTGAGACAATGTCAGCGCGTCGACTTTGTTGTTATTGCATGTAATTAATTTTGCTGGCGTGAGTTGTCCGGACAACGAGATAGAGCTGCGTTCTAAACTGGGCTATAATTAATTTAAATTAAGCATAAATTGTTTTGATATATAATGCTCCAGCTCCGACTCCCTAAAAAAGGCCAAAGCTAATGCCTTTAGCCGCCGGCTATTTTGACTTATATTACGTTGCCCCATTTCCCCCACACTTTCTTTTTTTCTCATTTCTGTTGGCACCACGCTGCGTATGCGTAATGTGTAATTGCCTGCGCTGGCCCTAAAGCAAATGCTCATTTACATTAATTGCTGTCACGACTGCTTGGAGTGGAGCAAATGTTATTTTCGCAAAGGAATTCATCAGAAGTCCTCGTCTCCCTGCAATGTCCTTTGTGCTGAATCCAAGCAGTTGATCGATCGACTTGGGAATGCCCGTTGAATTGGATTTGTGCAGCAGCTGCAGCTGAATTTCGATTTTATGGACTTGCAAATTATTTGCATAATGTAAATTAAATGCTCCAGCTTTTACGACATATATACATATATAGATATAGTTTATATATATTTATTGATTTCTAGTCGTGTTCGCACTGATTGACAGTGATGTATTACCATTTTATGCTTGTGATATATATAATATATTTATGATTGGCATGCGTATAGATAGCTACTACTCAGCCCACTTTAAAGTCGTGTGAGTCGTGCAAAAGTTTTGCGTTATGGCAAGCAAATGCGTTCAGTTGATAAATCATAAAATAGATTATGATTATTGCCCAGGTTACTGGCGCCGTGTGCTGTGCACGCGCTGTTAATGTTCGCTCCGCTTTCAGCTCGCTTTACTTTTAGCCCAGTTAAATAAATTCTTTTGGCGCGGCTTAGCCCGACGCTGGCCGCAACGCAAATGCCAACGTGCTCAAGTGCTTGACAAATATGACGAGGCGTGGCCCGGGCATGCCGGAGGTAAACCAAGGCAAAGGCAAATCCCACAGCTGCCAGCTGCTACGTTCGACTGCCAGCTGCTACAGCAGCAGCAGCAGCAGCAACCCATAGCCATTACGTGGCCACCATAGCTATCTGTGGCTGCCTTCCCCTCACCCTCTCCCTCTCTCTCCCTCTCTCGCCCTCTCTGTGTGGGTGTTTTTGTGCATAGCCTCCGCTGTGTGGATTTGCCTGGGCGTAAGCTGAAACCGAACGACGTAAACAATTTGTAAGTCATGTGTAAACATCATAAGTTACGCGCATTTTCTGTTCAAATTATAAGCACTTAATGTCCCAACAGGGAGCTGCCAGCAGAGGCTGAGCTACAGACTGCTGTTACGCGGGTATACGCAATGCGCAAATATTACGTATACGCCACGTAGCCGCGTCGTAAAATCAAACAAAGATAGACCAGCTGCTAATGCTGTCTGCCGTCTGCCGTCTGCCGTCTGCTGTCTCTAGTTCATTCCGTTGTCGTTGTTGTTGTTGTTGTCAGACTCTGTCTCTGTCGCAGTAGTCGCTGCTTGTTAGTTAAACAGCAGCCAAGTAATTAGATTTTTCCACATGAAGGCAACAAACAGCACAGACTCTATAGAGCGGCGGGCGTGCAAATAGTTTCAAGTGTAAACAAAGAGCTGGCTTAACACGCCCCGGCCACACCCCCTACGCCCATACGCCCACACAGCCCCAGCTCTACGCCCATACAATTCAATTAAAAAGCAAACTCGCTGCGAAAACTTAATGCGTTTAATGCGTGAGGGGCAAGCAAATGGATTAGTGTTGTGGATGCTGCGACCTGGCCGCACTCACCCAACCACCCACACATCTGCTTCTGCTGCTGCTTCTGCTGCTGCTTCTGCTGCTGGTCATAAAGTTGAGCCATATGGCGACTGCTGCCTGGCAAATCTTCAAAACTCCGCGAGTTGCGCTGTGCGCTCTGGGCCCTTTTTGCTTGCTGCTGGCGCTGTCTGTCAAAGTTATGGCTTATATGCCCATTGCAGACGCCGAAATGTATGCAACATTTTTTGTTTTTTGTTGCAACGCCTCTGTCGTTCCAGTTACGTGTGCGGCTAAAGTTGTCAGGTGAAAAACTGATGTCAACTTGTGGTGCAGTGAGAAAATCGAGCGTATTGGCTGGAAGTAATGCTAGAAGTTCATATATAAGTGCTTATATATTTTTAGCATGTTGTATTTAATTGTTTAATTTTTTATTTATTTTTTTTAATTTTACTTATTTCACTTATATAGCAGTACATTTTATTGTGATAGATTATTGTGTAATAGATTCAAATTATGAAAATAAGCGCATATCTTAATTTTAACCATTACTATTAGAACATCAGCATATAATAATGTGTAGTATTTTTTTATTTTTCCAAGGATTTTGAAGTGAAAGAAAAAAAACTTTGACTTTTATTTATCTATTCATATATAGTTTTAAAAATTTCTTTTCAGCTTAAATAATTGAACCTTGAAACTAGATTTTTTTGTCATTTGCAGAATATTTAAGTTCTGCTAACAGTCCACTTTTATTTCATACAAATCTTCATTTAAAGTGTGTCCAGCACAAAAATATTAACTCGATTATGGATTTCGAAACTCATTATCATTAACTGTTGCTGCAGCACATCAAAGTTCAGCAATCGCATGCTCAAGTCAAATGAAACTGAATAAATACTTAAGGCAGTGCGAAAATTGAATGCCCTTGCATGTAGACGAACAATTACTAGATGAAACTTTCACATCCATTTGCATTTTATATATAATATTCCTACTATTAAAATAAAAACATTTTCGAAAATGTTAAAACATGCGCAACATGCGAGTGAAATAGAAAACTGAAATAACCTGCGGCAGCAAATGCAAAAATTTTAAAGTCCACTTTATGCATATTTTAAATAATGCACAAAACTTTTGTATGTGTGTGATGTGTGTGAGTGTGTGTGAGTGTGTATGTGTGTGTATTGGTCTTTACCTACCTACGCTGTCGCCTTTTGTATTTGGGCTGTGGACTGTGGCAGCCCAAACCTCAACCTCAACCTCAACCGAAATATGCTGCACTCGGCTGCTGGTTCTATGTGTGCGCTGAGCAGATAAAACAGCTGCATATAAATCATGTCATAGCCAAGATAAAGAGTGCAAATAGCCAGGGAAAAAACGATGAAGAAGGAGAAGAAGAAGTAGAAGAACAAGAAGAGGCCAACAAAAATGCAGACTTCCACTTGAGCTGCAAAGGCAACGGCGCGGCTTAAGCCAGTCAGAGGAGGCAGAGGCAATGCTTGATTTAGTCAGCTTACGTTGGTAATGGATGACTGCATAAATAAATATAATTGAATTAAAATATAAAATAATAGCTAATGAATTAAATATGAACTCCGCATTAAAATAATGCTCTAAAAAGCTTACAGATTTATGCAAAATATTTGCTCTAACAAATTTCTAAAGATCTCAATAATCAATCGAGTTATTTTATATTCTCTCTCTGTCTATATTTAGCACTCTCGTGGCATAATTATAAGTTCAGAGGCATTCCTTAACTGTTCAGACTTTGGCTTTTTATCGGCTCAAAGTTCGTGCAGTCACGGACTTTCGCACAATAATCGAGCCTTTGCTCCCAGGGCAACGTGCCCAGGAATTTCACGCTAATCCCCAAGTAATTGTACGCTTTAGCAACTAGATTGTCAATTTATTGACTTGTGCGTCCTTCCACACCTGTCACAGTTAGTTGGGAGTATCGTTTGCCTTTATTATAACCATTACCTTTGATTTTTTACGATTTCTTATATTTCGCAATCGATAAGCAATCTTTTCATGTGGAATGCCCTGTAAATTGTTGATGGTGGGCATGAAAGGCAGCTGTAAGAGGAGAGTTCATAAAATGAGAGTATAGAGAAAACATTAAATAATAACATATTATATAAACATCAATAATATAAAAAATCGATATATATCGATTATAAACATTATTCACATATGCTAGAATTTTAAGCACAAATATACAAAAATTGTATATAATTTAAATTAAATAAATATATATTAAATACAAAAGTCGATAAGCATCGATTAAGAACACATCTCACATAAGCTTTAATTTTAAAGTCAGATTTACAAAAGCTTTATATAATGCCTCTAATATAGTTAAAGATTCAATTTCTTTTCTCTTCATCTTCTCCCCCACTTTTATCTTTAAAAATTCGATTTTCAATCGATAACGCACACTACATGTTACACATTTACTACGAATATTGAAAGTTGAATATAAGAATAATATTATATCAGATTAAATTTCTTAAAGTTTCTTTATCTTCCCTACTATAATCTTTCAACAATCGATTTTTAATCGATATTATATATTTTCTTTGAATATTGAACCTTTAATATAAGAATAATATTATATGAAATTTAATTTCTTAAAAATGTAGAGTCTTATCTATACTGAGAGAGACCTATTGCGTCTCAACTTAACTCTTCTCAAAATCGATAACTTTCGATTGCCAGGGTAGTTTCTAGCACAGCTTCACTCACATCTTATCTACTTTACTCTCCTTTTTTTTTTGCTCGCTTCGAAGTTAGCAGGACACGCAGTTGGCACGTCGCAAAACTTTCCCCACTTCAATTTTTATTATGCGATTTTATTTATTTTGATTTTACCCCAGAGAAAGTTTACCGTTAGTCAGCGCCAATGCCAAACGCCAAACGCCAAACGGCAAGCGCCAAACGCCAAACCCCATTATAGACAGCCTTGTCTAATGATGTAAACAGCCAAGGGCTTAAACGTTAAGTAAATAAGCTTACGATCTAATAACTTGGCTCAGTCGCTGCTGTCCACATTGGCAACGCTTTAAGTTCAGTCTCAGCCTTCTTGGCCACGTTTTTGCACTGCTTAAGTCGAGTCTCTTTGCAGGTGCTTAATTAATACGTAACTTCGATCCTTTTACATCATTATGCGCCTGTGGCTGCTGTCCATATGGAATTTCAATTTGTTGCAGCTAAAGCAGAAATAAGGAAAATTCAATTATTTTCTGCTCTTTCACCTACCCGAGGATGGTTGCCTGGCTGCCTGGAAGGGCTGGCCTGCCCTGGCCTGGACTGAGCACATCCTGCTGTAGTCCAATGTCGTGCGCTTCCGGCGGCGCATCGATGGTCATAAATTTTTAAATAACAGAAATTACAATTACTCGGCACCCAATGGCGCCAAATGGGCGAAAAATGCATAATGAAAGCAATCCATATTAAAACATAAATCACGCCCTGTGTGTGTGTGTGTGTGTGTGTGTGTGTGTGTGTGTCCCACTGACAGACGATATCTGTGCATGGGAACAATAATAACATGCCCAGCTGTCAGTCAGCGCACACCCGCAGCCTGCGTCACGCCAAATAATTAATTGGCTGCATTATGGACCCTGCAGCAGACGGACGGACAGGCCGGGCTTGGCCCGAATCGGCCCGGCTGGGTAAACATTTTAAGTGCGTCCACCTGTCAGTGGCAGCTCAAAAAAACCTACCGAAGTTCCATTTCCACTTCCTCTTCCATTTCCACTTCCACTTCGAACTTCCACTGCCAGTTTCAGTTTCAGTTTCAGCTCCTCCACTCCACTCCACACGGCGGTCCATTATGGGTCGCATAATTTTCAGCTTGTTGTGGCCGCCCAATTGACGTTCATTAACAGCGCGTAATTGCGGCCAAGTGGTTTTTGAAGTGCTCGCCGCATGGTGCCTCTCAAATGGATCGCCCGCAACTCGCGCCCATTCACATGCAGCTCCTGTCCGTCGCTTTCTTTTCGCCTCTTTTCTCGCGGCCCCATTGAAAACTCAATTTCATTTTCTGCTAAATAAAATATTATTGATTTTTCTGTCAGTCTTTACGAATCTTCCAAGTTGGCAAGAAGAATGCTCAAAACATATATCAGAAGTCATCAAGTGAAATTGTTTTTTTTTTTTTTCGGATAAGCTTGGAAAAACGTTTATTACACTGGTTAGCAGACATTGTTTTTTTCAAGGATATGAATAAATTGAAAATAAAAAATAAGAAAAGAAAAGTATTTCCAGTTAGAACTATATCAGAAAATATGTTTAAGAGCTGAAAGAAAAATATCCCATACATCAGATTACTATATATGTCAACTCATCTTATCAATTTTGAACTCGATCTCTAGCTCGCTCAACTATATAAACAATAAAAATTAAAATTCAATCAAATTTATTTTCTATATTAAAAACGCATCACTACTTCATTGTCTTTCGGGTCATACACAATAATAAAATGAAGAGTTAATTAAAAATTCCAATACAAACTTCGTTATTCAGTTATAGTCTTATGTGTAAGACTCTGTTATATTAACTAGAAATTTCCTTAGTTACTTTCCACGATTAGTTTCAATGGCCACTTGGCAGCTTATGGCCAGGCAGCAAGCTGTAAATTAGCTTAACTTTATTATTGGCTAAAAGTTTTTATTGAATCTGGCAGGCGAAGTTGCCAAGGCAAATGGACATAACTCTTGGCCAGAGCAACAGCTCGGGTATTAGCCCTGCATTGAGAGCACAGATGTTGTCATTGTCGCTGCTGCTGCTGCTGTTGTCCTTGTTTTTATAAGCTACGGTGCATGTAATCAGCTAAGGATATTCATGGACATGACTATGATTTTAGCACACACACACACACACATACAGAAACATGCAGACGCGCACGTACAGTGACATAAACAAATACGGCCAAGACCGGCGCCGCCTCACAGCAGGTCCTGGCGCTAGTTGCTAAAAAACAATAGCTAAACAACTGCAATGCTATGCAAATCCTGCCGAGCAGAGCAGCGCAACATGGAGCTCTCAACACGACATCTGCTTGGTGATGAAAGCACTTGCTAGCGCCGTCATCGACATGCCTCAGCTAGCCAGTGTCCTGCGATGTCCTTACGGCCGCCCACTGCCCACTCACGCCACTCCCTGCAATGTATGGCCCATGCAGTAGCTATGGCTTTAAGCACATAATCAGGCGATTTGCAGGCATTATGACCGGTCAGCTGGATAGTCGGCCAGTTGTCCTTCAGAGGAAACAGTCAGTAAGCTGATGTCTATGCTGTGTCCTCCTCCAAGTAGCTGCAGCTGCCGCTGGACAGCAGCGCAGACAGATAGATGAAGTTTTTAGTTTTTAGTTTTTAGTTTTAGTTTCTTTACTTTTTCTCAGTCTTGGCTGTGAAAGCCAAACAAATTGACGATGGCGTGGCTCACGCCTCAAACGAACACTTTGCTATTCTTTCTAAGGCTGAGCTTAAGGCAATTTGTGTTTTTTTTTTATATATATATACATATATTCGGACTTGGGTTGGGTTATGAATTGTTAAAAACTAAATGCTAGGCTATAGGGAAATTCAAAAATTATTGAGCCAATCAGGAATCATGCTTTTCTGATCATACTCGTCATACTTGAGTTTCAACAAAGTTAATGTTTATGAAAGCTGTACAGGGTGAGGTTTAACAAAAGCTAAAAGCAGCGTTTTATGAAATTTTGTATACTCAGGAGCTAAAATATTCAAAATTAATAAGTATTATATTCATAGACTATTTTAGAGTTCATCTAGAATACATTTTTAATTTATTATATATAATATATAATTTTATTATTTATATAATTTTTAATTTTATATATAGCTTGAGTAAAAACATTTTTGATCATATATTTTTTTGTCATTCTTTTTTTTATAAAATTGTTGTTGATAATACAAGCAACTTTAAATATGAGTTTATTTAAGACAGAGTTATTCAAGTGGAAAGTGAAGAGCAACTTTGAAATATATGTAATTTTCGTTCAAAAAACACGAACTATCATCAACTCTTACTCTTCTCGGCTAAACTGTCTCCTTTAACTTAATACTCCGTTTGCTTTCGCTCGCATTTCACAGACAGAGTTTCATTTGGGCACTTGTCGCAACTGCGAAAGCTACACGCAATCAAGTTGAAGCATTCCTAAGTCTCACACTTGCACAGCTGCTTTGTTTCTAACCGCACAGATTTAGCTTTTTATGCTGCACGCTGCTTGGCCCTAATCTAAGGTGGCTAGCACAGTTGGCAAAGAAACTATCATCTATCTTGTTGCCTTATGGAAATCCGTTTCTTTTGCAAACTGCTTTCAGGCACACGCACAGCACACATCAGGCATTATTTTTTCTTTCATTTCTTTTTTTTTTTTTTTTTTGTCTCTGTTCCTAAACTATGGAGCACTCATTCGATGCAGTCCATACACATACAAAGCTGACAGCTTGGCCAGTTTTACTTGCCCAAGTGACAGTTCTCTGTACGGCAAAACCCTCTCTCTATCTCACTCTGTGTCTCTCTGGCTCTGCTTCTCTGAGTTTTTTTATGCGCTTTTCATTACGTCTGGTTGCCATTGCCCTTATTTTCTTGTTACACTTGCTCAAAGAATTATTGCCTTTGCATATACCAGAGATCGTTTTGTATTTTGTTTCTCCATTTTTTTGTTTTTATACTTTTTTTTGCCTTTTGCATTCCCCGCACTAAAATGACAGCTGACACTTGCGTTTAACCGCACAGATTTGCTCTGGTCATTGCCATTTCCCGTTCTCCCTTTCCCTCTCTCTTTACCTCTGTTTGCCATATGTCCGTTTCATTCTGTTGGCCATCAAATTGCGGTCCGTCTGTTTGTACGTTCATTTGAAGGCAAACTGTAATTGTCGTTTGTATTACCACCGACGAAGTTAAGCGTTGGGTTTGTGGTTTTCCTGCCCAGAACGTGGCCTGCATTGAAAGCATCGCAGCAGCTCCCTCTCTCCCTCTCTCTCTTTCTCACTCAATGTCTATCTCTCTTCATCTCTGTCTGTTGCCGAACCGAAGACAGCTGAAAGTCCATAAAAAAAAAACTACACGATTTTGACTTGACAGATTTATAGCCCACACGGCTTGCAAATTAAAAACGTGTTGGCATCCATTTCCCAGCTCATTTATAAAATGTTAAAAATGTTCAATTTTTTGTAAGCTTACTGTTTTTTGAATACTATTTTTTATCGTACATTTGTGCATTGATGTGTGTGGTTGGTTAAAACAAGTTAATTACTTCATTAAACAATTTTAATTTTATTTTTGTGTAAATTATTCAGTGTTTAAATTCTGAATTTTTATTTTCTGGTTTTTACTTTTTTATTTGTTACAAAAAAGTTGTACATGCAGTTTAACTTTTTTTTGTATCTTAAATTATTTATATTCAAATAACAAACAAATAAAATAATTATTTAAATAAAAAAACTATATATATAGTTATTATTATATTATATAGTATTTAATTAATAATATTTAGTCATAATTTAAATTAATAAAAACTTTTTAATTTATTTTAGATATTTAAAAAAAATTATGTATTGGTTTTGGTTGATTTTTTCTAGTTAAATCGACCCATTATTTTGTATATGATTGCGTTTGAAAATATTTTCCTTATTTTACTTTCATAAATTATTTTAATGTAATTAAGATTCAGTAAATTGACAATTTTGTTAAGGTAAAGTAGAAATTAGTGTTTATATATTTTTTTAACATATTGATCGGTTTAGTTTTTATAATACTAAGCCATCACCATTAACGTATTTCGCACATCATTCATACAAAAAAATATTGATATTTTTATATACTAAAAAGTTTTTATCAAGTTTATTATAATGGCATTGTTCGATCGTACCATGTCCCCTTCTGAGCCCAAACTGATGTTCGGGTATGATATTTAGCTCGTCCAGTACAGGTAACATTCTACTCAAAAGTATACGTTCAAATACTTTAGAGAACGTCACCAGCAAACTAATGGGACGGTACGATGATGTGCAGCCTTCCGGTTTGTTGGGCTTTGGAATCATTAAAACTTCCGCGCATTTCCACTGACTTGGAAAGTATTCGAGTCGAAGCATAGCATTATATATATATACAAGTATATGTCAGTAGCCGGATGCATTTTTTTGGGAGAATTCTAATAGTGTTTGCACAAATTTTATCAAATCCAGGAGATTTTTTCGTATTTAGCTTTTTCATTTCCTCTTCTACCTCTGAAACAGTCGTTTGGCTTGTCGGCAGGCTCATAAGACAGATTGCAAATAAAATATATATATATATATAAAAAAAAAAAAAAAAAAAAGTTTATTATAATAGTAATGATATAATTAAACATTTTTTGCTTAAAAATAATTTAATATATTAGTAAAATTTTAATATATTTCGCTATTATTATTTTATATATGTATATTATAATATCATTATTTTGTTTTTGTTATGATTATTATTTATTTACACATATAATGAATAAATATATAAGGAACATTATATATTTGAGCAGAAAATTTATTTTTTTATTTTTTAACAACTTTTTTATAGTTGAGGTATTTTTATATTCTTTTTTTTTTATTAAATGGCACATATATAAATATATTATATTTATAATTAATAGATTCATATAATCAATTGTACTTGAAACTTTTTTGCTGATATTAGTAACACTCTTACTTGGTCACCCTCACATTTTTTAGTCATAATTTTTGAGAATATTTTCTCAATTTTGTTGTATCTTTATGTTATTTATATTTGCCTTCACTACTACTTCACTACTTGTTATATATTTCATATTTATCAGTTGTATTCAAATGAAAGTCAGCATTTTTTTCCCTTTTTTTTATGTCATATGGAAATCCGCATCTACTTTCATTTGGACGTTCTGTTAATATTATTATTGGCTTAAAAGCCAACGAGAAGTGGATTTGTAAATAAAAATCGGTGTCAGCTGCTGCGCCAACTGTTGGGTGTTAATGTTGCCATTGCCATTGCTGTTGTTGCTGTTGTTGGTGTTGTTATTGTGGTTGTTGTGTGCCTTTGCCTGTTGTGTTATGTGCATACATTTGCATGCAATTTGAGTAACACAAACGGGCTCAACATTTGGGGTTTGCCACAAGAAAATACCCACACCTCTCTGGATGTTGTTGCTGCTGTTGTTACACGGACCTGCTTAAATATTTGCTGACTTCGGTGGAAAGGCCATCAGAAATTTGCATGACGAGCCGTGTTGGCGCAGACCTTTGACTTTCCATTTATCATCGGCAAACTGCCAGCGTGCTGACTGCGTATCACGCTGCGTATACTCGATTTTCGCCCTCTTAGCACGCCGCGAATTGGCTTTTGTTTAATTATTTGAAGCCCTTTCAACTGGCTTTGTTATAAATAATCGATTTTCGCGCCAGCGCCAAGTGATTTTTTTTTGTTTCTATTGATTTTATTAGTTTTGCTGCCTTCATCAAATATGCCAAAAGATTTATGTTGGCTTTGCAAATTTTGGAGTGCTGATGAAATCGCCGAGGATTACACACGCCAAATATTTGTTGCTGGTGTTGAGAGACGAGACGACACAATAAAAAATTGAATGGAAATTAAAGTGCTCCTACAGCATTCGATATATATGTATATATATAAATTTATATTATGTTGTTATCTTGGTAAAAGTTTTTAACACAAGCTTAAGTTGTATTTATTCTCGCATTTCGCATTTGGCAGTCGGTTCAAGGCAAAACTTTGTAATCATCCACTTTGGAATATTGCAAAACAAAGGCAAATAAACATAAAGTCCGAGAACAAATGGCTTAGAAAATGTTCGCTAACAAATTGACATAAATAAGTCGATGGCAAAGCCAATATGAAACAAAATAATAGCATTATCGACAGCAGCGGAAAATGCCAAGATGACGACGACGACGAGGACGACGACGACCACAACAAGCGGAAGGACAGGGCCAACGTCAACTGACAAATATACAAATAAGATTTGGCTCAAAAATTTATTTAATTTCATTTTATTGGCCAAAGTCAAAGACAGCCAAAGCCAAAGCCAAAGCCGAAACCAAAACCAAAACCAAGACTAAGAGCAAGACAAGCGCTTTGTTTTCCATGACCCGAGAAAATGTTTTTAACGCCGCGGCGACAATCCAATGAGAAATCATTAATCTTTTTCTGCTGAATCAGCTGCTCCCACCCCCAACTGGGGACCCGGACAACCCTTAGCCCAGAATTCGCCTGGTCATTGTCTCAGTCTCTGACAGCGACTCACATTCGGCACAATTTGCAAACACGACTTAATGGTTTCGCCGTCATTTAGCCAGCCGACTGGAATAATAATAGAAATTAAAGATGTCCAGCAAATGCTGAGCGGGGCGTCCTTAGATGTTTTCTTATATTTACAAAGGAAAGTTTCGTTGTAATTTCTAGAGTTTCTTTTCATATTTCATTAAATATGTTTAAGCTTAAATATATATATAACATTTAATATTATATATTCTGTTCAAGAGCTGTACAAAGTAGCGCATTTTCAGCATTCAGATTTATTTTGAATTATTAAGAGGAAAAATTCCCCTACTTAAATATTTGTTTATATTTACTCTGCTCTTCAAATAAATATTCAAATTTTATTTGATTGTCTTCACCTTTTACGGAAAATTTGAACTTACTGCTCGAGGTATATTAGTTTCAAGTTTGATAAGCATTGAACCTTCATTATTTGGATATACTAATTGTAAAAAGTTTCCTTTATCAAGTATCATCGATAGATGATGGTCTGTCGTCAATATTTTAGTGCCTATTATATATCGTCTATCGCATTTTGTCTATTGGCAATTGGCCATCTGCTATTTGCTATCTGTTGTCATGTATCGTATATCGCAAATCGTATGTCGCATAGCATATATCGTATATCATATATCGTGTATCGTATATTCTCTGTTTTTTTTTTAAATCTATTGGGTATCACTCTTTGTCCATCGTCTATTGGCTTTCTGCTTCGTGTATTGCATAACGTATATCGTATATTGTATGTTGAATATCGTACATAAAATATTCTCTGTAGTCTATCAGCTATCGTGCATCGATTATCTGAGATCTATCGCCAATCATCTATCGTGTATTGCCTATATTCGTCTCACGCCCTTGGTCCATCATCTATAATCCATCCATCCGCAGTCTTAAACTGCCTATTGCCTGTGGTCTATAGTCTATCATTTAAGGTCTTCCAGATCTCGTCTATCATCTATTAAGTACAATCTATATTCTTTCGTCTAACGTCGCCTATTCTCTATCTTCTATTTCTTCTTTTATTATTTTCTCTTCGATTATTTTCTCCTTCATCTTCTGTCTTCTACTGTCAATCTTCCATCTCCTATCTTCTATTTTTCATCATTTATCTCCGATATTTTCTCGTTTATCTATAGTGATCTATTTTCCAATTTAAATTTTTCATTTGAAATCTGAAATTAACGATCTTATCATTTCGATCTATTCTTTTCTATCTTCTGTATTCTATCTTCTGTATTCTATCTTCTATTCTTCTATTTTCAATTTTCCGGGTTCAATCTGCGATCTTCTCACTTCTTTCTTATATTTTCTAACTATTGGTATTCTATATTCTATCTCGTTCTTTATCTTTTATATGCTATATTCTTTCTTCTATTATCCATTTCCCACTTTAAATCTTCAATTTTTAATCTTCTGTTTTCCCTCTTCCATTTTTAAGCTTTTGTATTCCAATTTCTTCTCAATTCCTGACTTAAAACATAATTACAATATTCCAGGATATATGTCGATATGTACAGTACAGGGTATATTCATAACAAAATTGTTTGGCTTTCCTTCGTTTCATTAACGCAAATGTTTTCTCTCTTTCTTTTTCCTTTTGGGCAAACTGTTGTCTCTTTTGCTGTTTATTTATTCACAATATACATATATATTTGTGCAGCTCGTTCAATTTGGTTCAATTTATTTATAATTATATATTTTGGCCAGTTTTGCGTCGACAACTTTCATATTGAGCGCTTGTTTGGCCAGCACTTGAGTGTGGCCGTATGCGAGTGGGCGTGGCACACTTAATTTGCGCCCCGCAATTGAAATTAAAAATTTAAGCGCAACATGAACCCTCCGGGCCGCAGCAATAAAAATGAGAAATATGCGCCTGTTAACTTGTTCATTACCCTAATGGAGCGTTTGCCATTGCCATTGCCATTGCCAGTGCCTTTGCCATGCATTGTGCGTGGGGCTCGGCTCGGCATCGGCATGGACGAGCCGACTTTCTGGGTTCACTTCAATCCCATTTGCCAGTGAAAAGGACTGAGTCGAGTGTTGTCTGCTTTATGTTGGGCCTTCTTCATCTGCTGCTGCTCCTCCTGCTTCTTCTTCTTCTTAGTCGTCGTCGACTGCCCACTCAAAGTTCGTCCTCTGTTGTTTATTATGTGTCCCTTTTCATGGGTGTCAGCCATAAGAGGGGCACATTTTTCAGTGTTGTAGCCACGCTGTTATATTTCATTTAAATGACATTTTAATTAATGTCAACATTTTGTTATTGCCGCAACTTTCTCGTCTTATTAGGCGTATGCAGACGCCGTCTATGCTGCCTCTCTCTCCCCCTCTCTCTCCCTCTCTCTCACACTCTATCGTTCTCCCTTTTCAATTTGATTTTGCCGAGCCACGAATTTTAAGTTCGTTTACCCTAATACGATTATTTAATTAGGACCATTTTTGTTGTAGTATGTTGTTATGCCTTAATATTATTAAAATTATTGAGGGTCGTTGTACTTGGTAACTAGGGTTTATTTCTAAATAAGGGTTTATTTGAAGATACATTGAATTAACACAGAAATAGATAAGATTTTTTTATATTATATCCTTTGTATGCTATAAAGATAAAGATGCAATTTTTTTTTATAATATATCTCTCATGTATTATAAAGATAGAGATACGATTTATTTTATAATATATCTTATACAATCTGAAGTCTTAGCAGACTAGATACAGCTGCAGAAAAATGTTAGCACTTTCTTATATAAATCTATCTTTAGCTCAGTCTCATACCTTTTCCTTATGTTAACTTGTCTTATCTTTCTTATAGCTAATTATCTTCACCTAAGTCGGAAACAACCTCTTCTATTTCATTTGATGTGTCCTTTAACTCGTGATAATAATAATTTATTAATTTCTGATATATGTTGTGTATTATTTGAGGCATATATTATATTTTCCGTGTTCTGCTTACTGAGTGTATACTTTTCAGCAGACTTCTCAGCTTTCCTCGATATTGAAGCTTCTCCTCAAAGCCAACTTTCCTGTCAATTCTTTCCATCAATCCTTAAAACATCTTCAAAGAATGTGGCAGGATTCTAACTAAGAAAGCTCTTTGATGATGTTGTGCATCATATCTTAACAGCTCCATCTATTGCCGAGTAGCAATCAATTAGATCATACTTCTGCTAATTAATGTTGTGTGCATGAACTGTGTAGTAATTAAGGGCATTCCACAAAAAAAAGAGATTAGCAGAGGTTAAGTTTTATATAAATTGAACCGGAGCGGAAATACTCTGTAAATATGTAGAGATTGAGATTAAGTTGTGGTTGACTTAGAGTATTTCCCCGTAAGAGCTACGTTCTATATAATATTAAAATTTATAGTTAAACATTGTACTCTACTATAAAAGGATACTAGAGAAGAGAAGAAATCTAGCTGAAATTATAGCTTATTTGATGCAGCACTATATGTCCAAAAATTAATATACTTTATAGATGTTATACTTTAAATATAAATAAAACAATAATAATATTCACTTACCTATCTGAGAGTACACTGTATTCGCCTTGTTCATTTCATATTTTCCCTTTCACAAATGAATATTTAATGAGTTAATTTTTGTATCGACTCGGACTTAAGGGATTTTTAATAAACGATAAGCCACGAACAGCGTTATTGACAGCAAGTGATTTATGGTTAATATTATGAAATACAAGTGGCAATACAAAGGACTTAACCGCAGATTGGCGAAAGCGAATAAAAAGGGTTCGATATCTCGCGCCCGTGTGTGGATTGGGTTCGACACAAGAGTCAAAAGCAAGTCAACTACTAATCTTGAGCTTAACGTCAATTTTAATCCCCCTGGCTAAGTCCACATTGACAGTTGAAAGTTTGCCAAAGTAGAATGTCGAACTGGCGCACTCCCAGCCACACACACTCACACTCACACACATATACACGAATGGACAACAGCGCTCTATAAAATTGTACACAAGAGAGCAACTAAAAAGAGAACAGAAAAACTTTTAGTTACAATAAATTATATGCAACAGTTAAAAAAATCCCCAAAAAAAAAGAGAAAACTTAAAAAAAATAATAGAGAAAAAAGGCCAAAACAAGAAGAAAGCAAAGCACAGAGAAACCAAAAGAGTTAACGACGAGGCGGCCAACTGAAATGTTGGCCAAATAAAGCACTTGAGGGAATTGCACATAAAGCGAATGCCATACGGCTGGCTGGGAAAGGCCGAGCTCCGAGCACCGTTAGGCCTGGCCTAGGCCTAATGTGGGCGTGGCCCATCATTGGCATGTGGCGAAAAAAGAATCCTTTCATTTGGGACCGCACATTGGCATGCGCTGGCATATGTGACGGTTTGTGTGTGTGTGTGGGTCTCCCCCTATCTCTCCTTCTCACTCTCTCTCTCTCTATGTGTGTGCTTCAAATATTTGCAGGTAGAAATGTCTAGGCGCAAGCAAATCCCAATGTGCCAGGCACTTTATTGCAATCCCTTTAAATAAGTTTTTTATTATTTGCTACCTGGCGCTGGCCCCGGACCAGCCGAAGATCTACGTGCAAATGCGCAAACAAATCTGAATGTGAATGCTTGGCAGCAGTCAGAGCTCTAGCTAAACTAAGTCCAAGTCGAAGTCCTTTTTTGATACCCATTAAAAGTGGGAATTGAGGGTATTATGATTTTATGAAAATCAAATGTATGTAATGAAATGTATATAAATATATATAATATATAATCATAATATATGTTGGATCAAGACAACGAGCTGAGTTGATATTAGATTATGCATCTGTCTGTTCGACTGTCTATTCGCCTGTTTGAAGGCGTATCAGATACCGTTAAGCCTATATATTCTGAAACGAAGTGACGAGCTGACTTGATATATTGTAGTTCTGTTTATCTGTCTGTTCGTCCGTCCATCCGTCCTTCGGTCAGTCCGTTCAGCTGTCCATCTACATGTTCCTCTATCCGTCCAGTAGTCTGGCTGTATGTTCGCTCCTCTATCTGTCCGTTCTCTTGTCCGGCCTTCCGTCGGCCCGTCGTTCAGTTTGTCCTTCCGTCATTCAGTTTGTCCTTCCGTGCTTCAGTTTATCCTTCTGTCCTTCAGTTTGTCCTTCCGTACATCAGTTTGTTCCTCTATCCTTCTCTATATCTGCTCATCTATTTGTCTGTCCACGTTTCTGCTTGCATCTCCGCTCGTCGATCCGTATTTTCGTTCTTCGATCGTCCGTCATTCTGTCCATCTGCCCATCTGTCTGACTGTCCGTGCACCCGTCCATTCGTCTTTCCGTCTGTCTTTATATCCGCCCTTTTGTCTGTCAATCCGTCTGTGTATCTGTCTGTCTTCATGTATATTTTAGACAATTTTGAATTTTTTTCTATGTTGACTATTGAGATCAATATTTTTATTACATACTGGCTCTTTCTCCTGTTCAGGGTATCTCCTAGTCAGTCAGCTTCGACTAACCCACTCTTACTTTTATTTTTTTCCGTTGCTTTGTTCAAATCCATTTTCTTGGCCTTGGCAGCATAGCATACATAGCGCTGTATCTCAACTTGGCCAAAGCCAAATAAAATATGGAATTACTTAACGGGCAGGGCTGACAGTTGTGTGTGTGTGTGCGAGTGTGTGAGTGAGAGTGTGTATCTGTGTGTGTGTATTTGCGTGTGTCTATTTGCTGGCGGTTCGCTAGATCTTTTGTGCTGACTTTAGCTGGGATTTTATTTGCCCCAGATGTGATTTGTTTAGCACTCGCTCCCCCAACACACACACACATACACACAATACACACACACACACACACACACACAATACACACACTCACACACACACACCCAGCCATATGTCAGTTTGTCTTTAAATTCGAGTGTGAAAGGTTTACTTTTTCAAGTCAGTCTCAACCTTTTCCCCATTGCTTGGCTTCTGCTGGCACTGTAAGTGCTACATGTGTTTCCAGGGGCTTCCCAAGTAATGTTTTTTTCCGAGAAATTGTTTTCGGGGACTTAAAGTAAACAGCACATTGAAGCGTGACAGCTGTTGATACGTCGCGTGCCACGCGGCGTATGATTGATATTTGCGCTTTAAAAACGAGCAAAAAAAATAAGAGAAAGCTAAACTTTTCTTTATCTGATTCAATAAATTTAGTGCAAACATTTTATTAGCTCAGCAATGTTTTATCGCGAAGAGCATAAATAAATGAACGACGAAAAGTTTCTCCCTGAACTATCAAGAAAACATTGTCGTTGGGCTCATTAAAAAGTTTTTCTTTTTTTTTTTTGTGGTGCAAATGAATTTTTTTATTAAAGCACGAATTTTGCATGCTTCATAAAGCGAAACTCAAATGACAGCAGGGCTCGAAAGGGTTAGAGCTTTCTCTTGTTATGTGTTATATATAAGATATATATATATATCTTTATATATGTATATATGTATATACAGACGTCAGCGCCTTAGGTACTCATCAGAAATTCAGCGTGCGTGGGCGCATCTTATGAAAACTCAATGCCAATGCTGATGACATTCATTGTTTTGTTTTGACAGCGAGAGAGACAGAAAGAGAGAGTGGGAGAGGAAGAGGGAGAGAGTAACTGTGATGATGCTTCATGGCATTCTTTTTTGCAACCACATGTAAGCTTAAATTTCAGGCATAACTCGTCAGGCACATCTAAATATTTATGCGGTATATGAAATTTCGCTGGCATTCAGAATGTCTTTGCTTGCCATCGTTTTGTTGGCCTTTTGCAAATGTTTTTTTTTTTCGTTTTTTTCTTTCTTTCTTTTTTCAGACATTTCCTTTAAGTGCGCCGCGTCAAGTCCACATTTCCGTTTTGTTAACAGCTGCTGCTCGAGCGCGCAAAAGTTTTCAAATGAAAAATTTCAGCTGCTGTCTGTATTTGGACTAAGCTTGTCTCTTTCTCTTAATCAAAATGCAGCTGCATAGGATTAAAGTTGTGGACACATCATTTAAGATGAGATAATATTTATAATATTTATATTTGCTGAAAATTAAATGTTTGCATTTGAAGAATGCAATGGGCGAAAATTCGTTTAAATATTGTTTTGGTATATTTATTTATATTTATATTTATTTGTTTATATTTAAGAAATTTATGAATTGTGAATCATATCCAGACTCACTTCATGCGAACTCATACTACACATGAGACTCATCCCAAACAGTACTCACAAGCACTCACATTAAACACTTCAAGAATTCGACTAGGATTCAAAAGACAGAGAATTAGTTAGTGAGATAAAATCACAAAATTATAAGAAATTATATGAAAGAGGAGAGACATTCAGTATTGTATAAGTAAATATGTATAAATATAAAAAAAATAATATAAATAAATAAATTGAATATTTCAATGCCCTTGTGAATAAACTTTCAATAGAATTTAAATATTTTACTTGATATAAAATCTGAGATGTTTGCTCTCAAAAATCCTTAGTTTGCTTTGGCTATATTTTCTGAGCTTTGTATTAAAATTAGTCTGGATATCGACTAGACTCTCTTTTGGATCTTAAACCTATTGCTATTAGAGATTATACACTCATTTCTAATCTTAAGTGTGTACCAAAAAATCAATGATATCTATATAGTCTATTCTTTTAATCAGCAATACTTTTCAATTATTTGAAAAATTAAATTAAAAACAAAAATTCCTTTGCTGAAAGACATTTCAATAAAGATATATAATAAATCCATTTCTTGGTAAATTTGTATGCACACTTCGTTACAAAATATATCAAATTATAAAAAAAGTTGAACTACTTTAATATGTTTCAGTTTCCTCAGCCAACAACAAAGACTATATATTTCTTCTACCACTCTTATAATCCCGAAAATAGACTTTGTAACTGAACTGCAATTTCATTAAAGCCTATCTGCGCGCCGACAATTTATTAAGTGTTGAGCGTTAAGACAGAAGCCCGCAGTTGCTCATTGAGTGCTGGGCAATGGGGGGAGGAGTGGGCGGCCGGGGGCGTGGCGCCGCAACAGAATGAAGCAATTTTAATTTGCTGGGGGTAGTAAAACATCAACAGCAACAAGCGAAGCAGTCGAGCAGCCAAACCGAAAGTTTTTCCACGCAAAATGCAGTGGGCGGGCGAGGCCCTGGCCAAGTGTTGCATCTCATAAATAAAGCCAGAGAAAGTGCAAGGAGGAAACAGAGAGAGAGAGAGGGAAAGAGAGAGGGAGGGAGTCGGGGTAGGGGAGTGGCAAACAGTGTTGCGCACTTGGCCAGTGTAAAAGCATATTTTCTGCTTTTAATTGCAATATATTCTTTTTAGACAAAATGACTGATGATGGCTGAGTCGAGCAGAGCTGAACGGAGCTGAGCTGGCTGGGCCGGCGCAAATATATTGCCATGAAATTTGCACGAGCCAGGAAACGGAAGAGACAGACAGAGACGCCGGCCGTTGTCCTTCGTCGTAACTCCGCTTTGACTGTTAAATGAACAAGCCAAACTCAAGCGCCCCATCCCAGTCCAGTCCAGCCCCGTCCAGTCCAAGCATTGTGGTCGCCAGAGCTTTTGGTTGCTGCGGTCGGTTGTCCTTGCTGCTGAGATACAAATAACTTGGGCAGAGAATACATTGGGGCGCGCTTTGTCTTAGCAGGCGATTTGGCCAACGCCATTTTGATGATGAATAAATGAAGGCCTTTTGTGCTCGGGCGAACGTGGCCAGAACCAAAATAAGAAAGCTTACCACTTTCATTCACTGCTCGCGAATGAAATAATTAAAATCAACTCAGGGCTTAGACTGCGCAAAATCTTTAAGCTCCAAGCTTGTCCCATTTTGTGGACCATTAGACACTCATAGAAATACACAGACAAACTCTGCCACTCATAATACTCTAATTTATTTAGTAGCAATTCGGCTCAGCCAAAAATTCGCTCAACTGAATAAAAAGCTGGCAAATTGACGAGAAATCTCATAATTTTTGTATTTGTATACTCTGTGCCCGAAGAAAAAAAGAGTATATTAGTTTTGTGCAATGTCTATCTATCATTATGAATGCAAAATATTTCTACGCTATTGAAGCAAGAGACTGGAACATTTGGAACATATACTCGTGTTTACCCTCGAATTATAAAGTGATAAGATTTTCTCGATAACCCCACTAGGGGCGTGGTAAATCGGAAAATGCTTGCGCCCATAGTCGAGAAATCATATTAGTTGAACAGCTAGAGAGTTGAAATATGGAATCTATACTCGCGTTGAGTATCCAAAATCAGAAATACATATCTGACTGAATCTCTAACAGTATAAAAGCAAGAGCGCTAAAATTTGATACTTAAGTTAATGTTACGATTTTAAAAAACCTTTTAATATTATATGTCCTTGTCCATTGGAGGCGTACTAAATCGGCAACAGAGTTTGTAGCGCCTAGATTATATGTAACACCAGATGCGCCTATGGGACTAGAGTACTATGAAATCGGTTACGCTCGAATACAACATTTTTACTTGTTTTTTTTTTTTTTTTTTTTTTTTTTGTCACGTTGCGCAAATTTTATTATTGGCCATGCCAATTGCAGCGACAACAACAAGAGCTGAAGATTTTTCATTTATTTTTCTCTGTTCAGTTTTTAGTAAACTATGCAAAACTTTGCTGCGCTCAAAACAAAATGATTAATGAAGCTTGGAAAATTCGCAGCGCAAAATTTAATCAAGCGCGAAAGCAGATCGAAACAATCGTAAAAAATGGCAAACTTATAATAAGCTTCAAATTTGTACAATATGCTGAGGGAGTGGGCGTGGCAGTGTGGGCGGAAGCTGGCGAGAAACTACGAAAACAAAAGTGCGATGGGGCTTAGAAAATAAATTATGCCATGGTAAGAGCAATTCCGTTATTCTAAGGCCGCTGTGATTTATTACGCGATTTTTGACATGCATTTATTCAGCATTGTTTCTGTACGCCACTCAGCTGGGAGTGAGCGGGACGGACGAATGGAGTGAGTGAGTAAGAGGGAGAGAGCCCAAGAGTAATGAATTGCTCAGTGAATATATAGATATGTATGTGTGTGTGTGTGTATGAATAAAAAAAGGTTATACTCGCGCTGTTTCACTTACTCTCACACACTCTCCCTCTCTCTATATATATTGGCATTTATATTTATGTGTAATCGAGTCAGGTCTCATAAATTTTAAGCGCTAACTTTTAAATTATAGTAGATACAAATAGATAGATATAAATGTATATAAATATATATACGTGTGTATATCTATATGTATATATATATACAATGATAAGGTAATTTATGGTGCATATAAAATAAATACTGCATGATAGTGCATAAATAAAAAATATATTTATATTTATCTATTTATGTATATACAATGGCGCCAATTTTGGTTCATGAATTTGTAATCAATTATGGAGAAAGATAATTTGTTATAGATAAATACTTGAAATAAATTAATTAAAGTTTCCCATTTAAATGCTTCAACATTTAATTTTAATGTATAAAAGTTTTAACATACATATTTTCACTTACACAGCTAATCATTGAGCCATAAAATTAATAGTTTATTCATTAAATATAAATAGATATACATTTCTAATAATGAGAGCTTAGAGCTATAAATAAATTACAATATTTGCTAATGATGAAGCTAACTTATTTGATTTAGCAAAATATTCGTCATTTAAATGATCGTTACAATAATTAATACTATTTAAATTTAAAATATATTTTATTTACATTAAATAAACATTTAAAGTATAACTTTTACATTTTCACTTAACATACTTAACAATTTGAATACTTACCAACAGACAGAAGAAGTGGAGAAGCACCGCTCTGCACTGGACGACTGACCACAAGAAGATGAAAAATGCGACTGAAGCTGCGCTGCAGCAGGCTTGCCTTTATATAGGGCAGCGACAGCTCCACTCAAGTCAAGCTCAACTCTTGAGTCAGTTTTCACACTCAAACATTAGGCGACCAATCAAAGCACTTTCTGCTGCTGCTGCCGCTGTTGCTGCTGCAAGAAGCAGCTCTTTTGATCTTCAGCTGCCTTTATATAGGGCAGCGAGACTACCACTCGAAGTCGAGCTCAACTGTTAAGTCTCTCTGAGTTGGCGTAAGCTGAACTCTCTATAAGTTAGCGACCAATCAGAGTATTTTCTGCTGCCTTTGCTGCATACATATGCAAACTAACATCTCCTCTTCAGAACAATAACTCTTTTTCAGCTCTTCTTCTTTCTGGTCTATTGATTATTCGCTTGCTTGATAGTTGGCCAAACGTTTCGTTTAATAGATTGGTACTCACTTAACGGAATTTAATGAAACTTTCAGCATATGATTCTATTGAATTTTTTACATTTTATAAAAAGAACAACGCATTCTTAGTCGTAGTCGTTGGTTATATTTGCAACTGACCTTCAATGGGGGATTTTGGGAAAGTTGCAGCCGAGATTCCAAAATGTAACAAAAATTAAAATTGCATAAGATTCACATGAATCTATGTACAAACATTGGAGAAAAAACCCAACTAGAACACATAATTTCTATTGCAAAATCCCCGAAGTCGTCCATAATTCATAGTCTCATTTCAAATGAATTTATTCATCTAGCTCACACCAGTCTACGCTCACATCACAAGATTTATGAACGCATTATCAATACATCTCTCTCTAAAATCAGCAAAATCACATGAGTTATGACCGAAAACTAGACATTATTATTTTTTTTTAAATTCATTTCTTTGCTATCTATTCTAAACATTTTTTTTTATTCATAATTACTTATCTATGATGTATTACAATATATTTTATAACACAATCCCATATATAGACCAACTTTCAAAATTTCACTACAAACAATTTATATCTACAAATTAATAAATTTTCATTTAATTAAATTTATTTTTTTATTTTGTTATATTATAGCTTATTTCCCTCAATTCGTTCATCAAAAGCATAGATTACCTGCTTACAGATTATCTCCTATTCTATCACGCCCAACTAAAGCACTTTTTTATATTCTTAGCCAAACCATCGTCCACTAAGGGCCCACATAAATTCTTAGCAGCTGTTTACGCTCTTATTGAAGTCCTGGCCAATCCATTTTTAGCCACATTTCTACAAGCCTTCTCGACCGTCGCCATTTCCTCTTTAGCAGCTGTTGTCCATCTTATTGAAATGCCAAATTTCATTTTAGACTACATTTATATTGCTCTTAAAGTTTTTACTCTCCTCTCTCACTACCACTCACTCTCCCTCTCTCTCTCGCTCCCATTTTTTATGCTGATCTTTGCACGTGCTGCAAGCAACACACAAAATATTTAAATATGCTCAAAACACAATGAAACTTTTGGCCAGTTTTCGCAGTCCGAAACATTCATCATCGCTGTCAGTTTTATGTTAAATTTTCATTAAACTTTTGACCGGTGTATAAATAATTCTATTTCTTTTTGTTGTTGTTGTAGTTGTTGTTGCTTATGTCCCTCATCACTGGACTTCTCAGCAGCAAAAGTTTTGATATAATCAAGTGTCCGATTCATGCGTATTTGTTTTTGACGTATTCATGAGTTGCAAACACCATCAATTTGATAACCAGCAGCAGGCTGTGAGTCTGACAGGCAAACGTCCTTCGCGTTGAGCCTGCTGCTCAAAATTTGACAGAAGCTGGCCGTATTGACAGCTAATGGGGGTTGGTTGGGACCGTGGTTGGGGTTTGAGAGCAGAAGTCGGCCTGGCCAATTATTAACATAAGCCCAAATGAAGATGACGTTGACATCGAGCGGGTGACAAAGTTTTAATGATACTGTTAAGGTTCGCTACGGCCACGACTTGCACGGGAGGCAATTAATCACAGTCTGCCAGACCTTCTCCATGCCCCGCCCCCCACTTTGAGTGTCACTTAGTTTTTATGGCCAGGACGTTGCGAAGGGGCAGCGCATCAAACAGCTCACGTTCAATTGTTTTATGCCAGTTGCGGTGCTTCGTTGTACTTGTTCGAGTGCTGCTCCCGTTCCGCCTCCTGCTGGTCCTGCTCCTCCTGCTCCCGTCGCTTTATGATGTCCTTGTTGATTGCTGCTGCTGCTGCTGTTGCTTCGGCTTGAGCCATTCTGAGTGCCGTGAAACTTTTGTGAGCCTTGGCGAACGTCAATTTGGCTCCAAAAAGTGGAAGCTCACAAATTGTCTGGGGGTGGACGTTGAGGCTTTTAATGGCCATTTGAGGCAGTTTATGCAGCTGCAACTTCTCTCTCTCTCTTTCTATCTCCCTCTCGCTCTCTCGATGGTCAAGTTGTTTGTTGCTATTATTAAATTAGTTGCGGGCGATTTGCGGTAATTAGAGTAAAGTTTTATGGCCCTTTGAACTTGTTATGGCTGCCAGGCTGCCAGACATTGTCTGCTTTTGACTTTCTGCATATTTTATAAGCTCCGGCCATGTTATACATATATACATATTAATTTGAGGCAAATTTACTTGCATGTATTTAGATAAGTTGGAGTATAGATATTTTCGATTGTGGCAGAGAAAATTAAATGTGCATAAGATATGAAGGAAAGCACGACTTGCTTTATATTTATTCAAGCTGTTTCGGAAACTGAAGATGAAATTATATTTGATATAGTTAGAGTAGTTCTTTTTTTAAAATTATGAATTTGGTCCAGATATTATTGTTAACTGAATCTATAAATTTGTCTGTGAAGCACAAAATATGAATATGTTCATCTTTTTCTATTTCCACTGATAGATATATACATATATTCAAATTTATATAGAGGAACAATGTTTGCTATATCATATTATAGTTATTATAGTTTTTGTTACAATTGAAAGCAACGCCCATAAAATTATACAGAATGATTCTATTGAATTTGTGCATAAATTTTATAAAAATTGTCAAGTAATTCTCATGGTTATCACTCTCTACATTGACATTATCAATATATTTTTCCAACTTCAATTCATTTTGATCGCTAATCGCTGTTCAATGAATCTTCAATTCTTTCACTTCTCTTCTACATATTTCATTGGCATAGTTAAGAGTTGAGCTGCGACATGAACGCTTATCTCGTCTATGGCTGCCGTTCATCTTCATAAACTGCGAGCTGTCTCGCTAGCTGCTCGTGCGAGTTGCTGAATCTTAACCGAAGTACCATCATTTATTTATGCGCTCGCATAGCTGACACCCTCACACACACACAATGTGATGAGTAGCAGAAGGAGACGTAACCTGACAGTACCGACAACACCTGGAAGGGATCGGATGTTGCTGCTGTTGCTGTCTTTGCAGTCGGAGCTGCTACTGATGCATTTGTGCGGTTGCCGTGTTAATAACACGTCAACAGCAGAGCATATCAAGCATACGCCATGTTGTGTACTCAAGGCTTGTTACACAATGTTGGCCCACAGAACATTGAGCCCTTGGGGTGGTTGAGTGAACCACCCCCCACCCAGGTTGAGCCTGGTTCAACTGGCTCAGCAGCTGTAGACTAAACGCAGCTGGCAATGAGCCATCGGCACACTGAGCCCTGCAAATTGCAATTAATTAATTGAAGTACTTAAGCGCCTCTCGCTGCGACGCTGCATGCCACACCATTAATAGCAGTAGCAGCGCTGCTACATTACCGCAGACTCCGCTTTCAAATGGGTATCACGTGTCTCTCGTGACGGTGTCTCAATGCCTCAATGTCGCGCTGGCTGACAAAATCCACTCGGCTGAGTGTCTTATTGATGCCCTGCCTTACGCTCTGTGGCAGCTATTAGGGCTGCACGACTTCCATTAACTTCCCGCATGCCACTCGCTGCATTCTTGACTTTTGTTCCACCAAATTCCACAATTTCCTTGCAAATTTTCTGTTGCATTCAGGCATCGGGGCTGCACATAATTGGCATATTCATTTTATCATTTCAAGCGCCCAATTATTATAGTCAATATGGTTAATCAAGCAACGAACGCCGGGCATATTATTGACATGCAGAAGACTCACGTGGCGCTGCATTACAATGAATTTTATTAAAGCATTTTACAGTAGTATATTCTTTGGGGTTGTGGTTGGCGGAACGGGAATACCTCTTGAATTATGGGAAATATATTCAATATTTTTTTAAAAATTTTTTTTTTCTTATTATTTCAATTTTATGGCACACTTTATTTTTATTAAATTTATTTGAATTATGTGAAATATACTCAATATTTTTTTTACATTATAATATTGTCATTTAATTTTTAATTTTTAATACTGAGGGGAAACATTTATATAATAATCCCCATCATCTTCCCGATTTAGAAAACATAAAGTTGGAGTTTATCTAACAGGCTGTCTGAGCTACATATATGACACATTTTAAAGAGGTATCATTCAATTCAGCAACATCTCCAACTCATTACTCAATCATTACGCTCACAAATGAAATGAAACGCATAATTCGAAAAAAAAAAGAATCTCGCTTAAATCCGGAAAGAAGAGACGAATTGCAGCTGTCAGCCTACTTTACACACATTAAAATACAAATTTGATCGAAGAATTTCATTACGACGTCGCCTGCTTATTATTAATTTGGATTGATACGGAAATGAAATCTCAATTTGAATACACATAAGCATATGTCCAATCAGATGCCAATCGAAAAACGAAGAGACCCTCAAAAACAATATTTATTGTAATTTGTTTGCAGCCGCACGCTGATAAAAGTAAATTGCATGAAAATAAAAATATAAAAAAAACCAAACATGAAAAAGAATTGTAACAGAGGATAAAAAAAAAAACAAATAACAAAGCAACAACAACAATAATGTTTAAAAGTGTGTTCACATTTAATATTCATTGAAAATATATAAATACATATATATGTATATACATGTATTTGGCAGCAGCAATAATCATGAGGCTGGCATATAGGCAATAACAACAACAACAACAAACGAAATAACAGCAACAACAAAAAACACCAACGAGCTACATTAAAAGGACATATATAAACACATGCATATATATTTGCTTATATGGATTGACGAGGGTTGGTAAAGAAGTTGTTCAGCCAATTGACTCTGCCGTTTCATTGATTGTTGCTACGGCTAAAGAAGCTACAATTTATATCATTCTCAACTTAAATATTTTTAAATATTCAGCAGCTAAAATATAATTTTTAATTAAATGGCATACTTCACAGATTACTCAAAAAATAAATTATTATCAATTACTAAAAAGACTGCTTAAATATAGCTATCGTAAATACTATCACTCTTAGTGGGTCACCATCTACATTAACATTATCTATATATTTTCCCAGCTTCAAGTCATTTTGATCGCTAATCGCTGTTCAATGAATCTTCAATTCTTTCACTTATCTTCTACATATTTCATTGGCATAGTTAAGAGTTGAGCTGCGACATGAACGCTTATCTCGTCTATGGTTGCCGTTCATCTTCATAAACTGGGAGCTGTCTCGCTAGCTGCTCATGCGAGTTGCTGTAAGTTAAGCGAAGTATTATCAATAAAAGTTGATAAATTATAAAATAAATTTCACATGTTCAGGAGACGTATAACAAATATTAATGATTATTTTAACAATAAATTGTGGGCAATAATTTAAGTCATTACTGAAATATAGTTATAGGATACTCCTACACTCCTACTTAGTCAGCGTTTCAGAAATTCAGAAAATTGATAATATATCTATGATAACATATAGCATTATTTAACAAAATATATATAAACTTATCAATTCCCTGCCCATTGATTTAAAATTACAAACTTCTTACACTCCACTCGCTGCCAAATCCAAACAATTCGAAATGGCAAACACGTCGAAAAGGGCAAAAGGTTGGCAGAACGTGAAAGTGTTGGTTAAAGCGGGATCAACTTAATTCCCAATGTAATGTGATGCGAACAAAACATTTTCGCAGCAAAGGCAGGACAAAGGCAGGACAGCGACAGTTCATATAAATGAGTATTTGCTTGTTTCTCTTCATGATTGGGATAAATTGTGATTTACAAAAAAACAAAAAAACAAAAGAGAAAACAGAGAACAGAAAACGGAGAACAGCAGACGGTGACAAGATAATTCACATGTAACTCGAAGACACTGAAAATTCAAATTATATTGTAAAATTGATTATCAAGCGCAGGTGGAGAAAAATAAATTTGATATGCATTAAAGCCTCAAATGAGACTGAAGAAGATATTAAATTTTGGGCTGTAAAATATTTTATGCTGAAATAAGAAGAGCAAAAAATAAATTTAATAATTTATTTTTGCATTTTTTTTTTTTATTTTATTTTTTTTTTAATTGATGCACATTAAATTAAATATTCATTATTGTCTGTCCTAATATTTTGTGTACTCTAAACCCATTGCATATGGGAAATCAGGCTATATTGGTTCTGTGCAAATGTATGTAACAGGCAGACGGAGGCGTGGCAGACCCCATAAAGTGTATATGTTATTGACCTATGGCTATGGCGAGCTATGTGGACATTGCCATGTCCCTTTGTCCTCCCGTCCTCCATCGTATGAACGAAGAGATCTTCGAAAGTAAAAAAGCTAGAGACTTTAAATTTTTCATGCATACTCGTGTATACCATACGCATTACGCAGTATTTTCGATAACTCCTTCGATTCATTTTTTATCAACATATCATCATAGAATAATTGGAATTAGAGCTCCTGCCAGGGTTCAGGGTATCAGTTAGTTGAGCACTCTGCACTACAGCACTCTTACTTGTTTATAATTAGAGTTTAAACTTCTAGTTTTCTAAAGAGATAACTAGAAGCTTTACGATATGTAGGATTTACTATAAGAGTATAGAATATAGACACAAATTTTAGTGAAATAATCCTTTAAAAGAACTTAACACATAAAGCTAAAGAATTGTATGGAAATTATGATATTTGATATTGTATGCGATTTCTTTGTTTTCGTTTTCATATTTCTTCGGCTGCCATAAAGATAATAAATATGTGTGGCACATGACTCGCTTAATTTAGCAACTGAAATTCTTGGCACTCAGCATGATATTTAATATGGCAAGTAAAGCATTTGATTAAATGCCCATTTGAAGCACATGCTAACATGTATATGCACACACACACACATATACATATATATATATATACATATATATAGACATATTTATATGGGCATATACATGCATATATAGTATATATCAGACATAATGAATTCAATTAATTTACTCTTGCCAAACACTCGACGCATGCTTTTTATGCTTACGACCTTGTCTCGGCATCATTATGATGACTGATTATTGTTGTCAGCAGCGTGTGCGTGTGTGCGTGTGTCCGTCTCTGTCTTATATTCACTTTGTTCTCCCTCTGCTGTTTTGGCTTTGTTTGGCTCACGTTCCTGCGGTTTTATTAATGCGTGCTAAATGTGCCGTCAAAGACGTCGTCTGCCATATACTTATGTATTTACTTAATATAAGACTCGAATACTGCTTCACATTCATAATAAACCCACTTTTGCCTCGCTTTTATGAACATCATAATGAAGACACCAGACCTGAGCCTTCCTTTAACTAATATAATTTTGATTTTGCCCTGGGCAAACAATAGACCTGACCAAGGGCATCTGCACTATCCTCAGTTGGCTTTCGAGTGCCCCGCAAATTTACATCAGATTTTGCATGCATTAGCATATATATACAGACATATACACACATATATATTCACTTACATATATTTTTGATAGTCACTAAACTGTAATACTTAATTAGTTGCAGTTTTGTTGCTGTTAGTTTTTGCATAGTTGATTTTTGTAAATGTTTCGTGCTTTCAGTTTATTCAGATTTTTTTTTCCGACAATTTCCTAAAATGTTCCGCCAAAAATTGTTGTCTCGCTGCAAATGTACGCAAATTTATGCAATTAAAAGTTTATTTTTCCGCTCTCAGTTGGCTGCTCTGGCTGGCAACTGATGTGTGCGTAAGCCATGTTGCGGCTAATTGGCACATTAATTTTCTAGCACGCATCAACTGCGAGGAGATTTTTACAAAATATTATTTTAATCCATCAATTTGGAATTGACTGTTTGATCGATTTTGGCAAATTAAAATTGGTGGAAAATTAGATTTGTTGTATAGAGGCTTACAAATGTTTTAAATTGTTGATAATTCTGTAAGCAATTTGTAGAAGCATTTTAGATAAGCTCTAATTACGTATGTTTTGCAGTCTAATCTAGAGAATGATTTACACACCTAGAGTGAGAACAGTAGAAGTATTGTACTCGATTCTTCTGTACACTTGACAATACTGTACAGAAATGAAATGGGTGCAGTATTTTAGGAACACTTTACTACTGTACAGTACAATGCTGTAAGAAATGAATGTAATCATGCAGATCGGTAGTATACAATATATAAAGTGGACACCAATATGCACTTGGTTGTCTTCAATTTATCTTACAGAATGTATCTTTTTCTTAGATAATTTATGACATATTATTTAGACGCCTATTTCAAAACATGTTTCTGCGATCAGCCATTGCGATTGAAGTAAGATGATATCTATGAAATTTCCTTTCAATTTACTTTAGAATATAATTATATCAACTCCCATTCAATTGGGAGATGGGATATAAGTTATATATGAAATAAATATAGTATATCGCTTTGGAAGAAGCCTTGAGACCTAATTGATATAAGGAAGGCGTATACTGATCAAGTAAAAGTCTCAATGCAGTCGTCTACTCTCTCTCTCTCTCTCTCTCTCTCTCTCTCTCTCTCTCTCTCTCTCTCTCTCACTCTCTCTCTCTCTCTCGCTCTCTCACTCACCACTCTACTTACTGCTCTATGCATATGAACAAGCAGCAGTGGAAAAATATTGCAGTTCTAGTAACACATTTATGCACAGCTACAGGAAGAGCGTAGATAAATCACACAAAACTCTTACAGCCAAATTGGTTGTCTTGATAAAATATTCCATTAGATATTTCATTTAGATGTTCGGCTCGTTTAGATGTTCTTAGATCAAATATCAACTAAGGTAAAGGCAAACAAAAGCGAACTCCAGTTAGCTTCGATAAATCGCATATTCAGTTTTAAAGCACTACCAGACAGTCCTCAACAATGGACTCAGCTAAAGTCACAGATATATAATTCTATAAATCATTAACTGAATCATTTTTGGCATACGATATTTTTGCAATGTTTGCTTTTTGGCAGCGTGCATGAGACGTGAGCATAATGCGTCTATTTGCCACTTAATGAATTTTTCAATAGCTGGCCATAAGTTGGCCATATAACAACGGGTGTGACAGGCAAATGGCAAACCTGTGTTAGCTGCTTTTACCCTCTTTCTCTCTCGCTCTCTTGGCCAAACTCTTGCTGGCAACTTGGCAACTTTGGGCAAGTGGCAAATAAAGTAATGCAACGCAACTTCTTAGTTTCTGCAACTTTTTGCATAGTTCGTGTTGAGAAAAAAATAAAAAAAAAAAAAGATCAACACAAAAACAAAAGATTGTAAACAAAACCCGTTGACTGTCGCAGTGCAAAAATTTCCGGCTTCGGGCTGTGCCAAGTTAAATGTAATTGTAATTTTTAATTTTAAGTGCTTGCCAAAAACAAAGAGACAAAAAAAACGAGCAGAAGAAGAAGAGCAATGGGTGTATGCAAAAGTATTTTGTGCCAGCAATGCAAATGTTAATTGCGCAACACATAACTCATATACTAGCAGCACAGAGAGAGAGAGAGAGCAAAAAGGAAGTTGCAGTTGGATGGGAGAGGATAGTTGAGAGACGGCGTGTTGAGGAGGTGACTCGGGCCAGGGGACCAGCAGGGGCTTAAACCTCTTTAATGAGTTCTGTGCCATCATAATTGGTTTTGCTGCAAAGCAAGAGACAGCTACAAAATGTTGCCAGCTGTAGGTTTTGCTGCTGCATAAAGCATGCCGGCAAATGGGCCATTCCATAAATTGCTTTCTCTACTAGTTCTCTAGGGAGTTTTGTTTGTGTTTGTATAAATTACTTGCCAAAGGAGTTTTATACATTTTTTTTATTTTATTTTTTTTTATTTATTTTTTTTTTAAAGTAAATATACATAAAATATTACGTATATGAATTTCTTACTATTTTTGTATATTTATAAATATTTTTTCTTTTTCAATAATTAAAGTATTCAATTATTTATTATTATAACTTTTTTTTTGTAAAAAAAAATACCTTCCAATTTTGTACATGCTACTTAAATTGTTTTTAAATAATTTTTTTTTTTATTAAATATACTATTTATTATAATTTTTTTAATTCATATTTTAATTTTAAACTTATGCAAATTCAATAACCTTTAACATAAATTAATTTCATTATATTTGTGATAGAAATTGAATATAGTATTTTTTAACTAATTTTTTAGTAAAGTGAATACTTTTAAATTATCATTTTTAAATTTATGTCAATTATGCAACTCTTAATGTTTTTTATGTTAAAAAAAACTTTAAAACTTTATATATATTTTTATATTGTCAAACATATTTATGTTAAGTATTAACATATAAATTTCCGACAATGTTAAAATAAAATAACATGGACAAAACTTTTTTTTAAATATTTGAACATAATTTTTTTTTTTTATGGTAGCAGATTCTAAAATAATAATAGCAGTTTATGTATAAGGAAAAATACAAATTAATTTGTTAAAAAAAAAAATTATTGTTTTTTATTTATTTTTTAATGTTTTTATTTGATTGGCAAATCAATGTAATATTCAACAAAAAGTATTGAATGTATTTTTGAATTTTTAAATTTTGAATTGAATTTTTTATCCATTTTATTTGCTGTAAATAAATTATAGCTGAAATGATTTGGCAATAAATCTAGATGCGAACAATTGCTAAATTAATATAAATTCTCGCTCGTGAACTTCTGCGTAGCTTCCCATTTAGCACTCGACGCTGTTGCAGTTGAAATGGGCTAAAATTTATTTGAGTTTTGTTGGGGGAGCACTTGGCCCCAAGGCCCTAACGCTTCGGGCAGGTTTCAATTGCTGGCAATCGACGGCAAAAACTGACCCTCGCCTGTGTGTGTGTGTGCAATGATCTCTGTGTATGTGTGTGTGTGTGAGTGTGTGCTTAGTGCAGACTGTGTGTGTTTTTCTGTCGTGCTATGGCCCTTTGTGCGTTACTTATGTGCGGTATTGTGTCTGATAAATGCGACGCGTTTGCTAGCCGTTTGTGCCTGCTGCATGCTGCCTGCTGCCTGAAGGGCAATGCATTAATTTGGTCCAGCTGCTGGCGCTGCCCCATTGTCCTGCACAGTCGCTTAGTCCTTTTGGCGCCACGCGCAAGAATTGCAATTGTTTTGCTACGCTCGCACATCGATGATATGCTCATGACTTTCTGAGTGTTATCTTGGCCCAGCCAGGAACTCTGCCCCATTGTGTGGCAATTCGTGCTGTGCTGCTGCCAGCCGTTGTTGCTTCGTTTAATTTCCACTCAGTTGCCTCACACGGCAAAATAGTGCGATTTTAATCAGCGTGAAATCGTTGATACACTCCTGTTGATGTTGCTGCTGCTGCTGCTCCGTCTCCTGCTAGCTCCTACCGAAGGCTGAGCTTGATTATTGCCAGCATAGAGTGCTTACACGGCTTCTCTACTGCTGCAGGCCATCCTCGTTGATTATCAATTTCGTGTTTATTAAACGCTCATAATCAAGTTTTGATCAACTCTCGCCATGTGGCGTTAAGTTTCAATGGAACAGCACTTAAAGCAACTTATAGTCTCACAGCTGTAATTAAGAGTGGATGTAAAGAGCATAAAATTGCTATAAAAAGCCAGAAATGGCTGGAAGTATAAAAGAAAAACTCGACTCAGTTTAATTTCATTTCAATGTTTCATTAATATTGTATATAAATAATTTTTTTAATTAAAAGGAACTTTTTTATTAAAACCAGCGTTATCAGAAAAAGTTATATATATGTATATAAATGATTCTATATAAGTGTTCTTTTTTCGGCATAGCTCTTCTCCAATAACCGAACCACTGGAGAAAATCAATATGCGCACCGAAATACGAACATAAATAACTCAAAGTGAGCGCAAACCAACTCAATTTTCACGTTTTATTAAAGATTTTTTTTTACATTTTTTGCTCAATTTTTTTTTAAAATTTATTTTTATATTTTTTAAAACATTTTTTAAGCATTTTTCTTGCTTGTTCAATACTTAGTTAACAATGCTTTTAATTGGTAACAGTTTTTCAGCTCCAATGATTTCAAGCTGCTTTGAGTAAGGGTAGCGCAGGGTATATTGGTTTTGTTAAGATGTATGCGACATGCAGATGACAGCGTGACTAATCTGATTATATCTATTTATACTAGATCCATACGATAAACTGAATTGATAATGTCATAAGAGTCTGTTTCTCTGAGTGTCTGTTCCTCTGTTTGTCTGTATAAGCAGAGGGATCTCACTAACCACGAAAGTTAGAGACTGTAGACTTAACATTCTTATATCATTCGTAGTGCGAGTTTATCATATTTTCTATATAACTCCACAACCTATTTTTTTGATACGTGGGGTATCTTAGGGTATCTCCTAGTCAGGCACTTCCGATAGTTATCTTGATTGAAATGAGAGCTAAATAATTTCTTTCATTTTCAAACATGCTTGAAGTATTTATAAACTCAAACTGCTTCGTATATTTTATTTCTGCTGATCAATTTCAAAATTAAATATTCTTTTTCAATTTGTGTCTGTATTTTTGTTAAACGTTATTTTTATTTATGTATATTTTTTTTTTTCAAATATTTCCAGCAATTTGATATTTGCTGTAAAATATGAATTGCAAATTGTAGTCATCGTAGCTCGCTGGCAATTTGTTGTAGCAACAGCTGAAAACAGCAATTGAAATTCGCAAAATATGCCACAAATAGCTAAACGGTTCGATTAATATTTCAGCACTTTCCAACACATGACATGACAGCCGCGCTCACAACACTATTGCAGTATTGATGAAAACAAAATTTCGCATATTTTGTGGCTATAAAACGGCGATCAATCTATGCGTAATTCATGAACTTTGTCGAAAGTGTACGTTATTAATTTTCATTTGACATATAATTTCAACAAATCGCTGGCCACAATAAACAAATCACATCAGAACTGAGGCGAGAGGGAGGAAAAAGAGAAAAGCGGGAGAAAGACGAGAGAAAAACCTGCCAAAAACAATTCATGTTGAATTTTGTGAATATTTACAGCTGCTCGACCTCTTTGTGGCCATGTAGCATTTGGTAGCTGCCTGGATGGGCGGTGGGCAGCGGGCGGTGGGCAGCGGGCGGTGGGCGTTGGGCAATTGGCAGTTGGTTCAGTTGCTGCAAATTGCAGTCGCATATTTTTGGTTAGATAATTATGGGCTGACCAACGGCTGCCGGATGCGGTTGCCAAACTGCGTTGCTTTGGTTGCCTTCAAAAATTATTCCTCACTGTCCAAAAATTCAATAAACACCAGCTAAATGTGTGTGTAAGAGTGTGTGTGAGAGTGTGTGAGCGTGTGGTGTCCCGTTGGTTTGTGCGTGCACGTATATCCTGCCAGGGCGGCAGCTTGGTCAATTTTTCTGGCTAATGATTTGGTTTCCGCCAGAATTTCACTCTCTTTCCCTCTCTTTCTCCCTTCTCTAGTCATAGCACTATGTGGTTAGGTGTGTGTTAAATTTATGGCCTGCCAAGTGGTTGATTGTGAATGCCAATGGGCAACGACTGCCGCTGAATTGTGAATGCGTCTGTGGTCACGGCGTAATGCTTATGAGCTGCCAGCCCAGTTCCAGCCAAATGGCAATGGCAATGGCAATTGAATGGCGAGCGAATGTGTAGCAGCAGCATAAATTAGCAAAGGCACAGAGATTTCATCGGCTGAGCGAAAATAAAACTGAAGTGAAGCCCGAGAGCTCGTTGATAATTAACAGTTTGCCAAAGCGTAATTCGCACTGACGACAGTTCCATTGGTTTGTCAATATAATTATATTGATAGGCGTAATTATAATCAGAACTGACAACGATTTTGATGAACAACATGCGGTACAAGTTATGGCGTCATCTGGCGACTAAATATAAAATTTGTTAGTGAGTTCGTTTGCTTGAACTTGCTTTATGCTTGAACTTGCTTTATTTAAGATTTAGTTCAATAATATTCTTAACATTTCATTATTTTGATACCCTGAACCCGTTGAAAATGAAAATGTAATAAGCAAAAGGAGGTGCCACAGCCCATAAACTCTATATATTATAGACGAATCAATATAGCTTGTTCGTCTGTCCGTCCGTGTTAACTGCGAGATCTTCGAAAGTAAAAAAAATAGAGACTTGAAATTTTATATGAATACTCGTGTATACCATACGTAGTACGAGTTTATTCCTGTTTTTCGATAATTCATCCCATTACTTTTGTATCGGAGTTTATGGATACCAAGCCCCATTTGCCTTCAATATACAAAAAAAACGTATTTCAAATACAAAAAACTTAGTAAATTGCCTTTCTTGTCAAAGTTCAAGTTATCTCCTAGTCTAGCAGTCTCAACTAGAGCACTCTTACTTGTTCATAATATATGCATCATTATCATTAGTTTACCAATCAACTTTATTAGTTTTCCTAAAGTATTGTTCAACAATTTAATTAAATATTTAAGCTTTCATGCCCTTGCACAACCAACAGGTTTCACTGCTGTGCACTATCATGCAAATATTTGGTCATTTGTATGATGATTGGATATTCCGAAATCTTCCTACCAAGCAGCTACGTTCGTGTCTCGTGTAAAATGCCAACTAATGATCAATCCCATTAAATCCCCAAACTAATTTCAGCAAAGCGCAACGGGAGTCGCACGCACAAATCCTTACGCCCAGCTGGCCCCATACACAAGTGTCTGTATATATATATATGTGTGTGTGTGTGTGTAAACCCTAGCAAAGTTGGGCATTTGACTGTTGAGTATTTAGCAAGTGTTGGCTTACATGGACTGCAATGTGCACACTCGATTAAATCGATTAAAAGTTGATAAAGTCAACGCTCCAAAATGGCATCGACTCAAGTGGGAATGTGGGATTGACGGTGCCTAGCGAATGCGCTGTTGATGGTGGAGAGTGAGAACTTGGAGTGGGAAAATTAATTTTGTTAAGGTGTAGAAGATGCTGAATAAGAAGGGCAACAAAATACACACATCTGCTTAACCCATAAGGTATATATAGCAGGCGATTCGAACTAGTTTTGTTCGTCTGGTTCTCTGTTCATATGACTCAAGTTATTGATTATGGGAGCTATGAAAATTGAAGAGCTGAAATTAATCTAATTGCTTTTATAACAATGTTAATGTCAGATCTCATTACCAGGAACTTATCTTTCCCCAAATCGTCATGTTACAGTATTATCCGCTGTTAATAGCATAACTGCTACTCCTACACCTTTTTAGTAGTTCAATAGTCACTACTTTCTCTTCTCATATGTACTACTACCACTGTTAAAAGATACCAGCTTATGCAAAGAGCAGTTCCGTTACTTTGATGTTAATAAACAGGCCTATTGTCACGTAACATTTACAGTTTATTCAACAAGAAAGTCACGGCAGGCAATGAACTACGTGAGTAACAATAGCTTAGAAAACGGTTTCATGAAAATAAAAGTAGTAAAATCATTATATTGTCCGATTCCTGAATTTAAAAAGAAGGTCTGATTAGTAGCTCAGCTCGTTTTATTTCACTACTGGCAGCAAGATAGATAACAGTGTCAAAATTGCTTAATTTCCATACAAAGATCAACGTGAGCGTAATATTTTTCGAAAGAATGACGTTACACTGTTAACTAGCAGGCATAACCTTCTATCACTCAATCTTGCAGACTGTCTAAGAAATAAGAGCTTCGCAAATAAATTTATATGAATGTTTTACCCAGACGTCTAGACGTTGGCATAAACTGCCCCGACTCAGAGATTTCAAAGGCTTCTGATATTCATAACTTCATTTGCGTAATGATATATTATGACGTGTATACGAGTCGACAGACGTGTTTATTATATATTATTATTTATTAACAAGAAAGAGTGTTCTAGTTGAAACTGCTCGACTAGGAGATACCCTAAGCCCAATGAAGCGAATGGGGCGTGGCATCCAAAATCTAAAGATTACGTAATCTCCGTATGCATTACACGAAACTTCGCTATGTAAATAGCCTTTTATTATATTTTCTAGTTAATGTAAATTTAAAATATATTATGTTTACATTAAATAAACATTAAAACTATAACTTTTACATTTTCGCTTAACATACTTAACAATTTTATTACTTACCAACAGACAGAAGAAGAGGAGAAGCACCGCGCTGCACTGGACGACTGACCACCAAGATATGAAGAATGCGACTGAAGCTGCGCTGCAGCAGGCTTGCCTTTATATAAGCCAACGACAGCTCCACTCAAGTCGAGCTCAACTCTTGAGCTCAGTCTTCACACTCAAACATTAGGCGACCAATCAAAGCACTTTCTGCTACTGCTGCTGCAAGAAGCTGCCTTTATATAGGGCAGCGAGACTCCCAATCGAAGTCGAGCTCAACTGTTAAGCCTCCCTCTAAACTAAACTCTCTATCAGTTAGCGACCAATCAGAGTATTTTCTGCTGCCTCTGCTGCATACATATACAAACTAACATCTCCTCTTCAGAGCCTTAACTCTTTTCTTGAACTTCGGCAATAGAGAAAACCCTTCTCGAATCAGTTAAACTCTTTGTTTCCAATAATACCTTTAAGACAGCCTAAGCACCCCAACTCGACTTATAACACTCCCTTAGCTTTTACTCCATCATTTTCACATACCCAACAATTTAGTTTATTGTTTTTAAATTAAACTTCGTTTGGTTTTTCTATTAAATGCACATTAAATATTTGAGTAAACTCTTAACTGACTTTTTCTGTGGCATTGTAAGCCGTGGCCAAGTTTATTTGAAAGGTAACACGCCAGCAAGTTGTGCCAAATATTGTGAGCACGCTTTATTGGCCAATTTGCGAAAATGGCAGCGACTGTTGCACTCGTTGTCGATATTGCAAACTTTGCTCGCAATATATAAAGTTCCGGCGCACATGACCGACAGTTCGCAAAAGAAAACAAGAAGAAGAACAACAAGAAGAAGAATGTCTAGCAGAAATTGTATTGTAAGAAAAAAGGGAAAAGTTAAGAGAAATCAATTGAATAAAAAGATTGTTGATTATAAATTGAATTTTTTTCAGCAAATTCACTGTAACGGAATATGAAGAGAAGAAGAAGAAAATGAAGTTTATTAAAATAAGTAAAAAGTGGGATGCATTTAGTCATGATATTTATGACTTGACTTTTCACTGTTGCTTTAAAGAAATGCAGAGAAATAAAGTAAATGAGAAAATGTTACTTTTAAAAATTTATTTTTTAAAATGATTATAAATTAAATAGCTAAGCAATTATTTCATATATTTATGGCTTTTACTACATTTCATATTTAAAGCAAAATAATTTGAATAAAAATAATATTGAAAAAATTATTAATTTATTTATTTGTTAATTTTGATTGTTACATCATTAAACAAAATAAATTGAATAAAAATATTATTGAACAAAAACCCAAAACAACGATTTTCATAAAGTTGTTTAAGTTTAGTCAACTCAAAAGCGAAATTAAATACTTTACTCTTAACTTTACACTCTAAATCTTTAATCAAATTTGCTGCGCTTTGCTGACAGATCAAATGACATTAGCTTAACATGCCTTCCACAGTCAGTTAACAGCAAATGTTAAGCAACCGAGTTGTGCTCGCATTGAATGCAATAGCTGTAAACTTAAATTTCATTTGATTTAGAGCAATAACAATTGTGGCTAGAGGCCACATTCAATAAAATGTAATGGAATGCATAATGTCAATTTTGATTTAACAACTAGAAAATCTAATGAAATTCAAGAGAGACACGCACACAGAGACACACACACACACACACACATACAAATAAGAAGTAATTGGCAAGCAATAAAAAAATGCTGAAGTGAACTAAGAGAAGATAGAAAGAAGTGTGAAGCAGTGGCTGTAACTGTCACACACACACACACACATACAGAGAGATAGGGTCTTGTGTGCTTGTGCGCAATCTATTTGCACTAAGTGTTCGTTAGAAAATGTTTGCATAGCAGCACTCAACGTCATTCAAAACACATGTAAAGCAGCTCCAAGTGAGCTGCTTGAGCAGAGCCACTGTGCACACTGTGCCTCTCTCTGTGTATGTGTGTGTGTGTGTAAGGAAATCAAAGAAAATCAATAAAGGCAAATTGTCGTAGGAAAACAGAAATGTGCATCATTTTCACTTTATGCAAATTGCAAAACTTGTGATGAAGTCGACTCTGAAGACGCAGAGTCATGCTGCAGCCCAAACATTCGAGTGCTATATGAATGAATGAATGCCCATGCGAGTGTTCCGTAAATGTGTTCCATTTCTGTGAATATGTGTGTGAGTGTGTGTGTGTGTTTGCCATGTGTAAATGCATGGCTGACAAAAGGCATTTGCATATTTAATGTTATTACGTTATTTTGCATGCCGCACACAAAAATTTATGATTGCATATGGAACGAGGGGTGGCAACCTCTGGCATTCCATATACATATATATTCATATATATATATATTCACACACCAAATTTTACAATAATTCCGTTACAACTTTTTAGGCGCTGCTCCAGTCTGTGTTTCTCTCTCTCTCTCTCTCTCGTCTCCATTCCCCATAAATAATAAAATTATTTTGCTGTCAGTTTGAATTTTGCGCCGCCCACATGGCCACGCCCCAACTGGCAGGGCAAATATTGAAAAATGCATTGCAAAGAGGGGCAGATAAAAAAAAATGAAAAATGAAAAAAAAAAACTGCCATTAAAAGCTCGTTTCAGTTTCTCCACTGCAACTGACGTCGACTGAGGGCAGTCGAAGACGCCGCTGCGCATTTGCGGTCTACGCAAAGCCCTCGAAAATTATAAATGCGACAGAGTCGAGTGTGGCTGACAATAACAAGCAGTGCTTCAGCTGAATGATTTATTTCCATATCGAAATCAACAATTTACCAGAATGGAATCAAAATCAACTGAACAAAGAGTGGAGTCTGTTAAGGAGGCATGAAAATAATGTCAAATGATTCCGATATAAATATGCATTCATACCACTTGTTATTGTTGCTCGTATTAGCAAAATATTAGTTGAATAGGTGAGCGAACAGGTGTTACAATGACAGGTGAACAAACAGCTTGTTTAGTAGCATGTTTATATTGAAAATGATAAGTTGAACGAAGGTTAAGTTATTCTTATTCTTGCTTTGTTATATGTATGTCTGTCCGTATGTCTGTCCGTATGTTTGAACGCGTCGATTTCAGAAACTAGATGAACTAGAGGATAGATGAACTTGTTTAATATCTAGGTGTATCTAGAGACTAGTTACTTCCCAAAAATTTGCAGAGATGTCAAATGCCCTACTCAAAATTCATAGCTGATCTATAAGCAAACAGAAACTTCCCGTAATGTTTCCATTAACTTTCTGATAAATTCCTGATAAATGAAATTTAAATATATATAAAACCCTACATTTCAGCTCCCATTTTCAGTGGGATCAAGCGACATATACGAATGTTCAGCTTCATTGAATACTCCACTGCCAGAGTTGTTGTTGCAATTAAAGCTTTCGGCTAGAGAGCTCTGAAATCCTTTTAAAGCACAAATTTTCAATTTGAGAAAATTAATAATAATGCTGTTAGCATCATGTAGCCTTAAATCCCAGGGTGTACGGGCTAAAACCACAAATGCCCAAATGGCCAGGGCTCAGATTGGCTGGCCGAATGGCCGACCGGCTGGCTGGTTGGCTGGCTGTTTGGCCAAAAAAGGGCAAACAATGAAATGGCCAGAAGGCAGCAAGTGTGACTTTAGTCACTTGCAATTGCCGGAAACCAGAGGGCAAAAGCCTTGCTCTATATGTGTGTGTGTGCAGCTCTTTTGTATTGAAAGCGATGCGGAAGTGTTGAACACAAACACACACAAACACACACACACATAGATGGGCCGACAATCATGGCAACCGCAAATCATCATAGATATTTCGAAAATTTCATTACACTGTTTTTGTTGCTTTCGGTTGCCCTAGGTAGATAAGCTGAATGTTATCTACAATGCTGAATGTTGTCAATGAATGAGGTGTGTGTGAGTGTGAGTGTGTTGGTAAGCCTACACACACACAAATATACAGCTATAGCTACGCAGTTAATGATGGCTCTGGCTGAGTTTGCCTGGCACTCAGCAGTCAACTTATATGTGCGAAGCTGCGACTGGCTTAACTCTGCCTGGCTTGTTGTTATTCTTCTTCTTCATCCACTTTTTTTTTACTCTGCTCCACATTGTGTTCATTGTTGTTGTTGCTGCTGCTGTCTATTGTCTCATTGTCTGTGCGAGCATGTATGATTTTTTATTATAAATAAGCTTCTAGGCATGTGTCGGCCGCCTGAACATGCCAGCTAAACTACAGCCGTAATCTGAAATGGCAAGCAACAGCAACAACAACAACAACAACAACAACAACAGCAACAGCAACAGCAACAACAGCAACAACAAGAACAGCAACAATAAACTCAGACAACCATGTAGCTCTGGCATTCTCGACATTATTTTTATTTTTTTTTTTTTTATTTATTTTTTTTTTGCGATTAAAGTTTAAGATTTGTAGAAAACATTCAACGCAATTACATGTAGAGAACATGACTGCAAACAAGTAGTTCACATGGATCAAATTTAATTTCATTTAATTTATATATTGTATATATCATATGAATTCATATTAATTGAAATTGTCTTTTCTATTGCAGATTTGACTCCATACGGCAGTTGTCAAAGTAAGTTAATTAAGATTTATGGGATTTAGTCTTTGCTGTCTTTGTCTGCGGCTTGATTAGATATAAATTTATATATATATTGATATATACATTAATATATATATATATATATATATATATATATATATATATATATATTTGTAAGTGCATAAGCGAAACGTGTTTACATAAATTTAGACAACGTGAATTGAATTGTTTGCTTAAAATGAAATCAAGTGTTAATTGGCTTGACGACAATTATCTAATTAGTAATTTCAACAATTAACTTATTGATTTTGCAAACAGAAGTTAAGTCTAAGCGAACTGAATAGAAGGCTTAGAAGGGGACTCCCATTGTCATATATTTCTATACAAATTTAAATCGAGTTGTCATATAGCATTCATACTAAGATAAATTTACCTAAAATTTAATTAAAAATAATAACAAATTATATGTTTATTCCCAACTAGGAGATTTAAATATATTTATCAATTGATTTATCATAATAAATTAACAATTTTCTAACTCATATCTTAATAATTGAATTACATGTTATTAAAAAAAAAATTAAATAAAAAACGAAATATATAAAATAAATAATAGGCAAAAATAATATAAAATAAAATATATAAAATAAAAATCGAAATATATAAACAAATAAAAAATGGTAATATAAAATAAAATAATAATAATAATAATAATAATAAAATATAACAAAAATCCAAATATTACAAAACACACATGATACGAAATAAAAAATGTTGTGAATCTAGGTTCAAAGATATGGGTGATATAATAAAATAATAATTTATGATATGAATTTGGATAACGTTGTTCATCAATAACTTTAAAAAGGGAATCATTATCAATTTGTGCATTATAGGACCTACAAAGAGTCTCTTGATTGTATGGATACTGAGATTGAAACGTCCATACTTGCGGATAGATGGGCAGATAGTTGGATGTAAAGACAGATGAATGGGCATTCAGACACATACACAGACAAACCAACAATATCATATCCACTCAGCTCGTTGCCATGATTTACAATATAAACACTTTTTAAGTCATATCATCTTTCTTCTGTCACTTACATAAACGTTAACAAAACCATTATACTCCGATTTTCCATTTTCATTGGGCTCAGGATATCTTAACATCTAAAATAGACCGAAAAAGTAAAGTATGTTCAAATGCTGCAGGCTTTCAATTCTAATTAAACTCAATTCAAGCAAACCTAGAGTGCGTAATACCTTAATAAAATCCAGTCAATTTAATCAAATCTAAAAACACACACTCACACACACACACACTCAGCTTGCAGTTTACAGCAATCATTTGCTCACATGTTGTAGGGAAATCAATTTTGGCCTGGCTTATACATTTTGAAAAACAACAACATTTCGACTCTCACCCAATTTGTATACTAAATCGCAAACAAATCGAAACCAATTTCTGGCCCCACCACAAACAGGGGAAAAGTAAAAAAAAAAAAAATACAAATAAAAATCCTCTATAAGGCATAAGTAAGAAATGTTGAGAATGCTTGCTGCCTGCGGCTATTTGTCGGCTGCGCAATGCAACACAGTGCTCGAGCCCAGGTTTAAATGAATAATGGCAAATGCCCGCAGTCGATGTATATGCCAGACACACATACACCCCACACAATGTGGTTGAGGGTGGCTAAAGGGGGTTGAAGGTGGTTGGCTGCCAGGCGGAGGCAGTGCTTCAAGCTGTGTCTGAGTCTGAGGCTGTGTCAATTCTATCAGTTGATTGCCATTATGTTGTTAAGGTGAAAAGCGCAGTGGCCTTGTTATTGTTGTTAAGGAAACATAGAAAGAGGAGAGAGAGAGAGAGAGAGAGAGAGAGAGAGAGAGAGAGAGAGAGAGAGAGAGAGAGAGGGGTAGCTATCACTTGATAGACAGCCAACAAATGCAATGAATTGCAGCTTGTTACAGCTTCTGTTGTCAGGGCAAAATGAGTTTACACTTAGGTAAATCATTTGCGTTTTTGCATTTCCAAATCAAATTGTGCAATGATTGGCGAAAAACCAAAGCTCATATAATTGCAAGCTGGTCACGTAACACATTGCGTATACGCAACGTTGCAGCAATGCCCCTGAAAGTTGTGTGAAATAGTGAAATGTTTGCATATAAATGAATGAAGATATATATGTGTATATATAGATATATATTCCTTATAAATTTCTCTAAAATTTGAGCTTGTCCCAGAGCATCGCAGCGTCGAGCATGCTCGAACAGCTCACGCTGCTTTGTTATGTCGCCTGCTGGCTGCCGTCTGCTGCTGACCCTTGTGACGTGGCAAAAACAAAATTTGATTTTAAATTGGCAGACACACACACAGAGACACTCACCCACACACATACACTCATACACAGGCAGCCAATTTGCTGGCTAATTTAATATGCAAGCGACAAAAAGCCCATGAATTGAAGTCGACGCATGTCATAAGGCATGGTTCGACGTAATTGGATTTGAAAGTTATTGTCTAAGGTTGATTTTCTTTTTGCACATTTTCGCCCATTTGAAATATCGAAAAAGTTTTGCTCTGGAGTTTCTTAGTTTGTTGCTTGCCAGTTAGTTTTTGTGTTGTTCGCAGGTCCCCAACTCACCCCTCTCTCTCTCTCACACACTCTCTCTGACAAGGGGTTAAGATTACTTTTCTCGCATGCATCTTAAGCCATGGCTGACCATGCGTGTTAAAACTAAAACTTTCAAATGACTTTTGCCTACTGTGACGCAGACATTTCTATTTGCACTTGACTTTTATTCGGCCTGTTGTGCATTTATGCTGGGCATGGGCGTGGCATGGACCATGCGTTGCAACAACTTTTCGACTGCCTCAAGTTTAGTTTAATTAAAAGAAAAATATAAAAAATGCCTCTTCTTCTTCTTGACATTTTTTGCGGCAAGTTTTGCATGCATTTTGAGACTTGTCGACAAAACTATTTCAATTTATGTAACATTGCAGCGTTTGAGTGGAAGTTTTTGCTAACGCGCATTACAAGGAATCCAGAATGTGACATGCAAGCATGCATGTATGCATATATGCATGTGTGCTGGCATGTGTGTGTGTGTGAGTGTGTTTTTCTCTCCGTGTGAGTGTGTGTGTGTATGTATGAGAAGTTGGGTTTTATCAACTATTCAATTCATAACTCTATTTGCACTTGCCAATTATTAAGTTTATTTTCTTCCATTATTTTTTGCATTTGAAAATAAATTTTTAATTTTATTTATTTTATAAATGTTTTAAATAAAAAGTCAAATATGAATAAATATTTTGTTTAATTTTTCTTATATCAATGGAGCTGCAATGAAACATAGAAGTGTTTCTGGCTCTCTCTCTGCTTCATTCTCTCTCGCTTCATCTCTCTCAATCTCCCTCGGTTTTTCTCGATCTCTCTCTTTCTTGCATTCCTCTTAAATAGTGCTTATATACAATATATGTGTATATACCTTTCATTCTAAAAATTTGCAATATATTCTTAAGGCTTTTTCGCTTTAAATATATATCAACGAAATCAAAAAAAAACTCTGCAAAGCAATTGCACATCCCATTTAATATATATTAAAGTGTTTAAAAAGTTATCAGCAGACGAAAACTGGTGCATATTTCATATATTCAGAAAAGAAAGCAAAAAGCTAATTTCGTACAACAACTTTTCAGCACACAAAATTTGAAATACACACACAAACTTACACACGAGCACTCACACATATGTATGCATACACACACGAACAACGATGGAAAGAAAAACTTGGCTTGTTTCATGCGTGGCCCAACTTGTCATCAGCAGAAAATGACTTGAGACACACAAAAAAAAAAAACACAAAAACAAAAAACAAAATCAAAATAAACAACAACAAAAAATACAAAAAGACAACGTGACGACGTACTTTTTTATTTTCGCCCAAAAGTTTACAAACTTTTATTTGCCTGAAGCACACACAGACTTACAGATATATATGTATGCATATACACCCTCTCACATATGCAGCTGCATGCTATGTTTAGATCTCTCTCTCTCTCTCTCTCCCTTTCTCTCTCTTTTAAAAAATTTCAAGCTCACCTCTGACTGCCATTCGGCCACCTGTTATAGCTCCAACCAGTCTACCTTTCATTACGCACTTTCCACTTACGTGTTATAACAGATGTCTGGAACTTTTTAGACTTGACAAAGTGATGCGTTTTACTCTCTATTGATTAACTGCCATTAGCAGCAATTTTCTTATTGAAAATGTATTTTTAGAAATAATACCCAGACATATAATGCTTAAAATATCATTGAATGCCGTTGGCATTTAGATACGTCAATGAAGGAAACAAAGAAAAGTTGATCTATGAGAGTAATATAATAATAATATACTATATGTTTTTGTGTAATTATATAAACTTTCAAATGTTTCCTTATTATGCATATGAAGTTAAAATACATACCAAACGTTGGAATTTGTTGGAATTTGTATAATACTTGAAAATGGAATTTTTATTAAATTTTTATATAATCATAGAAATATCAAGAGAATTTTGCATATCTCTAACATTATATCAAGTATATCTAATATGTTCCTTATTATGCACTTCAATTCCAAATACAAAATGTAACTACTTTACATACTCCAACTGCTAACAACATTCATGCCACGCCCATTTCAAACTCTTCACACTTCCACACAGGCCTCGCTCTTGCACTCCCTCGAGGTGCTTAAAGTATTCATATAAATATGTAGAAAGTGGAATTTAGCAAGAGTATTTTGTGTGCATAGGTTACTGCAGCAACTCGTTACGTTTAATTAAGCATTAACAACTAAGCACAGTGTTGTAAAATGCTGAAAAGTACATAGTTCTACTTTGCCATGAAGTATGACAGTTATTTTTGTTTGGCTTTCAAATTTTTTTTGCATAATATTTATTTGCCACGAACTGCATAAATGCAGGCGCACAGTTTCCGGATGCCAGAGCGAAGAAGGCAGCTACAAAAGGGCTGTCATTTTTAGAGAGGGAGAGAGAGAGAGAGAGAGTGAGAGGGAAAGAGCACCCACTTGGCTGTAATGAAAATGTGTGTGTGTGCAGCGCCGGCATAAGTTGCAAGTTTTTAGCAAAGCTGTCCGCTGTCCGCTGTTATCTATTGCATGTGTGCTCTGAACCTGCCACCTTCCGCTGTAATTCAAAACAGTTTGTTGCCAGTTTGATAATTATGTTAGTGTAGGTGCATATGTGTGTGTGTGAGTGTGTGTGTGTGTGTGTGTGTGTGTGTGTGTGTGTGTGTGTGTGTGTGTGTGTGGCAATGTCTGTTATCAGCTGTTTCCTGTTGTTAAGTTTTGCTGGCTAAAAAGTTTGTGCGAAAAAGTGCATGCGGCAAGTCAATGCTAAATTTAATGCCATATTACACAAAATGTTACATGAAAATCAAAAGCAATTCAATTTCAAATATAACACAGAGAGACAGAAAGAGAGAGAGAGAGAGCGACACCCACACATAATGCTTATTGCCCGCACTGAGTGCTTCGCATTTGACTGTTGCAACAATTGCGAGTGATAATAAAAATCAAATGTTATTGAAGGGCCCCGGCCAGGGACAAGCGAGATATGCAAAGCATGTGGCATGTGGAGCCAGTGTGCCACATGCAGCAGGACGCAGTCAGCAGTTGGCAGTCAGCAGGCAGCTGTAAAAAGTCAATGTGCCACAGAGCGGTGCATTACTCAAGTAGGTAAAATCTGCTCGAGCTGTGCATGAAAATGCCAAATGGTCTAACGGCCAACTGGCAAACCAAGTTGCTTGTGGCAACGGCAGAAACAAAGAAAGTCAAATGCGCCCGACTGGAAGATACCCTGTTGGAGAAAGGCTGTCAGTTGATAGCCTGCTTTCCCGCTGCATCAGCCAGAGTATGCCCTCTAGCAGCTCAATGGAGTTGCTAGTATCGATAGTAACGTTGGATATTTATTTTTGCGATATATTGAGGGATTTAAATTCGATATTTATATATATACATCGTTTCACTTAGTGGAGAGCTGAAAAAGCACTTGAAATTGTTAGATATCTAATTTTCTTTTGATATCTATTATTGTGGAAATGTCTTAAAAATTATTGAATACATATTTTGTTATATTAATCGATAAAATCATCGACAGTATCGAACGGAACCCATTATCGATAGCTTTGCAGCTCTGCCGCACAACTATCTTTCACTTCACACAGGGTATATGAAACTTTCAGCTTTTTATTCTGGCCTCAACATCTTCCAGTTTTGCTGGCTCTCGCTGCTGGCTTGCTCCATTGTTGTTAATCGGCTGCAAAAAGCAATGTACTCAAGTGGCAAAAGTTCAGGCAGCCAACTGGAAAGGCAAACAGATTCAGTTTCTGATTCTGAATGTGGTTTTCGTTCCCACTGAGTGGAATTGCATTGCTGTTCTAACTGTCTAACAGGTTCAAAACTGGGCTTAAGTTCAACAGTAACATTGGAAACACAAAACAACAGCAAGTGCATCTAACATATTGTAAGAATGGCAGTCGGAGTATGGATGGAGCTCAACTTAATTTACAAAATATGAATATGAAGCAGAGCTGGCTGGAAGGCAAGCCTTTGTTCATCAAATGTTGTTTTCTACTCTCAGTCTGGCCAATTCATTAGGGTTAGGATATTAATTGCCAAGAGATTCATGTTGCTGCAGACTCATTTGTATTATGGGACAAATTTCTATATTCTAAACCCATTGAAAATGGGAAATCGCTGTATAATGGTTTTATGAAAATATATGTAGCATACAGCAGAAGGCGTACCGCACTTTATAAATTATATATATGCATGATCATCGCAACAAGACGACTCGAGTCCATCTGTTTGCACGCAGAGAACTTAGACTTTAAATTTGACATGTACACTTATGTACACCATACGGTGAACGAGTTTATCAAGTTTTTTTCGATAAGTCATCGCAGCTATTTTTTATCAATATTTATCGATAATTTGAATTACTTTTATAACCGTAGTTTGTATATCGCTAGAGCTAAAGATTTCAAATTTGCTGTGTAGTTGGGTGTAATGAATACGGAGAGTATGAAATCGTTAGATTTTGGATGCCACGCCCCTCAATTTTCAAAAACCCGAATCTAATACTAGAGATTTGTGCTTTGGAAAATACACAGATATGAATGTCATTAACAAATTCTGAAAGTTTAATAATCCATCTCTAACAAAACGTAAGTGTTTTTGCGTATGTGTGCGTGTGCCTGGGTTGTTTGTATGTATGCATAAAAGAAGGCACAAGGTATCTAAAAGTCGAGCAGTCTCGACTATAGCACTCTTATTTGTTATTAAAGAGAATTTCATTCAAGCTATACTTAATATGCATTGATGTTAGACGTAGTGAAAAGATATTTATAGATAAATATATATATCTTTTGGTATCATATCAATATGTTCATCAATATCAAAGCTGAGCCCACCCAGAAGTGCGAGATGTGCGTGGTCTGTTGTTGTTTGAAGTTGCTTCCAATGAATCCCAAATGTGTTCCAAGAACAAGTTCTCGTTGCCAGTGAAATAAATGAGTGAAAAGCTATTAGGACTTGTCGTAAGTTCAACAGTTTATTGGCTGCTTACCCCAGCTGCCAGCTGCGCAGACTTTACGTTTGGCTGCTGCCAAAGTGCAGCCAAATATTTTGCCATAGTTAATTGAAAATGCACTTGAGCGGCTCTCAGCACCCAGCGCCCGTCCGTTGTTCGCTTCGACTCGAGCATTTCTAATGAGCACTTAACAATTACGTATTTTACCTTCTGCTCAACGAATTTCATTGCTTGCCCTATTTCTGGACTTCTTTACTCGGCTCTCTCTTTTCACACTGCAGACAAAAGTTTATCAGACACACGCCCAGCCCAGCTCTGCTTTTCTCTGCTCTGGTCTATTTTAATCAAAGCCAACTTGACCAGCTGCACTCAATGTGCATGAAGTGGGTTTCAGCTGTTCGCTCGTCTCCTGCATTCAATTGATTCAACTCGGATGCTGTGTAAATGTTTAGCTCTTGAACTAATTTAAGCAAACTGAGGGCGGGCCGCAGCATAATTACATGACAGCATGACATGAGCTTTATGAGTGGCTCGCATCATCATTTCGGCCAGCTAAGTGGGCGGCTTCCTTACGATCTTGCTTAACAAGTGCTGCGTCGTCGCATGTCCCAGTCGAATTAATAAACCACAAGCCAGGCGGAGCCAGAGCACCACTCAGCAAACACTATTCCCTGAGCGTAGGAGTCACGCGCGTCCACCTTCGGCCTCGCATAAAAACACACTGTGATTTTTCGCTACTTGTTACCACCTCAAAGGTGGGGTATATTAACATTGGCATGAGGGTTGTTCTGACAAAATTTTTAATGGATATTTTTTAATGTTTTTCAACTTGTTGTTTGATCTTGAAAGAGCATTGTTAATGGTTTTAGATATTTAACTCGAAGTCATGAAATTATTTATAGAGTATTTGTAGAATATTTATAAATATTTATGGAGTATTCACTTTTCTCCACCAACTTTCGCATTAAAGATACCTTTTAAAGAAACCTTTTAACAAAATGTAGAGGATAACGCGAGGTCTATCATAAAATTGTGATATATATGCTAAATATTCTATAAGTAACACAGAGTTGAATATTTTTTAACTTTTTGGTAAATTCATATACCATATACTAGAGATCATAAGCTACCGATTATTAAGAAAATTGTATCTTAACGGAGGCATTGACTATTTTGAAATTCGCCATGACATATTATTTGCTCTGCGATATTTCTTTACTCTCCTTTACTCTGCCTTTAAACTTATGTTTTATTGTCACATTTGATGGGGTATCTTGTTTCAATCATGTTTGTAAAATTACTTTTTAATGTAATATACCTGCTTTCCCTACTACTTCTTAAGTTATTTTCAGCATTTGTGGTTCGAAGAAATTTAAGTCCGAACAAAATTATATATCTACGCTTTTTCATGCATATTTAATCTTTAATCTGTAATATTCAAATATAAGGGGTATCTTGTAGTCAACCCTGTTTTTCCTTAGCTGTTAGAGTATTTGATTTGGGTTTGAAATATCTATTACGATTATTTTGACTTTTTTTTTTTAACTTCAATCTAAATCTTTATTAAATTATAGGGTATTAGACAACCATTCATCCTTGACTACCGTTGTCCTTAATTGGTTTTATTTGTATACATGTTTATATATTTATCTCCTCTTTCAAAAGGTTTCCTCTTTATCTTACCAAAATTATAGGGTAACTTTTAGTCAAGCACCTCTACCCCTACGCTGATTTGGCCAGCCATTTTTTTGTGGTTTATTACGACGAATTTATGTGGCTGGCACGTTAATGATATGACCATGTCCACTATGCTCTCAGTGTGTGTGTGTATGTGTGTACGTGTGTGTGAGGAGAGCAAAGAGCTTTTTGTTAATTATGCACGTGTGCTACAGAGCTGCTTACATTATGAGTGTGCGTGTGTATGTGTGTCTGTATGAGTGTGTCTGTGTGTGTTTATGTGTGCCTGTGTATAATAATGAGCAGCAAAACAATTAATCGTATAAGGCGCTCGCAAATGCGATAAAGGCAAATGAACTGTGCGCGTTAGTCCACTGAAAAGGTCGAGTGCAAATGAAACATGAACATGAAGAAGAAGAAGAAGCTGAAAGAGAAAAAATGATTCGGAAAATGCGCAGACATTAGCAGAACGAGTGCTCAGCTGTTAGCGCAAATAGCCAGCCATTCACAATACAGTCAGACACATAAGCGCATATGCGCACACACACACACATGCATAGGTGGCGTGAACTCTTTGTGTGGCGATTGTGATTATTGCACACTTTGCACTCGAACAGAAACTGCTGTTGTTGTTGCAACAATTACAATAATTGCCACGCCCGCACAAACAAAAGGGGCGGCAAGTGTAAAAGTGGCACTTAATTTTTAATAACAAGCATTTAAATGAAAGGCTTCGGGTCATTAAGAAACCTTTCCCTTCCCTCTCTCTCGCTCTCTCTCTCTCCCTTTCTCCCTTTTCCTCCCTCTGTGTGTGTGTGGGCGTGGCTATTGAATTTACACTCCATTCACATGTCATTTACTCGAGTCAACATGCAATCAATCAGATATATTACGAAACAATTGCACATGAAAGCAAAATTGCCTTTTCATTTTTGTTTTATGGCAGCGGAAAATTATTAAATTAAAATACCTTAAATTTCATTAATTTTCCATTGCTTATATAGATAGTTTTTATATAGTTACATTAATTAAGAGATATTTATTCTTATTAATATCGATTTACTAAGGCTGAATATAATATTTAAAGTGAACTGAGTGAGTAAAAAGTTATCATTTATTGAAACCAAAGATATCATGTGTACAGTCTGGTATAGTTTTTAGCTCTATTTATACATACAATGACAAAATGCAGAGTAAGCAAATAACAGAGTTATTATACAGTGTTTTTTATCTTAAAGTTACCGATAACGATAATGAATAAGTGTAGCGGCATTAAAAGTTCGAAAGAAGAAACTTTTTCACTTAGTTATGTATTAAATTATTTGACTTGAATATCCCACAAGGGCCATATAGTGTAAACAAGCCTATGTAATGTTAGTTAGATCATTATTCTATAGCGCCCATTCAAGCTATCGATAACTCGGCAAAAGAAGATACAGTTGCATAGAAGATATTTAGAAACTCAGTTATCGATCGAACGTTATATAGTTTAAGCAAACAGGAGTGATTATAATACCGATAACTATATTACGGAACCTACATCGACATCGTAAGGATACTTGTGATGCAACAAAGTAGAAATTTGTTTTTTTTTCAGAAATGCCAAAACTTTGGTTCTCAATTTGATAAACAATTAAGTTCAAGTTACAACTTCAGTTTCCTGAATTACTTTAAATACTGGTAGATTTTTTTCATAAAATTATGGCAGGAGCAACGCAACAAGAAAACATTGGATCACGTTCCGTTCGGCCAATTGATTGTGAAATGTGTTGAGTTGGCAACGCCACTTGGCTCAGTTTTTTTCTCAATTGGCGCTGAGTGATTTCGTAATTAACAGAAAATGCTGGAGTGGCTGGGTGTTGGTTGGCTGCGTGGCTGGGGTCAAAATGCCTCGTGGAGGACATAACACATTCACATTCACATTCCCATTCAGCCGCACACACACACATACATAACGGCTGCGAGCACGTAAGCATAAAAAGCTGTGACACGCATCAGGCGCTGTGGAGCGGGACTTGAACCTAGAGAGAGCGCCAAACCCGAACGTTCATGTGGGTCCAGCACAAAACTTTGTCATCCAACCGAACAGCGGAGGGGTTAACAGAGGGGCGACAGAGGGGAGGGGGTCAGTGTAATTTCGGGTTGGTGCACAGTATGCTGTTACCCGTTGATGGCACGCACCGAGCGCTGTCGACGTGACAATAATGCGCCGAACCGTTAAACTATTGTGTACCATAAGGATTAATGACATTTACATAATTTGCTCATGTGCCAACGGACTGTGGGCAGAAGTGGGCGGGCTGGGGGTAGGTGTTGCCTCCGCTGCTTGTCGCATAAAACCAACAAAACAACAACCGGAACACACACATTGGCGTTGGCCACTCGCACGAACAGCTGCTGCAACATGATTGAGCTTTCAATTTGTTAGCCATTCTCAATGGACGGCAACACCAAGCCCAGCCCTAAACCCGACCCCGAATGTCAGCTCCTACGCTTAAACCCTATTTCACAGCCCAATCTCATCAAGCATCAAACAGCAAGCGTGGAAGTAACCAACAATTTCTGTACATTGCCACGTGGTTGCGCCCACAATTCCTCTGCTCCCTCTCTTTCTCCCTCTATCTCTCTCCTCGACACATGTTCCCTGCGCCACACTAAGCCGCTGACAATGAGTTCAGCTTAGGGCACGAGGACGGCAAGGATCATTGGCTGAGCTCTGTTATTTCCAACAGAAAAACAAAAAGAACAAATAGAAACTACGCAAATTAAGTGTGGCGAAACGCGCTTAGACATTTCATTAATATTGTTTGACCAAAGATTTCTAGGGAATTTTTTGGGAGTTCTTGTGTTTAATTGAAATGAAATTCAAGTTGAGTATATAAATAATATTGACTATGACATATAGTATATGGGTGTATTAGTATCTATCGTCTATCTATCTAGCGTTATTTGTAAAAAATATTTGACATACAGTTGAGATTTAATATATTCTAAGCTTTAAATACTCAATAGTAGCGTTAGTCAAGATTATTAATTTTCCTCTGTGACTGTGAAATTTCATAAAGTTTATTTGACCAAAGATTTATTTATATATATTGGCAGTTATTTTGGAGTGTAATTCAATGTAATTTATTAATATAACTAATGTTATCTGTGGATTTACTTGGCTTTTCTAAGTATCGTTTTAATTTAAAAAATATTTGAAACTTAGCTCAAACTTTATATTGCATAAATGTTATGTGCTTTAAGACAATTTTACACTATTTCGTAGTAGCCTATAAGTTTTTCATATTTATGTAATTCATGCGAAGTATTGGATATTTAAATATTGTTAAACTATTTATTTATGTATATGTCGGAGATGAGATTAATTATTTGGATTCAGCGCGTTATATATATAGATACTAATAGATATGTTGTGTGTTGAATAGCTGTGTTAAGTGGGATATTGGTTCACACTAAAATCGAGCTTGGCTCTGATAGAGTTGCCAGATCAGTAAAAAGTTTGTGGACTCATTTCTTCGTTTGCCGATGGAAGCTCGTGTAAGAGACTCCGTCCGTTAAAAAAAATGATTAAAATGGATGGGAATAATACTTAAAACACTCGACAACATAAACACGTATGTGTAAATATATAATTACCTATGCCATCCATATTTTATACAAATTCTGAGGCGCTAGGATTCTGATATGCCTTTCTACCCCAACAAACAAAGATTGAAAGATTCTCCCTTGCCTCTCTACCCCAACAAAAATTTTCAAACATTATTCAAAGTAGAATTGAAACTTTCCATTTTGGGTTCCACTCAGCTCCTCAATTCATCTACAATCTCCCACCTATTTGAAAATCTAATCTCTCCCCCATATAACACCATCGAATCTAACACAGAACAAGCCTCTGGCACTCTCTGGTCAACTCTTCAGTTCTTCTACATCGTTCCACTATTTGCCAATCTAAACTAGATTCTGGCACTCTCTCTGGTCAGCTATATATTCATATCTTGAATTTGGTGGCTGTCTAGTTGCATAATAATCGACTCCCCGACAGATGTTTAGAGTGTGTCCGTATGCTTGTTTCTGGGTCCAGAACTTTTTTGGCAATTACAGTGGCAACCGCAGGGTTTTCACGCACGCAGTCGCATGCAAAAATAGCTGGGGACTTGTCAACAGCAACAGCAACAACAACAACAGTTCGCACTATATCTAAAAGAAAAAAAAAACAAAAAATATTCGAGTGGAAAAAGGAATGGATGCTGTTAAACCACAATGGAGTCACTTGCTCCACTCGTGGATCACTCTCACGCGCGTGGTGGCTTTGACTTGGCTATGACTATTGCTCGCGGCATTGTTGGGGCCGGCCCAAACCCTGTTGGTGCCGCCCCTACTGTCGCCCAGCCGCCCTGCCAATCTATCCGAACTGACAGTGGTGTGCACACATATCTGAGCAGCGACAATTGCATTGAAAATTGGATTAAGCCATCATGCAGCGCGGATACCAATGACAGATGCCCGTAAAATGGCGACTTTCAGCTGGAGCGACTGCCCGATGAGCTAACTGTGCATGTGACGCTTTAAAGAGTTGCAGTGCTGTGGAAGTTGTTAACATGAGAGCTATGAACTTAATTTAAGTTTCGATATATATCTACATGGTAAAAATGAAAATAAATGAAATAGGTACTTTAAAAAGCCTCATTATAATGTATCGGTTTTAGAATTGATCGATAATGATCGATAAAAATATCAACTTATACTGCTATTCTATACAGTACTCTTCTCAAAATCGCTCAAAACAACTAATTTATAAACGATACGTAAACGTAATGAAAGCGGAAAAACTTTTTTAGATAATACTCATTTCAAAGTTACTTAACAAAATATATTATTTAACGCATCGGTTTTATAATACATAAATATTATAAAAATAGGGTAAAAATCGAAAAACATCAACTACTACTGCTATCCTATATATTTCTCTCAAAGTTGCTTGAATAATTAATTTATAATCAATATTTATCGATTATTTGAAAATGGGAAATGTAAAAAAATACTTGGTTACATTTCCTGTGTATCCAATACTCATTTCAAATTTGCCTAAAAAAAAAACAATATATATCGATTTTATAATAATTCGATATTATGCAAAAAGGATGAAAATCGGAATATATCGATAATTATTTTTTACTGCTATTCCATTGCTTTAAAACTGATTTGAAAATGCTTTATAATATATATAGCTTATAATTTATCAATATTATACAACATCAACAAAATATCAACCTATACAGCTAATTTGTTCGATTAATCGATCTTCAGTAATAACAACAATATCAACTGTTTTAATTACAACAGCACAGCTATTGCAAAATCGATTTAGTTCGTAGACTCAATTCAGACTGTTTACAGTTTATTTCTATATACTACATTTATTATATATATACCTACAATTGCCCCAGCTCTGTATTAGCTAAATTTAGAATCAATTTTTTTTTGTCAGCTGTTCATCAATTGCTCAGACTGTTTGACTCTAGCGCACTGCGAAGATGATTTGACATGTGCAACTATTTCACTTCACTAGCTGCGCGACTGCAGGCAGTCGCCGAGAAACGATGTTAGATGCACGGCCATAGCGTTTTATTCGACATCATAGTTGGATGTCGTCGCAGCGCGTCATATTTCATGGTCTGTGCTGGCTGGCAGCTTCATGGTCTCTCTGGTCGTACGAGTTATACACATATTTGAGTTTGGCGTTTCGTTGACGCGACGTGATGTGGCAAGACTCTTGCCTCGTTGAGCATGACAATGCCAAAAAAAAAGCAGAGAGACAGGGCTAAAAAATATCATTGGCATGGGCAACGTCTAGTCAAGTTTTTTCCATTTTTTTTTTTTCAATCTGGTAGCTAGTCTATATATAATATATATATAGATGGATTACACGTGTCAGTAGCCATGTCAATTGTTTGAATGAGTTGGCTTTTAATGTGAAGCGTCACTGAGTCACTGTCGACAGATGAATCAAACAAATGTACATATATACCAGATATGTATACATTTTATATGTATAATCCTGCATAATGTCCCATCGATTGTGCCCCAGTGCATAGCCGTTAGGCAAACAAACTGCGGCTACACCAGTTAAACCACAGAATTAATTTGCCCGAACTATTAACACTGAAACTATTATCGAGACCCCACACGTTCGCTCGGGTCGTACGACAATCATCGTCGTCGTGATTAACATAATCGTATCAGCAGATCATCAGCTTAATTATCATAAGCCACATGCTGATTAAGCCCAGCCCGCATAATCATAATCAAAAAGTTGTCGACCCTCGCGCCCCCGCGGCCGACAGTGGCAGCATTAGACGTTAATGAAAGCGAGCGCTAGATGGCGCCAGTTAATAATTTCTGCATTTAATTTTACCCCGCTCAGCCGCAGCCTGAGCCACAGCCACGGCCATCGCCTCAGACGAATGCTAATTCCCTCTTTTTTTTTTTTTGCTCTCTCGCTGTCGATAGATGAGAAAGCGTTTAATGTGCTGAAACGAAGCGTAAATTTCGGTCAAACTAATTTGGCAGCGAGCAAAGGATGACGGGAGAGGGAGAGCCTGGAATGAGGGGAAGGAGTTGGGAGCTGGCAGACAAAATACTTGCGCTGATGATAGCAGCTAAACTTTCACAGAGTGAAATCGAGTATAACAGGAAGCACGTTGCGCGTTTAATAACTTTTGATTTATAGAGAAGGCTTAACCCATGACACGCCCACTTTTTTGTCGTGAGCCCTTGCACACATCTGCTGCTGCAAAAAAAATTACGTCAGTTAGCCAAAAACTTTACTCCAACGCTCTCTCTATCTCTTTCTCTCTCTCTTTGTGCATGTGTGTTTTTGCAGAAAACTTTTTGCATAATTGGTGTTATATGACAGAGGAATTTAATATCTGCAATGTGTGAGGTCATTGCGACTGAACTTATGCAGGTGGCCAGATAAATGGCTTAGCAAGACATAAGTTTTAAAATACAAAAAATTTTGAGAATCAATGATAGCAATTCGTAGAAAATATTAAATAAATATATGGTTGACCAGTGAAAAGAAAAGTAAAATAAACAAATTGTAATAATTAAATCTTCAAAAAAATTAAAGTATCTTTACGTTGAGTTTCAAAAAAATTCCTTTAAAAAAATTATTAAATATTCATTGAAAGTGGGAATTCAGAGTATAATGTTATTGGTAGAGTTTAATGTTTGTGAATAATTAAAAAAAAAAAATAATAATAAATATATTTGTTTTTATAAACAAGGCAAATATTGGAATATAGTTGTTTTGTTATAATTTAAGAATTGTAAATAATTAAAAAACAAGTATAACGAACATATTTTTGCTTAGCAAGGCAAATATTGTAAAATCTAAATTACTTTGAGTTCCAATATCAATAACTATAATACGAACTTTATCTTCTATATTAGAAACTTATATGCGAAAAAGTTGTAAAATAATAATGATTTCCTCATTGGCTATTTTATTTTATTTTTTATTTATTTTTTATTTATTTATTTATTTATTTATTTTTGTAATAAACTTCTTGGCAGAGAAAACACTTCCGCATTTGCTTGTAACAATTTACCGAGCATTTTTGCTACTCAGAAATGGATGCCACCGAAAGCGGTTTAAAGGCTTAAGAATTTTCATTCTTAAGGCTTAGACTTGATATTTTACTTTAAATGTTGAACAACAAAATGGAATCATTAGCTGCCTAATACAGGGCTATAAAATTGGCAACCCCATTAATTTATATTCAAAAATTCTCTACCTACTTTTCAGAAATTAACTGAAGCTTTTAAGCCTCATGTATATTTCATCTCACTATAAAATATAATATATATATATATATATATATATATATATATATATATATATATATATATATATATATATATATATATATATATATATATATATATATATATATATATATATATATATATAATTAAAGCTCTTAAGCGAACATTTTGTATGCAAGTTTTTGTTAATAAATATAAAACTCAATAAAATATGCCAAATTAATAAAGAATACCAAATAACAGCTCGTCATACACAGCGCTGCATGTGCAGCTCACTATTAAAACTGCATAGCTTTTTATGTTTTAGTATAAGAATTTTGATTGACATTTGTGGTTAAAGTTTTAATAAAAAATATATTACAAATGTAATTTATTCTAAATATATATATATTTTATTTTGATATACTTCCTGCTAGCTTTGCTTATAACTCTTCTTATCTAAAATGATGGGATTCTCTAATCTGTAATACATCTATTTATATATGAAGATTTTTTTTATATGTTCCTCTTCCATATCCATGGATATTACCTACATAAATCTCACATAAATAAAAATTCCCAAAATTCCATTTCTGTTGGTTATAAAAAGCGTTAGCAAAACTTTTTGGTTTCTAAGCCATTTAAAGCTTTTTGGCATTGCTAAAATATTAAATTCATAGTTTTCAGCATTGCCAAACTAGTTGCACATATACATACACAATACACACACGCATTCACATACACATGTTTAAGTACTTAGCTTATGGGGCTTACATTTGCCGAATGGAGGCGAATACAATGCGAAAGTCACTGCCGTCTGACTGATTTCTAAACTGTCCTTTGTTGGGCTGAAACAAAAATGCATTAAGTATATGATAACCATTCCCACTAAAATGCCAGTGGAGCCCACCTCCCTGGCATGCTCGCCATACTTGCCCTCGACTGGCGTTTTACCAGTGTTGGGCAACGCTGCAACTTTTGCCACAATGCACAATTTTTACGCGCTCTACTTCATAAATTAAATAGCAGCCGAGTGACATGGGACTGTCTATATGTGTGTGTGTGTGTGTGTGAGTATATATGTATGCGTGTGCGTGTGTGTGTGTGTTGCGTAATTTTCTATACACACAGACATACACACAGACATACACACAGAATGCCATTGTCTTTTGCGGTTGTTAGCAAACAAAACGTCAAGAAAAGTAATTCAGTGCACAAAAGCGACGGCTCGGCATTTGGGAAGAGCTGAAATGCGTTGAGACAAGGCGAGACTAGAGCAGGCGAGACGAGACGAAACGAGATGAGCTGAGGTGAGATGAGGCAAGTTGAGTTGAGATTCCACATTGTAATGTTCCGGATTTGACAAAGGCAAAATGGCTGCATAGCGATGTCAGTTATTCACCGCCAGCCGATCGAAATTGACAGCTGCTTTTTGTTTAAGCCTTAAAGCGCACCAGGCCAGGCCATTCTGCCTGACCCAGCAACCTCTTAACAATTTAATCGCAATTCCTTGCTTATTTTTTATTGATATTTCAATTGTGAATTTCAGGAATTTGTTTATTGTCAAGCTGCTCAAGGCGAAAGCTTAACACTCTCTCTTTCTCTTCCACTCTCAACTTTTTTTGTTAGCAAATTGTTTTTATACCCTGAATCCATTGAAAATGGAAAATCAAGGTATAATGGTTTTGATAAATGTATGTAACAGGCAGATTTAGCCCTGTCAGTCCATTCGTCTTTTCGTCTGTCCATATGTTTTGACGCGTCGATTTTAGAATCTATAAGAGCTAGAGATTAGAAATTTTCTTTGTAGTTCCGTGTGTAGCAGGCGTCATATGTTCAATAACTATTTTTGTTGTAATGTTATCGATTGCAAACCTTGTCGGAAATACATTATTAATTATATCTTCTACACCTTTAAAGCTAGAGACTCCAAATTTTGTATATAGATTCATGTGAGTTTTATGAAATTTTGATTTTTATTATATTTTGGATACCGAATCCAAATTTTACTAAATACCTCCCCCCAGCATAGTAGTGGTTTCATTTTCAGCTGCATCTTTAGTTTTGCAATTGATATTGCATTTGATTCGAGGAATCTCCTAGTCGGGCACACCCCACTAGAGCTTTCTGACTTGTTTAAATTTGGAATTTCAATACGCTTTGGCTTTAACCAGCTATGCAAATGACTTATTTAATTAATAAATATTTTGTTTACACTGTTATTAATTTTTCTTTTGTTTTCTGCTGTTCATTTTTAATTGCAGAAAAATGTGCACAAATTTGTTCGACAGCTTTTTTTATTTTATATTTTGTTAAATATTTCTTTTGGCATTTATCGAACTTAATATTTCAGTTTGACGCCGTTTGTTGTTGTTGTTGTTGCTGTCACTGTTGGTCTGCATAAAAAATTTGCATTAATTATTTTTGCTCTGCAGCAATATTTATTGTGACAATATTTGATAGGGCATTCTGGATCAGCAACAATCAGCCACTGCGTCAGAGCAGCCTTTGTGTATAGAGAACACGCATAATTAACCAATAGACTCGCATAAATAACAACAAAGTGTCATAAATTAAATCACACGTACCCTGTTTTTATACACTATGGAGGGTTGTATGATTTGTTGAAGCAGTTGGTAATGAAGAGAAAAAGAGGTTGTTAGGAAAGATGTTTATATGAAGTAGATTAAATTGAGATATAAATTTAGATTGGTTCAGGGCATTGAGATTTGTCATGTGTGTAGCAAAAGAAAAATATTATAGTATAGATTAATTATTATATGTATGAAATGTAGACACACTACTAAAAAAAGCTATATCTATGCAAATGGTGTATAGGATACATTGAAATTTTACAAATAAACTGATGCTAAATCCTTATTAAAAATTCCTGAAAATCGTCTAACTGTTATCAAACTGTGAACGAGTATTGTCCTGTCGGTCATCTTGACTAAAATATTTTTATTCAATTAAAAAAATATTGCCAAACTCTCTACACACTTTAACTAATGGTTTTACTTTATAATATAATGACAATAAAAATTGCTTTAAATTCTTAAATATATTTCCTGAAGATATGAAAAAATATATACATAATACATCATATATATCAATGACAGCTGTCGCCCAAGTAAATTTCATATCTAAACTCATTTTCCTCCCATGCCTATAGAAGAGTATTTAAGCTTCGGCGTGTCGCATTTACTTGTTTTTATTATTACATATTTTTTTATGGCAACTCAAATTTTTATTGTGTATTTAAATGATGAAAAAGAATGTGTCGCTGTGAGGATTTAAAGCATGAAATATGCTTTAAAAGCTATAAATGATATTTTGTTGGCTTAATGAAAGTTTCGGAATGAAGCTGTCAAACGAATGAGCTCTGAGTCCAGAGCTCCGAGTTGACATGCTCAATTGCTATCGATTACAAGCACTTAACACGTGTGAGAGTGGATACAGAAATGCGAGTGATAAAAGAGATGTCTGTGTAAAGGGATATGGAATAATGATTTTATGGAGAATAATGAGAAATATTGTAGACGAAATAAAAATATTTATTTCATTATTTAAATGCGTGACAAGAGAAACTTTAAAGGGTTATCGAAACTTTAAATAATACTTATAAAATTATATTATGGGAACAGACAATTTATGAATATATTTCCTTCATGATATATAAGAATACTTTACTCTGCCAACATGCAGCCAAACTAGAGGCAGTTTCTTATACAATATCTATGCCAAACTCTATCTGCATATACTAATGTAAATTTCTTCACCATTTCATTACAGCTCTTCAATCATTTAAATTTGCACAAGCGAGCCCACTACAAACCCATTAACTGCAGACATTAGAGGCAAACCTCAAATAAAAAAAAAATCAAAGAATATTAAGGGAAATTCGAAAAATTAAAGCAGCAGCAGATAAAAGAAGGCACTTTGATTGCAGCATAAAATTGCCACAGAAAATTGCATAAAATTGAAAAAAAAAAGAGAAGTAAGTGAAGGAGAGAAAGAGAAAAAGAGAGAGAATCGAAAAAAACGAAGATAGTCGCATCTAAACGGGGTCAGTAATTTGCTGCACGATTGCCAGCCGAGGCAGCCAGCCAACGAACTGGAAGTTTAATTGCCACAGCTCTCTCTCATTGTGTTAGCTGCTGTTGCCGTCTGAGGCGAATGCAACAATTAAAGCCAAAAACTTTTTGGACAAAATGCTGCTGCCAACGCCCTGGCCCCAACTAGCTGAACAAATCCATTGGCAACAACATTTGTGCAGGGCATAAGGAAAGTGACAACAACAACAACAAAAAAGCCAAAACACGCACAAATAACAACAACAAAAATTCGCTAACTGTAGTCGAGCATCTTAAGAAGCAGCAGCAGCAGCAGGAGGAGGAGGAGCAGCAGCAGGAGGCGTGGCAGCAGAAGCAAAGCTTCAAAATTGTCTGCTTCTAATTTGAATGGACTCAACAGCATTCGACATACAAATGCATATTTGGAAACTTTTGTTAATTGGTAAGTGACAATTTGCTGACTTTTTTTACGCTCCAACGAAAGGGAAATCTTGACCCAGTCGCCAGCTGAGTTGGCCAAAAGTTAGCGCAGTTTTGTCAACAATGTGCCAAGGCACCAAATAAGAATGCTAATTTTCAACTTTCAATGCGTGCTGCACTCGTTAGTAAAAAAGACAAAAAATAAATAAATAAATAGAAAAAAGGGGAAAAAAGTTGAAAAAATGAAAAGATTTTGGTTTAGGGAATATTTGATACCCTTGTCAAAATGAGATAAAATTGAGAAAAGGTTTCGACTTTTTTTTTTTATACAATGATGATTGAATAAAGAGAGGTGTTAAAAAATTTTTTTATTAAGATAGACCATAACAAATATGAAAATTGTTTCGTTTGACTGGCATTAAGAGGGATAGGCTGATTTTTTAAGAGCTGAAAATATATATAAGACATTTTTTGTATACTTTATTTTAGCAATTATTGCTCTGCTTAACTTAAAAGTTTAGTTTAACATATACATATATATCATATGCATTGTTAGTACACAAATATGAAAGCCTTTAAGGTCTAACGTGAGCTTAAGGCTCTTAACTTAACTTAGTATAATACGTCCATCCATTTTTATGTATTCAACTTCATTCAACAATCACTATAGACAAATAATTATGAATTAATATAAACTAAATATACAAAATTACTATAATTTTTCAAATGTTGTGTTACAGTTGAATGAATAGAACTTTAGGAACTTCACAGATGTAATTAACTTTCTTGCTTAAAGGTTTGTGTTACATGAGAATCCCGAACTGCTTCAAGTCATTGAAAGAATTTTATTTTTGTTGAGGACAGATCAATAAGCAAATATAAATTAAATATATTTCCATATTATCTGAATTGTTTAGCTCTCATTTATCTTATTATTAATGCAGCTCTTCCAATCTGTACTGACATGTTACTTAGTAGTCGTAGTATATCTATAAAAGTTACTCTAAATGCAATGGTTAAAATTTTCTTTAAAGAAAATATTCTATAAGAAGTGAAGCCACGTCTTCTTCAACCCAAACCTATTAATATATTATTTGAAACATCTACGCAAACTAAAAAATTCAACATTCAATATTTACTGTCTACGTTTACTGCCCCAAGAGATGCTCATCACAATATTTATACAAATAAAATATCCCTTCAATCACTATCATGCTCTATATAAGCCAATCTGTAGGGTATAAAATGCAAGTTAACAAAAAATAAAGCAAGGACAACTTTGGAGAAAAGGGTTTCGTGTTGCTGGCTACCTCTACCTCTACTTCTGCCTCTACCTCTACTTCTATCTCTCGGCAGCATCCTTTTTCGCTCTTCATATTTTTATTTGGCCTCCAGGCAGCTTGACTTCCGCTGGTGCTGCTCCTGCTCCTACTCCTGCTGCTGTTGCTGTTGCTGCTTGGAGAATTCAGCATATTTTTTTCTTAAATTATTTTTTTCGCTGTTGTTTTAAATAGTACTTGTACTTTTGCCTACTTGTTACCAGCCTCGACTCGACTCGCCTCGACTCGAGCCAGCTTCAGTTGCGTTCCTTGTGTCGAGTGTAAAGTGTCGAGTGCGCCTCGGGAGCCACTGTGCCTCTGCGTGTGCTTCTGCCTCTGCCTGTGCCTTCGCCTGGGCGTGGCATCCTCTTCCTCTTTGAGGTGTTTAATTATGGAAGCCGCAAGTTGCGGCCGCTTAGTTAATTTGTTTTAAAGTTATAATGCCGACTTTATAAAGCTCAACGTCAGCTGAAACGCAATTTTCAAGCGTTGCTAGAGAAAATTAATTGCATTAAAACTAACGCAATTCGCAGCATATGCTGCCAAGAGAAATAACTATAAATGAAGGAGTATCAAAATTTATGTATATAAAAAACTTGTGTAGAAAAGAAGCTTATTTTGATGCGCTTGATGGCGTTTGATGAGTGGGAAGGGGAATTATATATAGTTGAAGTTTATTTATGTATAATATTACATCTGTTTATTTATATATATATATTAGTATGTATAAACACATATGATAAGTTATTGAATATTTGAATTAATTTTACACTTATGATGTAAAAAAAAAAATAAATATTTGTAACTACATTAATAAATATGAAAGAATATGATACAATACCTCAATATTATCACATTCTCTTCGTCTTCTCCTTATCCAATCTGTCTACTTCTGCCTTCAACTGTTATCATTTTGTGACTACGACGACGACTCTCCACCATTTTATAATAACTATCGGCGACTATGACAGCATTATCTCTAATTTCTATAGGCCTGTTACACAATATTTAGCTATCTTCTATAAATTATATACCTCCATCTCGTATCCTGCCTCGCCTTATACGCGCCACTCACAACTGCTCCTGACGAGATCAACCTTCAGACCGACTGTTCTATGCCACAATTCCACTGATCTTGCCTATGCAGTTCATCAAGAGTCTTTTAATCGGCCCTCCATTATGCAGGTTCTCTCCGACTTGATTCACTTCAATTCATTGCCATGCTCATGCAATGCAGTCGAGAGAACTCTGCGAGTTCGACTGAAGCGAAAGGCACGTAGAAATAGAACAGAAATCAGCAGAATAGATAATGAGAGTCTACATTCTCATGATGAAAGACAGTAATAGAACAAATCATGCATTATATATATTTTCCTACATTAATATCTACTAATATTTGTTTAAAAATATGAATACTCTGATGTGTTTAGAACTAGACTCCTGAGAGAACATTACAATATGCTAAGTATCAATATTTCGCTTAATTTGTATGATATATGCATACATATAGATATAATCTATATATGTTTGAATGGCGCTCTCTGTTGTGTGTTGATCAATATATATTAATTTAAATTCTATTTTGTATGTATATGCTAAATTAATTAATTTCCTAAAATTAATATTTTATAAGTGCTGTTTTATTGCATACAATATATAATAGAAAGGGCCTTTGAACTGTTTTTACTTTGACATTTAATTTTAAAATGTATGAATATGTACGCCGTATGCTAATATTCACTATATTTTGAGCACTTCATACACATGATTTTTCTCTAAAATTAATTCTCCTCACTCTTCATTCGATACACAAAAATACCTTTGGCCATTTGCCCTCATATGATACTGATAAGTACTTACTTCTTCTTTTTTTGTTTTTGTCGATAAACCACTTTAAAAGAGAGTTTTTCAAAGCGTTTGGCTCTCCGATAACATTGGAAAAATTGCTGCTTGATATTAACAAAAGTCAATTGGAAACATATTGATAACAAGCACTAGAAACGCTTTCAATTCGATTGCATTTAAGCTCAATTTCAATTACGATTTCATGTCCTGTGCAGCCACTGTGTTTGCTTCCCTTTATTTCTATCTCATTTCGTCCTTTTTGCCGTATAACGCAAAAGTTTGTGAAAAGACATCCTGGCAGGAGCTGCTGTGCACTTAATAAAGTTCCACAAGTATTTGAAGTCCTTTGCTGGAGCTGAGGTCAAGCACGTCAAACACACACACACACACACGCACACACACACACACTGGCTGAGGCAATCTCAGTTGATTGATGACATCGATAAGTTTTTATAAATTGCACACATGTCCTGTGCCGTGCGGACATCCTGTGTGAGGCATACCTGCAGCAGCAGTAAATTACGCACAAATTTGCATTCTCTGACCACGGCACGGCACGGCTCAAGCACAAGCTGAAGCTCAGCTCTGCTACATTTTTTGCAGCATTAGCCAACACTGAATAATTATGCTTGCACCACCAGCTCCATGCAACAAAAACAAAAAAGGCAACTGCACTTAGGTCTCGGGCTTAGTGGCTAGCCGCTAAAGAGAGACAGACAGAGGGAGAGAGCGAGAGGGAGATGGCAAGTTTTGCAGACTTCAACGACTCTCGCGCTTAATGAGTGCCGGGCACAGCAGTCGCATATAAGTACGTACATAACTGCACTTTTGCCCATAAGCGAGTGTTTTGGTCTTAACAAAAGCCAGCAAAGCAAAAGTCAGACGAAAAAAAAAATATAAACAACAACAACAGCAGCAAAAAAAACTCAAACAATTAAACTTTGACTGAGTTTTTGCAACTGCCAGACCAAAGCATAGTTTATAGACCTGCTCAAATATGCTAAACAAAATGACTGTAAATGGCCGAGAGTATAACGGTTTGTATATATACAATATATATGTATATATATATATATATGTATATACATATATATTTAGTTATGTATACATCTATTTATATATAATGCTATAATGCATTTGACACTCTACAGCAGCAATGCGAATGTTTTGGCTTTTCACTTTTTCAGAAAAAGTTCAAAGTTTTCTTATAGCTGCCGTCAGGACGTGAATGCTACTTAAAATAGTTCCAAAGTTGCCAAAAACTTTACAACTTTATGAATTTTAGAAAATTCTTTTACCAATACTTAGAGGAAAAACTTAAGTAAAAAAATTAAATTACAAAATATTTAAAAATAGTTTTTAACACAAATTTCATACCTTAACTTGAATTGAATTACAGAATTATATTTTATATCTTATACGAACATTCACCAACACCAACAGCCAACTCTACACAGAAAGTTCAAATGGGAACTTAACGAAACGTGCATTCTTATATGAAAGTAAAGCTTTAAGCTTTACTGCCTTTGTCGCCGACTTCCTCGCCAAGCTTTCGCCATAAAGAAAATTATAATATACTACAAAAGCTTCCGATGGTGGTAAATTGTATAAGTATGCGAATCAGCGTGCTTTTGCCATATATATTAGATATAAACTATATAAGCAGAAATAGAAGATTTGTATGAAGTGCATACAAAATAATAGTAGCCGCAACGGGGAAATTTAAAACTTGAAGAAATAGTAGTTGATTTATACATACAAGGGAAATTCCCAACAGCAAAAAGTGTATTAGTACGGAACGTAAACAGCATATGTATAAGACTGGGAAATATAAAACTTGATGATATAGTAGCTGATGTATAAGACTAAAGCCCTACAGAAAAAAGTAAATGTATACGAAAATTATACAACTTAAGTATAAGATTAGAAGAAAAAATGAAAGCTTTTGTCTTCTGTATTCAGTTATGAGTAGAAATAGAAGACTTTTTAAAAGCTAAGAAGACTCAATTTAAACATTATACATATAAGATTGGGAGGAAATTTTCAGAAAATATTTAAGACCAAGGGCAAAAGTGTGAGTTTTTGGAAAATACTTGCTTTCTACAACTGTAGAAGATTTTGCTTATATAGTTTATATATAAGACATCGAGGATATTTGGAAATATATACAAAAATACTTCCTGCATTCAACTATCGGAAAAATAGAAGAATAGAATATACATACTTAAGGATGAGCAAATTTGAGCAATAACTTATACGTTGACCATCGATGATGTTAGCAATTATCTAAAAGCTCTAGAAAAATGACTCCGAATTCTTGGTTTCCCATTTTAGCTCATATAACTCTAAAGCTTTTACTTTAAATACACATAAATTTCCCACTTTTTATGATTCAAGCTTTTTAATGTTGGCATAAATATAAAATATACCAAAGGAAAAACTGTTATACAAAAGAGGAAAACTGCTATAATAAATTTTAAGAGAAATTCCTAAACTGTCTCTCCATACAAACTCTTAAAAGTAATCAAGCAAATATTGTAAACATTATATATGCAATACATTGTAGATTCATGACCAATATCATGTGCAGCATTACAAAATCAAATTTACACTGGTTTCGGTTTAGCTTTGTGGCTTTTAGCCGATTTGCATTTGCAACTATTTATAAATGAATGCAGCTAATATAATAATGCTTCATATTGTCAACCGCAAATGTTGTCCATAATAATGATGAATTCCACTATTGTGGCGCAGCATAATATAAGCAAATTACAGAATGGCAAAAGTGACAAACAAACCGGATAACCACCGAGCAAAGCCCCCACTCCCGGCCCCCTTTGGATCAAGCCCCTGCAACAGCAGCTGACCAACTGAGCCCACAGAATGTTAACAAGACAACGATAACAGCAGCCGTGGAGCTAACTGTGGTGCCAGTGGTTGGCGGAAGCCAAAGGGGCTTAGAGCTGGCTAAAAAACTATAATTTCTGTCTGCGTTGCTGTTGCTGGGCACAGCAACAGTCGACCAGAGTGTAACCCACACGAACACACACACGCACTCACACACACATGGGGTCTTGGCTTTTATTATTGTGGCTTCATTTGCCATGTAAAAACAGACCCAAAGTGTTAGAGAGACGAGCGGGTGAGTGGGTGAGTGGATGAAAGGGCTGGCAACTTAGCGCTCGCATCTGAAATGAAAAATCTCCAACACCCAACGCCTGATATATGTACAAACTTATATGTATATATATATATATATATAGATTTATGTATATATGTCGCCTTTATTGTTATATATAGACTTGCAAAAAATATTAGCCCAAAACAAAATACGAAAAAAATAAAATAAAACCGGATGCGTATTGCTAGAGAGTGTGAACAACACTTGTGGCTTTGAGGTCAGACGCATGCAAATAATACATTGAGAGAAATAAAATACATATATAGAAGGCTATTATTTGAAAATAGAAGTAGCTTTGATAAAAGAGTGCAAAGCTGCAGACTAAATAAATATAATGACAGTTTCTACAATATTATGAAAATCAGTGCAGAATATGTGAGAAATAAAAAAAAGGTATAAATAAAATAATAATTTTAATAATATAGTAAAATAATAATTAAATTAGAACATTTATTAATTGATAATGAAATAATAAAAAAAATAATTAAATAATAAAATAATAATAATAATTATAATTCTATTTATATCAGTTATTCTTATTATTTCATTATTTAATCACTATTTTGATTATTTTATTATTGATTTATTTATGATGAATTTAAAAACTTACTAAATAAATTAATAAAGAAATAATAAAATATATAATAATACATTTAAAATATATAAAATATAAAATAATAATAATTGCTTTTATATAAATTATTTTAATTGTTTTATAATTTAATTTTTATTATTTTATTTTAAATTTATTTATTATATTTATTAGTTTATTTATTAGAATTTTTATTTGTATTGTAATGTGGATTCAGAAAATATTGAAGCTTTATTGTGCAGATAAATGAATTTTGTTAATTCAAATCAAAAGATTTATAAAAAGAACTTTTTTACTCCTTTTCTAAGCGCATTTTAATATTGAGGTTTGTAATACTGCGTCAGCTTTTGAAGCATATAATAGTTTTTAAGCCCTAACAATAATTTTATTATTATTTTTTTTTCTAATAAAACTTTAAATGAAAGTTAAAAGATTAAGTTTTGAACTGATGCAAGTGGTACAAGTTTTATGTGGTCATAAAGGATACAGCTTAATAGACTTTAAAGTATATGAAAGTATTAAGTTAACTAAAACAAATATGGTCATAATAAACCTCTTAGCTTTATATGAATAATTATTTCAAATAAAAAGATAAAGCTGAGAAGTATATTAAACCGTAAGCTACGGAAAAACGTATACATTTTAAAACATTAATAAAAATGTACTTAATTTTAATATGAAAGCTCAAAAGTAAAATATTTATCTATTTATTAAATCTACTCTTAAAACAAATGCAAATTTTTAAATAATTAATCAAATAAAATCATTATAATATTGAGAGTTTTATTACTTGTACTGTTTAGAGCATGAATAATATTTTACCTAATTTGAATCTGCAAATTCAATAAATAAAATCAATAAAGGTGCTCCTAAAGGAAATAATAAATATAATAAGAATAAAGAAAATAAACTTAATAATAAGTCTTAAATAAATAAAAATCAAAATATTCCCAGTTAACAAACCTCTATGTAAGAGTAAAAGCCTTTTTCTTACCATTAACTGCTTGTTGGATTAATCTCGGGATTAACTTTCACTTTTCACTTAGTGTCAGTTGAGCTCATTTTGTCTCGCAAGCAGTTTGTGCGAATTTATTTTTATTGCGGCTTTTGTTTGCAGGCACTGTAACGCGTGTGGGTGCCAAAATGGCCACAGATACAATTTGTGTTGCCACGAAGTAAATGTTGACACTTGACATAGACAAATACACCAAAAAGAGAGAGGAAGAGATAGAAAGAGAAAAAGAGAGTGAAAGAGAGAGAGAGAGATAGCGGGGGTGTTTGGGACTTGGCAGCTAACCCGTTTGGAGTTTGTTTTATGCTTCCGCACACTTGACATTACGTTGCCATTGCACTTCCTTTCGCCCTCTCTCTCTCTCTCATTTTCTTTCTCTCTCTTTTTGCCTAATTTTGCTTGTTGTGTGGGCGTCGGCCGTTTTGTGCCTTTATTCAATTTCACTTTGACTCCCGACAAACACCATGTAAGTAGTTGAGCCCGAGTCTCGGATCCGTTTCATCTCCCTTGGGCTCATTGGTGACACTCTGATAGCAAATTATTACAGTCTGATGAGTTCCTCGAGCTGATGAATGTTGCTGGCCAATAAATTATGCTTTGGGCGCTGATAAACCAAAACAAAAAAAAATAAAGGAAATCAAATCGATGCATTGTCCCTCTCTCTCTCTCTGTCTCTCTATCTATCTCTATATTTCCTGCTCAGTAGCTATAGCACATAAATTTGTTTGCTTTTATTTAAGTTTTGGCTGCTGTTTGTTTTGTTAGAGAAGAGAACAAAAATGAAAACTTGTTTGCCTGCGCTTAACTGCCACGTGGTTCATTTTTTGGGCCAACACCAAACTAAATACAAACAGAGCCCGAACTGTCAAATAGCAATTTGAGCAGAAACTTAATTAAACTGCGTTTTAATCACACCAAATGGCAACAGCAACAGCAGCAAATGTGCAAAGTCGAAAGCCAAATTAACCGCGTGCATAACTCAAATTGTTGCCGCGGCCAGGGACAATGCGAGGATAATGCCAAAACCGCAAATGTGCGCAACGCCAATGCCCAAAAATATTTTTCCAAGAAATTAATTACACAGAACGAACGAACGAGAGAGCGAGCGAACGAACTGAGCTGCAAAGGGCTGCCGCATCACGATTTTCGGGAGAGACTCCACCTCGCTCTGCTTCTGTGTATGCGTGTGTGTGTATTTTATGGACACCGCAGCATCAGGCCAAAGATATGGGCGCTTGTTACACATACCTGTGTATCCTTATTGGCCATATAATGCGCCTCGGCAACAGCTGCTGCTGCTGCATTCCATTCCTTGGCAGCAAACCGCAATCCTTGCAATATAAACTACTTTGCGGTTCAAAGTTGATGTCTGAAACTTTTGCTGAATGCTGTGCGTCTGCAAGTTAATTAAAGTGCTTTATAACCAGCTTACCTGAGCAGACCTTACCCCTTTTCTCCCATCGAGTGTGCGGCTTAGCGTGTTCCGCTAAAGCAATCACAACACAGCTCAGAGTTTATCTCAAGTTTGTTGACTTTTCGCGGCTCTCTAAAGATCTCTAAAAGAGCTTTGCATCTGCTTAAGCGATAAATGTTGCAGCATACTTAATGATTTTTCCTTTTTGTAATCGCATTACGAACTAATAGCTGAGTGAATTAGTAAGTCTAGCATGAAAATGGAAATGAAAAGTTAATACGAGTTTTTTTTAAAGATTGAAAGCTATTTTACTCTAAAAAATAAGTACTCTCAAAAATATTGAAAATTTAATTTTCTTGTGAACTATTAAATTTTAAATTTCTTTCAAAGTTCGCTAAATTCTTGCCCAATATAAAAATCTGTTAAAGTGCGAACTACCAAGCTTTTCTTTCAGCATTTCAGAAGCAATAATTCATAAGCTAGCTGCTCAGGGGAAAGGTGTGGCGGGCGTGGTTTTTTGGTAGTTAATCAACCAGCTGTTGGCCACAGCATTTTATTCAATTATGCAAACGAAATGAACACGAACTTGGCGACGAGACCCCAGGATGGCCAAGTCAGTAAATTGAACGCAACTTACCAAAGCCACGACTCGTGTCGAAGGAAGCCGCCAGCAGCAACAGTAGCAGCAGCAACAACTGCAAACCCCCATAACAAGAGGAGCAGCAATGTTGCTGTTATATCTAGAACTAAGCAAACTTTGCTTCCGTTCCCATCGCTTTTCATCGAGGTTGGCTACTAAACAAAAAAAAAATAAAGTAAAGCAACTTTTTTACTTCTCATTTTTCGTACATTGAAAACAAAGTAAGCAGGGATATATTGATTTTGGGCGAATGAATGTAACGAAGTGAAGAAGGGGTTTGTTGTGAAGTATAAATATTATTCGAGTGTCTTGAAGCACAATAGAAATTTAATGGGCTTTTAACAGTTATGCTAGATATTTAGATATATATATATTCATGTATTTTTTTTTATTTTTCCAATGACAAATATTTTAAAGCAGAAATAATCAAAATCGAATTTTTAAATTTTTATTTATATGCAAATGCATATACAAAAATGATTTTATTATTTTTGATTTTTAGTAATTTTTTATTTATTTTAATATTTATTTTAGAAGATTTTACTTCATTTTCAGATTTGTTGAGGGTTGTTTTTCGATTGCCTTTCAAAAGGTAGACCCACAGCACAGCATAACTTCTTCCCACCGAACCATAAGGTTTACATTGTCTTATTCTTATACTTTACTGAATAAAAGTTAGACTGAGATATTCGAATACTAAATTAAAAACTTTTCTGTTGAAGATCAGAAATTCAATATACTTCAACTGAAATAATAATAAAGTAGTATAAAAGTTATTAAAATCTTCTTTTTTAAATAAATGAATACATGAAATTGATTCGAAATTAATTCATTGTCAGTCAATATTAGTTGGCTTGATTAACTTCAGCTTATTCAAAATATGATTGTTCTTTAAAAACTCAATCTCTAAACGATATTTTTCTATCAGTTTATGTCACTGTTAATATTGATCAAATATTTCATTTCATATGTGAATAGTTATATCTCCATATGACATTCCTAGCAACAAAAGTCAAAAGCTTTAAAAATAAATCCATTGCCGGGTCAGGGTATTTTGCAAGTCAGATGCATGTGAGCAGCAAACTCCAGTTTGTGCACATTTTGAAGAAGAAGAACATCAACAACAACTAGAACAGAGGGAACAGCAGCAGCAGCAAGCTAACATGAAAATTAAATAAGTAGCAGCTTAAACAACTTGAGGGTCAACAACAAAGAGGGAGCGTGGGCTGCATGCTCAATGCGAGCAGAGGGAGTTAGGACTTGGTTTATGAAAATAAATAAATAAAAAATATAAAAAGAATACGAAAAATCAAATAATAAAGCATGAATAAGTAAGGAGCATCGAGGCAAAGACACCGCACCACAAAAGGTCAGCCAAAGGTGCGAAGTCAATGCGGTGCTTAGGGGAGTGGGGGGTGTAGGACGTCGTGTCTCAGTGACAACTTGAAGCAGATCAAAAGAAGGCACAGCAGGAGACACGTACATGTATCTATGTGTGTGTGTGTGTGTTCCAGGTGTGGTCCTTTGGCAGGCACGTGTTTTGTTGTGAGTCCTTAACAGTTGGTAGCTTATCTAAACGGCCAGAAGAATTTCTGCTATTCAAAACTTTTGATTTAAACAGTTGCCAAGTTGCTGTTGTTGTGACAGCTGCTCTGCATTTTGATTTGGGTCTGCAAGCTGCAAAAATATTTATTTAATTTTAACGCTCAATATGAAGTCAAGCACCCGTATATAATTCACCTATTTACACTGACAACAAAGCCAACTGCTGCTGCTGCTGCTGCTGTCCAACTATCAGTTAATCAGCATACGACAAACATTTGCACGTATCCCCCTCCTCCGTCCTCCGCCAGCTCTCTATTTGACAATCGAATATCTTTTCAATAAGTCAGCTCAAGCTGTTTGAGAAAAACAACAACTCTCGGACAGTCGCCCATTTGTCACACTGGCCCAGCTCCAACAGCTCCTTGGGCAGTCGCATAATCATTTACTCGTTCCGATATCTGAATGGAACCAAATCCATTTCAATCTCTAACCCAATTGCGTTTCCGCCTCGACCAAGACAACAACATTCTCTTCATTCGACAGAGTCAGCAAATTTGCTTAGCTTTATTTTTTTTCTTGCAGCTGATACCCTGTAAGAAGTGAGTGAGAAATGCTTGATTATACTCAGGGTGTTGTTGGGCAGGTACTTTAATATCGATCAATTCAGCTATTTAGAATCTATCTATTTTTATCAAGTTAGTTCAACTTAAGTAGGGTTTAAGCATATTATTTTTAATGAGTATTGTACAATTTTGAGATTCTTATAAAAAGTCTATGAAGCTAAAATTCTTGAAGTAATACTAATCAACAATATAATATACTATAATAATATAGAAACAAAGAAAGAGAGATAGACGATTGAGAGAGAGATTGAGAGTTCAGAGAGAGTCAGAGATGGAATGAGACACGGAGAGAGAGAGATTAGAGAGATAGAGTGATAGAGTGATACAGTGAGGAAAATGGACAAAGAACGAGAGATAGAGAGAGTTAGTACCGTTGTTACGACTAACTGAATAAGATTACCATAAATAATCAATTCATTTTAATTTCAATTAGTTCCATATATATTACATTCCATATGTATATACGCTTTCTCCAAATATTATTTCAAATGTTGTATTTAAGCTTACAATTTATATTTTTCTTTTTAACATCTCATGCTTCCTCCTTTTGGTGTGTCCCTCCCACACGAATACAAATTTCCACACTTGATATTTATGCGCTATAATATTCACACATTTCAATACTTGTGTAGCTACAGGGCATCTCTGCGGGCAGCAGATTGCATTTGCACACTCTTATTTGGGGTCGTTTTTTTTTTGCAGTTCGTTTCACAGCTGTGGATTGTGGTGCCGTTTGGGTGGTGCCATTGTGCTTTTACCACTTTATTTGCTTGCCCGCAACCAGCTGCAAATTGTCGCATTAAAGCGCCGTGCGGCAGATAGCAGTGCATTGTGTTCGGTTGGCTGACAGCAATTGACACAAATGAGCAGAGGCAACAATATTTATTAATTGTGTGTTGCGGCTTTTGCGTTATGTTAATTAACGTTGTTATATCGATTCACCTGAAATCAAAGCTCCGATACACTATAAAAATCACTGCGCTGTGCAAGGACATGTCCTCATGAATATCACAATGCATAACTCGAATGAAATTGAGTGGGTGAGTGTGTGGGGGTGGGAGTGTGGGGCTAGTTGGGGCCATGTTACGACTACAATTGCCACAACATGACCAACTGTTAAAAAGAATCGATGTGCACAACAACAGCAGGTAACGGCAGCAGAAATGCATTAATGCATGTCGTTGCGGCCATCGTTGCATTTGAAGCTGGCCAACTGCCACGGGACGTGCGTTGGGGTCACTTGCAGTCGTGCTCCAAACAATGGGCCCCAAATACAAAATAGCAAATAACAAAAGGCGGCCACACAAATAACTCACGACAATGCAACTTGAAATGAAGATAGATGCCATGGCCCGTCCCTCGGTCGCACTCATATGCGTATGAATGATGAACAAGGGTTAAAGCTGGGGGAGGAAAGGCGGGAGTGGGGGCGCTTGGAGTGAAGTGTGCGGAACATTTCAGCTATGTGACACACTAACTGCATGAGTGAGTGCATTGCATGAATGCCTGACAGCCTGACAGTCCGACAGCCCCGACTGGGTCTTGCCTCGACCAGGGCTGCCAATGCGAGTCAAGTTATTGTGCGTCACATCAAATGAATTGTTGTTTATATGTCTCGTTTTGTCTGCCCTACACACACACACACACATTGACAAATAGCTGACGTTATATTTCAAGCCATTTAACTGCCGCCGCGCTTTATGCAACACTAAATTGAAATAAAAGACGAACTCTAACGTGAAGCCTTGCGCAGTGCATTGAACCCAGCGCATAGTTGACTGCATAGCTGTGCATAATTGTCTCATTGATTAACACTCAACAATTAATTAACCGGAGTGGAAGCCGCTTCAGCGCAACAGCTGGAGGCGAGTCTCAAGTCAAGGCAAGTCAAAGCAAGTCCAAGGCAAGTCCAAGGACCTGGCGCACAGCAAATCACAGCGCGACTGCTACGTGACAATAGCAAAGTTTATACGATTTCTTGCATAATGAGGGAACAGAAAAAAAATAATAAAGTTGTCATAAATTGCAAAAGCCAAATAACAATGCCTAAGCCTTGGCGAAGCGGCGTGCGTCAATTTAAACAAGTTTTGAATTTTAGTCAAGGGGCTTGAACGCTGACGAATACCCCTTCAAATGAAACTGTATATACTTGTAGTTGACATAAGGAGTCTAAGTATAATTAGTAATTAAAATTAGACTCTGCAGGCAAGCAGATTAATTGAGTAAAAATTGATAATTGTTATAACTGCATTCATATAATTTGTATTACAATTAGCTAATGAAAATGTCTAAGATTTGAGACTTATTGCAGTTTAACCAAAGAGAATAGAATAGAATAGCCATTAAAATTTAAAAATTACTGGCTATTTTATATTCTAAAGAGGCTACCAAAAACTTAACTCTACCTCTCTCTCTCTCTCGCTCTCACACTCTCTCTCTCTCTCTCTCTCTCTCTCTCTATCTCTTTCTCGAAATGCATGATTTATCATAGAACTAACTTATTCCATATAAAAATGTCTAAGATTTGATATATAATGCAGTCTAAACAAATAGAATACTGGAATACCCCTTAAAGTGCCAAAATTACACGGTATTTAATGTTCAAATAAGGCAACTAAAAATTTCACTCTCTCTCAAAATGCTCGCGCATCTATGCAAATGTGATTTCTCATAGATTTTCGCTGTCGAGAATTTTTGAAAATAATTTTTGGAAAATATTTTAACATAAACCGGACAAGCATCATGTAAATATGTGATGGGTGCCAGGCAAAATGCAAATGTTACAGCAAACAAAGCGAGAGTGTATGTGTGTATGTGTGTGTTTGCTGCATTTGCGCTCAGGCATATCAAAATGCATTCACAAAATATTTATGCTAATATTTTAGCCAGCCAAAAATTGTAAGAGTGGAAATTTACTCGACGCTTTTGTTGTGTGCATATTAGCTGTTTACACAAAATTTTCACTTTTCTGACCTGGTTAATTTGGACCATTAGGGCGCTTTAATTAGCCAGCTAAACAGCAGAGTCTGCTGTAAACTGCAAATATTTATTGAATCGAAATTAGAAAATCCAAAATTAGCTGTAAAGTTTTAAGATTTAGCGATAAACATGTTGATGCTCGTAATCATTCTGAATGTTAAAGAAAAAAAAATTTTGTTTTTTTTTATGTTAAGTGAAAGACAAATATGAATTTGTAAGGAATTAGTTAATAATTATACAATTTATTTCTTCTTTTTTTATATGTGAAATATACTTTGAATATATATTTATATACATATATTTAAAACTAATTAAAAAGCTATTTCTGACAGCAAATTTCTGCATATCAACAAAATCTTAGCTTGCTCTTTGATTTTCACTCCCAAGCCAATCTATGTTTATTAGATCATTTATAGCAATATAATACAACTAAGTCTCTGCTCGAGACACAGCCCAAGCTGTGTGCATTGCTTAAACATTCATTCAAGTCCAGTTCCCAGTGGCTGCAAACACTTTTGATTCATCTTCATTAATCTTGGCGCAACACTGATAGCTTTTTCACCAACCCGGTTTCTGGTCAAAATTTCTCGCTGAATGGAACTGCATTAAGCCTCAAATGTGGGCAAACACTCTCACTGTCGCTCTGTATGTCTCTCTCCTTCTCTCTCTCTGTCTCTCTTTATGTCTTTCTCTCTTTCTCTAGGGAAATGTCAGCGTGTCCGGCGACCAAACACGTCGCATGCATAAATGCAATTTTTGCCCCGCACTGAAAGCAGCTTTGTGGTTGCTGTTGTTGCTGATGTTGTTACTGCTGTTGCTGTTGCTGCTGATGTTGGCACTGCAGCTGAAGTTACTGTCATGTCAGTTCTTGCCGAGCAGAACGATATTTTAGCTTCATGTATACATGGACGACGACAACAACATCGAGAGCAGCACTTTGTTGTGTAGTCGTATAATTTCAGCAGCCTGTGCCAGGCATGTGCCTGCACATGTTTGTTGTCGTTGCTGTTGTTGTTGTTGTCGCTGTTGTTGTCAACATGTTGTCCACCAAACTGGACACTCCTGACTGCCGCCCGACACATACAGCTTCAGCTGCAGCCCTCTGGCTCGGCTGGCCCGATCACTTAGCGCACAGCCACAGCAACGATTACTGCCAGCATAAAACACATTAAACATGCCATAAACTCCAATCCAGCCAACCATTAGACGCAGCCGGCAATGAAGCTGGCTGCACACAGATGAGTCTAAAGTCTAATACTAGACTAAATATTATATGGGTTAACTTGAGACTAACAAGGGAGTGATATATTACAGAGAATAAAAGAGATGAAGAGAGGAATGATATAGAAGAATTTCAGTATGAGAAAGAGAGCGTTAGAGAGGGTATAGGTTTCTATGCTTATTCATCACTAGATGTTTAGTGTGTCTAATGTGAATTGGGTAAGTTCGGTGAGAGATTTATCTTGTATGTGAACTTATAACAAATATAAAATACTAATATAATAATAAAATTACTTTGTTTAATAGCATTCTATGCTAAGATCTTTGGGATACAAAATATAAAGTTGTTTAGAATTCAATATAAGCTTGTTGAGTTCATTCAAAATAATTTCAAAATTCATAAACTATATATTTATGATATATATAAATATAATATTTCGAATAATCAACATGGTATTTTTGAATTTGTGCAACGAACTTGATCTGTGAGTTAAGCGTCTCATCTTACACTTCAAGCCAAAAACACTTGTGGTTGCTGAGATTGATGCGTTTATGCATATGAATAGCCAGAGGATGAGTTGGAGAGACGCTTAGATTGACAGCTTGAAGTGAATACGGTTGAATGAACACATGTTCAGACTGCATGCTTGACTTTGTAGGCTCAGCCATGCCTTCTACTGTTATTTTAGTAATTATAGTCTGAAACACCACATATGTATAATATGCCAAATAACAGTAGTGGGCATGGTATATGTATAATATGTCTATAGATATAGAAATTTGATCAGTCTTTCTATTACTCATCTCATATATACAATATATATATATATATATCTATTTGTCAGTCTCCCAATTCTATTATTTGCAATTCAATTTTCATATCACATATTTAAGTAAAGCTCTCTTTTTGCATTCAATCATCCATATTTCTCTTTCAATATTTGCTTGACTAGTCGCTTGTAAGAATCAAAATTAAAAATACCATTTACCTAATACCTTTGCTACCTATCTCTCTCTTTCTATCTCTCTTCTTCTCTTGCTCCACATGCATGAACTCAGCTTGCTGTCTGTCTGCCGACCTATCTACCCACCTACCTAGCTACCTATCTACTAATCCCACATTATATTTTACTGCTTCGCCACTTGATGCATCATCTGAACTTATATCGAGCACTGGGATAATATTTTCCTTGACTATATATAGATATATATAAAATGTGTGTGTGTGTAATTTACATGGAGGTCGTTGGGCTGTCAGTTGAGAAAAAAAAAAAAAGAAAAAAGCAAAAATGTTGCAGTTTCGCATGTTAAAATGCATAGAAAAGTTTTATGGCAGCCGCTCGGGCAGACGCTATGAAATGAAGCGAGCAGCGTGAGATGTGGAGCTGTTTGGGGCGGGCAGCATAACCTTCAATACAGTAGCGTGTATTTTTCAATTTTTTGGTGCAGAAGGAAACGCGTTGATGCCACGCCTCGCTGTGGCAGCTCTCGCTTTGGCTGCACAAAATTTCACCGCATGACATTCATCACAGCGAAACCAAAATGCAGATCCCTGCGCCCTTGCCAGCTGAGCGTGGCTTGTGGGTGTCACTGGTTTTTTGTTTGCTTTAGATATTTGGGTTTGTTTTTCCAGCGTTAGAGCTGAGCATGTGCGAGTGTGTGCGAGCCAGTGTGTGTGTGTGTGTGTGGGTGTGTGTGAGTGTGTGTAGCCAAAACAAACATTGCAAAATTTATGTCGTCTCATAAATTTGTAGCATAATTCTGACGATGCTGCAGCCGCCACTTGAAAATGTTTGGCTGCAATTTTGCTTTTTGGCCAAGCGAGCGACCCGGCCAGAACCCCACAAAAACCTCCCTCCACACACTCTCAGTAGCCCCAATGGGCAGACTAAGTTGTCTGTGCCAGCTCGTTTGGCCTTTGAGCTCTTGGCCCCTGAGAGGTCGCTAGCTCCATCTATCTATCTCCCTTTCTCTCTCGCTCTCTCTGTCTCTCGCTCGTTATGTTGGTTGGTCTAACGAACCGCGTGAATGCAATTTCTTGGCTTTTTGGATGTTTTTTTTTTTAGGTTTTTGGCCTTTGGCTGCAAAACTTCAAATATTTGGGCCTGCATAATGTTTAAACTCAACTTTGTAGTTGTTTTTTTTATTGGACTCAAACATTTGCATAGGCCACTTAGACCGATGCTTGTGGTAATGGGCGCACACTCGGCCATAAAGGTAGAGCAATTGTTTGACAATCAAATGTATAATAAATAAAGATTTGGTCTTTAAGCCTTGACTTGTTGGTTTCTGATAGATTTTCAAAGTTTGATAGTAAAAATAAAAAATAATTATTATGTGTTTACCTATATTCATATAAAAATACTGAAAACTATCAAATTGTTTTCATTTTTATTGTTGAATATTTTTCTATATATTGTTTTTTCCTCAAAAAATCTTGAATTTTGTATAACATATGACAATTTTTATTAAATATGCATTCCATAACAATTTGGTGTCATCACATATGTATAAGTAATATATGTTTTTATTATATCTTCACTCTCTCCTCCCATTAGAAATACTAAATTCCTCAGAGTCAAACGTAACACTTACACACATACAAAGTAACACACTTACACACACACACACAGAGTCTAAGCCCTCAACTAGCGCTATTCCTTTTGAGCATATTCTTATTATATCACAATCCCTTTACGACTTGAGCTTTAAGTTTACTTTACCTCAAATGCTGCTGGAGCAAGCATCATCAGCTAAGCCAAAAATGGAACGAAAAAAAAAAAAAAGTAGAAGTGCTGCTCGAATTCCGTTGCTGTCAGTTGCATTAGGCTCTGTGTTGTGGTTTGCTGTGGCTCTGCCTTGGCCTCATGCATATGCATAAGCGAGCAGAGCAGAGCTGAGCAGCGCATCGCAGAGCAGCGCATTTGAGTGGCAGGAAAGTCGAAGTCACAGAGTCACAGCTGTTGCAGCTGGGCGCACGCTGCGTATGCGCACTGTTTGAGCTTAGGGCATTCGGGCTTACCCAAATGCCCGCTAAGCGCATTACAGCTCTGAGTGTGCGTCTTGACTTTTACCGCGACATTTCACCCAGCATCTCGGGTGATGCCCATTGCATTGCTAATTTGCACTAATTGATTTATTAGACACCCACCGAAGTGACTCAAATCCCAGCAAATAACGCCGCAATTCCCTGGCTTGGATTATGCACAGTTGAGCCCCCATTTGGCTGCTGAATAATTGATGACGGTCATGTGCGTTGCAACAGCGCGCGAATTGTTATGGATTAGTTTCTGCTTGATTTTGTCAGCGAAATGCTGATGCTGCTGCTGCTGACAGCAATCTATTAATATTCAAAAAGTTGAGAGCTTTAGCTAGCTGACAGCACTTGGGGAATGCGTGTCCACAAACTTTCGGCATTCGATGCTCTTTCGCAGCGTCAACTAATCTGATATGCATAATTGTGGTAAAGTTGCAATTGACATTTGACTTCTGCCAGCTGAATTCGGTCAATTTCTGCGAGTCAGCCAAACGAAAATATAAAAAGAATTCCAATTAAAATGACAAAGCTCCGAATGCGAAACGAAAATTTACAGCTCATGATACCTAGTGGAGATAGATATGTATATATATAAATGTTTATATATATATAATAAATAAAATAAATTTCATTGGAATTTTTGTTAAACTTTGCATGCTAAAAATTTGAAATAAAAACTTTCATTGAATTCCCATAAACTAAAAATGGTATTCGTATAAGACCTTAACTATTTCTCATAATAATAGTTTCGTATTGAAAATATTTTGCTGTTCAATTATGGATTACATCAGCAAAACTTGTGGAAATAATCAAATTAAGTTTGACTCAAATTTCAACTCAATTACTTTTTACTAAACAAGCATTTCATTGGCAATTTTCCGACTTGTTGAAGCAACATAGCTGCTTATTCCAATATCAAAATGAATATTCGTTGGAATTGAAGAAAATGTAGCCATCAGCAAGGAAACAGAAACTTTTTATACGCTGGACATTTTCAAAATGGGAATTCAAACAAAAGGAAGCTCAGCTAAAAACAGATTAGAATGCCCTAGTCGAGACTGCTCGTCTAGGAGATACCCTGAACCCTGTGAGCAGCCTATAATCCAAATCATTCTGGGTTTTTTTTGTATGCATGCATACAAACAACACATGCACACCCACATATGCAGGCAAACAAAAACGAGCGCTCTGCTAACTGCGCAGTGACTGCGCTTGAGCTGCAATATGGGCATTACAATGGGAACATAATTGTTGAATAACTTTTCTTAGCGATGGACTTTCTTCATCAAACTTTGGCTAGTTTTTAATGACATTCATATGTGTGTATTTGCCAAAGCACAAGTCTCTAGTATTTGATTTCCGTGTTTTGCAAAAAGGGCGCGATTAGAGGCGAATGGGGCGTGGCATCCAAAATATAAAGATAACATAATTTTTGTATTCATTATACGCAACTACACAGCAAATATGAAATTACTAGCTCAAACGATATAAAAATTACGCCTAAAAAACATATTACAATTATCGATAAATGCCGATAAAAACGAAATAGGATGTGTTATCGAAAAAAATGTATGAACTCGCACTGCGCGTGGTATGCACGAGCATACGAGTAAATTTCAATCCTCTAGCTTATGTACTTTCGAAGATCTATGCGGAAGGACAGAGCTATATCGACTTGTCTTATCGCGCTTATCATATATATGTGTACCTTATGGTCTGTGGCACGCCTTATTCTGCCTGTTACAAACATTTTCACAAAACCATTATACCCCGATTTCCCATTTTCCATGGCTTCATACTATAATTATCAGTATAACATTACAAATGTAAGTCAAGGATAAATGTTGAAGGTAAAAAGCAAGTAAACAAATGCTCATAATCTTTGTCTAAATTCAATCTCAGTTTCAGTTGCCATTTATATATATGTATAAAATAAAACGACTTAATTTCTACTAACCTAAGCTCAACAATGATTTCCGGCTGAAAGTGAGTCAAGGCTGCTCAGCTCTGACCTGAGACCAATTAACTAAAAGGGGCATAGAGACAAAGTTGAGAATGGGCGATAACACTGGCAATTATTCTTGTGGTCTGGCGGTGCACAGTGGGCGAAAGGGACGACAGGCTCTGAGGATGCGCTGGCGGCACTGCCGACCGCATAACACGCAGCTTAGCCATAAAAGTAAAAGTCTAATGTCTCTGAGTGGCTAGGGTAGACAGCAGCACAATAAGCAGAGTCGTCGTCGTCGTTGACTTACTAAATAGTTGAAATTTGAGCATGGCCGAGACACTCGAAGACAAAGCAGCGACAAAACCAAGCGTGCGTATACTTGATATGCAGACCGGCGCGCTCTTTGACCTACATGCATGCGAAATGTTGTTTGCAAGACCAAACACACACAAAAGGTAGAGGGAGGGGCAGATAGTGAGTGAGTGAGAGTGGGCGAATTTTAATAATTCACTGCATACATTAAACATTCACGAGTCAAGCATAAAAAACAAAAATATTTTTTCTAGCTTAATTTTTTCTCGTAATATCTTTTTTTTTTTGTGGCTTTTCATTTTTATTGAATTTACATTTTGTCATTAATTCGCAGCTTAAAAATGTTTTGCTATACGAGGCGGTCTGCGGTCGCTTAAGCTTTGTCATTAATTTAGATTTTGGGCAAGCGCGGTCAGCAGATTTTTTGTATTTCTTTTTTTTTCCTCCCCGAGGCAAGGAAATTGCTTTAAATCCATTTTATGGGCGAGCCATTAAAAAGCATAAAATCATGCAGCATGTGTGTCATGCTAGAAGCAACACGAAACACACACACCAACACACACAGACACATTTTTATGATATTGCGCATACGCCACGTGTGTCACTTGAAGCATTTCGATGATGGCCTCGAGGTGTGCTGCCTAACTATGTTAGCGCGCCGCCCCTTACAACATATATAGAAAAATCTGGCATTCAGAAAGCTAAACGCAGTAAAACACACATTTCGACATTGAAAACTTTGCTCATTTATATGCTTATTAAATATATGCCGGGTTAAGGCCAAAAAAAGCAAAGTTTTGGGGCTGCGCTAGGCAAGGGAGCCTATCGTGATAAACAGTTGGATATGCTTTAGCTGGTTATTTAAAGGCATGATAATGAGCATGAAAGTGGTATAAAGGATATATGAGTTGAAGGAAGTCAGGTGAAGGTGAGACATTTTTGTGGATATACAGAATCAGTTTTGAGACTGAAAATGTTCGAGTGATAATATAAACATGTAGCTATATTTATTTTCCACTAAAAAACTAAATAAATAAATAAATAATATTTATTTATTTATTTGAAAGAGTTTTGGAAAAAAATTAAGAAAATGTTGTTCATATTTACTTTTTTATACTTCATACTTCATATTTATTTATTTAATTAAAGAAGTTATGAATACTTAAAATCTATACTAACTATATCTAAAATCCTGGCTGCTACGGAGTTCGCCTTGTTACAGTAATGTAATTCATAGACTTGATATAGCTCCCATCTATATTTATTCCATAATTAGCTCAGCCTCGCCTCTCTTCTCACGCCCACTCCTAGCCTTCAACTAAATATTCAATACGTCCATAAAATCCTTTCAGCAGGAAGTGACCTTCGCTTATAGTGTTTGGGCAAAAATCATCAAAATAGAAATTGTTGATTTTTCGTCTCGTTGCGCATACTAACGAGCTTAAAAAAAATCTTTAGCCGAGCTTAGCTCACCTACACACCTACACACACACACACACACACGCATACAGTTTGCAGCTCTCACACATTCATGTGAAAAAAAAAACGAATCCGTGACACATTTTGCCAGCGCTTTCGATTTCATTTTGCATTTTGCAGAACTCGTTTCTTGTGTCGTTTTTGTTGCCTTTTTTTTTGTCACCAACTGGCGGCGCTTGTAATTTCCGCTGTGTGTTTTTTCAAGCTTCTTCTCTTGTTGTTACGAAAAAAAACCCTTTTTTATGTTTTCCCTTTTCATTTGGATCCGAACAGCCATTAAACCCTTTTTGTTGCCACTGTTGCTGCTACTGCTGCTGCTGCTGCCGATGTTGACTGCCTGCTAAACTGCTAAATGTCGCATAATTATCGTATTTTACTTGACATTTTTTGGAGTTTCGGCCTGGCCATAGCATGTCTCATTATGCCGCATTGTCTGCCAGTGCCAAGGGATCGCTCTCCCCCTCTCTCTCTTTCTCTCTCGCTTTCTCCCTCTCTCATTAAATGAAATGGTTTTTTATTAATTTCAGCATGTTTCATACTTTTATGTGCGCGTGAGTGTAGTTCGTTTTTATGGAAGACCCAACCAAACAGCCGAGGCTAATTTGAATGTTTCACCCGAGTGTGCTCAATGCCTTTGAATAGATTAACCGTAGAATATACATATACCTAATGGCCATTGTCTTCTCCTCCTGCAAATATTCAGAGTTTATAAAGCTCAAGTTTTTGGTGCATGCCAAATGTGAAGACAATGAGAATGAGCATGAAAAGAAATGTTATGGAAAAAGAAGAAATTTAAGAAATTGCGAAACTCTTGTTTCTAGAGGAGGGCTGCCTATAAAGTTTTTTTTTATGTGTGTATAAGAGAAATAAAAATGGTTGTATTTATTATTTTATTTACATTTTGTTTATTTATTCACTTGAAATTAAATATAAATTTTGGTATGCTCTACTAAATGTTTTTTACAACTGTAGGACAGTTGTGTTTTAATTTTCTACTATAATAAAAATACCAAACAGCTGCTCATCATATGATATATTGAAAAACGCACACATATTAGGATCAACCCTCGCATTTGCCTAATTAATTCTACTCACTGAAGTAGTTCATTTGCTGAAATTGTTAATATGAAACAACTTTTGATTTCACATATATTTTCCCTTAATTATATTTAGATATTTTATGTAAATTAATATTTAATTAACATCCGTTGAACTGCTTTAAGTGTGACACTAGAGAGAGAAGTTTTTGACTGAAACTGACTGAGACTAAATCTTATATCAATTAGAGCCAAGCAACAATGGCCAACTGCAGCTCGTTAACAACGTGAAATGGCCAAAAAGTTTTGTAGGCGGCGGCCAGACTAAAGTGCAATTAAAGCGCACAATAACAATTAAAATCATTTAAGCCGTTGCTGGGCAACTTTCAAACAGACTACAGACTACACATGCGTATAACTGTCAATGGATGCAAGTGAGTGTGAGTCTGTGTGTGTGTGACAGTGTGTGTGACAGTGTGTGTGACAGTGTGTGTGAGCATGCAATAACCATAAACTATTTGCACAAACTTGGCCGATGCGACAACGTAAAGTGTAGGAACTGAAGACCGCAAAAACTTTGCACAGTTCCAGCACTAATCGTAGGAGAACGGATGAAGGAGAGAGACAGAGAGAGAATGCTTACAGTGTGACCAAAGTTAACTTTTTAGGTGTTGGATAACTAGTAGAAAAAAAAAAATGTTGGAAAATACAGCTGTTGTTGGCTGAGCCACAATTTTGTTTCGCTTTAGTTTTTTTTTTCAGTTTCTTTTTTCTTTTTTGGCGCCAGCCTTGAGACAGACGGCAATTGAATCCCTTTCCTTGTTTATATGCTCACTTTTTACGAGCCACAGCAACATTTTATATATTATTTTGCTACATTTTATTTCCGCTTTAAAGTTTTTTTATAGCCCAGACCCGCAAAGCCTAAACTGCTGCGAGTTATTCTATCTTATCTTGGCCTCGTTTCGCTATCTCCTTGGCGGCTGTTTCTAAACGTTTTATCGTTTCATAAATACTTAATATGTGTTGTAATTACTTTTACGGATCTTATCATTGTCTGTGCCTTGTGGTTGTTGCCTGTTTTAATTGCCTTTGCCTTTTCCACTTAAACATGTGAACAATTCCGGAACGGGTCCGATGCTTTGCGGTTAAACACCAAATGTGCCAACCCCACTCAACACTTGCTCCGCTTGACCCAGAAGCAAATAATAAAAAAAAAGGAAACCATATGCTGAGCCCGTTATAGCCCCAGACAGGACAAAGGATTTGCTGTAGCAGTCGAGTGTGAATTTAATTGCAATTTAACTGATGAGAATTTGTGGTAGTCACATTCAAGTTTGCGGCTGCTTTAAATGGCAGCCGAGCTACACAACAGGTCAACAGCACACACTGGATTTTTATCAATGTCTATGGGAGTCAGTTCTTAATGGCATTTCTAAATACATTTTATTGGACTGATGCTTCGAATGAGTCTGATATCCCTAAGGCTACTCAGAATCACCCAAACTCAACCCTAGGCCTCACCTGCCGGGTATTTTCGAGTCGATTAGTCCAAAGGCTTATCAGAATCACCTTAGATCAAACTTATACCTCACCTGCAGGGTATTTTCGAGTCGCCTATTCTAAAGGTTAGACAGAAACATTTTAAGTCAGCATTATGTCTCAACTGCTTGGTATTTTTGAGTCGCCTATCCCTAAGGCTACTCAGATTCTTCTAAAGCCAGGCTAATGCCTCACCTGCAGGGTATTTTCGAGTCAACTATTTCAATAGCTACTGAGAATCATCTACAGTCAGCTTAATGGTTCACCTGCAGGGTATTTTCGCGATGACTATCCGAAAGGCTACTCAGAATCAGCTAAGCTCAACCTTATACCGCACCTGCAGGATATTTTCGAGTCGGCTATTCCAATTGCTACTAAGAATAATCTAAAGTCAACCCTATGCCGTACCTGCAGGGTATTTTCAACTCGAATATTTCAAAGTCTACACAGAATCATCGAAACTCAACATTATACCTTACCTACAGGGTATTTTCCAGTCAAACATGCCTCAGCTCTAGTACCTTCTGTTAATTAATATATACTATGCCATCTAATGGCTTTTCATATATATACAAAATATAAAGCAAATAAATACCAAATTGAGAAAAACTAAATAAACTCAGCTCTCTCTCTATCAACAATTTAGTAAGAAAAAAAAAATAACATGCCAATAATTTGAGCCAGCTCAATAGATACTCAATCCCAACCCCCACACTTCAGTTGCACCGTTTGCGAAGCCATTGGCAACAATTGTCAGAATGAGTTATGAGGCACTACAGCAGCAGCAGTAACAAGTTCGCAAAAACCCAATAAAAGTCAACATAATAACGAGCAAGTGTAAAGCATTGCAATGTCCACATTCTAATCCACAAAAAAAGAAGAAGGAACTAGAAGATATATAATATATATATATCTATATATATGTATATGCACTGCAACAAAAGCCACGTTACATTGGGTGCAGAGTGCAATAAATGTGTGCAATAAGCTAACAATATACAAAAGGCGACAAATGCCAAACGAACGGAAGCAGCAGCAGGAGTAGGAGCAGGAGCACCAGCAGCAGGAGTCGTAAGAGTTGCAGCGGGAGTCGAAGACTCAAACATGTCCCACGTAGCACCATGTTCTCATATATGAATTGTAAAAGTGGCCAAATAAAACCCATAAATCGACAGACAATGCACCACACACACACTCACACACGCACATTGAGTAATGCCAGATGGTGTGCGTGTGTGTGTGTGCGTGTGTTTGTGCAATATAATATAAATACAAGTCAGTGCAATGGCAATTGCATGTCGAAAACGAAATAGCCAAACTACTGATCCCGTTGCCTGGACCCAGCTCTGCTGGGAGTTGACAATCCACATAGAGATGACCGAAAGTCAAAAGGGAAAGTGTTGCAAATTTAAAGAGAAAATATTATGAAGAAAATGATAATATTTATATATGGTGTAAATACGAACTACAATATATCTACAAACTTATATATAGAGTACGCACTCATTTATTTTAACAAAATATGTCAGAGGACACTCATATAGAGATGAGTGAGGCTCCGCATAGAAATGAGCGAGAGAGACAGAGAGAGAGAGTGCTGAAAATTTAAAGAGAAAATACTCTGAAAAAAATGATATTATTTAGATGTATATACAATAAATACGACCGATATAGGTCGTATTTATTGTATATACATCTAAATAATAATAATAAAACCTATTGAATTATTAAGATATATAAAAAATAATAACGATCTATATCGACGACTTATATTATAGAGTACAAACTAATTTATTATAATTAACTATTTCTGAGGACACTCATATAGAGATAAGCGAGGGTCCAAAGGGAAAACTCTAAAATACAAGAGAAAATGGTATAAAGAATCAATTAATGCTATTAGCTGAGACTTTAAGTATTTTAATAGTATTTTGTGAATAATAAATCAGCTTATATATAATTATTACCGTTATTCAAATAATTCACTACAACAAAAATAAATATTTATAAGCAAATTCGAACCTATTCACATAAATTCCTTTTCGTGTCACGCGCACATCTCTATTGTCCTCCCCAAAATAAAAAAAGAGAAGATGAACTACGCCTTAAGTTGCATTGTTGCATTGTTGCATTGTTGCATTTGAACTTGTGCGCTGAGTGAAGAGCGCGCCCTTGGCTGGCTAGAATGGCAGTGACAAGACAGAATTATACACTTACTTGGCAATCCAATGGACACTTCGACTTCGAACGTTTCTCGCACACTTCTCGAGCTGCGCAGCGCAGAGCCCCATTCATCTCGGTTTTTTAATAAAATTGCGCTGAGCGACTCAAGGCAAGTCCGCAAGTCCAGAGCTAAGCGCACTCGACTGTGTATGCCAAGGTGTGGGCGTGGCAGGCATGGTCTGCTGCCCACATGCCAATAACAGCGAGCAACAGCAATGCGAACAAAACACAGCCAAGCGGAGCTGAGCAGCTGGAAGGATGGGCCAACAGCACTTGACCACATTTAAAAAGAGTTATGAATATTGCAGTCTACACAGAGAGACGGGGTTGAGTGTGTGTGTGTGAGTGATTGTGTGTGTGCTATTGAAATTGTTATTTTTCTTATTTATTTCAATTTATGAGATTTTTATATGCGCACTTTTGTAGCTGTCTTTTAAGGCATATGTAGGCGAGTGTGTGTGTGTGTGTGTATGTGTGTGTGTGTGTGTGGGTCTATGTCAGCGTGTGTTCATATATTGCTTTCTAAACGAAGTTTACTCTATATTATTTCCTTTAACAATTTTCATATAATTTTCTTGCATAAACCAAAAATATCTGAACAGCTTTTCAATTTCAAATACACTTAAATATAGTAAAAATGTGAAAATAGAAATTTTTGTTCAAAATATAAATTATTGAAAATGTTTTATAAATAAAGCTAAATATTTGTCAAGTATATTTTAGCTTTTGATGCTTAAGATCGGAAGCTTGTATATTATTTAATATTTTATATACTAGAAAATCTTCATTAAAAATGTAAAACATGTTTTTTTTTCATTTAAATATTAAAAAAAAATTTATTTTTAAATTATATTACAATATTTCTGCATAAGCTAAGAAAAGTTGAAAACTTATCAATTTCGAAGTAAAATTTTATATATTAAAAATCTTCTTAAAATATATAGAACACTTTGTTTCACTAAAATATTCAAATGTTTTTCTTTTTTTTTTTTCTTAACAATATTTATAAAAATCTGGAACCTCAAAATTATTAAATATTTTATATACACTAAAAAAATTCTAAAAAAATATAGAACATATTTAACATTTACATATTTATATATCTTTTTTAACAATATTCATAATATTATTTTCTGTACATTAGGTAAAAAAGTATAAAGAGCTTTTGAATTTTCAATTCATTTAAATGTAGTCACGATATATATAGTTCGTCTTAACTGTATTAAACAAATTTTTTGTACAAAAAAATATTTATAAATATTTTTAAAAGCTAGCTATTTTTTTCTATTCTATTAAAATTCATTTAATATTTTATATTTTAAATAATCTCTGTGTGGAATATACACATTTTTCCATTTACAACTTCAACGCTTACTAAATGTTTTTCGAAATGACTTTTGCTCAAACTGCTCAAAGGAAAAGCAAATAAAGAGGAATATGCGATTATATAACGCTTAAAATGTGCTAAAAAAAAAAAAAACCCTTTGAAATTATCACGCTGCTATAAAAGGTGGCAGAGATCCACTTCCAGATTGGTAAAGCAACTGCCAATGTCACTAATTCAATTTCGCAGACCACGCAAAAGACCCACGCCCCCCACAAAGCTAAAAAATGAAAGAAAATATAAAATAAAATACGAGAAAAACAGTAGAGGAAAAAATAAAAAAAAAAGAGGAAGAGGAAGAGGAACTTAAAGTGACTGCAACTCGGTCACGAACTGCCATAAAAAGAGCAAAGAAGAATCAAGGCGCAAAAAAAACGTAGAAATAAATGAAAGCGAATGTGGACGAATGTGAAGAGTTGCTCTCTCTGTGTGTGTGTGTGTGTGAGGGGGTTGCGGGAGCATAGTGTATTGGAGTTGATATTTGCGCATCAGTGCGCACATTGAACTGTCAATGGCAGGCGACAGTCGACTGGCTGGCAACAGGACGAGGAGAGAGAGAGAGAGGGAGACAAAGAGCGAGAGAAAGAGAGAGAGAATGGGGGGCCATTGCCAATTTATCAATTGCAGTGCTGCATTCGGCGTGGGGCAGAGAGTGCGCTGCTAATGCAGCCATTGCTTTTTGACCTGGCACTTATTCGAAGCGAGCCGCTCGTCATGTGCGTGTTGAAAAAGTAATTACATCGCTGACTGGCCCTATAAATAACTTGGCTTGAATTTTATTGCAACTTTAAAGTGTCATTTGGGGCATAAATTCACGGGCGGCGAGGCAGCGCAACTGCCAGTGCTGTGCCTCTTTGCTAGATACCCTGTAGAGAAGGGGGCAAGCGGGTGGCTGAGTTTGATACAAAAAGAGAATCAAACGAAATTTGAAAATTGATAAAATAGCTATGGTTTAAACATGTTTATAACTACTAGTTCATTTTGACACTAGGAATTAAGATTAATATATTTACGTAGGAGCATTTCTAGTGCTAAATAGGAGATTCTATTAAAAATAAGTCGTTGAATTTATGAAACTTGCGCAGAATTAGTTAATTAATAGCTAGTAAGAGCTGCTGTTAACAGAAATATGTAAGAAGTAAATTCTAATTTAGGTATAAGTTTTGGAAAGCTCAAAGCTAAGCTAAAAAAATTATATTAACATCAACTAGAGAATTAGATTTAGATAAATGTTGGAATACATTTGATACATTACATTTGACAACTACTTTTAAGAGCAACTGTTAACGGTTTTAGTAAGAAATTTATTATAAATTTGATATAGATTTTCTACCAGGATAACTGGAAAGCTGAGATAGCTTTTAAAATTTACAACAGCATGAGCTGAAAATTGATTGAAGAAGTCATAGACTGCACCTTAACAGCAACTTTTGATAGTAGGATTGAAGAATTTTATAGTACAGCAGGCTCTTTATTATATTTAAAATTGTATTTAGACACATATCAAATGTAGTATATATAATAGGGATAGTAATAATATTAATTAAATTTATAATCATATATAATAACTAATAACTCAAGTAAAATTCATATAAAAATTTCCTTTAACACAGTATCTGTTGTTCGAGTACATTTAACGTTCACATTTTCTACATATTATTCTTAGTCTATTTTCATCTACTTGCTGTTCGCCTGCATAAATCAAGGCAAATGAATGCTATTTAGTTGATGGCTCAGGCCAGGAAATGCGCCGCTTAGCCAAACACACACACACAGAGACAGACACACACACACATACAGAGACGCACACTTAACTGTTGGAAAAGTTAGATGTTGCTGCCGCCTGTACAGTTACAAATGCAGTTGGTTTGGCATTTTCCACATGCATTTCTCAAAAGGCAGCGGAAACCACGCCAAAAGCAGGCAAAACTCTGGCAGCATCAACAAGCGGCGTTGCCCCATCTTAAGATGTATTACATTAGTCTGTGACCTGCAGCCAACAGAGACAGACTCTGTGTGTGTGTGTGTGTGCTGTGGCACTTCCGTTTGATATTAGCCCCGCACTTAGATGCGTTTAGTCAACAGCTACAAACATGGCGCAAAACTTGAATAGCTGCACATTTCGGGTTCGTAATGCATTTCTGCGGTTGCTGCCAGAGGCCAACAACCGAAACGAGACGAAAACTAAACTAAACTAAACGAGATGAGACGAACTGAGACGAGACGAGCTGAGACGAGACGAGCCGATTAGACTGCCAGCCTTTTCTTTGTTGCTTCAAGATGCGCCCGACGGGTGACTGGGGCTGGGACTGGGTCTGGGGCCATCGACATTGCGGAGCTTTTGCTGCCACAGCCTTTCATATTTTGCATATTTGTGGCACTGCTCATAAATTCAGCCAGCAAATGTATCGCATCAGCCACAGCAGCAGCAACAGCTGCACTTGCAGCTACATTTGCTTTAGTCTGCCTCTCAAATATTTCGGACTGCATTTGCTGGTGCTGCAGCTGCTGCTGCTGCTGCTTGATAAGGCCACAGCGACAGGCCAAATGATTTGTGCACTTGCATCTAATGGCAATGCTTATGGCTTATCTCTGACCAAGACTGGGACTCAGCGCAGCAAATGGCATTGCTTATGCAATAAGCCATCAACTGGCAGAAGCTCTCAATTACCAATTCGCAAAAATTAGTTGAGACTTAGTCTAGACTTGAAATGTGTCCATTTTGTAGTTTGAGCAAATATTTCAATTGGAAATTGTCAGCTGTTTATTGATAACTAAATTATATGAAACTTGTTTTGTGGCACATTTGATGAAAGCCCGGAGAAGAGGTGACCAAGCAAGAGTGATACTATTTTGAATAATTATATGTCAAAGCCAGCTCTACCTAGAGTTATCAACTATCGCCTAAAATATTCAATAAGATATGCCATTTATTTTAAGTAAATATATATTTTTAGTAAAATTCATCGAAACTTGGATCAAGTGACCAATCAATGGTAATATTATTTTGAATATTTATATTTCAGAGCACCTAGTATTACCAGCTAGCCTTTAAAATATTCACTATGCTATTTCATTTATTCTAAAATTATCCCACTCTTTTTATACAAATGCAAAAAATAAGACAATGAAATATAATACATCCTGCATATACCAGTTGTTGCTCTCATTATTATCAATCAAACGCTGCAATCATATGACTTGACACGTCTATCATTTCCGCCCAGCAGCGACGTCAAGTACTTAGCTTATGCTAACACGTTAACCACTATGATACTGCTTGAGGTCAGCATTCGAGAGGCCAAATTAAGCGGAATTAATCGAAATTAGAGCTCGCGCTTTGGCCACTCACAGCGAAGCAGACAATGAATTGCCTAAATGGTTACATAATGTCTGGGATATAGCTTACATAAACTAACCAAATAGGCAGCTTAAAATTCCAGAACAATTGGGTTTTAGAGGAATTGCTCTATATATGTATATACTGCTACTATTTCAAAGCCTTCCTATGATTAGTGTAATAATTAGCATAAATTAATTAATTATAGTAAATACAAATGGCCTGACAGATACAAAAAAAAATAAAAAAAAAATATAAAAAAATTATACATAATTAAAAATAACTAAACAATTTGAATAAAAAAATATGTAAAAAATATATATATATATATATATATAAAAAAAGCTTCTTTTTTATTTTAATAAAAAAGATAATTTTTTTTCTTTTTATTTAAATAAAAATTAAAACAAGAAAAAAATTTCATTTATTAAAGTTTATTTTATTTTAGTTTTATTTATTTATTTAAATTTATTTATTTAATTTTTTTAATCTGCCAGTTGTATAAATAAATAATTTATCTAAACAAATCTAATAAAAATCTAAAAAAATAATAATATCTTTTTCCCCTTTCGAAAACATATATGTAGTTTCATAATAATCCCATATTATAACAATACAAAAAAAAAAAAAATATTGTATCAATATAAATTAAATATGCGCACTCGCTCCACATTGAAAGCCAAATTCCCCATCAATTACATAACAATTTGGACAAACATAATAATATTTATAGAATTTACAAGTTTACCTTTGCATATCTCTTATGCTCTAATGCATCGATTCTCTTTTTCTTCTCTCTCTCTCTCTGTTTTCCAGGTAAGTGTTGCCGACTCGTTGCCTTTGCTGTAAGTAAAAACATTTGTTTAACATTTATTTGCACAATTTTGCCCATAAGTAAATAACGATAAACGCTCAACATAAATAAGCGCAATTCACTTTTCGCTTTGTTTTTATTCAGCAGAAAAAAAAGGAAAATAAAAAAGCCAAAAATAAACAATTCCAATGTAAGTTAAATAAATACAAGTTTTTATGCAGTGTATTTAAGTTTTTTTAGCAGCAAATAAATTGAATATTGTTTATTAATAATAGTATAAAAGAAAATTCGCTTTAAAATGCTGTCAATTCAATTGAGGTAAAAATTTCGCTTCGTCTACGGTTGAGTGCGTGGAAAGAAGCATTAAAAATTATATTTAAAGTGAATGCGGATGTGTGTGTGAGTGGGTGTGTGTGTATGTGTGTGTGTGTGTGTGTGAGTGTGGGTGTGCGAAAGCTTTCAACTTTCAACAAGCCAGCGAAGGCATGCATAATATTTTTACGGTGTGCTTCTTGCTGCCACGTTGCAGCAAATCCTTTGGCCAGGACAACAGATAAATATATATAAACAGATATATATATACATATATATAAATATGTGTGCGTGCATACCTTTGACAACGCAACAATTCGTGGAGACGTTGACAACATTGTTTTATTAAATACAAAATATAAAGAGCAGTTCGCACGCGCCGCCTGCATCAAGCGAATAGCTTAAATAATTTGCGAAAAAAATATTATTTTTTATGTCTGCGCTTTATGTTGGTATAAACAAAGGTATGCCAAAGCGAGAATACCCTAGAAAAGTTATTAATAAAATATATTAAATATTTTTAATTATTTAAATAAACTGTTTATAGTGAAAAAAGTGTCAGCGGGAGTCGAAGATTATATCTCTTATAATGATTTTGTGAAGAAATATTTATATTTTTTTATATATTCTGCCAAGCTCTACATTTTATCCTGTCTATAATAGCATTATACCATTAAATAAATATGTGTTTATATTAAATCTCATATATTCAAATTAGTTTCCGAAATAAGCATCAATAAGCATATTTGTTCTTATGATTATGTAATTAAAGGCTTTGAGGTTATTAATTAAAATCTATATACAAAAAATCACATTGAAGACAAACATATGTGTATGTGTAATACTCACCTACACATATACTAAAAATAGTCATCTTAAGCCATTCAACAGCCTTTCGCAAGTCTCATTTTAATCCCATTGAATAATGAGAGCTGCTGCATTAATTGAAATTCACAGACAATTTATAAGGCAACACAAAATTTATGACAAATAATTTTATAAAACTTGCGAAGGTGTTGGTCGGGGAGGGCCTTGTAACAGCTAAGCTGACTTGATGTATGGCAATACAAGTTAACACTTAATAGTCGAAGAGAGCGTGGCAGGAAGAGAGTTAACAGAGTTGAAGTTTAACAGCGTGGGAAAAGGTGGCAAAGAGAACAAAGCAGCAAAAGAATGTAATGTAAGGTTAACAGAGTTAAGAGAGCAACACAGGAAATGTTAACAGTGCTTAAGCTGTTAAAATACTAAGGAAGACAAGCTTAGATTAGCTAGTTAAACCATAGTAATTGCAAGGAAAAAGCATAGAATGTTCAGATACTTGCATTCTCAATTTTAAATTAAAAATTAAAATAATAAAATAAATAATAAAAATAATTAAATAAATTATTGTCGCCTACTTTTCAGCGCTTTAACTAAGAAGAGTTAAATTATATAAAATTATTATATTATATAAATTATATAAATTATTAAAATTATGAAAATGATTTAAATCATAAAAAAACTTTTATGTTTAAATATAATAATATTTAGTTCAGATCTTAAACTCACTCAATATATAATAATAACAGCTAAAAATGTCAACAGAAATAAAATCAGATTCAATAAAATATAAATAATTATATATTATTAATTTATGTAATTAAAATAAAAATGATTTAAATTGTAGTATAAAATTTTTTTTATATATAATTATAATAATATATATTTCATATATAAAACCTACTCATTAAATAATTAAAATAGCTACAAATGCCAACAGAAATAAAGACAAATTAAATAAAATATAAATTAACAAAATTATTAAAATTTCATTTAAAATAAAAATAAGTTAAATAATAATTTAAAAATAATTATATATATTAAAATCATAAAAAAATAATAAAAAACAACTAAAAATGTTAACAGAAATAGAAAAATAAAAGAAAAAAAATTATAAAAAATTATTATAATTATTAAAAATATTAGAGAAAAATAAAATAAAATATAAGTTATAAAAAATTAATAAAAATATTATAGAAAAATAAAATAAAATATATATTATAAAAAACTATTAAAATTATTAATTAATATAAAAATAATATATATTATTATGTAAGTTTTAGATGTGAAATGAATATAATTATATGTATTTGAATATAAAATTTTATTTTAAAATATCATCTAACTATATATTTGAGTTTTAGGTGTGAAATGAAAAGCATTATATTTGAATATAAAATTTTATTTTAAAATATCATCTAACTATATTTTAATAAATAATTTTATATTCAAATATAATGCTATTCATTTCACACCTAAAACTCACACAATAATTTACTTGTTGAGCAGCTGGCGTTAGCTTAACAGCTACGCTCTATGTTAACAGCAGCCGGCACGATTTGCTGCAAAGAGCAAATTTCCCTCTGTTAAAGCCGGCTTTAATGGCAAGTGCTGTCAGTGGGGCAACCTACTAACCTAGTGAGCAGCTTTAACAGTGCCTCAGCTCAGTACAAATTAAGAGCAGGCAGACACTACTGCTGCTGTTGTTGGCTTATTTAACAGCTGCTGTTAAGGCTTCTTCTTACTGTTAGCCTAACATCCTCTGCTGCACAGCATCCCAGCACTCTGCGGCTGCTGCTGTTCGGCTTCGGTTAGTACATTTTTAGCTGTTGACGGCGGAGCGCGCGTTCTCGGCTGCTGTGTGGATGCAAATTCAACGTTACGTTTAACAGTCCTTCCGTGCGATTAGAGTTCGTGGCGTGTGAAAGATTACACCCGAATGTGGAATTCAATGTAAAATTTTTCGAAGGCAATAAATGGTTGGTGTTTTTCTGTTTCTGAGTGCAGCGAAATGCGAGCAGATAAATTATATTAATGTGATATGATAGCCGAAAATTTATGGCCACTCGCACTTGATGCGACCCGATAACACAATGTTCAAACGAATCAAAATGCCAAAATGAATAATGAAATGAATTAAATTAAAAATGAAAATAATACGAATGCCTACGCCATATATCACTCAGAGTGCGTGCGTGTGTGTGTGTGTGTGTGTGTAATAAATGGCGTGTGAAGCTGTTGGCCATTTAAATGCCAGTTAATCATAATCAAAGCGCGCGTGTAAATAGTTTAATTAATCCGCGCCTCCTGTGATAATAATGATAATTATGATTAAACTGCATTGATGACCTGACAATCGAGCATATTTAATAATGGAGTTGAGCTCGGCATGTGTGAAGCTTTCAGTTGAAAAGGTTGCATTGCAAAATCGAAAACCTTGTGCGAGAAGCTTAACAAAATTAAGCAGCTTATAATTTATATTCAATCATAATGAATGTCAAATAGAAATACGTATAATAACTGACTTCAAAACAATGGGGAAAAATAAGTGATGTCTTAATGCCGGTGCAATAATTTATAAAGTTTGCAAACATATAAAATCCGAGGAATTATGAATTAAAAATGAAAGTAAACTTTAAAAAAAATATATAAAAAATAAATATATAAAAAATTTAATCAATTTAAAAATAAGAAAATATTTGCATAATAAAAAATTATTGAATTTATATTAATTAAAAAATTAATTGAAAAAACTTTTCACAACCCTTTGTTTAATAACAAAAAGCATTTATAAGCTACTTTAGAGTAAGAGATATATCTCATTAAATAAATATTAAAAAAAAATTACCATAAACTTTTTAAATTTATAAAATTATATACGAAAAAAATATAAATATAAGAAAAAATTAATAATAATCAATAAAATAAAAAATTAAAAACTTACTTTGAAAAAAAAATTTTCAAAATATTTGTTTAAATAAAAATAAAAACAAATACTTTATATCTAATATATAAAATATAGCATACAAAAAATATATACATATATCATATAGATATAGATAATATAAAAAATATTTTTTTAAAATATTACAATTAATAAAACCATCACGTAAAGTTAATTAAAAATAAAATACAAATGATTGTCAATAATATATTTTAAAATAAAAATTATTATTATAAAATAAAAAATAAATAAATGTATTATAGGAATAAATGGGAAAAATAAACAAAGAAACTATAAGACAGAGAAAATAAATCTCCATATACAAATATAAGAAATAAATAAAATTATGGTAATAAAAAAATTATATTAGACTAATAAATATGAAAACAAAACAGTAAAAACAGTTTGCAAAAGAAATCACTAATAAGAAAATAATAATGACTTAAACAAATGCTATTATTCCAAAAAAAAAAAATGTATGTGAATATATTAAAAAAAAATAAATAAAAAATATATATAAAAACACATTCTTACAACGCAGTTGAAATAAATATATAAAATATTAATATAATTATTATGAAGAAAAATATTATTACAATAAAAATAACCTTAATAAAAAAGTGATATGTGGGACAGCACTTTTTTTTAAAACTTAAAACCTTAATAAAAAATAAATTACTAATTGACACCGAAAACCAAAAAGTTTAAAGAATTCACAAAAAATATATTTAAGTATTGAAACCCTCCATATACAATGATTAAAATATATAATACGATAATATACGCCGCATTTTGATAAATAATAAATTAACTGCAATGGTTTTTAAATAATTAATAAATTATGTGCATTTACTTTTTATGAAACACAAAAGCGACAACAACAACAACAATGTCATGCATAACGATTAAAGCCAACTCTGATACGCGATTTACAAACATACATACATATATATGTTATTGATGTGTGAAGAGTTTGTGGGCCGTGGTAAGGGGCGTGGCTTGGCACGTATAAAAGGGCAACGCTTGCTAAGCCGCTTAAGTGCTATCATGTTGTATACAACGTCAATCCCGCAAAAAAAGGCCAGCGAAACATGATTAATCTCAATTTATGACAACGCACACACACACACACTCAGACACATACACACGAGAATTGGAGTAAAAATCAACTTGGCCAAGAGTTTGGGCTTACGGGCCGTGGGCGTCAGCTGGCCAAGCGTTAACGATCACGTCAACCAGCCATCAATCAATCAATCAATTTATCAATCAGCCCTAACTGCAACTGGGCGAACCAAAAGCTGAGCTTGAAGCTAATGATTCGCTCGGCTCTTTCGAACTTTCCACGCCTTCACTCTCTTCCTCGCTCCCGATTAGGGCGTAATTGGGCGCATTTGTGTGTAACTTAATTACATTGAGTCAAAGTTGTTTTATGGGGCCAGCTTATGATTTATGCAAAAGCTCCAATTAGGCAGAGGCTATGCTGGCCTATAGCCAGCTATCAATTTATGGGCGAGAGTCGCCAAACGCACTAATAAAATAATAATAATTATTTTAGACCTGATCTGTGCTGTGTTGTGCTAGGTGGGCGTGGCTCATGTGTGGGCGTGGAGTTAGCTCTGCCTTAATTATGATGCTCTGCTAATTAGTTGCATAAATCAAGCTATAAAACCGGATAGACCAGAGAGAGCTCTGTCTCTCTCTTTCTCTCTCTCTCTCTCTCTCTCTCTCTCTCTCTCTCTCTGTCTGTTAATTGGTTTCAAATGTTTTCCTGCGCCGCAAATTGATATTAAGCCTGGGCTTACATACATGAGTTTTGCATTTGTATTTTAGCCAAGCTGCTGCATAATTAAAACGACTTATACATGAAACATAAAAGTGCCCCTGGCCCGCAATACACACACACGCACACACATACAGAAATATGCTTATACATATATACATATACATATATACCTGGCCATAAAAAGTCTCGTTTACTTTTGCACCTCACGACTTTTTGGCTTTCATCTCTCGAGTCCAACTGCAAGTGAGACGCTGCTCCACTCGCATAATTTATTATTTCCGCTTCATTTATGTGTGTGCGTGTGTGTGTTTGGCTATTACACTTTGTGGCACTTTGGTTGGGCATATAAACTTCACATGTGGCGCCATTAAAGCCATGCAACATTATTATTACGATTATGCGATATATGTGTCAGGGTTATGTTTTCCTTTTTGTCTGCTGAACTTGAATTTTGATTGGGTAACAAAAATCAAAAAATTTAATATACGAAACTCTGCGCAGTCTGAAGTGTTAAGGAACGCTTTGAAGCTTAATGTCGCCATGGGAATGGAAGTGATTGACATTAAAGGTTGATGAAATTAAATTTGTGAGCGAAAATATAAAAAAATATATATATGTATATATAAGTGAAACATAAGTATTGTTTAGTTAAGGAATTTATTAGATGGTTCGTTTGCAGTTCGTGTTACAACATTTTAAATATCTTTAACTTGCCAAGCTCCTAAATCTAATATAACTTTTTTTTATTTTATTTTTTTTTTTATAATATTTAATATTTTATTCTATGTTTTGTTATGATTTATTTTGCGCTCTAAAAAAACTTTAACTATGAAATGCCTTTATTTCTGAAGTCTATTTGTATCAAATCAAATCATTTTCTATATCGAAGAGATGCATTTTTTTCAGTCTTCCGTTTATAGTAATTGTGATTAAGTCTCCTGCGATTTAATGTGGATGAGTGGACCTTGTATACCTTATGCTGAGCCTATCAATGAGCTCAGCAATTGTTGCCATCTTGTGATAAGAGTCTAACACTTTGTTCCTTGCGAACCATTCTGTTCCGATCCACTTCCTTAGCCATAAATATTGCCATAAATATTTCTAGCATAAGTACAGCAAATATGCTGAGCTATTTTTATATTCCTCGCGCATAAATTTAAATTATTTCTCTTCTTCAAGTTATATTTTATTGAATTAATGCTGTTTAAAATTGAATTAAAAACTGCTGCCAGCTAACAGCTAAGCGAATATGAAACTGCAACTCAAGCAATTTGGTGCGCTGAAAAGTATGCTACATTTTTAATACTTCAATAAATCATCCATTTTTTCTCATTTAAAGTTGCCTAATGGAAAAAAGTATATTAATGGGTATCAAAGTTCTATAATTTTATAATTTTAGGAATATATATATATATATATATATATATATATATATATATATATATATATATATATATATATATATATATATAAATTTACTGTTCTTCAAGTCATATTTTATTCAATTAATGCTGCTTAAAGTGCATTAAATTTAATACCAGCTAACAGCTAAGCATATGTGAAAGTGCAACACAAGCAATTCGGCGCGCTGAAAAGTATGCTATATTTTTTAAGCTCTAGTAAATCTTTAATTTTTATCAGTATAATTTTTCTAATGCAAACAAATATACTTATAGCTATAAAATTTCTATAATTTTATAAATTAAAATATATGATTTTCTTCTTCTTCAATATATATCTTCAATATATCTAGGAAAGGTGTATTTATGTTTTATCGTATTAACGATTTGAAGTTATTATTAATAATTTGATATGGCTTAGGTCGAGCAGCTCTTGAGTTTCCTAATGCCAAAACTTATTAATGGGTATGAAGCTAAGTGTCATATGGAGTTACGGCAATTGCAATCAATCTGCAAACAAAGCGCCAAAAATCTGTTGCCAATTACGTGAAACAAGCGCGAATGCCGCGGGCGCTGTGCCAAGATTTCAGGCGTGTCAATAAACCTCTATATATACATAGCGATAGATATGTCTCTCTATATACACACATATATGTACATATATATCTCGGAAACAACACATTTATATGGCAGCTAACTATTTGAACAGACAGGCCCACGCTTGGCTGGCTGCACAAAGAGCGGGGTCAGTCATGTGAGCAATATTTGAGCCTACAGCCAGCAGCCGAGTGAACAATCCCGGCTATCTCAGTCAGCCTGTGGCCAACCCGCACAGACACACACACACACATACACACACACGGAGATAAACGGCAGTGATTTATTGCATCTAATTGCTCACAAGCTGTGTAGAGGCGGCCGCGGAGACTGGAGCACGTGCTCCAATAACTTTTGGCTTTCACACCTCAGCAGATTTCGCGAGCGCTGCAAATGGGCCAACAAAACGCCGCAATTTCGCGGACCTCTACCAAAACGCCGCAGTTATTGACGACGAACATTTGCGGTTTACAGTGGCCGCCAATCAATTTGCGCCCGGGTCAGGCCGAGCGTAACGGACGCTTCATTAAAACCAATTTCAATTCACGACGTGGCCAAAACTTTGCGGGTGTATGTGTCTGAGTGAGTGTGTGTGTGTGTGTGTTTGTCAAACTATCGAGCCAGGTGGCGCTGCCAGCACTTTCGACCAGCTGAACTAAGCAATTTGGTTTACATAAATTAGAAACGAACATAAAATAAATCAAACTATCTATCTGATCTGTTACATTTTTTCACTAGAAAAGTCGGTATTTAATTTAAGCGAAATTTAATTTGAGGAGATATTCGTTTCTTAAATTTGAATGAAAGGGACCACTTAATAGAATCGTTTGTTATACATATATACATAATTTATAAAATAAAAATCTTGTAATAAATAGATTTCATAATAAAATATACACTTTTTTAAATAAATTACCATGAAATAAAAGTTATATTTAAATATAAACACATCCCATCAGTGCAGGTCCCTCACTCCCTGCCCTAAGCATTTAATAGCGAATATCTACAATTGGATCCAATTAGAGAAGAGCAAACTTATTAAACATTATCATGGGTCCTGTAACTGAAAAGTTTAAAAACTTTCAAATTTACAAACTAAATTATTTAGACAGCTAAAAAATGTTGATATCTATTTCAAAATAGTTGAGAGCATTTGCCGTACAACTAAATATTGCAAGAAGCTTCTAATTGAATTCCGAAAGAGAAAAGTGAAATGTAAACGCTGCCAAATACCAGACGCCTTTGGGTTGAGAAATACTTTCTGACAGAGTACACAGAATCTTAAAAAGAACTCAAATTGTATGTATGCATGCATGCGGCAATCAAAAAAAGTGAGGGGCCGAGTTATGTGGGAGGCGTGGCAGCTGTGGCAATGCACCAAAAAAAAAAATGGAAACTCGAAACAGAAAACAAGTGCAAGTTGGCAAGTTGGGCATATAAAATGTGCATATGCATGTGTGAGGCTCTCTTTCTCTTTCTCATTCTCTCTTTCTCTCACTCTCTCGACGAGGTCAAGTTTTTTGGAGACAGGTGTCAGGGTCTGAGTGGAGATGTCCAGCACACAAGTTTATGCCCAACTTCAACTTTATGTAATGTTCAAAGCAAACAAAACTTTTTGCTCAGCAAGCACAAAGTTTTGCAAAGAAATTTTTGCTCCATACGCAAAAATCGTATAAAATAATAATAAAAAACAAATAAAATAAAACTTGGTTTATTTATAAATAATATTGTGTTTTCGACTTGCATATGCTGGCTGGCTGCTATTCATTTAATTTGTTGTGGTACAAATCTTGATGCAGCAAACATTTTGAAGATTTATATGATACCCATTGAAAATTGGAAATCAGGGTATGTTGGTTTAGTGAAAGTGTATGCAACAGGCAGAAGGAGATGCGTAACTTTCCATAAAGTACATAAATTATAGATCAGGGTAAAAAGTCGAGTCGATATAGCCTTATCCGTCCGTTTGAGCTCTGAGATTTTCGAAAGTACAAGACATAAATACATCAAATTTTAGTTTTATGCTCGTGTCGACCATACGTAGTACGCTGCGTCAACTGCGCAGTTAGCAGAGCGTGCATATATATGTGTGTATATTTGTTGTTGTAAGCATGCATAAAAGAAACTTAGAATGATTGCATTATAGTCTCCTCACAGGATTCAGGGTATCACCTAGTCGAGCAGTCTCCACTAAAGCACTCTTACTTGTTTGCTTTATTTGTGTAAATGGGAATCATCATCCTACACCTGTCGCCCACTCATCAGGCAGGTGGCACAGCTGGCAATTGCCAATTGGCAAACGCCCAGACAACTTGAGTTAACTTCATGTTTTATATTTTATACTTCATGTTTTATTATTATTATTTTTTGCTTTGCTTTGTTTACTTAATAAAGTTGCTGCCACGAATGGCGAGTGGCACACACGCCCCCCGCCCACCTTCAGCCTCCCCAGGAACACTTATGCATATATGCATGTACACAATTTGGACAGCTGCGCCGCTTGCTGCTGCTGCTCCTGCTGCTGTTGCTGTTGTTGCTTCAGAGCCACTTGAGTGGCGCCTTATTTACTTTCCATTTGCTGCAAGCCAATTAATTTTTATTTATTTTAATGCCGCGCCTTCCATGGACGTCAGCTACAGCTTCCAGTTGCCACGTTTCCGCGCCTCAGTTGCATTCATTCGACTCCAGTTTCAGTTTCAGTTGCAGCTGCAGCTTCGGTTGCCGTTTCCGCCCGCTTTGCAGCGTTGCTCGTTTCGACTCGTTTCTCGTTTTGCAGCATCCAAAATTTATGCATTACTTGCAAATTTATTGACCCAGTTTTGCAACAAAGATGAAAATGTTAAAATTCAGTTTCGGCATACCCAGTAAGTTGTGGGCTGCCAGTGGGGTAGTTTGGTTTTCAGTCAAAACTTGTAATTCCTTTGCAGCCACGCCCCTTAATACCTAGCTGGCTTGCCTTTCCCATTCTTATATACAGGGTATTTTGTTTTTAGTTTATTTCTTTCATGCCTTTAACCGGAAAACAAAGTATCCAATTTTTTGTTTTTACTTTCGGAGCTTGTAATATTTTTCTGCATACACAAAGTTGCCTTTTTACAACAACAACAACAACAAGAAATTACTTGAACCAAAGTTTCAACCTTTTCAGCTGGGCAGCTCTCTCCGTTCGTACTTTGATGTTCTTTAGGCAGCTAAATAAAAATGTTTTAATTAGGCCACATTAGGCCATCGGATTGTTGCTGCTGCCCTAATTGGAATTCGAGCATGCGTTAAAAGTTAATTTGTAAACAAAAAAAAAAAAATAGAAAAAAAAATGCAAAAAAAAAATCAAATAATTCGCTGAACAATACGCCGCGTGTATATGAGGCTGACACGAGCTGATAGACAGGCGTCTGTGCAACAGTAGGGGTACTCCCACGTTTTAATGCGTGCAAATTGACTCGAAAGTTAATTACTCTGATTTGGAGGTAGGCATATGGACTGTGTGTGAGCAGGAGAAACTGCTACAAATTACAGAGCTTAAGCCCAATGATTAGCATGAAATGGCGAGGCTAGGCATAGCCATCCACATTCACTATAGACGCCCCCTAAACCACCTCGAACAGCCAAATTGGGGCACATCAACAGGCAGAAATTCTTTGTGAACGACTGCCACGCCCACCGCCTGCGGGCGCTTTGCGTTCGCTGCTCGTTTTCACTCTCAATTTCGTGGCCGTATTTTCTTTTCTTTTTTTTCGAGTGGCGAAAAATGCGGGGAAAAAAAACTCAAACAAGTTGTAAGTTGTTGGCGACGCTGTGAAGTGTGTTTGGGGGCGTGGCACGCGGAAATTTAATTAAGTTGCTGCTGCTGCTGTTGTTGCTGTTTTTTTGTTGTAGATTTGATTAAATTGTTTGGATGCCACAGCATCTATTTGTTATTTGTAAGATTTCCGCATAAATTAACTTTCAAGTATGTAAGGGTGTGCGTGTGTGTGTGTGTGCGCTGCCCCTGGGCGTGGCAGTCCCAGCACGCCAAATCGTCATCCAAACAGAATTAGCCAAAGCTATTTGGTTACTTGGTTGCTGGCTAATGGAGTGCGCACTGTGTGCATATCATTCAGTTAATTACAATTAGATTTAGAATTAATTAATTTCAATGGGGCGTTCAATTTTTTCGAGACATTCTTAAATATCTAAAAGGTCTTAAGTGTTTTTTTTCTGCCTTTTAGAGATGTTAGTTCACATGGCAACAGAGACGAAAAGCCAATTAGGAGAGTTTGATTAAATTTCAGATTTCATGTTGAGTGCTCTCAGGGAATTGCAGCCCTTTTGCAGCCTTATAAACTCATTAGATTTTTAAAAATTTAACTAAATTTAAGTAATTCTTGCCAATTCCTCGAAGCTAGCTACATTTGCCCTTGCTGTTGCTGAGAAAACTCAATTACATACTGTGAAAATTGAGTAATTCTATTAAATAATGAAATTCGACGTATAAGGCGCTCAAATGAGCTCAATTTTGAGTTTCTCTGGTTGCTGATTTAAGATCTGAAGTACCACACGAGCTGCATAGAATCTTGTTACGATATATACAGGTATTTAGCCATTACTCTGAGAAGTTACTGCAATAAAATATTAAAAATAAAAATAATACAAATAATAATAAATAAAAATAAAAAAATATGTATGAAATTAATTCATTAAATGAATTAACAATATTAAGCTTCAATGCCCTACGCTAGTTATATAATAAATTTTTGCCTACTTATACGGGTAGCGGAGGCCAATTATTAGCCAAACATTTTTCTATTACATAGTTGCTATAATGCTAAACGGAATGTGAAATCAAGACATATTTGAGCTAGATATTGCTAGATGTAAAAATTTTTATTTCCATATTTAGTTTCATCGTCTACTATACATAAAATATGGTGTAGAGCACATTAAAAGACAAGATAGAGCCAAAATTTCTCTGCATTATTAGTATACAATTTTTTGTTGCCTACTTATATGGGCACACTATTCTTACAGCAACCCAAACTTGTTTCAGACTTAGAAAATGTAAAAATGTGAAGTTAAAGCAATTTTTATTTAGAATTAGAGGAATTAGTAAGAACAGAAAATTCCCATTTCATATTTGTTATTTCATTGATCAGCTCAAGGCACACTCAGCAAATCATTTCTGTTAAACAAGCAAATCATAAGAAACATATTTTAAGCTTAGTCTTATCATAATAAACTTCTCCTACTTTCACATTAAATTTCGCAGCTCATGAGCGCTAGTAACTTTCGCCCATATTGCTGCCAACTATCTGGCAACGCTACGGCAGCGTAGCCACCTGCTTTGCATCGGCATAAAATTGCGCTGAAATGCGCGCAATTCATCAAATGATTTTATGTTAACTGCTGGAGACGGGTGCGGCGGCACGGACAACTTCCTCTCTGCCTCATGTATATGCAACAAACAGTTGCAGCTCATAATTTTTTGCCTCGTTTTTTCGTTTTTTTTTTTTGCAGCCAGTTGGAGACTTGGCTAAATGGGTCACACGGCTGAGCGCATTTTTGGGCGCGTCAAAGACGTCGATGTGTAAACAGCAGCTGGCTAAAAGGCAAAGGAGTTCAGCTCTGCATATATAGACCTTGCTCTACCTCTCTCTTCCTCTCTCTTACTCTCGATCTCTCTCTCTCCCTCTCACTCACTCTCTTTGCTGCTCTTTCTCGCCATCTGCATAGCCTTTAGCTGCTGGCAATGCGTTGTCTACTTACTTGACAGGCAATGGGCAAAATGTGTCACTGCGCCAATTCCTAAGCAAACATCCCCCATACTCCCACACCTCGGGGGTTATTTCCTTTTTTTTCTATTTAGCCCCAGTTGTTTGCCTATGAAATATGCTAATGATCAACTTGAGACACGTTCAAATTATTGTCAAGCAGCTGCGCTGCGTCCAACAAGTTAAACATTTAAGGCGAGCTGCCGCCTTAAAACTGCAATTTCTGTTGCACGAAAAGTTTTTCATGACTTTGGGCCAACTTTGGCGAAAGATGATGATGGGCTGATGTGGAGTGGAGTGGGTGTGCAGCTGCTATGATAAGTTGAACGCGCACGAAGCAGCGTTTTAATTTCACTGTTTTATATAGATACCCAAACGCAGCAGCAGCAGCAGCGGCAACGACGCCTGCTAATTAAGTCAGTTCAGTTAGCTACTATTTTATTGCAAGCTTCACATTTTTGCTTTAGTAATTCTTTCTTTTTTTTTTGCTATTTAATATTTTTTTTCCATTTTTTATCTCTGTATTTTTTTATGCCGCTGGCAAGAGAATCTTACAAATTGTCTCGGCGCGCCTCGCAAATTAATTTTTATAAATTTAATTAGCGTTTCATATTATCAACAGCGCTGGCGGCAATTTTTCAGAGACGCAGACAAACGAGCTGGATGACAATAGGCAGCGAGGGTTGGTCGAACAGTTTGTGCTGTATAAAGGGAAAGTAATTCTTTTGAGTTGAAAAGCTTTTGTTTGGAGGTATTTTATAATATTAAAAGGGAATTTTACTTAATAAAATTGAAAGGATTAAATCGATAATATTAATAATAATTGAATTATATATATAATTTAATTTTTTTTTCCATTGGAGTTTATTGTGAATTTTAGTAAGAATTGCAGAATGCAAAAATTATGAATTGGGATCTGATCTATATATAGGTATATAGATTTAAGCGACTGAGTTTGGGTTCTGAGTAAATTTGTAATTTTGAATGGATATGGATATATTATGAATATATACTGAATTTACTCAAGTAAATACTGAATATTTAATAATAAAATATTCATAATGAAATTAAATAAAATTATACAAAATATAAATATATCGAAATGAAGAAAACAAGTACTTTAAATGAGAAAAATGTTGAAAAATGTACAGATATAGAGAGTCAAATTAACGTTTACTCACAATACGTGATTTAAATAACTTTAAGTCAACATTAGCTATTTCTATACTGAAACCCACAGAGTTGCGCACAAATTCAATTAACGACTAACTCAATCACTAAAAAAAAACCAACTTCACATTGTCACATATCGCACACTCTAATTAAAAGCAGTGAATCAAATTTGAAGTCGCAAAAAGCAGCTTAAACAGTAGTAGTTTGACGTTGAGTGAAAGCTGCTAGCAGCTCGCTGGTAGCTGGCAGTAACTTAGATTAATTGGACATAGTTGTGGGATTGATAAAATCTCTTTAGCCAATCCCCTACCCTCGCCCGGCACTGCAACTTGTCAGCGTACATTTGTCGCTTTCATTCGTGAGTTACTTCTGCGACATGACAATAAGCTTAGCGAGATTCTTTTGCCGCTGCCTCCTGTAAGCTCTCTGCAGCGCACTACAATGCAATGCCTCCTGCCTCCACTCGGTTTAATTGCAATGCTGTTGCACATTTCTACGTGTGCGTCGGTTGCATTTTTTGTTGTCCTCTCTTTTTATACTCTGCTCCGAAAGGGAATAAAAGAGTATATTGGCTTTGTACAATGTGCGTTATGCTGTTCGTCCGTTTGTCCATAGGAATGCAAACAATTTTTCTACACTTTTGAAGCTATATTTAAATTTGGTATATATTGATTGGGATTAAGAGCCGAAAATCGAAAAGTTATGGATATATCTATGCCCACAGGCGCGTAGCAAACCAATACATTTATATCTCATACAAATTGGATAGTTGAGTTACTGGAAGTATCCTCTATTGATCGACCAAAAATTATTTGTTTGTCTTTTTGGAGGCGTGACATATCGAAAAATACCCTGTAATTTTCACATTTTTGAAGTGTAAGCATCCAAATTTTACAGTTAACTATCCTAGACTCCTTCTAACTTGCCAAATATTTTATATCTACGCCTACTGGGGGAGTGGTTAAATTTCACGTATTTTATGTGTAATCATCCAAATTTTACAGTTAACTATCCTAGACTCCTTCTAACTTGCCAAATAATTTATATCTACGCCTACTGGGGGCGTGGCTAAATGACAATACAGTTTGTAGCGCCAGGTTTATATTTAATATACCAAATGCCCTTATGAGAACAGAGTATCACACAGTCGGTTACGTCCATGTGCAATGTTCTTACTTACTTATTTCGCTGTTGCTTTGTTTTGCCATCAGCTAACTAAGGCGCGACAACTGAATGGACCTTACTCCCCTCAATGCACACACACATGCACAACCAACCGACAACACTCACACACAGACACACACACACGCACACTTGGCCAGCGCTGGATGTGATTGTAGCGCATGCAAGGACGAATGCACAGGATCCCGCATTAGTTCACGCACGGTTCAGTGCGCCAAACTTAATCCTTGCTCTGTGGCGCCTTCGCATGCCACGCCCCACTTCGAGTACGTGTGGGCGTGTGGGTGTGGGTGTGTGTCGGTGTGGGTGTCTCTGTGGGTGTCTCTGTGTGTGTGTGTGTGTGCGTGCTTTGGTGGATCGTTAGTTTATAATTTTAAACTTGGATTAAGCCAGCCAAGCAGCGACGTGCACACAAGTGGTGGCAGGTGGAGAGAAGGGGATGTGGAGAGATGGAAAGAAGGAGATGTGGAGAGGCGGAGCGTTGCGAAGGACGCGTAAAGAATGTGCTCGCAAAATCAGGTCAAATGTATGTGTCACTTTTACAGCTTATTATAGCGAGCGCAGGATAACCGTGCAACCCCGCTGATGCTCTGACCCCTACCGATTCTCGATTCCCGACTCTCGACTCCCGACCCTCGACCCTCGACCCTAGACCTCGTCGCGTTTTAGTTTATCCTTTATGCTACTGCAGCCTTTATGGGCAACATTATCGCATAATGTAATCATTGGCCCAATGATGGCATGTCCTCAAGACAAATTCTTTGTCACAGTATCTGTGCCTGGCATGCCGCAGCACGTTTCGCTCTAGGCCCGCCCCCTGCAATAGCCGTGCACACGCCCATGCCCATAAAAGGGAATCCAATAAAATAATAAAAGTTTCGTTTAGTTAAAGGCAATAAACTGACAACACCTCGCATCATTTTCGTTATCCCATAAGCGAGCACAGCACAATGGATATTTGTGCTGCGGGCATGTGCCATTAGTGTGCGCTCTCTCAATCTCTTTCATTGCTCCGCTACAGTAAAGACTGTCAGATAACAGCTTGAATGGACGCCATTCAAGTGGGCAACAAAAAATGGTCAATCAATGCAATTTACTTTGAGGCGAGTTCGTGCCTGACCAGGTTGACAAAGGAACTTTAGAGTTTTTATAATACAGCTTGGACCTCGTTAATGTGGCAATGATAAGTCTATAATGATGAGTAAAGTTACGTTTATATACTATAGTTCTTTTATAAACATGAAGAGTGTGCAAGGGATAAGGAATACAAAATTTTGTCTTTATACATTTTCAAAAAAAATTGTTTTTAATATTTTTAAATAATATTTTATGGCTTTTAATATTTAATAATATTTTTTTAATATTAATAATTTTTCATTTAATATAAAAATATTTGTAATATATAAGATTTTTAAATATTTTTCATACAGAATTTGTTACCATAATATAATTTAAAATATTTTTGCTTTTTATTCAATTTTTAAATAATTTATATAAATAACATAAAAAATATTTAAAAGAACTCTTTAAGTAATATATTTCAAAATTATTTTTTAATTAATATTTAGATGCTCTATTATATAAAAATTGCAGAATTATTATAATAAATCAAAATCAGATATATTAGTTAGTAAGTCATTTCAACAGCAAATTTATTTATTAAAATTAACATAAATTTGTTAGTAATATAGTTTATATCATATGCATAAAACCAGCAACTTAAGAAACTACTCAAAAGAACTGACATAACAATATAATTGTATTGTTAAAAGTTCATGTCGTTCAGGACTTTTGTCGTAGGACAGGGCTGAGAGGGCACGCCCCTTAGCATCAACTGAAGATAGGCCTCGAAAAACTTGACAAGTTTTTCATTTATATTTATTTGCCACAAAAACACATTTCGCTAAGTTATTACAAAGTTTTGGCGTGGCAGGCAGGCAAATGCTGCCTAATAAGGTTGTGCGTCACAGAGGAAAGTTCATTATGGTAAAGTTCATTGTAGACAAGTTTGACTGTGCCAAAAGTTTTTTGGTACTCAGCATCTTATTGCGTACGCATTGGATTTGTCGCAAGGAGAAGCTGAAGCAGGAACAGCTGCAGTAGGTGTAGTAGCAGGAGTAGTTATAGTAGCAGCAGGAGCAGCAGCAACCGCAGCTGCCACAGCTGCAACAAAAAGTTGCATGCGAACGCGAACGCTCGAAACTAATGAGTTTTCCGCAAAAGATTTGCACTGGCTTCAACTTTAAGTGATTTGCGGCCTGCTCCTGCCAGTTGCCAGTTGCCAGTTATAAGTTCCCAGGTCGGATGACCACTTGTTCGGTTCTTTATCTGCTGCACGATTTCTCGTTTAATGCATTTTTATGAGCTGCTTTTCGATGCGATGCAGGACCCTTTTGCTATTTGTTTTCCGCATCTTCAACAAATTTGCATATTTATTGCCCAGTTTTGTAGAACGAAAAATATGGCAAATAAATCTAAGCCATAAAAAACAATGAAGAAGCGACAGACACTGTGAGAGTTGCTGCTGCTTATCGAACATATTGATCTCTACTTAGTGAAGAGTTTTTTGCCTTTAAAAAAATTATGTGTTTACACTGAGTCAGCAATTTGATGTATGGCCAAGATACTCGCAATGAGATAGCTGCGAATTTATTGTGTTTTTTTCATGAGATACAAATATAGAGAGAGATGGATATATGTATACTTTGACTCATACACTCCCCCTCTCTCTCTCTCTCTCACCATTGACAACATAACAAAATCAAATTCCTTTGTGTCTACGACTTTTTAATGCGCCAACTGCCAAACAACAACACCAATTTGTCAGCCTCTCATTCTCATTCAGTTTCGCAGTCCACGATAATTGATTTACTTTCTGCTCATTGTCGTCAATCAATTGCGATTGCCATTGCCAACGTTGCTCATACGCCACGTGCGCCCAAAGAGGGAGCCATCGAGCGACCGAGCAACGACTTCGTCAACATAACGAGCAGCTCGCATGCTGGCAAATGCCATTCACTCCACGCTCGAGTGCTGATAACACTTGATGGGCGTGGCGGAGGCGGGGGGCGTGCCAAACGCACATTGATTGATGTCACTTTGTCAGTGGCCGTGCCATTGACAGCCATTGCGCCCCATCAGGGGGCAATCAACTTTGCTCCGTGGCGTCGCTAAAGGATTACGTTTCGCCTGCTTGCCATCTATTCAGATAAGAGTTTAGCTAAATATTTGTGAGCGCATATGAAAACAAATATATATATATATATTTGTACTATATATACTTTTTTGCCAGCTGTGATAAATTAATATCAGCTAAGATTTATGTTTAATCTATGACAAATATCTTGTGCTAGCTGGAGAAGTACAAAAAGTCAAGGAAAAAGGAAGGTATACTAAATGCAGAGGAGGGCTACCTTTCATGGCATAGATATGTTTTGTTCTATTATGTAATAATACAATATATGACAAATATTTTATAGTTAAATATAGGATAAATAATTGATATTTAAATGTTTAAACGTATAAGACACAGTATAAGACTGAAGCATACTTGTAATCTGAGTACCTTATACAAGTTGTATGTTTTTATACAATGAACTCTTTGAATAAGGGAAATCAGAGTATAATGATTTTGTAAAAATATATGTAACGAATATATAAATATACCTAAATAATATATTCTTAATCAAGCACAGACGCTGTGCAGTTAGCAGAGCATCTGCTTATTTACGCTTTATGCATAATAAAAGCAGAGATTGATAGGAATATCAGTTTCTCACAGAGTACAGGGCATCTCCTAGTCTCCTCTCAAATAAGGCACTCTTACTTGTTTACTGTATGCTAAGCTGAAAAATATTTTATCGAACAAAATTCTTCTTTTAGGGCTGCCACCTGATTAATATATGCTTATAAGAAAGAATATAAGACAATGCTTAAGATTGAATCTTGGTTGCAAGCAGAGTCAGTTATTTTCCGTTGAAATTTTGTATGAACTTATCCAACTTGTAGGATCAATATCAATTTATTCAGTTTGAGATCTGAAAGGTATAGGATTATAATAATTTTTCAGTCGTAGTAGAAGTAAAACTTTTTCAAAATGTTGTTCAGTAATCAGAGTTGTAGAGATTAAATATATTTATATATATAGACATTATTTATATATAGATATACTAAATAGAATTTCTTGGTCAAGTGCACACAGCCTTAACCATATTCTTTAACTGATTTAGTGGTATATGTTTAATTAAGTATTCAATAGCAATAGGCTTAGTTTCATATATATTATATAGCAATATATGTTCTGTAAGGATATTAGAAATTTATTACATAAATTCAACGTTTATTAAATCAAAAAAAAAAAAAACATCTCAACCACTAAATAGTTGTCGACGTTTTCTCCAGCTCCACATTTCTATTTTTAGTAAAGCAATTCTCAGACTATTTATAGATTTTTATTGATAATTGAACATTTGTTATATCAAAAACTATGTATAGCTATGCTTCTATTCTTTTCTTTTTTTTATCTTTGAGTGTTGTTGTGTCTCGTCCCATTGGCACGCAGCCAGCTTTCTCTTTGGCTTTCGCACTCAAAGCGTAATTTCATGTGTGCGAAACACAATTGCGCCATTTAGATGAGATTGAGCGTGGCACTGCCAGGGTGAGTGGGTGAGTGAGGGTGTGAGTGTGTGAGTGTGTGTGACTGTGTGTGTGTTGTATGTGATGGCAAAAGTTTGGCACGTGACAAAAGCCTCGCACTACTGCATGCGAGAGGACAGAGCCTGGGAGTGGGGAAGACTCTGGCGCTAAGTCGCGATGTTGGCCGCAAAATGGAGAACAGAAATAATGACGCTTATATTTATGAAATTTATGCGTGACACCCACTTGAATACGACTTCGTGTGTGTGTGTGTGTGTGTGTGTGTGTGTGAGTGTGTGTTGACTGTGCTTATCAGCAGGCAGCCAAAAGTGCCCCCAGCTGCTGCTGCTGCTGCTGCCCGAGCTGCGTTTCGCTCATTTTTAATCTTAATAAGAGAAAACTTTTTCGCCAAAAATGACAGTCGAGGCGTTTTTATTACACCAGCCTAAGCTAAATGGGAGCATGAACTAGTGCCTGACTCTCATGTAGCCTGACAAAATGCCATCGCATATAAATAGTAGCGGGAGTTGACAACGTTTCCGTTGTCCCATTATTATCAATGCATGCGAGTGCCAAAAACTTTTGCCCTCTGCTCGTTGCCGAAATAAAATGAAATCAAAATATCATAAACACTTGAAGGCCTAGGCCTAGGCCTCGGCCTGACAGAGCTGAGCTGAGCTGAACTGATGTCGGGGCGTGCGCCAGTCGAGATATATATTTTTATGCCCATTGGCGCAGTCATTAGATAAATAATACCAAAATAAACTTATTCTCTCCCTCTCTCTCTCTCTTCCTCTCTTTCTTTTTGATACTTTTTCTGTTTGGCCAAAAAGTTTGCCATAATTTATTTGATTTCACTTTAGGTGTGTCAGTTGTAGCAGATTTTCAGCTTCTTTCAGATGTCGGCGCTGAATCAACAAACGGCTAAATAAAGCCAATAATAATGGCTGCAAAATTGATGCTGCTTCGCCCACTTCGCCCACTTCTGCTGAGTTTTGCCATTGAGCTCCTCAAAAGTATCCACACTGAAATGCCTTGAGGTAGTCAATTTTATTTCATGTCTAGACCTGCGGGGACTTCTTCAAATTTATGTCGATCTCTGAGCAAGTTTACTTTGAGCGGAGGCGACTTTAACTTTGATGTGAATATGAGAAATGCTGTTGATACAATTTACTAAGTACTATAAGGGAACTGCAGGGTAATTTAAAATGTTTTTTTCTTTACAGTGCATATTGTATATTGCTCAACAGTTCGAACATCAGCCATTTTTTATATTCAATATATATGAGACACTTCTATTTATAAAAATTCAACTATAATTGAAAACCTATATTATCCACTCTCTATTAAATTTATCTGAATAAAAACCTTTGGGGAATTTGAGTGGATGTTGTTCTGCATTAGATATGTCTTGTCCTTTCTACCAACTCACATTGACTGCTCTTTAAATATTCTTCAATTTTCGGTTATGTTTTTATTTTATTTATTTATTTAATTTCTTTTTTTTTTAAGCTGCGACTAGACTTTTGTGTGTGGGCAGCAGCTGATGGACATTTTGCTCCGCACTTATAATTCTTGTTCTCGTCTGCTTATAAAATATTTATTTGCTTGGCGCTGTGGAAAATGTTGTTAGCTCTGCTCCTCTGTCATTTTTTTTTGTGTTTTTGTTTTTATTTTGTTTTCTAATCAACTTAAATATATATTAAAATATTTATGCTGTCGAGTCTGTGGGGCATTTGTGCTTTTAAATGCAATAAAATTATTATTTTAGCTGCGTGAAATATACCGAAAAAATGCCTTTTTTTTACTTATTTACCTATTTGTTTTAATGCCTGGCAGCTGTCATTCAATGCATTTTAAAAATTCCACAAACTGCACGAAGCGCGACAAAAAATCAAATATATGGCAACAGTTCGACTTTTATTGAGCGTTGCGAAAACTAAAAAAGAACAAAGAGAACGAGAATCAACGCAAATCAAATAAGTTTCGAGGCATATTGAACACGATTCACGCGCACACACACACACACACACACAGAGACAGACAAATGAAAAGGGGCGTGGCTAAAAGAGAGAGAAAAAAGTAAACGCTGAAAATCAAATAAATCAAATGCTCGTAAATAAATCATTTGAATTTATTTTCATATGGCCTGGCAAAATAAAAGCACGATAAATACTCCAAATGGCAAGCAGCAAAGGCAACAACAACAGCAACAGCAGCAGGAGTAGGCAACAGCAGGAGTAGGCGACAGCAACAAGGACATGACGACTCGACACGTTGCATAAGGACCTTTCGCAAATAAAACAAAAATCCAAATCGAAAGCAGGACACGCGCAACAGACACTGAGTGACAACAAAACGGGACAGTCAGTGTGTGTGTGTGTGTGTGTGTGTAACAACATTCCTCTGTCTGTCTCCCTCTCTATCTCTCTCTGTCTCTGTCTGTGTGCTGAGCACTTGTGGTTAGTTATTCGGTTGCCTGCCTGATCTTTTCTGAAGTGTTTGACGAATGGCGACAATTTCGCTGCCTCCTTCCGGTTTGTTTCACTCTGTCAAAGCATTCCATTATATTATTTTACGTTTCTTTTATTTCTTTTCTTATTTCTCATCTTATCTTATCGTAGTTGAGGGCGTAACAACTTCAATTGGTATTCAGCGCATGGCATTAGTGCACGACCACAGCTTAAGTAATGCGATTTCATCTTAGTTGATATGGCAACTCCTAGTTAAAAGTTTGACTTCCATATAAAACTTGGGTTTGCCATTGGGGAATTTAGTATTTTTATATTGTTAAAAGCTCTTTGTTGTGTAATATTGTCGAATTTAAATTGCCTTGGGGTAGTTATTAAATTTTCAACATTTTCGGCTCTTTAAGTTGAGAGTTTCATTTCAATTATTTTGGATACAAATTTGGCTTATATGGCCTGAGCAAATAATGGGAATACAAACATAAATTGCCATAAAAATTGTATTATTTCTTTGTTTAATTTTTAAGCTACAGTCAGGACTTTGTGATTGGAGAGAAACATCATTCTTTATAACCTGCCTCCGCCTTGCTGACTGTCAAATTCCAATTATGAATGATTTGATTTAATATGTGTGGATTTCGGTCAACTTTAGCCTCATAAATGTTGATTTTATTTTTCAATTTTCAATTTATTACTTAAAAATGTGAAAAAGCTTAAAATGCTTCAACATCATGGGGAATAATAAATACTATCAAAATTTGACACAGTATATTATCGATAAATATGACAGTTGCTGATATATGTTTTTTGTGTCTTAAATATATTTATGATATGCACTTAAACTTGATAAATTTATAGTAAAATAATTTAAAATATGTTTTTATTAATTATTATTAATAGACATTGCGAGTGTAAAGTGAGTGAAATGTTATTTACACTCGTATGGGGTTGCCTGATTACACGCTTCCTTATGTTAACGCCAAATTCAATTACATTTTTAATATGTGATATTCCAAATTACATTCGGGGCGATTGATTGAATAGGGTTGTGGTTTGTCACCTAAAAATTGCTCTTTCTATTAATTAAAATATGAAATTTTTCGGAAGCTAAAAATTATTAATAACCTTAGCCTGCTGAAATAAACCTATTTGATATACTATATAGCTTGAGTTAATCTATACTATAAAAATTTTTGATAAATCATTTTTATGCATTTTCTATAAATCAAATTCAGATTTGGGCTATAGTTTATTATATTTATTAAATTAAAATATCTCAAATAATTAAAGCCTAATCAAATGCATGGCTCAATTATTATAGTTTAAATTATAAACATAGCCTCAATTATTATTGATCTAAATATACTGATAACTATAAATTGGGCCACAATTATTATTATCATTATAAATTGTCAAAATATTCTAAAAATATTCTCTACATTTCTAGTCTCACTATTGCAACTCTTAGTTAGTTTACCCAAAACTTCAATACCTCAACCAAACTCAACTCAAGTTTATCAAGCATAAATCTCATTAAATTTCTTCTACATTCACTTTCTTTATGCCAATTGTTTTATGCAACTGCTCGAACACAAATATTTCTTAACAAAATTTCAGTTTGTATTTATTTATTTTATTTTTAGTTTAGTACAAAAAAAAACTTTTTAGCTAAGCAAACAAAATTTGCATTTGCTTCTTTCGACAAATCTTTTAAGCTGTTGCGTTATTGTATTGTTTTTGCAGTTGTTGTTGGTGATGTTGCTGTTGGTGTTGTCGTTGATGTTGTGACTGTTGTTGCCGGTGTTCTTGTTGTTGCTGCTGTTGCTTATCTGAAGAGCTGAGATAGACTTCTCAACAGCTGCTATCTACCTGTATTTTGTTTCTCGCAGCCTGCAGCGAAAATTAATGCAAGTCGACATAAGCTGAGGTAGCAACAGCAGCAGCAACAGCAGCAACAATAGCAGCAGCAGCAGCAACAACAGCAACATCAACATTGTCTGTTGACTAGGCTTAAACTCGAGTTGGCCAGCGGCTTGAGAAGTTTGCTGCCTATTTTGTCAAAATAAATTAATTGAATTCTATGCAAGTTTCTATGCAGCGAGCAGTTGTTTCGGGGCGATTGATTAGTTTGTTGTTTAGCAAAAGTTTAGCGGACAAGTTGCAAGTTGGCAGTTGTTGCCTGCGGCACGTGCTGCACGCCGTCCACGTCAACTACTTCGGCGTTGTCATTGCGCTTATTGAATTGCTAAGCGCATTTAATGCAATTTGCAGCTCAGCTTTAACTTCGTTTGGCAAACGTGCAAACGCAATGCGGCCACTTACACGAGTCTTATCACTAATTGCTTTCGCATCCGCAATGCCAAAAATAACTTTGTTTTGGGTTTAGCATCATGAGCAGCGCATGTTCAAGCGATATTTTGCTAACATTTTTGCTGAACATTTGGTGAACATTTGGTGAGCTCTTTGGCATATTCATAGTTTACGCAGCAGCAACTGCTGCTGTTGCTGCTGCTGCTGCTGATGCTGCTGATGTTACTGCTTCTGCTCCTGCTGCTGCTGTTGCTGTTGCTGCTGCTTTAGCTGCTGCTGCTCCTGTTGCTCCTACTAAGGCTGCTCCTGCTCCTGCTGCTGCTCCTTCTGCACCTGCTGCTGTTGCGGCTGTTGTTCCCCCTGCTCCTCCTGCTGCTGTTGTTGCTGCTGTTGCTGCTGTTGTTGCTGCTGCTGCTACTGCTGCTGCTACTACTGCTTCTACTGCTGCTGCTGCTCGTGCCTTTGCTATGTAGGTCACTTCTCTGAGCTGTTAACGCATTTGAATTGCACGTCAACCGTACGAAAAACAAAGCCAGCAACTTTTGTCATTTGCTCAACAGCAACAACAACAACACTAACGACACCAACAACAGCAACAACATCAGCAACAAAGCAAACAAACAAACAAGAAAGCAAAGAACTCTGGCAACGAGTGCTCGTTGGACCTGACTCTTTGTACAACTTTGTCGCTTAAAGCCGCTTACAGATTGTTTACGCATAAAATCTGGTATTTGTTTAGTATTTTCTTTTCAAACTTTTCTCGTAAGGCTTTTAAAGTGAATTTTGTTATCCCTGCTCCTCTGATAAACTAGTATTTGGTGTACTTTAAGAAATTATCATTGTTTTGTTGACTGAGATTTAAGACAGCTGAAATAATGAGGCATCCAATTTCAATTCATTCAAGCTGAAAAAGTTCTTTGAACTTGTTTTTCTTGATGCCTGAGAGTTTTCTAATATTTTCCACTGTTTTTCTATCTATTCATGTGTTCTTATATCTCTAATAGGCTTTCTGTATGTTTATTACATATTTGATAGTTTGTTACATATTATTATTTTCTTGTATATTGTCTTATATATGTTACATATCTATTATCTTCAGGTTTAATATCTACAGAATTATTTTTATGCCCATTATAGTTCTTTCATGTATATATATAGACTTATATATTTATTTATATATTTTTTTTATTTTTATATATTTACATATTAATATATTTAATGTATATATTTAAATTTTTATATATTTATATTTTTATATACATATATCCATACATTTCAACCTTTTAAGACCTCTACTCCATCTCAGCTAAATTCTCATTTAATTGTAAGAGATCTCTTTTGCCTTCGAGTAATACTTTGGCCAAGTCCTTTTCATCTGGCCAGTGCCGCTTTCCATTCCACTTGTACTCTGTTGTTTCATTTTATTATTATTATAATTTATACAACTACAATAAACCTTTAGTCCATTTGTGCTCCTTTTACGCTGACCTTCATTGCCATAAACGTAAATTGCGCTTTTGGCCATAGAACCAGCCAAGCACACCCACACACACAATGTAAGCCGCAAAAGTTGGGCAAACAAAAATAAAAAAATTGCCTCTCGTGATTTAAAGTAAATAGAAAACTTACTTTGTCTTTAGCTTGGGTTTGGACTCGGACTTGGCCAAGTGCATTGCCATTGGGCGCTTCTGGGCCAAAGCTGTAATTAATATTTCTCTGTAGGAAATCAGTGAAGTTGAATAATATTCCACTTCCATTCGAAATATTGCATTTGCTCTTTTCAACATTCTCGTCGGCCAAAAGGCGAAATGGCCAGGCGAAAGCCTCTCGACTAATTTACTTGGCGTATTTCCTCTCGCTTCTTTCCTTTTCACTTCTTTTTATTCTTTCTGTTAGCGGGATCAGCTAGCAAGTTTCTGTCCATTAAACTTCCGCCATATTTTTGTGATTTTCTACTTTATTTTTTTGGACGTTGTCGTTGCGGTTTGCTGGCTGGCCGGAAAGTTTATGCTTTTGTATTTCCGGCCAAAAAACTAGCGCAAGGGCTCGCTTAACTTGTTCAGCGAGAGCAACAACAACAACAACTACAACTACTGCTTCGACTTGCGACGGCGTGGGCGGAAGCGTGCAATTTCGAAATTTGTGCAGCATCAGAGGTGCCGGCTGGCGAGCGAGTCTTTTATGCTCGGCTTCCATTCACAGAGCTGTGCTTAAACAAAGTAAGAATGTTGCATTCAGGCGTAACCGACGGAGTGATACTCTGTTCCCATAGGCGCAGCTGGGTGCTTGGAACTTTGTTGTCGATTTGCCATGCCTCTAGTGGGCGTAGTTATATCCGCGAAATATTTTTGATTTTGGCTAAGCAGCGCGAGTATACATTTCAAATTGCAACTCTCTAGCTGATTAAATAAATAAACTCTGGCAAACAGGAAAATTCCATTTTTGATTTGCCACACCCCTAGTAGGCGTATCAGAAAAATCACGAGTATATGTTTTAAATTTCATGTCTCCAGCTTCAATAGCGTAGAAATATTTTGCATTCATACGGATGTTGCACAAAACTAATATACTCTCTTTCCCATTGCGAACAGAGTATAAAAATGAACAAGTCCAACTTTTTGGCAGCTCAGCCAGACGGACGCGAAGACAAGGCTTAAGAATCTTTAAGCTGACCCCGACAGCCTGATGGGCAGCCATAAATTTGCATAAGTTC